>SRMA01023855.1:2419-608937 GCA_007224835.1 Danionella cerebrum | reverse complement strand
TTTGAGAACACTTTGGCTTCTCTGTTAAAAGACATAACGGGGATAGACGAGTGGATAAATTTAAAGTTGTATGCCGACATTGTTCCACGGAGATCGGGCAGGCAACACATCTAACATTTTCTACTGCTGGAGATATTGTCACTGCAACCAGATCTATGCTCTCTTCAGAAAATCTATCCTAACTAGTTGCAGTATTTCATTTTTTATTTAAATAAAAAAGTGTTTTTCTTAATAAAGAGTGCAATTTATTTAAAATATCACCCAAATGTGTCACTTTTATTTATTTTATGCAAGAATTCTACTGTGTATTGGCAGCTTTTCAAAATAAAAGATACGTAAGTTCTTATTGTTTTGTACCGAACCGAATGAACCGAACCGAACTCTCCAAGACACTGTACCGAACCGAATACGATTTTAGCGTACCGTTACACCCCTAGAATAGAGGCAGGAGTGCAAACCTGCAAACACAAAAACTAGCAAACGAGGCTAGCACACACTCATTGTAAATGCATTAGAGCGGTATATAGAGAAATGATTATATTACAGGATAACCACAATTAATGAAATGACTCGAATAAAGATTCGTTTTTGGTTATTAAGATTTAACAGTCAACAAAACTCTTCACCATTGTAAATAATAAACAAACAGCTCATGGGAAATATTTCTTTTCAGGTGCAGGATACACACAGTGTGATTCATAAACAAAGCCTAAAGTGCTTTTGGAAATCTATTTTTGGCTCAATAACAAGTTGCAGTGTTTTTAAGTGTTCACATCTACGCAGTGCATATTCATTACCGGAGTATACCAAATGCCAGCACTGTCAGCATATGCCAATTTCGACTCCACTGATAAATGCAGACCAAAAGGAGCAGCTCCTCTGTTAAACAAGACCATCACAAGCACCAGTGTCTGCTACAGCGGGTTTTTCCCCCCATAAAAACCTTTTCTATGATCTTGTTTGTCACCTCTGTTGTTGTCTCATCAGCATGTCGCGATATCATGTCCACGATGTGATATGCATCACAATATTTTGCATAAGTATTTTTAACCGTTTATATATTCAGTGAAAGAAAAAAAGCAAAGCTAAGAAGCCTAATTTGATTTGTGTTAGAGCTTTAAATATCATCCACCCCCTAGGGGTCAGCGGTTATGTTTGCATTGAGTCTTTCTTTTACTCTAAGTGATGGAGAGAGCTCGTTTTATAATGATTCTCCTGTTTTTCATTTAAAGTGTGAGTAAAGGATAATTTAATAAAACAGAATGACACCTTAAAGAAGTTTCAGAAGTGACTAGAAACAACTGATAACTAAATAAGACTTCCATTCCTAGGCAATATCCCAATAATTCCAAGATACGTATTGTGATAATTTTGTATATTGTGCAAAGACATATTGTTACATCCCTAATCAGTCAGGATCACACTGTTGTTGGGGGAACTGACTTTTAACTTGTAATCAACTGCCAACAGAGTGCTCAAAATGGTTGTTTCCAGCAAGTCGTTTAAATTAGTTTTTAAAATTATTGTTTGTAAGCTCATGACACTCTTCCATTACACTTTCCAAGGAGTTTTCAAGAAGTTTAACTAAAAAAAAACAACAACTGTAAAACGTACTGTGTTTGACAGTTGTTTGCCTACAAAGGAAGAAGAAGAAATAAAAAAAATATGCTTTTACTCTTGCTTTTATTCCCTTTGGCATACTTTGGTAACGGTAAGGTCAGTGATAGACGTCCGTGTGCCGCAGAAATAAAAGGTATCACTAACATATTAACCGTAAGTGTAAACCGATGGTTGGCTTTACGCACTCTCCTCAAATAAAACCACATATTTTTGTGATCGTTAGCAATGGAATCCTCATGATAATTTAAAGAACTGATAAATGAATCACGCGCATTTACGAGAATAGAACTTTCTCGCACCTTGTTACCATCACAGGTCATGTTTCACATGCGTAAAAATAAAACCTGGCTGTAGATTTTATTAGTTCTTTTGGGGTTGCTCAATACACCAATAAAATACACACTGTACAAGACCCTCAGATCGTGTCATTGTATTAAGTAACAAAACTCTGCACAAAAATACAAAAACAAGGTGGAATTAACCAAATAATTCCCACAGAATCCCTTGATTTCACAGCAAAAACCCTACTGGCCAAGAATTCTACATCAAACATGGAAAACAAGCCTCAAGGGACCGACCGCTCTTCGTGAATAAAGATATCCATGGCTTCCCTGTGAGCTATAAACCAGCAAGAGAGAAACTGGAATGATCTGTTTGCATGATAGTCAACATTACAATGGACGTCAAAGTGGTAAGAGCACATCACACACTCCAAATCTGTCTCAAGGGACTCTTCGTTCATTCATACACATCTGATATAGCACGTTCAGACTTGTACTCTGTACCACAATTAAACAGGCAGCAACATACTGCGGATTCTTTAAGGAAAGTTGAAAACGGGTCACAGGTAATCAAACAGACAAAGTGACATTACAGAGACAACTTCGATCAAGTGTCTGACAGTGAATGAAAATATACCCATGAGTGAAAAGAAACTCTGCAGAGACATTCATCTTACTCCAATTGCTTCATTTAATGGGGATATTACAGAATAACAGAGAGCTGTGAGCACTTACCGGGTGTCTGCCCTGCGGATACATGGTCACTGGAAGGACGCTGGATTGATGGTTAGTCCACCGGGGGACTGAGTCCCCGACTGATTTCAGGATCTCTGCTCTGCTTCCCAAGAACACGGTCAGTTCATCTGATCAGTATTTCTACAAAAACAGATCCCTTTACTCACACTGGGACTGGATTCTCTCCTGAACTCCCAAAGGTCCTGGTCTCTGTCCAAGTCTCAGTTCGAAAGATAAGGATATAGGAAAATTTGAGAGATGGATTGCAGAGCAATCATATCCAGCTTTCTCCAGTCTTGTCCTTCATCATTTGTCCTCAACACATTAGAAAAACAAACAAATATCTCCATCAAAGTCCCCCAACCATTGAACAGTACCTCAAAACTACAGGGTTTCTTTGGTGAAGTCTAAAAAGGCAAAGGAGAAGCTTTGTTTTTAATCTAAATCTGGAGAGGAAGAAAAAAAACACACAGGAAAGCAGGAAAGAACAGCAGGTCACTGGAAGATCCAGCAGGCTTTTCAGCAGCGAGCCCTAGACTGTAATATATTGTGCCTGTTGGCTTCAACACAAACACGACAGCCTGCTCAAGCAGCACTTAAGGTGGACTGGGTGAGATAGATAGAGGATAGAGTAATGATTCCTATAGAATTAGATGCCAATACTTCTGCACAGCCAGTGGTTCCTTGTTACCAGCACTCGTCAGATTTGTTCAGGCAGACCTGGAACAATGTATTTTTTGAGAAAAAGGAGACAGCAGTTTACGCTGCCTAATGATATTTACAGAAATAATGATCGCTACAACCTTTTCAACAAAAACATCTAAACAAAAACATTAACTTTTTGTTATTCTGTTAACATACTAAAAGCCAAGCCCAAGTCACAAATACCACTTCAGCTGGGTTTAGCTCTACTTTCCACAGCTTCCACCGACTTCAGCTGTGAGTGGGCTTGGTTTAGACAGGACGCGTCACTCGAATACATCGTTCTCGTTCCACTTTGTTGGCATTATATTGATTACGACAGAAATAGACAGCAAAAGAAAAAATCCACCAAAAGAAGAGTGCACACAATGTGGATCAATGGAGACTGTCTAATGAGTATTTTTTATGCTGAATATGTTTGTGGTTTTTACGGTCAAACGAAAAGCTCAGTTTAAAAGATGACCGCAAAAAGAAACATAGACAAGTGTAGGAGTGCTCTCTTGTTTTTTGGCATTTTTTCTTTTAAAAAGTCATTTGCTCACTGCTATGAAGCTACATATTTTTGTGTGGCACACTGTCATGATGTGGGCAGAGAGGATTCTTTCTGGCCAATCAGTGCACTCAACAGCTGATCAGTCAGTGATCAACAGGAAGTGGTCTCACACCTTTCTTTCCAATCAGAGAAAAGTACTGATCACCTTGGCGTGACAGAGTTTCACCGCATGCAGATGTGTCTGTTATTAGCCAGCTCATAAAACAATGTCATTTAAAATGGAACAAAATTCACTATATAACTCATCTGAATTAAAACAGGGTGCTACTTTATAGCAAAACATTTCCTTCATAATGAGTCAATAAAAAAGGTCATGGGTCTGACCTCTCTAATGTGGTGGCTCAAGTCGCATCACGTGACACAAAGTTTTCTTCATAGCATGACTGTCACATTAGACTTGTACACAAAACTGAAAAACTAGCTTTTAAACCAGTGGTGCTCATTACGTCGATCGCGGAGGTGCTACCGGTCGATCGCGAAGGTGCTACCGGTCGATCGCGGAGTGAAATTGAAACAATATCAACCGATCATCCATCCCGTGACAGTTCAGTAAAGTTAGCTGCAGATTCACGGATTCGGTTTTCTCTGCTCAATAGCTCAAGACCAGAATGTTCTTAGTAAACAAATAATACCTATTTTTAATCTGTGTTATGTAGCGGACGAGCTAGAAAATGTTTTTGTTTTTTTTTATCAAAACAAGTTTCCCTCGGCATTCGCAGAAACACATTACCGTCTATGAACAACCCGCTGACATGGAATCGCTTAGGGACCGTCTGCAAATTACCAGATCCAAAATATGTTTTACCCAGAATATGCTTCATAACTTCATTCTAAATTACTCTATTACAACCAAAATCAAGCAACACGCCACTGCTCACCTGCATTTTGTACTGCACGACTCAGCTTCAATAAAAAATTGAAAAATTTATTAGAGCATCATTTTTATTCTTGATTATTTGGATCAAAGCTCAATTCATCCAATAAAAATCACTCTTTTACCACCAAATTCAGGTCACACACAGGTCAGGTTTGTTTGGATAAATTTAGGGAAAAAATTCCTTTTATTATGTTTTTGGAACCTTTACCCTGTAATAATGAATGCCTACAATTTATATAGCGCTTTTCCAGACTCTCAAAGATGTTTTACAATCTTTACAAAGTTTTCAGAGCATTATTTATTCACTCCATATTCACACACCTATTTGCACCTATGGCCTCCTGCCCACCATCAAACACCTCACCAGTCACACACATCCATACAGGGCAATGTGGGTGAAGCGACTTGCACAACAGGTCACAATGATAGAATGGACATCTAACAGTCAACCTTTTGATTCTAAGATGACCAACACAACCAAAAGACAGTTGCCGCCTTGGCAAGAAGGGTCTTGAGTGGGAGGGTTAGCTGCAAGCGGGAGAAAATTAAACTCCATAAAAACGTTAACCTCAACTGCCTAATATAGACCGCACCCAAATCAAGTCTTCAATGCCCCGCCTCCAGCCATGCCCCTTTCTCCAAACTGCAGCTAGTACTTTTACATTCTTAGTGCATTTTTTTGAGGAAGGAGTTTTTTGTTTCTTACTCTCACTGATTACTTGTATCACAATAATTCTTGGTTCTTCTTACAAGGCATCCCTTGTAAGTCATCTCTCTGTCCACAACAACTCTCAGGTCAGGGATAGCCCTAATCGTTGTTATCTAATTGAGGGATTAGACAGGTAATTATTCACAAGACTCTCTCCTTTTAACTCTGACCAGCATAGTAGAACAAGACAGAGTAGACAGACTCTAGGAAAGTGAAAGGTGGATCTTAGAAATAGCCTCTACTTATCTGGTTTTCTTCCAACAGGAGACTCCACGATTTTTAAGAAACCTGAAACTGACAAAAACTGGGATGTGAGGATGTTTGTTATCATGAAATTTCGATAGATTTTTGTGCCTTTGTCTATTTATAAATTTGTACACTTTCAAACATTGGCCCGAAGGAAACTGGTGGTGAGTTTTTAGCCCAACATTAACCCAATGCTCCATCTATTGTGCTATAAATGCTCATAAAAACTTCAGCAAGTTAAAAATGTCAATGCATACTTCCTGAGAAAACCATTTGTAATACATGTGTAGTGTAAACACTATATATTTTCTTAAATGCCAATCTTTTAAAACAGTGTGGGGCGGTTGCTCCATTTTTCTCAAGCGAAAATTGAAGATAGCTCAATCTCTCGATTCAAATTATTCAAAAACGAACAGAAAAGCACAAAAAAACACTTCATTCTTGTGATTACATGCAATTAACAGAGTGTTTAACGCGTTATTTAATATCACAAGAACAGATTCCACGAGTTAATTGAGACCTCTCACCCTTCTCCAGACCACCTTAAATTTCTTAGCTGGCGAGCTCACTAGCGCCTCTCTGATTGGCTATGGGGACTCTCATCTTTTAACCAATCAAACCGTCGAGTACCCACGTTGGTGCTTGACATCAGAGGAGGTGAGGACAAATCACTGAGTGTCTGGTTGGTGATTGGCTAATTCCGAACTGAATTTGGTCCTTGGGGATTGTGGGCATTGAAGTTCCGTTCATTCCTCAGCCCGGCCGCTCCGCCTACAGCTGTCAATCACGCCGCGGAAGCGTTCGCCTACGCTCGCTAATGAAAAATGAGCAGCATGCAGCACCTAGTGTTCATTGCCTGGAAGGAACAATTATTGGAAATAAACAGTCTTTATCTATGAGTCATAGTCCCTGCACGATCACTTTGTAAATTAATGAGCAGTTGCTTATTGAACAGATGCAAATTCTGCCATTTGTTCCCCCTTTTCCTGAGTTTGAAAACACATAAAAAATGTATTCTACTTAAAATACTGTTCTTTATTACTGTTCAAGATTAATAGTGCAACCATGATATGTTGAACCATTTTGATCTTTTGATAAAATGTGAATTATACTAATTATAAATTGAATTAACTATAGTTTTCTTACAGTTGTGTAATCTAACCATTTAAGAATTGTATGTTGATGTCTAACTGCAGAGAATAACCAATTTAAATATGCAAGTTAACCGCACCCCCAGTCCACAGTAGGAAATGCATGATGCCTGTCAGTGATAAATAGATAGTGCCTGTAATAAACATTTGTGGTTATGGCCTTGGTCATATGGTGAATATTTGCAAACACTTGAAGACAAAATGACTGGCCGCCTAAGAAATTGCTCATTTTGGGGGGAATATTTCCCCACAGAAGGATTGATTTATGAACAAAACACTTTATATTATTCAGGAAGATTGTAGCTTTTCAAATACAAATACAAGATATGTTTAGCCAATAATGCTAAATGAAAAGGATTAACCCTCTGAAGGCAATAGTGAATCGCTTTGCTTTCACTCAAGCATACCTCCTGAGGAATAATAGCCCATTCTTCCTGCACAGATCGCTCAAGCTCCTCCAGGTTTATATTCTGGCACAAACGCAGGACTTCATTGTGTTCTGCAGATTTCCTATTGGATTCAAGTGCGGGCCACTTCAGTACGTCAAGGTATGCGGATTGTTTGAGGTAGTTTTTCAGGGTAGTTTCCTTCTACCCTGATGAGATCCCCTTTACCAAACACACTGAAACATCCCCACAGCATTAAACTCCCACCACAATGTTTCATTGTGAGTTTGGAGAGTCATGGAAGAGCCGCAGCCGAAGAGCCATGCCTCCAACGTTGGAACAAGAAACGTTTGCGTGAAGTCGAAATATCATAATCAAAATTTTTTCCTCTATTATCATAAACTCAATCTTTGAGTATACTTGTGTTTGGTAGACTGGCATTCAGTTGACGACTTCTTTAGGACTGTTTGCTTTGTAGGACGTTTTTTTAGTGAAAAGGACCAAAATGTGCTTTTGAGAGTGGAATGAAAAGCTGTATTTGCGTGCGTGTGTGCGTGTGTGTGTGCGCAAAGAATTTGAATGAGGGCCATTTCAAGTTTAATCAAGGCCCCATCAACACAAATGTAACTCTAATATGAAGATGTTATTTAGAAGATGTTGTGCATCTTTATTTTCTCTGCAAGAGCCAATTCCTTTTCATTAGTTTTTTATGTTTTTTTTTTTTTTTTTTTTACTAATGTGGTGTTTCGCTTTGTTTAGAAAGTAAGGAATGGATCTTGCAAATAAATGAGATGAAAGTTTTCTCCCCATGCACAGCTGCAGAGATGCCTAGCCAGTTGGCATTACGCCCAGCGCATGTCATGCCAATTAAGTTCATCAGCTAAAAGTCCTCCATCTGGGAAGTTCCACCCGTGTATTGCAGACAACATTATCCCTCCCTGGCGAATCCTGCAGAATACAGCTTCAACAAAGTAAGAAATAATTCCTTCTTGTCTTCGACACTTTCCTCCTGATTTGATTCCAACGTTAACTTTTGAAGCTGTGTTGAATTACAGCATTAAGTAAATGTCTTGTGGGTATGTACAAGTGGCAGCTAAATAACTCCATCTGGTGGGAGGCTTGCATTAAAGATGTACGTCCGAATAGCAAGTGCATTCAACGACAGCCAATCAGCGCATATTGTGAGCTTTATTACACAGAGCAGCTGAAAAATGAAATCTCAGATCATGCTTTTTCTTCTCTTTGTTTACTGCGCTCAGTGTCATGCAGAATACGATATTTCTCAATATATATATATATATATATATATATATATATATATATATATATATAGAGTTATTATAGAGTTATAGAGATAACTTTACTTAAAAGTGTTTTGGTCTAGTCTCAAATACTAATACTAAAATATTTCGATTTCTTTGTCATTTTCTAAAAGCATTGTTTCCACTCGTATGTTTACTATTTAGATCATGAATCACATGTGCTTGCTTCTGACTGTGGGTGTGCTGGTGCACCAGTTCATTAACGTATTAAGGTAATTTTATTACAATATTTGTCTTTTTAAATGCTTTTTTTTTTGTTTCACATAACATGGAAACAAGATGGTGGTTGAGAATATTGGAAAGTATAAAAATTGTGGAATTTTGTTTGTGCACAGATCAGCTTGAAGCTGCACCGAAAGCCTTGGCACTGGGTCACAAGGTCTGAGAAGGAATGCCCCAGAGGAAATGGGACTCCTAAACAGTTAAAACTAGCTGGAACTTTATGATTGGTTTTTGGGGTGGGGGGTGGGGGGGCGGTGGCTTCATACATTGTATAGATTGGCAACTTTTTAATTCCACACCCCCCCCCCCCGTCCAAAATGTCAGTAAAGTCCAATCAAAACTGTACTTGAGTTCGAGCAAAAGGTTAGGTACCACAACGCCACATCCTTCCCATGAGGAACTTTGTTTACTCTCTTTGCTGATCTGAAACCATGGCCCTGAAAACCAAACCTTTTTGTGATCCGTTAAACCACAGCATTAGGAGAACGAGATGAGAGCCATTCCACCAAATCAGTGCCATTTGCTTACTTGATGTCAACACGGACAAAACCATACGTAAGTATTCCAAAAGGGTATTGGTCTATCTTAAGTAACTAATTTAAATGTTTTATTACATTTATAATCAAAAAGTGGAGCCATGTTGTCTTGTTACTAACCTTCTTTTTATGTGTTTTTTTTATAATTAATAATTATAATAATTAGTCTTTTAGCAAAGAATTAGCAAATACATGTCAAAAAGCCACATGGTGCCCATGATTATAGAAGCAGGAAATTCACTGATTTACCAAAACATTTTTTACACAAAAATAGTTAAATGCGAGTAACAGGATGGTATTTTTAAATGATGCTCCAAGATTTTCTCACAAAATCATCAAATATATAAATAATAAATTGAGAAAGCTTACCTTTGCTCTTCCCATGGCCTTCCAAAGATCCAAGTGATGCAACTTCGTGCTGAAAACCATCAGGAGGGGAATGGGTAACAGGAATGAGTAACAATCTGGGGACATGACTAAATTATTATAATTTTTTTCATCTAAGAAAGTATCTGAAACAAATAATGATGTATGTATTCACATATCGTATATAAATAAAAAGGTTTTTCTCATTTATGGTGACGTGTAGAAACAGAGACTGGGACAAGCAATAAATGCTATTTTTCTGTGTTTTATGTGGATTTTTTTAATTATATTTTTAATTTGCGATAAGAATAGTATGTAGTAGTTTAATGCTTATTTCTACAGAACTGACAGTGATTCGTTTGGAATATCATTATCTCAGCTGAACGTCCTTCGTAACTATAATAGTAGCTTAGATGGAGTTGAACTTTTTAGTGATTTCTGCCTGATACACCATTCGTCTTGTCAGTTTCTAAGTCCCTTTTCATCCCTTTTGCCATCACGACTTTCTTTTTTGTGACCCAGACAGCTTTTGATGCCAGTGACCTGCTCTCCATTGGGCCCTTGAGGGCCTTCTGCTCCAGCTCTGTCTGAACTTCACACTAAATATTGTATGTAGAGGAGCTTTGAGCGTAGGATTATAAATCACATTTATATTCAGACAGTCTTGGAGTGTCTATTGAGAATGTTCACAAGCTGAATAGTGTGTCTGCTGCGCACTCTCACTCACGCGCGCACGCACGCGCTCATACCTGGGTGTCAGGTAAAGAAATATCAGACAGGAAGAAAATAACCTCAGGGTGCTGCTTTTGACTATTCTGGAAAAAAGGAAATGGAAACGTCAAGTCGGCCTACAAAAATATCAGAGCGAGCTTCAATGGGAAAGCTTTTATTTTAAAGGATTAAAGTAATTTCCTCAGAGATTCTAACATGGAGCCGTGCCTTTGTTTAATTACGCATGGTCCCTGAGATGGAAATTGAATGGCTTTGTTTTTCCGTTAGCTTGAATTCAGAAAGGGTCATTTGCCTGTGAGAAAGCCTCCTCTTTTAACATCTCACCATGTTGCTTTTAACACTTTTTAATGTTTAAATCATCCTTGCAGATTAATTCTTCATGCAGCCTGTGTCTTAAACAGAACCACACAGTGACCACATGCCACTCACCACTGTTTGGCAGCAGTCTAGAGATCAGCCTTGTGAGAAATCACTCGGATGAAGAAGCTGGGTTGAGGTATACACCGGGGACTGGAAGCATGTGCCTTTATTTTCGACTGTATTATGATACAACCGTACAGGAAGCACAGAAAAGTGAATGGAAGGCCAAGAGGAAGAGGTTTCCGTAGAAAACTCACAATTGACGACTAGGAGAGCTTAGTTGCAGGCATCTACCAAGAACCATGTTTAAAAATTGTGTTGCAGTAATCCCAATAGTCTTGCTTCTGTAGCTAATTTGCTTGGAGTTGAGGGTGCTTTTTAAAAGTGTTCATAGAAAGCTCTGGATGAGTGACAGAAAGGGCGCAAGAACAGGAACAGACAGGTGAGGTGAAGAAGAGTTGAGAAGTTGAACTGGAGACAGACAGAGGCAGATGGAAAGAACAATACGAGAGAGAGAGAGATTGACGGATCAGGAGAAGAAGGACTGGAGAGATTGACAGCGGTCAGCAGAGGGAGAAGGGCAGAAGGGCAGTATTGTGCTGGTAGCCCGAGGTGGTTTCCTGCTTCTGATGTCTGATGGATGGAGGAGGCGGTAAACGAATGAATAAACAATGAGAGTTTCAGATGAAAGAGCTCTCAAGGAAGAGCAAACTCTCTTCCCTCTTCATGCTCAGACCAAGAGGAGAGCGAGTAGAGAGATAAGCTCTCGGTTCAGTGTCGACGGACGTTTCTTCAATTAACACTGGGTTAGAAAAAGTCTTTCAAAACTTTTCACAAGAGAAAGCTGGTTTTAAAGATGAGCCGTTTCCGCTGGATGGTTTCGCCAGTTGTAGAAGTGCGTCGCAACTGTGCAAAGGTTTTCAGGGAAAGGGTTTGCCACACTCATGTCTTTATGGTGGTTTCAGTCTTTGAACGTCTTTTCTGTAACGTTGAGCCCTTTCTGCTCACTTCTGTCTCAAGTGGCCAGTTGAGGAATTACAGTTTGTCTCTTAGGCAAATGTTGGGAAAGTAGGATTTTACAGCTTGATACAAAAACAAAAGTTTGTGAGTGTTTTATACGACAAACTAGACATTGAAGGGTTTAAACTTTAAATTGTGAGGAGGGAATTTTTTTCAAATTAAAATGTTAAATGAGTGAAACACTTCAATGTTTTGATGGAATGTTTTATTAACATTTAGAAAAAAGCGTGATAAAATGTATTTTTATAGGAGTGGAAAATATTTTACGTTTTTAAAGTTTAATTTTTTTTCCTGGAACAATAAACAGCTCGTGACCAAAGGTGTATTTTGCGATTTTACAAAAAAAAAAAATGAAATCTCCGGTTTTTATTTTTTACATTTATTTTAAAAACATTCCATTTTGAATCAAAATCGGTTTAATTTTCATGTCGCTCTACTGTGGCTTGTTCGATGATTGTTCATTGGATGTCACAGACTGGAAGCTCAAAAGTTTAAGTTTGGCACCTCTTCATTGGATAATGATGCAGCCAATCCCAAGATTGAGAGATTAAATAATTTATTTCAGTTCCTTTAAATGCAATCTAAGTAGCTTGGAATGAAAGCTACAGGTAAACTAATGTAAACTAAATAGAATTGTTTAATAAAATCAAAGTTGTATAATGTGGAGGAGGGTCAGTTTATTGAGAGTATACTGATATTTTAAGCAACACATAAAAACACAAATAGCAACATTATTTATACATTCTATAATCCTTTAAAATGTCGGCAGGGAAAGTCTTTAATGTTAAAGACGTAATGCTCAATTTCATGCAGAAATCTAGTGTGTGAACCTGAAATAAAATAGAAGGTAACCTGGTCATGTAATCATGCAGCTCGCGTTAGATTTGCCTTTATGCTTGCACATGATTTTCCTTCATGATCCAGTTTAATCTTTAAAGCTGGCTTGATCTCATTCTGCTCGGCAAATTGATCACAACAGCTTTTATGCACGAAAGCATTGTGAAAAATGCGAGAAAGTGAGGAGAAATCAACAAAACCCTGGCTCTCTGACAGAAAATAGGCCACTTTCATTTTTATTTAAGTGCCGGGCTCAGATCCAGAGAAATCCTGGGAGAATAAGAGAAGAGCGAGGCTGTACAAGCACCCGAAACAAAGGCAGACTGTCAGAAAGCACAATCACAAGGGAGATTCGTAGATCGAGAGGGTACACAGTCAGAGATGACAAAGAGCTGCTGACAGAGGTTTATGAAACCAAATCAGGTTGAGCAGCTCAGAGACATTAAACTTCATACGCTCTGAACAAGACACTGCTGGAGAATTCCTGCATGAGTTACTGTACTCCACTGCGACTAAGAAATCTTTCCTTATTTAAGAGACAAAACTGAGATTTTAACTCAAGTTATTTCAACATTTTAACTTTACATTCATAAATGGTAGGCGTGCAGTGAGAGACACAAAGATAAAGAAGTCAGCCCATGCCTTTGGCGTTCGGTTACTTCAACCATTCAAGAATGCTTTGCCCTTACATTCACTGGCCACATTGTTAGGAACTCCTTGCTTGCACCGGATTTGACCCCCTTTTGCCTCCAGAACTGCTTTGGTCCTGAGCTTTGTCTATAATGACCAGTTCCTGCAGATTTGTCTCCTGCACATTTGCATCCGCCCCATCCCTCACTGGGTTGGTGAATGTGGAGGAGTACAGGGAACTCATGATCAAGAAAATGGTCTGAGAAGATTCCCACTTTAAGGATCATTATCTTGCTGTAGTAGCCATCAAAGGGATGATGATACTTGGGTAGGTTGTTATCTCGGACACAATACTCAATTCGTACTAATGAGCCCAAACATTGCCAAGAAAATATCCCCCACACCGTTAGACCACCACCACCAGCCTGAACCGTTGCGGATCCATGCTTTCATGCCATTGACGCCAAATTCGGACCCTACCATCCAAATGTTGCAGCTGACATCGAGACTCATCAGACCAGGAAACATTTTTTCCAGTAGTGTCCAATTTTAGTGAGCATTTGAAAATTGTAGCCTCAGTTTCCAGTTCTTAGCCAACAGCAGTGGCACCTGGAGAGGTCTTCACCCATTCGCCTTCAAGGTTTGATTTGTTGAGTATTCAGAGATACTCGATTGTAACGAGTGTTTCATTTACTGTTGCCTTTCTATCAGCTCGAACCAGTCTCCTCTGGAATCAAACAAAGCCTTTTCGGACCATTCTATGTAAACCCTAGAGATGGGTAACCCAATAACACAGTGGACGAGCCGTTCCTGTCTACAGACCTAAATCAGGAGACCACGAGAACTAAATGAGAAGTGGTAGTCCGTGTGGGTCCTAGTCCGTGTAGTGAGTGGTGTTAAAAATCTGCTGGTGGTCATCCTGCTCTCTGGTGTGAGGGTCAGTCAGTCCCAACCCTCTCTTCCCCACTACATTTCCTGTCAGCCTCAACCACCATATCAAATAATAAAGGCAAAAGTCAACCAAGAAATAATCTTTTTTAAAAAATAATCATTTGCTTAGAATGCAAGTGACACCTAGTGGCAGAAGTTGAACATTTTAAAGAATGAAACGATCAACAATTTTCAATTTGGTTAAAAAGCATTTGCAAGACGTTCTCTGCGCCAGTTAATGGTGTTTGCTATGCAATGGTCACATTTCCCAGAAGAATCCCCCCCCCCCCCCTCCGCAAAAAAAGCTGCAACAATATCCAATGATTTGATTGATTTTATTTGTAAGGCACCAGAAGCATTTCCTTACTGCAGACATTTCCATTTATGTATAGCAAATGTTTCTGAACTTTATCCGTTCAATATGGAACGAAGCTATTTATAACACAATTATTTCTGAACTGTGGATGTTGTACAATATACATACAAATTAAAGAGCTTTGATTAAAAAACTAACAAAACAGACTTGTACAAAGCATAAGAGTGCGTACAATGCTTTTAACAAAGGCAAGCAATGAATTCTGGGAGATATCGTCCAGTAACTGGTGGTCAAGCAAAAGCAAATAAAGCTTTTTCTATGTATAAAAACATTCGTCGTAGTAAAACACTTTGTTTGGCCGCGTCTGATTCCCAACAAACACTTTTCAGTCAGAGACAAATGTGAACACACACTGATCCTGGCACCTCTCATAAATACACAGGCTTTAACAAAAACAAAAGAGACAAATACATGAGATCTATGATGTAAACTGAATCTGACGGGATTACATTATTGGTCAACAACATTTGAACTTTGGCATGAAAATATAACAACCTACGACTAGAACACTGCTATAGCATTTACGATCTGGCTTCAGTCATGTTTTTGTTTTTTTACATGTTTTGGGGCACATTTCTTGTGGCATGTTTGCAAAAACCCACCAGGGGGCAGTTTAACTGTCAAGGCTCCACAGTGAGATGACCCCAAAGGTTGTGTGGATTTACTGCCCCCTCTTGGTTCAATCTCTTAATACAACATAACATAAAAGGTTTTCATTTAAAAACATTTTCCTCAAAATTCTTAAGTTGTGAAACGCACTACTCATCAACATCTTGGTACTTTAGAACAAGAAATGCAACGGAACTGGTATTTAATTGGGACTATGGTATGTAATATGGGATTATATACATTAAAACTATGCTTAGTGTAGAAAAAACCACCAACTATATTTAATTTTATTTTGAAATGGGTGTAATGTAGTGTGGCGTGTTTTCGTTCTACGTCGATTTTGATGAACTGAACTCCCTTTTGCTCAACAAAGGTGCTTTCTCAGAATTTATTTACCATAAGACTTAACTTAAAAAAAAAAATCACAATGTACTTGTAAATCTAAAAATGTACGCTTTTTTTTAGATGAAAGGGATTTTAAAAGTATCGCAACACCGTACTTGTTGAGTTGCTTTGAGTAGCGCGATGCTGAAAGGCAAAATAAAAGTCTGAAAATACCTTTTAATGCGCAATTTCGCACTTTGCAAGCAGGGAGCTTTTTAAATGACTATTCAAACCTTTGAGAAATCCTACGATGCTTTTTCTGTGCAAGTTTAAATGAAGAGAAAATGTTATGATGAGCCTCCAAATCTGTGTAAATCTTTCCATAGTGGAACAGAATTCTTTAATATTAAGGCTCACACTGCACTTTGTCCAACAAAACAAAATGTTTAGCTTTAAGAAGTTAACGTATACAATTGTTCAATGATCTGCATTATATTTTGCACATCATAAATTTGACGTGACAGTGCCATTGCAGGATCGTGAAATGTTTTGCACAGAGCCATTCTTTGGTCACTCTGGCAGTGAGTTTGGGGTCATTGTCATACTAGAAGGATCAATTCACCTTTGGGAGCATTTTCTAATGGTTGTCCCAATTTTCCTTCTCTATAAACGGTTTCCTATTGTCCTCTGGCCAAATTAATTACTCAGGACTACAGTTCTCTCCTGTAGTCTAATAAAATGGGAATTATTTATTGAATATTAAAATTGTATTATTCAGCCCAACACAGTTGAGGAGTTTCAACAATGTTTTGATTCTTTTTAAGTGAGAAAATGTAAAAAAAAAAAAAAAACCCAATGCATCAAATACTTATTTGCCTCACTGTTTAAGGCTTAGGGATGAGCTTTAAAATCCATCGACAAACTCAACAACATTCATTTCAATAGAATGGAAAAAGAGCATTTTATGGATTCGATTGTACAAGATTAGACTGACAAACCCTCGTTTTAAGAGGAAAGGTAGAACAGATGCAAGAGCCGAGCTGGAGAACGCTAACAGGGATCCTTTAAACTCTAAATGGCTTACGCTGCGGCTGGGTTTTTAGATTCAATGCTGCTTTTAGTCTTTCAGCCTAAGGCCAAAGTGCTTTTGACTCCGTTGTTGTAGATTGTAGCTTTAAAAGGTGAAAGATTTTAAGAGGGAGCGAGTGAGCGGGGGAAGACAAAACACAAAAAACAAAAAGGAATTCATACCGAAGGGTTGATGGTCCGTTAACGGTCACACCGTTACCACAACGAGCATCAGAAATATACAATATATATATAGATATATACATACACGCAAGCAGGAGAATCAAATCAAGTCGAGCATTTGAACACAGTAAAAAGGGAACTGGTATAAATACAAGTAGAATAAAACAAAAGCTACAGGAGAGTTGAGAAGAGGCAAGGGTCGAACAGAAAAGAATAGAAGTGCTTCTGCTCTGGGCTGAGCTCTTGATGGATGGACTAGTCAGATTTGTCTCCGTCCTCTTCGCGGTGGCTGTCGGAGGTGTCACGGGCGCTCTTGTCCTCTTTGGCCAGCTGTGCCTGAGAGGCCAGGATGCTGGAGAGTGAGAAGAGGCCTGAGCTGGAGGTGACTGCAGGCAGACCGGCTGGTTGACTCAAGCCTAGCGGTAGAGGGGTCATGGGCAGCGCCAGGCCCTGCAGCTGAGAGAGCTGGTGAGCTTGGAGCTGCTGCTGCAGAACACACAACATATTCACAGAGATGGAATCCATCGATCGAAAATGATCAAACCAGAGGTGACCTGGTTCATTTCAGGTCTGTAATATTCAAGGCTTCATAACGCCTTGTAACAAAAGCTCATTATGTAATCGTCACCACTGTACCTGTAACTGGCAAGAAAGAAAACTCTCAACTCATTTTTTCTCCTTTTTCAGGCATTTTAAAACCAAAACAATTGGAGAACAATCTAGAACGGAAATGTTCTAATAACTTTCTCTTCTCTGACGATTTTTAAAGATTTGTTGCAGGGACCAATGACATTACGGCGTTCAGCTCTTAACTGGAGTGACAGGGCAGCTTTATTGCAGCTGACGCAAGGCGTTTTTGGCGAGCAGCAGTGTGAGTGAGTGAATTCTCATCCCAAATTTTCTTATCCAAATTGCAATTAACTACATAAAAAATAATAATAATAGTTGGGTTTACAGACCTGGGGATTTTCAGTACAACAAGAGTGCATTTAACATCAAACCTGGGTTTATACGAGGCTTAGACAGTATCCAAATGTTGATACTGTCAAACTTCCCCATCTTATGTTTTTACATTTACGTTAAAACCAAACAAACAAACAAAAAAAAAAAACATGACTGAGCTCCAGCCACAGAACCCCACTGCGAACTGTGAGGTCAGTAACGACACAAAGCTTGAGATGCATCAGAAAATACTTTTTTTTTGCCGCAAATCTGGTTTATTTCCATGAATGAATGAGGCCTGGTTTCGATCTCAAAATATTTGATATGATATGTTTTTTTTCTCTCATGCAGTGTTTCCCTTACCATTATATTAGGGGGGCGCCCCGCCCCCCCAACGGCACCCCCCGCCCCCCTTGAAGGTCAAGTTAATTTTATTTTATTTTCGTCGAATAACAACAGAAGTAATTTATATATAACAGGTCTTTGATTTTTTCTTTTATTAAACTAAATAGCATTATGTTATTTATACGATGGCATGTAATTTCTGTCTCAACGTTTGCACGTTTACAATTGTCCTCCGTGTCGCGCACGGCGGAGTTCCGCCCCGATGCGCGCGCACCGCGGAGTTCCGCTCCGATGCGCGCACACACACACACCCATCAGCGGACAGACACCGCGCGTCGGAGAATATGTCGCAGCAGGCAAAAATATCCGCGTTTTTTAAACGCTCCCAAGGTGGTGACGATGACAGCACCTGTTCTGCCGCGAGCAGCAGCCGGTGTAGCTTTCCTACTCCGAATCAAAGTACAGAAAAGAGCCCAAGTGCTGCATGTCCTGCCCCTGACAAGCAGCAAAAGTCTAGCCACCACAGAACGACAGGTTTTGACCCAGCTTGGCTGTCAGAGGGGAAATACTCCCCCTGGCTGTACAAGACTGATCTTGGTAAGTAAGTAAATACACACATGCATGAATGAACGAATTGATAAATAAATTGCTCAATTAATAGCTAGCTAGTTAGTTATACAATGGCATTTCCTGCTTTAAACTATCACTATGTTAAGTTGATTTTACTGTTACTATCAGTTATCACTTTTAAAGCCTAACAGTTAATGTATTTACAGGTCAAAACAGACATTCGCAATAGGCTGCAAGGGGACCATCTTGCAGCCTGCATGCGGATCTCAATAAATAGGCCAGAAGTTTCAGACTATCCATACCAAGATGCTCTGGAAATGTTCTTTCAGAAGCCCAGAAAGATACACTGCAGTGACAAAAGCTGCACACTTTGTGAATAATTAACATATTAAAATAAATCTGATGTTTAGTGTTTAGTTCAGTGTACAGTTGTTTAGTTATTGTACAGTAATTGTTCAGACATTATAATATATTGGTATACTGCAATTAAAAGAAACATATAAACACTATGAAGTGTTTGTGTGAGTGTTTTGCCGCACCACCCATAACACCCCCCCCCCAAGGCCATGATCCTAGGGGAAACACTGTCATGGATCTGTTTTTTTTTGGGTCGGTGTAAACAGGGTCTAGAGAGCTTTATTGGTGTAGTTACAGACCTCATTTAATAGGGAATAAATGTCTGCACACTCAAGTACAAATTTTTTGTCCTAAACAATCGTACAATCAAAAATACAATTGAGTCTCGTTGTGTCTTTGACACAAACACACTGTCAATCAAATTTGTCAGATAAAAAAATGTGACGGGTTCATTTTTTTTCTGGAAGCATTTCCTGGAAGTGATTTCAAGTGTGTTTTGTGGTTCTGTAGGTAGGTCATTGGCTTCAGACCTCATATGTGAAACAAAGCGCAGATTCTCATGCTATTATACGTTTCCAAAACTGCCAGCAAGCCATCAAACTGAAGGACTGACATTTACTAAAATAAACGTAACATTTTCAGGAAATTTCCAAGCTCTTTGATGACGAGGATAAAATCTTCTTCCTCTCTTCTCAGGATCGGATGAATTTTTTTTTATGTGCTCGCGCAAATTTTATGCAACACGTTAAAATTCTCTAGTGCCCAAGGCCTTTTAGACCTAAATATTTGGTCAAAACCTGGAAAAGTTTGATTTTCAGTTGCTGTGCTAGTCTTTAAACATTGGCAAAACTACTCGACTGACAAGAAACTCCCATTTCCCTACTGTAGAAGTGGAGGAGAGTGTTTCGGGGGGAGGGCTTACCCGTATGATGGAGTTCATCTCTGGTGGAGTGACCTGTTTGGCTCTCTCTATTGCCCCCAGAACCTGCTGCTGGTGCTGTCAGACACACAATCACAGCAGATCAGTCACGGTAAATACCTGCTCTTAAAAATGAACGCTTTAAAATTCACAAAAGTACGTGTTTAGAGGTTTGAAACACAATCTCCGTACCTCTTGAGACAGGTAAGGCAAGACTTGAGCACAGATCCCATTTAATCTCTTCACAATCTCTGCCTGCACGGAGACACAAACAGAAACAAAGTTAAGCAGCTCAGTGCAAACGTTCTAACTTCCAAATACTGGAGCATTTCACAATGAAGCATTTTAAAGTGTAAATGAATGAATTCATTGGAGCTGTGTATATTCAGAATCCTTAAAAGAGCGGATAATTAATGAACCTTTTCTTGGTTTTGGTAATGATTTGTGGGACTACTGCTTGAGTGACTGGAGAGGAACACGAACGGAGACAAAGAGAGGAAACAATAACCCTGTTTCAAAAGGTTGCCATGCTGACAATTCATACAGCACGCTTGCAAAGAGAGAAAAACGAGTGCATTCCAAATGCTGCCATGGTTTATTCTACACATTCCTGTGCTATATTTCAGTCTCTCTGCAGTGACTTTTAAAAACATATTTCACCTGTGTCACATGAAAGGCCAGAACTGATGAATAGTGTGGCAGCGGCGCTGGTGACGCGTGCTCAGACTTCAGCAGCAGTCCGGCCACATCACCAAACCACTGACTCTCTACAGATTTCTCAAGATCAGCACCTCGTCTTCTTTTTGAGGAAACAGTTTCTTTCAAAAATCCATGCAGCTATGCCCTGTTATAATTGTAAAAATGTAGCTAAATGGAACACGAATATGCTAATATTTAATTATAATACTTTATATTTGGGAGCACCTTGCTTTATTAAGATCCTTTAAAAAGAACCTTTTGCATTGATATCCATAGATAATGTCTTTGAAATACATTTATTTACATAAATATCTATATTTTCTTAAACATTTTATATTCACTTATTTACTTAAAGTCTGTGTGTCTCCGTTCAGTGCAGATCAGGTCATTATGCGACGCATACGTTTCTGTCCACTCCCTAATCTATCGTCTGTATTATATATGGCCTCATTGTTATCCCGCATAGTTCATTAAGTGTGTGTATGTATATTTATACACGTATATATGTGTGTAGTTATGTATAAACTGTACTGCTCGAACTGTAATAAACTTATATGGTATGTTCAGGTAGGTATTCTTCCCACTTGTGAATCTTTCCCACCTTTCCTTTTAACACCCTCCTGTCCTGATGTAATTAATGCAAACTAGTCCATGGGAAAAATTAAAAAAAGAACTACATAAATAAGCTGCTTCCATCCACAGGAGGAAAGTGTTCACTCCCCTGGAGATAACAAAACTGTCCAGCTCAAACGAAGCAACTACTCCCCCTTGTGGTGGCTTTTAAGCAGGACAGGACAAGGTAAAAAAACAACATTTTTCTCCTTCCTGTAAAAACAGGCTATTTCCAAAAGCCAGTTTACCAGCAGGAAGTTGCACCACTTGGATCTTGGCACCTTCTCAAATTATTTAAATAGTTTAGTGTAAAAAATGCACATATTTGGTAAATAACTGAGTTTGAAGACATCTAGAGTTTTATAATCATCTGCAGCATGTGCCTATTTACCATGTTTTGGCTAATTCTTGGCCAAGTCCTGGTACTTATTTGAAGAAGACAAAAAAAAGTCATTTGATAAATCTAATAAAACATTTAAATGTTAATTAGGTATGTATGCTATTGGAATCTGTTTTGAAATCAAGTAATTGAATAAGAAATTCTGAAAAGTTACAAGGAAATGGCAACCATTTGGTGACATGGCTCATATACTGTACATGATAATCAGCAAGACAATGACCCTAAACACAGCTGTAGCAATAAAGGGAAGACTATAACATGTATTTTACGTTTCTATAGTTATATAGCCAGTCACTTGACTTGAACCCAGCTCTGGAGAAAACCTGCTTGAGGAGTGAGCAAACCTCGATTGCAGTGCAGGAAACACTGGACTTCTTTAACTGTAATGAAAACATTCTAAACTATATTATTAAATAATAATCAATGTGTTTTTCAGAGTTGTGTACCTACAGTGTAAAATGTTTATGAAATAGCTGCATTTTATATGAAGTTATAAGGGACACGGAGGTTCCACGCTACCGTGAAACACCGCTGAACGAGCTGCTTCTGCTGTGTTTGGTTGAGCCGTGGCCCTCCACTGACACTTACCTGCTTGTGCATTTCTATGTTCAGCCCATAGGACATCTCGTAGTACTGAAAAGAAACAGAAACATGGCAAACATGAACTCAATGCTCGAATAGTCCATGTTATAATGAACGCGCTACAACTGTTAGCCCACTTGTCATTAGTGAAGGTGTTTAATTCGTAATATGAATTAGCATAAATGAATGGATAACACGAAGAGGCATGGGATGATGACCGCTGTCAAGATTTACCGCGGTTCGTAGAAGCCAAACGTTCCTACAATATGTGCATTTTTTGTTTCATCGAAGTGAAGGCGTGGCCATATCCTCGTACCTCTCCGCTCCTAACTTAATCCAGGAAGAGTGAACATACTCACCGTCCTGCATCTTACCCCAGAAGTGTGGTTTAAAAACAACAAAAAAAACAAGCACGTCTACAAATATCGTCAAGCTGCTAAAACAAATACATTATTTTATTTATTTATTTATTGAGCTACAGGTTTAGACTCAGAAAAGCGATTTTATTTCATTAAGAACATTTCAATTATTTATATTAATTATGTTATGTTCAATGTTCTATATGTTTCCTAAAATAAAATAAACCGTGTTCAGTCGAGGAAAATATATTGTTTTTGTACCCAGACATTTAAATATAACTTTGTGGAGCAGTAATTACAAAACTGTGATACCGTGAAGCTGTAATATTTTATCCAAGATTATCAGAATCTAAACACGAAGTGGAGATTACTTTTTTTTTTTTAAATGTTACCTTTTAGTTGAGCCTCCAACCCCCGGAAAAAGGAAAAACAAACAAAACAAAACAAGATGTCCCATTTGAAAGGAATGCGATCCAGATTTCATTTTCATTATTGAAACAAAATATTTTATGTGCATTCTGGAAAATCCAATAAGAAAAAATATGCATGAACTTTGATCAAAACGCATTTACTGAAAAAATCCCAATGAAATGCGTTTTTTCTGGAGGCATTAAACTGAATTCATTGCATATTTTGTTTTGGTAATTTGAAAACTCCTGTTATCAAAGTGGTTCCAAATCCTCCTCACCTTCCAGGACTAGTTGGGACTTGGCAAAACTGGAGGATTTCCAGTTTAAAATCCCCAGAAAATTTAGAAATTCACCAAAGCTTAGTTCCAAAGGTCCAACGTTTGACGAGAATGCACAAGAATAAATCTTTTTACTCGGGGTGATTTCCCATCCCCCCCTCCATCAGTGAACAAAAGCTACATCCAGATCAACTCGATTCCTAAAGCAATTAACAGCTACACCAGTAGACTGCCATCCTGCCCTCTCTCCCCATCATGCAACGCTGCAGAGAGTGAGGAACCAGCTATTAGACGAGGGAGGGAGAGACAGAGAGCAGAGGTGCACAGATTCAATGAGATTAAAGTGCTCAACGGATCAATTAGATGAGGAATATCAGACGCAAACACCGGCCCTGAGACAAGCAGGTTACAGCAGCGGAGAGATGGAAAAAAAAGACCTCAGAGGAAAGAGAGAAAGGCAGATCACGGACAGATCAATGAGACTCAGCACCTCATAGACGGACCTAGCTACTGAACGAAGAGGGATGAGGGATGGAGAGTGCAGCTCTACTCACCATGATATAATGACGCTGCATCTCTGACTTCTCACTGGCCAGCTTGTCACATTCCAGCTTCAGACTGGACAGAAGAGACAGGGGAGGAGGAAACACATGTAGTAGATGATGTGCTACAGCCCGATCCTTGCAGGTTTGTGAGAAACATTTAGCATTTGAGAAGAATATATCTAAATAATATAATAAAAAAAGTTATGTGATCCTCAGAAGAACCCTGTACAGTAGAATGCATCTCAAAGAAGTTTGTGTTCGGCCGATCCTCACAGAGTTTCTGTTCCAGATCATGACTGAGGTTCATGATATGGGCATTTTTTCAGAAGCGCACTTGTGAGGTAAGACAGTTTTTGAAAGAAGAGGCCAAAACTTAATGCGTCCCAAAGTTGTTTGAGCTTTGCCCAGAGTTTGGCTGTTCCTCACAGAGTTTTAAGCCTCCTACACAGCTGTTTCTGTTTCAGGTCAAGACTGAGATTCGTAATATGGGCATCTCTTATAGAATTCACCCCTTGTGACCTCATCAGACCCATATTTGGCCAAATCTGAAGTAAAATTCTCTCAATTACCTTCCATATTCCCTTGAGAGACATCCAAACTTGTCAAAACAACTCCCTTCAAGGTCCCTCTGACCTAGGCCCAGCCAGCTTCTAATCTTCTATAAACAATCTATATTTTCTATTATCGACTTTGCAATCCTATGAAACATTAAAACGACCAATCATAAGATTTCAAAAGGAATTTGCTGAGAAAGCAAACTCCACAAGCTTGAAAGAAACCAATTAAGAAATAATGAAAGGCTGCTTTATTGTAGTGTAGACTAGAATAAAACTAAAATTATATACGGTATCCATACGAGCATTGCTTTGTTTAATCGAAACGAGTCATGACTGGAAAGTGTCGAGAGATCCAAACCGAAGCGCCGTACTGAGGTTTTTGTTTTGCTGCTGCATGACAAGCATTCTCTCCTCATACCCCTTCAGTCTGCTGCTTCCACTTATCCCCAAAAAGGGGGGAAACACTGCACTGTTATGACTGTGTAACATATATTGAGGGTTGTCATGGTGACCATCCTCCCTGCTGCCAGGCTACCTGTGATTGGCCATGCCAGCCACTGATTGGCCGAGACCTCCCGAAGCTTCCAGTGAGGCTTTCACAGACGGAAAAAAAAAGATGCCAAAAAAACGACACATTGATGGAGTTTTATTGCCGTTTCTTTCCGCCTCCAAATCGCTCCTGCTGTCATCCTTATTTTGATTTATGTATTCCCTGATCTATTTATGCATTTGCAGAAGAGAGCGACAGCCCGGCGAAGCTCTAGGGAGCGCCTGCAGAACATTTCCTTTAAAACCTGAACGCTGCACCAACACAAAAAAAGCCCTTGTCTTTTGAATCTCATTTGAAGTCAATTGCGGTGAATCCATGCTCTGAATATGCATCGAAAACGTAAGGCCAACTCTTATGTGAACCCGGGTTAAACGAGGGCCTTTTGGTTGTCATGGGAATAGGGAAGAAAAGACGTGTCAGGTTAAAGATGGGACAGTTTCATCTCTGTACATCTGATGAAAAACGATAAAGGGACCTCTGTGTTAAGACACGAGGTACTGAAGAATAACCGTTACAAGTGGGGGGGGGGTGAATTTGTAATTAATTTACTGATAACATTTTATGTTTGGTCTTAATAAAAATGTAGATTAAAAATCAAAAGGAACAATTAAAAGAACAGGACAATAGTTATTAAATGATAAAAGGCACTCACAATGGAGCATGGGCAGAATGTTCAAAGTCAAAAACAAATCCCTTATTATGCACTACATCTGCGAGAATCCACACTTCTCAATCCCATGATTCCACACGGGTAGAATTCTCAATGGAAGAACTCATGTTGATCACATGACAGACAAAATATGGCCGACATCAATGCCATAATGTACACACACACAAAAAGGTTTTGGTAATAATTTGATTTCTGACAATCAATTTAGCAAAAAAACGGCTTTACTTTTGAAATATTCAACTACATTTTTGTACGAGGAACAAACAAAAAGGTTGATGTTGGTAAAGGAAGCGTCAAGAATAACAAAGCAATGTCTGGAAGAATCAAGAACTATCTTTTTATTTTTAAGCGTTGTGTACGCGAGTGAATGTTTACCTGTGGTATTGTGCTTGCAGGAACTGGAACTCGTCCTTGATGCGGTCGCACGAGTCTGATGTGGTGAACTTCAGCTGCTGTGATGAAGCCTGCAACACAAACCGGTTACGGCGGTCATTGGCATTATTCAGAAACCTCAGTTGCAGTATCAGCTGGGGACCTTGAAATGCTCATGTGGGGGGTGCTTTCAGCAATGCCACCGATGCATCAAGAACAGAATCAGCTCAAATCAAGAGAACTTGAACGCACTGTACGAATTTCCTGAAGGCTTATGAGATCACACCCGCTTGCAGGAGAATCATTACCCTAGTGAGAAGCCTCATTCAGGATGGATCATTTTGCTGTGATGCCCAATAAGCAACAGTCTAGATCTAAGCCTAAGGAATCCCAGAAAAGATCTCTGCTTGTTCCCGTACATCACCATTTGGGTGACGAAAGTGGATTTTTATGTTTTGAGCAAGTAACCTGATTAAAACTAGAGACCGACAGATATATCAGATTTCCATTAGTGCTTAAAAACCCCACACCGGTCTCCGAGAGAGAGCTGGGTGGATGAAGTTCTGGAAAACCGTGTTACGAGCGCAACCTTTAACACAAGCTGTGTACTTAGCCTGAGTGTGTATGAAAGAGAGGCTTGTGTCAACAGCCAAGCACTCAGAGTCCAAACACTCGATCGCTCTCAGACACCGCTAATACTGGGCCTCACTTTTCTCGGTGGCTTTGGGAGATGGGCTCTCCTCAGGGAACGATGGGAGATCGAACCAAAGCAGAGTGGATCACGGGAGGTACCTGCTTTCAACAGAAGCTTTGCAGAGCTCTTTGCTACCACACAGTCACCCGGACCTGTCCAATAGTGTTAGCTTTGTGCTTAAACACTGAAATGTCCAATGAATATCTCGATACAGTAGTGCAAACACACAAAAAATGTTCATTTATATGACAAGTTCACTATTGTTTTAACTGAAAGGGGCCTTTTTGGTGGCATCTGTACAAGAGATATGACACAATTTGCAAGGTAATTAAAAATATGACGTGGAATTGTCTTTCAGTTTCATTTTACAGACATGGAATTACTGTGAAAGTAATGAAAAAAATATATTTAACAAAAAAGATGCTGGGCGGTTTACAAAAAAATGATATCAAGCAGTGGCACAAAAAAAATTATCAGAGAAAATTCGAAAGTAGTAAAAACCGTAGGTTCCAGACTTCTAAGGGTTAAGTCAATTCTGTGCGTGATGTTGACAAATTCACTTTAAAATATGCTTTTGCTGTATCTCAAAACTGCAAAATAATCACTTTTCTTTTAAACCATGAATTTATTTTCGTGACACAAATCAATCCTCCTGTAGAGTTCTTCCGTTCCCTTTCTAGTGCAACATTATATTTGGAAAGAGATCGTCAGAACATCCCAAAAGATAGAAGCAAATAGATTTGATTTTCTTTTAAACGACTCATCTCCTCTTTAGCGTTATTCAGCAGCCCTCCGGTTCTCAGGGCAAACTTTTAACCCGACATTCAGCCTTAATGAAGCTATGGAGACCTTCAAAGTTGTGAAGCTTAGTCTAACGATTTAAGGCTTTAACACTAATCCCATATTCACTTTTAGAAGCAGAAAAGCACACATTGACGCATCCATGCAGCACAAGCACCAAAATATGGGACAATCCCTAATTTGACTGCTACTGTGCACTTCTCCTTTGAGATGCAATTAAACCATTAAAAGCCTTTATACGCTGGTGGGCAAATTGGGAGTCTTCTGTGGCTAAATGGGATTCATCATTCCCGTAATTTACAGTTGTGCCTCCCACCCCACCATTTAACAGAAAAGGAAATGTTCTAGAAAAATTTTCAACACTAATACTGCCATTTCTTTCTTATCCCAAGGTATTATGCACAAAAGCCCAGATGTAGTCATCTGAAGAGAAGTGGGTCTTTTCACTTATGAACTGCAGCAAAAACACGACTCAAGAATCACTGGAGTTATTCCTGAAGTGTTCTTGGTTTTTTATGCAGTGTTTGATTGACTGCCATAATACTCTGTATGAAAATTATTCTATACAACTTCCATTATTTTCTTAAAAACGTAACTGCACTTGTTTACATCATGAAACAAAGAATATCTCCCTACAAATATCCAATCAGTGACCATTTCATGCATTTAACTAACCAATCAGTGATCCACATTAGGTATCGCTTGAGGTGTCAGTCATATTTCAGTCAATGCAACTATGGCAAGCATTGAAATTATGCAGAAACACCAATAAGTTTTACAAATCTGTGGCGATAAAAAAGGAAAAAACATAACCTTGGTTTAACAAAAAAAAAGATACACAATATGTTAAACTCTGTGAATCCAATGCAAAAGTATAAGCTGTGACTAATCATGTTTGAGTTTGGAAGTTGACTTTCATGATAAGGAAATAGCGGTACTATTCCAATCCATCTTTTTGAACTAGTTTGAAACAAAAATCAAACTTCCTCCAACCATCAACGATGTCAGACAAATCTATGTCTCATGAAAACTGGTAGGGGGGACAGAAATGGAAGTGGCCTAGTGGCTCACGGGTGAAAATTAAAAGCAGGCGATTCAAGGTGCTTGGGAGATTTTCGGGCCAGACAGTATCGTGTGATTGATGGCGTGTTGGTAAAGAGCTTGGTGCGGGTCAGGGACTCCGGAAGACAGACCATTTCTCCCAACCTGGTAACAAATGGTATAACCACAGGAGGCAAGCGTCTGCCCACAAATAATGACCCCTTAGAAAGAGCCCTGGAGACTTACTAAACTCACCATTAAACAGGAATAAAGCCAGAGCGGTTAATTACCATTCAGCTGGGAGTTAGTTTCATCATCACATGACAAAAAAAACTGTATTAACCATTCAGTGACATCGGAAAAATAGTTTTTCTAAAATTTAGCTGGTAATCATTTGCAATAAAATGGAAAAAAGGGTTTGCAAAGTTTAGTTCACAGAATGTCTTTTTAATGAAAAAAAGAGATTTTGACACTTTATTCCAGTACCAAATCAAAACATTGAAGTGGTATCTTTAATTGCCATTTTTTAACTTAAAAAGTTGTGTAAAGTATAGGTTACAGGAATATTTAAATAGGGACTGTTATTAATGTATGAGTATATATGAAGAACAGAAATAAAAAGTAAAAAAAAAAGGCAATGAACCAGTAAGTTGTGCCCATTAGAGAAAGTGTCTGCTCTCTATTCAAGCACTTCAGAGAATGGGCTCATTAACAACTAATTCTAATTCAACTAATAGCTTTTTCAACATGTGACAAGAAAATGGAGAGTGATATTAAAACAAACATTCCGTGGATTAGGGCAAACGTGAGTTTTTTCCTATTGCAATATGCATGTGGCTGAATTTGATGAGTTTTACATCCAATAATAGAACACACAAATCTGTCAGATTTTCCTTGATCCTAGGACCACTTTTCAGCCACAAATATATTACAGTAAACATTGAAACAATTAAGTAATTTCCTATTTTATTTCCTATTTCCAATTTATAGCAAACCTTGATCTGAACTGCAGAAAAATAGGAATCAAAAATGTAAATCTCTCACATTCCTGAAAAGAATTTGTGATCATCTGGTACATTGTCTCTTTTAAAGATACTCCAAGGAAAAAAAGATTTGACATTTTGAATGTCTAAAATGTTAATACACTCCTTGTACAGTCTACTCGGACTGGCATCTGTTTACTTCTGGAAAACTCCATGATGCCAGTTTTTTAGAATCACCAGAGAGTAACATAAAAAAAAAATCGGCACATTGTACCAACTTTATTATTCTTAAACTTGTAAGCATCAAGGAAATTGCAACATTTGAGGAAAGGGGATGCCATGGTTTGTGGGGGTCAACAAACTTATGTTTGTTTTTTAAAACTAAGTACATTTTTATTTCCATTATTTATATTAAATATATTTGTGTATTATTGCCTTTTGGGGGTCTTTAACAAATGTGTAGACTGTGTGACATAACTTCAAGCAAAAGAGTAATCGAGACCCACCAATGAAATTGTTCACCTGGTGACATCATAGGAAATGAGACAGAATTGAACAACAACAAAAAGAAAAACTAAGGTAAACATTGCTGAGAGCTCCCTACTCAAACGATAGAGATTTGTATTTATTTATGCCACACATGTGGTGATCTATATCACTCAAAATAAAAGGCTCCGTTTAAGAATGGGATGTTCTTTGGCTTTATTTTGTATAGTGTAAGGATGCACAAAGTGACCAGCTCACCAACTGACCAGTCAGCAATCCAAATGGTAAAAAGCAACACCTTGGCACAACTTAGTCTATTCTTTTAGTCCAAATGCGTATGAAAAAGGTACCACTAAAAAGTACAGAGCGACCAAGTCAAGCTGTGCCCTCACAAAACATCAGTGAAAAAAAATTTCACAAAGATGATGATGATAATCAGACGACAACAATGCTAAAGGAAGCCCTTTCGAGGAATATATAAAGAGAGTGATGTCTGTCTGTTCTTGAGCACGAGGAAGAGCTTGAGGAAGGCTAGGTGTTCTCCCTCCATCTCTCTCTTCAAGCAAGCTTGTGCCACATTAAGCAGTCCCCCACCAGGCTGCTTTGTTCCAGACCGCTGCTTAACTCTGGGGCGCAGCTTTCCCACAGCGCAGGTCCATCGGTGCCAGAGAATACTGATGCGCACACAAACACATTCAGAAACATGTGTGCAACATACAAAGCCTCTAAGCCACGAGCAACTGGCAAAAAAACCCTGTGCTAGTAAAAATAATCCTGCCACGCAATTATCCCAGCACGCGTCCTTCACACCAAAGGCCAGGAGGAACACAAACAGTCAGACAACCTAATTAAGCCGTCCATGCTTCATCCTTTCACTGTAATACAGCCTCTGCCTATTCGCAGCCCAAGTTGTATTGTAAGGAGCTCTATTGAAGCCCCTTGAATTTCTCATTTCGGGCATTAAAATCTGCAGAAAAAAAGGAATCCGTGTCACCTAGATGCACTTTCTCTCCTCGCATTCCCTCCTTTTCAGTAGGGGAAGGTGTTCGATGCCTATTTGAGATGCTAATGAGCAGTTATCCAATCAACAGGCAAGACATCTGCTCAAGAGTGTGTTCAGGAGAGACTTCCAAACTGATAAAAAAAAGGCAAGGAATTTGCTACCTACTTATTAGACATAAAGCATGACTAAACTAAGAGCATCTTTAGACTCCAAGTGACCCAAAAAAAGATTTCTTTCTCCCATGAAGCATAGTTTGGATGTGACTGTGCATGTTGGCATTTGACACATCTGTGACATCACCCTTGGATTTCAGTAGAGATTTTGAACATATCAAATGGTTAAGTTCAAAGATAAAGTTCTTGCCAATGTGTCACACTTTGCAAGAAAAAAATAGGCAGAAAATAGGCAGACAAAACCAAAGGTTAAGACAATTCGTGTTATTCTACGGGTGTTGCTGAAAGCATAATATAACAAACAAAAGAGTAATAATAAAAAAAAACAATACACCACCTCACGGTTATAATGTGGTAAACTAAAGCTCAAAAGTCTGCATCACCTTTTCCTTCTGCTGCACGGTAAGGCACATTAACATGAGGTTCCATTTTGACACCTTCCAAATGGTGTCAGACAAATTTCAGCCTGTTCCATACTAGCTTTTTTTTTTGTTTATTCCATTTTAAAATGAGATACGATGCTCCAGACCAATTTGTTCTAAAAATGTTAAACTACAATTGTATTTCATATTATTTAAAACATCACTCAAATAAAATATAGTTTTTTTTCCTGCAACATAAGACTACATTGTTGTTGGTCCTTTAAAAAAGGTATGGACAAAAAAAATCCATTTGATGGTGTTCAATTGAATTTTTCAATTGGTTTTCTACTTTATGAGTCCGAAGACAACCAGTTCAAAGTTTGGAATCATGGCAAATGCATCAGGATAATAATCCAAAACGGCAGTAAAAATTCTGAACTAGAAGGATCAACTTCTGCGATGGACGGGCAACCTGTCCAGGGTGTACCCCCCTCTCTCGCCCGATGTGTGCTGGACATAGGCACCAGCAGATCATTGAGGTGAAATTTAATTGAGAAATAGGCAGTGAGAATGCCAAAGGTCGGACAAAATGGTACTGCTTCAACACTACTAATTTTACCAAATAAGTTGTTTCCCTGTAAAATATTGATGTTTGTGAAATACCAAAGTGGTTCCATACTTTATACTGGTAGTGATCGTCTAAATACCAGCATTGTAATCATCTTTTGACATCACTGAAGTGACCTTTGGATTTTGGTGGAGTGCTGTGCTGCTTAAAGGCAATATGTAGCAGTGTTCACATGATAAACTGAATTTATTGGAAGCAAATATCTAGTAAACCGGATACTAGTCCATCATATCACATGCCCAAAATGGTAAAAGAAAAGGAAATTTAGAGAATTGCTGCACAAGTCTCTGCAAGAAATCCATTAAATCTGTGATAGATCACTTCAGGTATTCAATGAAATTCTCCTCATATCATCTTTAAGGAAATGGCTGAAACCACAAAATGTATCACTGGGATTTGTAAAAAAACAGATAAATTCAAACTGTATAATGCCTAAAAATGGTTGAATTAACACAGCCAAGAATTTGTTCATTTAATACATAGTTAATCATATAACATGAAGTGTTCCAAATGATTTGTTCATTTATTTCAACTCATGGTCCTTCTCATTCTGAATTTCTATTGCAGCAACAGCCCTGTCTCACAATGGTCCCTGCTGTGCAGAGTTCAGATTGCAAGATTGTCAAAGTAGTGCGTGATAGCATTCGCTGATGTATTCACACTCCGTGGTATGTCTAGATCGACGACCAGAGCTTTCACATTTCATGACTTTGGGAGGAATCACAACCCCCCCCCCCCTCCTCCCATGTCCAGAAACGACTCCAAAATACGCAAAAAGCTACTTGAAAACGGGTGCACGACCAGGATTATTAACAAATATAGGAGTGCACAAGTTATTTTGTCTCCAATTGTTGGGTACGACGAGGCAGCAAAGAAGCCCCTTTTTTTCTAAAATAAGCCCCTGCTAATATTGTTGTCCATACTTTTGTTACTCCTCCCTTTGAATGTGCTTATATGTGAGAGAGAGATTCGTTTGTCAGAAACAGTGCTTATTTAATGTTGGACAACAAGGATTATGCACAGCATTCAGGGATTTGGAGAACAGGTCGAAGACTGTCCTGCTCACTCAAGCACAATTCATCTACAGCAGAACTCCAACAACAGCATAAGAATTCGGTTCTCCAAGTCATTAAAGCAACTTTCCCAATGTAACACACAAAAATTGAGGACAAACGGTGTTCAGCATCACGAAGACATGAGATATTGTCCCTGGTGCATCTTATAGTAACCTCCATTAAATAGAAATATCTCCTACCAAGAGATGTGCCTCAGTGTTCAATCTATAACCTCTGGTGTGTTGGTTCTAAATACCCCAATTAAGAAATTTGATCACAAACAATGTCCTCCATCCTCCTCCACTTTGGTGAACCACTAAAGGAATGAGTTGTTCAGGCTGGTCAGAGTAAACACCTTCTGTGTCAAGTCTGGTGAGAAGTCGTTGCTATGGAGTCTCAGTGCCGTGGCAACAAAGTTGTCGTGGCTACTACGAGACCCACATTTCACATGCTCCCTGTAGGTCATTCATTACTAGGCTCTGAATGTGTTTTTCAGTTCACTAATGCAGCAAAACCAAGAAAAATTCTGGATGAGATTAGCATTCAGGTATTAGACCATGAGAAGTCTGCATAACATCCAAACTAACCCTATTACATCATTCATGCCAGACAGACTGTTGAGAATATTCTTGTGGAAGCTTAGAAATTAAATTAATTCATTAATTCATCAACTATATACACTCACCAACCCACACATAAACATTGTCAGGTGTCACCATATCTTTCTAATCAGTGGCGACTGGTGTATTTATTTTGATGGGGGGGCTGATCATTTCATACCAGTCTGAGTGGCAAACTCAGTGCTAAAAAGTGCTAAAATGTATAAGTGTGGAACTATGAGTTATTCTGATCCGTTCAGAAGAATTAGTGGTCTCCAAACCTTTCCAAATGACCTGCTTTCCTTGGACATAGTACCTGAAGACATTTCGGCAGTCTATAGAATGGTGTGCCTGCAGTATTTGAAAATAGTTTTGTGCACTTAATTGCACAACAGCTTTTCCCCATATATGTGGGTCAAACTCACCTTCACCGCTAACACATTGATAAACCTTTTGCCTCTCACTCCCCACAGCTTTCGGGTACCGTGAGTCCATGCGCACACAGTATTTCGTTCAACTGTTTTTTTGAATGTTAAGTCTAGGGATGATCCTGCCCAAGCTCCTTTAAATCAGATTTCTCCTTAAATGAGAAATTAGCCTCAATTAGCCATCAATAGCAGCTACATAAAGCTACTTTAAAGAAATCAATTAGTTCCACCTATGTGAAATGCAAAACCATGAATGGACGAGAGACCCCAAGGTACTATCTCCTCATACATATCCAGATATTGGTAATTACCTTGTGGAATACGTGCATACACATTGCAGCTGTTCAAAAGCCTCAAACCACCTACTGACCTACAAGCCTGCAAACTGTGAGAGCTCAATCATCTTTGCCTAGGACAAGTTTACTTATCAGACAACATACACAATAAAGCCAATCGTGACTTAGTTAAAACAAGCAAAAGTCACACTGTTTATAAACTCTTAGGCCAATACACATCGATCCAAATTTTCAGTCCAAAGTTTCATGCAACAACGCGCCTAAATCAAAAACCATGGGCGCCAACTGGACATCACACAAGTCTCAACAAGTGGCGTCAACGAAAGTGCCATAGCAGACCCATTTTTTTCACTAGGAGAATGACCTATGAAAGGTGGCTCTTTTGTTGGAGTGAGTAGGATGTAAAAGAGCCACTTGACTTGCTTTATTCCAAGCGACTTCGTACAGGGAACACGTAATGCACCACAAATTCTCTCACAGCTCCCTGTGATCAGCAACCAACAGTATAAACCGCTCGAAATCCATGATTTTTTCTAAGTGTTCTTTGATTTCTTCTCCGTCATCATCATTTTGTTCTTTCCCGTTTCCCTACGTGGCGCAGAGTGCATCTGTTACACCGCAAAAAGAGCTAAGAAGCCATCCGAAGATTTGTGCGCATCTCAATTCGCATCGGAGCGTCAAGGCCTTTAGTCATGTTTAGGTCAAGGAGATGTGAGTGGTAGGATTGCACCAGGGCGCCCTCTATTGACTGCCCAGCAGAGGTTTTATATTAAAAAAAAAATACCTAGTTTGATTGCTGTTTTAACCATAAAAATCTGAACAATTCAAAACAATCATGATCCCATTTTCTTCCGGATCCAAATGTGAAGCTTTAATCAAGAGCCTTGTCATAATACGAGTCGTATAAGCTCCAACAGCATGAGAAACTCAACATGTGATGAGATATCTATCACATGCAAACCAGTGCGGCACACACGTGGAATAACTACACTTTAATGACTACTCAAGGTTAGTTAGACCAATTAGCATGTTTACCTCAGAGTTCAAAATGCTGCAAGGAAACCTCTTGCACAATTCTAAAGCATGTCGTTACAGATTTACACCTGGGAATGTTTGGCAAAAAAGGTGATCGAAGTCAATAAAAACCCTCCGACACGTGCTAACATTTCAAGTTAACAATTCAAGAAATGTCAGTATCAATTTCATGACGCATAATAATTTCGAAAACTTTTGCTAAATAAATAAGAACACTGTGTATGTTTTACAAAAACAAACATAAAACAGCCAATGAGGACTACGACGGAAGTTAATACAAAATTCACCCAAGTGTTGAAATCTCACAAACACACACAACACCCAGTCACAAACACATTTATATACCACGTACTGGAGTGGTATACGGTTACAATGTGTGGTTTAGAATTCTGAAGCTCGGTAAAACGACGCGTTAGCATTTCGTATCCTATTTTTCTTTAAGTTTTAGCGCACTTGCACGGGTGCCTCTCCTGCCAATGCTAAGCTCGAGGCAGCTAAACAACACCAACACAAACCGCTCATTGTGGACTCACCGAGTGCCTGGATTGTGGAAACATCATGTCAGGTTTGGTCTTCGGGCTCTAGGCTTCTCCTGGTGAAAGAGCAGGGAGACAGTTTGCTCGGCTGACGGGTTTATTTTGCGAGTGTTTTCTTTGTTCGGTCGCTAGCTGCAGCACCTCCGGCGGCTCCAGGCAGCTCGCGCCGCTGCTATGGCAATGAAGCAGGCAGCAGCAGCAGCAGAGTGAGCGAGTGAGGGATACTGAAGCTGAAGCTAGAGAAATCTCTCCTGGATGGATTCTTTCGCTCTGGCGTCTTTGCTGTGCCTTAGCACGCTGGGATCCAGCTTAGATCACCTGCTAGGTCTGTGGTTGGAGGAATCGTGAGGCGACATATAAGAGATGCAGTGGAGTCTTAGTGAAGTTTTTCCCCCCATGTAGCCCAATTATAAATATTTGGTCATGAAATGTTGTCAATTCGATTGTTGTTGACTGAAGTGTATTAAACATTATTAATAAATGCTATTTTTTTTACGCCAAGTGCATTGCATTCTTCAACAGCGAGTAATTTGTTATTGTGTTCAGGTTTTTATTTTAATTAAAGACTTTAATTTGGGTATTTGTTTATATTCAAAGCAAAACCGAACAGTAACCCACTGGTTTCTCCCTAACAGGAAGTAATGGATGCTGCAGTGCATCAATTGGCCGCTAGAGGCTGTCTCACATGACCGGCAGTGAAGCCAAACCGCGGTGAGCGCCCCCGTCCAGAAAGATTCAATACCATAGACCGTAAAAAAAAAATATGAACGACGTGACATCATCCACTGTGATTGGGCTCAAATGAGCAGGTGAGGAGGCTGCCATTGACGGCTGCACATGCGCACAAGCGACTTCCTGTTAAGGGTAGAACCGTGGTGGTTTCAGAGCTTTACCTCGAGTCTGGTTCACACACGCCCCTCTCACACGCAGCCTGTTTTATACAATTTCATAGTTTTTTTTTTTAGAGCGACTTGATTTTGATTGTTGGCAGCATAAATGATCTTTCTCACGTCATGATAGCGGTGAGTCAGCTCTGTTCTGTGTAGCTGTCAATCACATGGTCCCGCCTTGTTTTTAAAATTCAGAGAAGTCGTTCGCAAATTCATGTTTATAATTACAAAATGAGTTGTATATAACATCTGTGTGTGAGAGAGGCGTGTGTGTGTGAGTCAGATTCAAGGTGGAGATCTGAAACCATGACGGTTCCGTCCTTATCAGGTAGTCACGTGTGAAGTCCAGCTGGAAATAAGCTTCATATTAGCCCAATGGCAGCAGGCGCTGTCACGCCGTCCATATGTTTTACAGTCTATGCTGCAGACAAGTTAAGCCCCACCCACTGAAGGAGTAGCCCTGCCCACGTGTCTTCTCATTGGTTGTACTCCTTCACCCCAACTCTAATGGGGCGGCCACACTACTCCTGAACTACGCAAAATTTCTCCGCCCGACCACAAAATAGCATAAAAAAAACAATTAACTATATAACTCGCCTAATTTATAACAGGATGCTTTCTAATCTTCTTTAAAGAATTTCTAAAAATTTACATTTGCTTCATATTGAGTGATCAAAAAGCTCACAGACTTGACCTCTCCAATGCTCAAGTTGGGTCACGCGACCCAATATTGCAGGTCAAGTTTTTTCCTTTCTGTTGGAGCGAAATCGGGAATTGCATTGTGTAAGCGTGAACTTCTTTCGCACTCCCATAAGATCCCATTCAAGTCAATGGAATTTTTTTTTTATTATGACCGCCCCTTAATCCTAAGCCTTATGGGGCGGTCATAACATCTTGGTATCATTACGTAGGCTATACTGTGTGTCAAATTCAGTTTTAGGATTAAGGCTAGGGTAAGACTTCAGTCGGCAATATTTGACTGTGTGGCTCGTGGATCCGGGATTAGCCCAAAACCTAATCCATAACCCTTACCCCAAACATTAATTTGACTTTAAATTCCCGTTTTTGCTAAATGAAGACGTTGAGTGACAACTAGTTGAAACCTTCAGTGGAGCAAAGAGCTTTCGTCAGAAATCTATGGGTGCCATCATAGATCATGACATCATGACCCTTTGTCCATGTCATATGCAGTCAACCAGTAAAACAAACATATATTAGACACTTGTTTAACAAGGTAAAGTAACGGGTTCATTGACTGGTTGGGTGTGGCTATTAACAAAACTGCATGGATGCCACCCACCAAGTAATTGGCTCTGATCTAAACCTACACTTTACATGCTAAAAACTATTTTTATTTGAAAGGATATTTGAAAAGTACCTTTCCTGTAGTGTGAAACAGCTCTGAGCAGCATCCAGTTAGTGTTTTAACTGGGAAAGGGCTGAAACAAGCTAGTACATTGTCACATACAAATGTACCGTATCCCTCCCACAAACAGTGCAGTTAGTCCAAGGAAAGGCCAATGTACATGGTGACAATGCTGTGTTTGCTAAATGACATTTATTAATGGAGGGATTCATTTCCAGTTTATTTGGACCTTTTCCTCCAAATCACAAATCTGTGAGTACAATGATAACCGCTGCAGTAGTGTTCTCAAAATGTATGTGTAATGTTCTAAAAACCAATAACCACCTAAAAATAAATGCATATTATTAGGGCATGAATGAGTTTTTGACCTTTGAACGTGGATCAAATTGTTTTAGTGTCTCACAAAGCCGAATTATGAATTATGGATCATTCTGACCTCTTTAAACATATGCATATTGTATAGCAAGGGTCAACAAGTTCAGTCCTGGTGGGCTGATGTCAAGCAAAATTACAATTTTTAAATAAAAACAAGCGAAGTCTGTAGGTGTGTTGGAGCTAAACTCTGCAGGATGCTGGAGAGCTTTGATGCATCTGGGAGACAAATTGAGTTGTGGCACATTCAATTTAGACTTTCGTCAAATTGTATCAGCGCATTACGCTTTTTACGTACTTTGCATTCACGCTTACGGAATAATACAGAAAGTAACTCTTGGCCATCCACTGGTGCTACAAAATAACATAACCCTGAAAGTTGCATGACGAGCATCTGAGACTTTTTTCAAGTAAAACTTTAAATTTGACAAATGATGAGAAACGGCTCGTTTAGAAATGATCCACGTGAATTTTCCATTGAATATTGTGCCTTCAACGTCGCTTTCATAATTTGACAAAACATACTTGACACACAGGTATAGGAACAAGTTTTATTCCAATTTAAAATGCTTAATTTTGTACTCTTTTAAAGGAGAAGGCTATGAAAGTCATTTCCATGTATGAATGAGGTTCAGGCAACAGTGGTTGAAATGAAACATACAAAAGAGAAATATGTCTAAAATACTGTAAATGAACAATAATTAAGCCCCTTGTCAGCAAGGTTTCGTTTTAATACGGTTTCTCTTTTACCCGGCCCTCTCCACCAAAAAAAAAAAACCACATGCAGATAAAACATCATCTTTTAAAAACAGCAGTTTATCATCTTTAATCCTAAATACAGAATAAAACTGTCCTCTTCCTGTTGCGCATTCACCATAATCACATACTTAACGTTTATTCAATTTTAAAAAGCGGACCATAAAATACACATGTCCTTTTTTTAATGATCTCCACAACATTGGCACTTGTAAAGAGTTTGGCTCTACAAATCAAAGGGATTGGCACACTCAGTATAATACATCATTTACATTTGGTATGCGTTATAAAACAAAAAGAACCAGAAAAAGAGCAACCAACTCAAGAAATACATTACAAAGTAATACAATACTTTGATTTTATACACCACTACACAAATGATCTCTTATCAAAAACAAATGCATTATATTAAAGTGTCCTACATACAAGTGTTCAGGTAATGCATCGACATCTGAAAAAGAAAGTAAAGACAGCTTCATAATGTATGCATCCATCACATCAAGCAAAAGCGTCATTTCTATCCATTAGTGTCAGCAACTCTCGGATCTAGTACCAGGAACAACGTTTGAAGACCAGATTTGTCAGAGTTCGTTCCGTTACTGCGGAGTCGTTTCAGTGCATGAACGAACCCAGGGAGGGTAACGTAGCAAACCTCAGCACTAATGCTTCCGAACGACCCTTGAACACCAACCGAGCAGCCATTTTTACCATCTACACAACAGCGTTTGTTTCTAGTGGGAGTGAAAACTCGTGTAGTGTTGTTGTTAGATAAATTAAATACGGTAAGTGTTCAACAGATTGGCCCTAGCCCTTGAAACCGAAAGCCATATTTACAAGCTTGAAACCGAACTGGTGCCAGAAAAGTGTAGTTCCACTATTTATACAAGAAAACCGTCTGAAATGGTGTACAACATTTGACATTTTCAGCCCACCCACGTAAACATACAGTCAATGAAGAGAGAAGCCCCGCCCACTAGGATATCGGTATGCCAATATCGAAGCAAGCGCCTAAAATAAGCTTGACTGGCCTGGCACGGCTTTCTGCAGTTTGGAAAGTCATTCTGAAACGCAGCAAAGGTGGTTGATCAGTTAATGCAAAAGCCATATTTTACAGCTGTGGTTGGAAACAATTTCGGTATTTCTAATAATTTCTAATACACTGTGCTCTTCGAAAACGATGCAATTCATTACGAACCTCCTAAAATACATTCGAGTACAAAGTAAAAATGCACAAACGAGTGATGTTTCAATGACAAACCAAATCAAACTATGTTTTCGTAACGCCAACAAAGCCAATAAGACTGTACGAGTGTTTATGTGCGATAACTGGCCAAAGACGGCGTATGATTAGTGCGGAACAGGGTAACAAATTCAACAATGACCCTCAAAACCAAAACTGGACAATACAGTAAAACATTGCAAGCGTCAACCTCGGCATTCTGGAAGTCCATGTTATGTTTGCCAACAAGAACAATGCTAAACCGCACCCCCAAGAAATTGTGTTTCGGGATTGAAAAGCGATACTGCCAAGGCACGAAAAATAAGCTTGACACTATCAGAGAAAAATGTGTATATGCCTCAGAACCACCAAAAAATTCGGTAATCGGAGGACTCCGAAGTGATTCCGTCATGGCCCCCAAAAGAAAATGGTACAACACATCACTGCACCTCACAACCAAACACAGTGAATGTGCGTGATCTCACAGAATCTAATGTTTGCCCGTCCATCAGCATATGGAATCATAGAGGCGGAAACTGGTGCACAAATAAACTGGGCTCCCCAGATACGCTCCAATCTACAAAGAATTGCAATCCCTGTCACATTACCCAATAGTACCTATTGCTCTATTGTCCTCATAGAGTCCTTTCACTCTCAGCCAACAATTAGCCCTTGTAATGAAAAGTATGAAAACTCACCTGAATTGCATTAAAACACCCCTTTGAAAAGCAAGCTAAGCTCTGGAATCCAGAAAGCTAAGTCAAGCGAGAACCAAGATATGGTACTGAGAGCAACCCCTCGAACACAATGCAAACAGACCAGCTAAGAGTTCAACCACTGATAAAATTCATTTTCCTATTTGCATAAAGCGACTGATGAAATGGAAATTCAACTTCCCATCTGGGAAAACTAAAAGAAGCGACAATCAATTCACGAAGTAGCAACTATTACTTGCCAATGGATTTGTTTTTTTTACAGCAGTAGACTCAATCCCTGCTTTCATTGTAGTGCGATCGTGCAGAAAAATGAGTCCAATTTATTACACGTCTGGTCCATAAATTACATAAATAAAACCACCCCGTAGAGCACTTGTGTCGAAAATTTCTACAAAATCACTGGATATCGAAAGACTCGACTGGAAAAAGTGTTGGATTCCTTCAGATTCAAAATTGATTTGTGACGAAGCATGTAAACAAGTCACATCTTTCAGGAAATCTTTGAATACTAGCCGGATCCCTTTGAATACACTGATTGGACACGGAGCAAACAAGCTAATCAGGATTTGAATTACGCTAAGCTATGGCGGCTTTCAGAACTCGTTGCGAAGTGGCAAATCAATACATCAGTTATAGTATAGCATCTAATCATCATGTCGCAGCCTCTGATCGCACAACTAACACCTGGTTAAATCCAGCGATTCAAGTCCTTTGAGAGTCGCAAACTCTTCCCGAAGAAACCCCAAATGTTCCGGTCAAGATCGTACCAGGTAGAGGCCACCTACAGCCCATCAACTGAGCACCAGGCACCAGTTTGACAGCCCAATCTTCTTGTCAGAGGAAGAGTGGATGATATAAAGCTATCAAAAGTTGGGGTCAAAAATGGACTATGAGAAGATCCAGTGCCTAATGGGTTTGTTTGTTTGTGGTGTAGTGCTTTCGGGTAAAAGTGTGGGGCTGCAGGTGTCTCCAGCTCTTATTTTGCCCTCTTTCTCACACAAGGTTATACTCTTTAAGGTTGTGCTGCAGGATGGTGTCCTTGACCGCAGCGAAGACGAAGCGGATGTTCTCTGTATCTGTTGCGCAGGTGAAGTGCGAGTAGATGATCTTGTCGCTGTCTGGATTCAGGTCTACAAACATCTTCAGGATGAACTCACGGGCTGACTGTGCGTCCCTTGAGGGACCTGAAGGAAGACAAGAAAAAAAACAAGATGTTGAGTCTAAGCTGTGTACTGCAGTACACTAGTCGACCACAAGATGTCAGCATTGGCTTGGTTGGAATGCCACAAGGCCATTACCGTCATATTCTGGGAAGTAGTCCACCACGTGAGAGTACAGGATCTTCTCCTCCAGAAGATCTTTCTTGTTGAGGAACAGAATGACTGAAGAGTTCTGGAACCAGGGGTAGGTGATGATCGTACGAAAGAGTGCTTTGCTTTCCTCCATGCGGTTCTGCAGAGTTCAAGCAGCATTTGTTGGTTAACTCCTCTAGTAGTGTTGCTTTGAGAGAGAACACAGTAGTAGTAGTAATAATAATAATAATAATAATCACCTCACTGTCAGATTCCACAAGGACCTGATCGTATTCGCTCAAGGCAACCAGGAACATGATAGATGTGACGTTCTCAAAGCAATGGATCCACTTCCTGCGCTCTGACCTTTGCCCTCCGACATCAACCATCCTGAGACAGAGGCATTAGCGCGCGTCAACACTAAAGGAAAACCTTCTCTACTGTCCTTCAGTACAAATGGCTTAATGCTACTGGTTGGGAAACTAGTTAACGTGACAGTAGGGGAACAATCGAGATGGAAACCACTGCATTGATTTGAAGCCAGATCAAATGTCTATAATCATATTACAGTTTTGGAAGGGAATCATGTGGTTCACTGTATTACGTCTAGGATTCGTCGACACAAAACATGGACGAGCTAATTTATGGCATCGTGCGGTTTCCACTCTACGTGTTTCCCGAACACAAGCCAATCAAAACACCAACACTGAGATGTGTTTCAAAAAGGAAGCAAAACTTACCCAAACATTCAGATACACCACAAAACAAAAGAGAAGTGTGGAGTTTGAGATGCATGCTGGGATTAGTAACATGCAAAGACAAGGATTGATGGGGTGAGTGAAAGAGGAAAAAAAAGGTGTTCAGAGACTTAATGTCCAAGGAGCACTATGGTGAATAACCATGACATCATCTGGTTTGATTTTAGTTTGGTTGTTCCAAAAAACTCATACACACACACATATACATACGTACATCAACGGGTGACTGACAAATAACACAATTCTGATTGTTGTTTCTCTGAGAACCTAAAGTAAAATGCTACCAAAGATTTTGAGTGTGTGAGATTTCTACCAAAATTTTCAAGACCTTTTCATTTGGTGCGACGTTCACAATTGTGAATAAAACAGCTTTGTTAGTGGCAATTTGTGAATATATCAACAGAACAAAAGTAAATTAGCATCAGCAAGGTTCTCGGGTAATTTTCTACAGTTGTCACAAAGCTTTAAAGAATTTATCGAAAATATCCTAAAAGATATGAGGAGCGATTATTTTAAAAAATAAACCAAAATATACCAAATTTTTACAAGGCTATGTTAAACACTGAAGTGGTAAGCATAGCTCCCAGTCAGCTTTTAAACCTGTGGTTTGGAGAGACTTCGGCTTGCTGTCAAATACGACAAAGATGGGAGAAGAATAAATAGCAAACAAAAATGTCGCTGTGTGCAAGCTCGGATGTAATTACGAAAAAGGCAACACATGAAACACGAGGGCTCTTCTGGGCCGTCATCACGCAGCACCTTTGCAAGCCTGATTATTCAGAGAGACGAAAAAAAAATTATTGTTGCACTAGTGCATACGGACGACTAAGATTTCTTTATATTGTTTATTTAAAGCATCTATTTTTGAAGATGGATGGCAAAAAAAAAGAATAACACCTATTTTTTTTTATCTCTTTGTGGGATCTATACAAAGATGATTTCAAAATGATTAATTTGCTCAGACATCAGAACCAAACCGTGAAACTGAGAACCGTTGTTAAAGATCGAGGTACGTGCTGAACCATGAGTTGGGTGCCGTAGCATCCCTAGTGTATGTATATTTATAGATATATATATATATATATATATATATAGATATAGATATATATATATATATAAACAAACATGCACTCGGACCCATATAGCTTTTTAAAAAATGTTAAAAATTAAAAAGATGTAAGCTTAACCAAACTGTTTTACTGATTTTCTCTCTCGAGCTACTGATGATACAATGTAAAAGTTTGGGAGCCCTGTAAATATGTATGATTTTCTTTTTATAAATCACTGGTTGCATGGATTAGAAATCTCAGTTACTTACATCACACAGTGGTATTTGAGAAGTATAATAAGCCTTATATGATTAATGAAAAATTATTCAAACAAATTTTTGCACACTTCTTGGATGCTCTAGAAACATCTGTTACTGGGTAATAGTAATTGGGAAAAGGGAACACAGTGGCAGGAGATGTGTAGGGTAGATGCCTGAAGGTTTACATTTTTAAATACGCCCCCTCAAAGATGCCATAAAGGTGAAAAACATGTAATTTTAGTTTTATTTTCTGGTATAGAGTTGTTTCAATGTGGATCTGCTCTCATTTTGTATCAGCCTCAAGTGGCCAGTCGATGAACTGCAGTTGGATGGTAATACATATGAAAGGAAAGTAGTATATATTATGAAATCACATAGGAAGAATGAAACCAACGGATATTTTATTAATATTAACATTCAAAAGCTTTTGACGTATTTTAAGATAACTTTATTAATTTACCTCACACCATGCATGTTTTATTTCATTTATATCTAATATAAGTTTATTTCAGTTTCAGAAAAATGTATTCAGTTTTATGTCAGAGACGCCTCGGTTTAATGCAGTTCTTCAGCAGAAAATCCTAAAATGAAATCTCATCTTTCTCTGTTAAGCAGTTTGTAAAAAAAAAAAAAAAATTAAACGTGCAGAAACCGACACAGCTAAAACAAGGGAACAGTCAGCTCTGCCATTCCCCTCCTTATCACAGCCATACCAAACTAAAGGAAAGCACAGACGATGGTTTTTACTTGCAGCGAGCTCGCTCTGTCTACAGCAGGCTGGCGTTAAGCTGTGATAAATGGAGTCCTTTAGGAGCTCGGAGCTAAAACCATGCCTCTCCAGCAGCCTCCGCTCCTGCAGGAGCTCCAGCTGACCTACTTACCAGGATAAGCACACTTCCTCTGGAGAAAACTCAACCCTGTTACAGAATCTGGGCTCCACTCAGTTTAATATGTAGCCACACTGATTACTTAACTCAAACGCTCAATTTCATAACATCATGCCATAGCAATGCACCTAGTATTTACCAGGAATGTGACCCGGCCATCGTGACGTTCCACATTTGTTTGGAAGTGATCGTGCTTTAAATTCCTAAAACACGTTTTTTTTTTTTGGGTTACATTATTTTTTTCTGTTGATGTCAAGCGTGAATCAAGAGAGGTTATTTCTGGCAACGCTAAGCGTAGGAAGTGTTTGACACGCTGGCTTGCGATCGATTTGCGGGCTTTTGTGATCAGCTCTCTTCAGAGGCTTTTCTCCCTCTCTTCTCTTGAAACGGTGGGGTTATGGGGAGAATCTTGTTGCCACATCACCGGCACTTCAAAATCATCCCCACCTACATAGAGCTGAGCTGAATCTCCTGCCCATGTGTAATGCTCTGCTGTGAAATCACGGCTCAAAGGAAGGTACAACATAAAGAGCAAAATGCAAATGTTTTGTGCTCACTTTTCTGACGTACATCTACACAATGTCTCTGACTGCATTTCTGATCAGGTTCCCTGGCCAAACTAGTCCCAAAACAGCAATGTTTCAATCATTTAATTCATTTATACTGAAATCATTTTAATAAAGTGTATATAGTAAAATGACACAGCACATTTGCACCTTTAATGCCCAAACGGAGGGTGTCTGCATGTTTCACAATGTCGAATGTAAGACTTTTAAGACCTTTTTAAGACGACTAAGAATCAAATTTAAGATCTATATCAGACATGTTTTTCTAATTAAATTGTAGTTGATTAAAACTAATTAACATACAAAAGTAAAAAATTTAACCTGCAGCTTGAAAAATTGTTGAAAACAGATAGAAAAAAAACACAGAATGACAACAATTTCTCCACCAACATCTTATAAAGATAAAAAAAAGTCCCAAAGTCATAGATGAAGGAACAGAATAAATTTGATGCAACAATTAATTGCTTTGTTTCCTGAAATATTGTTAGTTATTAATGATTTAAAAGAACTTTAAATCAGCAACCAAACGATTCTGAAAAAATCAGCAAAATGAGACGTCATTAGTCTAATTTTTGCTGTAAAACAGCCATTTTTTGTGATTTACAATAACTTATTTTAACATATACATGTATTTATGGAGTGAAATCTAACGTGAAACGATGGATTTGTTTTTTTTATAAAGAGGTCAACTGTGAAAAGTTACTGCTATATGACTAACAAAGGTGCATGTTTCACGTAAAACTAGCAAATTCTTAGTGTTTCAATGACATTTCTGACATTTATATTTGGTTTAAACAACCAAATGTGGCAGCTTGCATAGTGCATGCTGGGAAACCTGTCTCAAGCACCTGAGGTGTTTCAGAAAATAAAGACCTGTGAAAGAGCAGCGAATTTAAGTAAATGTAAGAATTTTTAAGGCGTAAAATTTCATTTTTGAACATTTTAAGTTCTATAAAACATAGCAGGAGAAAACAATTAAGTGTGAAACTAAGATCGCCATCACTAGCATTGACCCATATTCAAGAATGTTTCGATTAAAGGAGCAATATGTTAGATTTTACACAGAACTGGGAAAACTGAAAAAGAAACACCTGTGTTGGAGGTTTCAAAACAGTCAAAACTATAAAATATAATATAGTTTCTCATCATGGCACGATTGAGCACAGCAACAAGAGACAAGGTAGTTATTCTGCATCAACAAGGTCTCCCCTCGTCAAAGATTTCAAAGCTTCTGAGGGATCTCTTGTAAATACCATTGTTTTTGTTCATTGCTTGATTCAAATGGATTTGGGACTCCATTTGAAGTTTCATCTTGTGCAGAATTACTGATCAGAGATTATAGCACAGTAAGAATCAGTAATTGAAGCATAGATTACAAGTGGATCCTCCGGCCAAAAACCCGAATAACAAACAAATATTCTGGTATTTCACGACTTGAAAAGAGGATTTCTCAACATCTCTTTATGGCCAGGTCCATTTTATAACTTCTAGGATAAATTTTCTGACATATTGCTCCTTTAACAAACACAAAGGAATGGGGGAAAATACAAAGGAAATGCAATATTTGACAATGCAAACACTTAAATGACAAAAATAGAGATTAATAGCAACTGACATCACAGAAAAGTAGAACAATGAGCAAAAATGATGAATGCATTCAAACTATGGGACAAGACCTTGCCAGTCTACCTGAAAATGATGCTTTGCAAGTCGAAGGGATATTCAATAATCCCTGTTGTAGGGATTCGAACCCTAAGCACATCTTGCTGGGTCGGCAGATATGAGGGGTCTGCGATACGGTCCAAATCACTTAGATAGCTAGAGACAAGGAGAGATAGGGAGAGAAACGGAAGAAGAAAGAATCAAGCATGGCAGCAGATCCCTATGAGAGCTTTCGAAGTACAGTGAGGTAACGTTGCTTGGGACCCTAAGACGCAACGTTACAACTTCCTGCCTTCTCCAGTGACCCTAACCTAGTCCACATTTGCACAGATCGAATACAATAACTACTTTGAGGCGCTCTTTTCTTTTAAGAACCCTAAAAACACCCATGTTCATGTAGACAGGGCTTCAGCATCTCGAGAAAACGACAGCAGTAGAGTCTGAGCCCTAGATGCACATGAGAATGCACTCAGGGAAGCAGCGGTGCAGTGGCAGCAGCGGCAGCAGGTTAAAGGTCATGAGACAGCGGCGGAAGGAAGGAAGTGCCATGGGTTGCTGATACCTGAAGATTATATTCTCCAGGTTAAATGGATACTCTATGATGCCAGTGGTGGGCACTCGGACCCTCAGCACATCCTGCTGGCTGGGTATGTATCCCGGAGTTGATATACGCTCTAAATCGCTAAGGTAACTGTGGGATGAACAGAGGCATGGACAACTTGATACACATACACACAACTCCATCACCAAAGCCACAGGGAATTTCATTTTTCAAACACCTTCATGTTTTCTAAGAAAATAAATTTAGTTATGCATATTAAACAATCCCTTTTGTTCCATAAGAACAAGACTCTAACATATCAAGTACTTTCCAAAGTACACAGATGAAGCTGAATTCACTCATATACATTTGCAGCACAAATGTCATAATACACTGATGTGGATCAGAGGTGCAAAGATTGGCCATTTCTTTAAATGGCTAGTCTGATCTACCTTTTCAAACTGTTTGGATCGCGGTTAACGCCTAAAGGCATCTACACACTGAACCGAATTGAGATTCGCACAAATCTTCCGATGGCTTCTCAGCAGGGCGCTCTTTATCTAGGTCGAGGAAATATTGATGCAATGACACTCTCTGCCTGAAGATGGCGTTTGCGGTACAACAGACGCCCTCCACATTTGTCATTGCTCTTCTTCTTCTTTCTGTGCGAAGTCATTATGAAAATGTGGATTGAGCACCAATAAGTGGCTCCACTCACGTCATCAAAAGACCCAGCTTTCATTGGAAAAACCAAATCGATAACTCTTTTTCATTGGTACCAGTCGTTCGGTCAGCTCTGTGAGCTCCCGTTGGCCCCCATGGGTTTTCAATCGAGGTGGTTCTCACAAGAATCTTCGAATCGAAAATTCAGATCGGTGTGTAGTCGTTTAAGTTGTGTTTAAAATGGGTCATTAAGTTGTGTTTTTCTTTTTTCACTATTCCTTTTTTTTTCTTTGCACTGTCTCTTTTAACTTCCTGTTGCACGCAAGCTGCACTTGTTTACTAGTCGACGAAGCGAACCATAAGATGTTTTTACAGGAAGTGAAGTTTTTTTAACAAAGCTCTGATTACTACAATTTTAATCAATATTTCTTTTAATCGTTTACCTCAATGATTTGTTTTAGCCCTACTGGTAAACGGTGAGACTGACTAGCGAGTTACCACATTCCAATTCCAGGTCCCGGATGGCCAATTAGTGCATCTCTATTGTCCCCAATACCAGTAATGGTCATAGATACTTTTTGATGGTGTGAAACCTCAATTTTGATATAATTGGAGAATTTTTTTAGCCACATTTCACCCAGTTATTTGATGTAAAATATTTAAAAAATTGTATCTCTTGAAAATGTTTATTGGTTTTCTTGGGAGTAACCCCACAGTTAACAAAGGATTTCCTTGTTAAGCCTTTAAAGTAACTCTTCCTCATTAAGTGCTTCTAACGTCCCTCAAAAATAAATCTATGATTTTAAAACTCATTCAGAAGCAATAAAGAGGCTAACAGCTAATGACTGGCGATGCAAACACACAGACACACAACACAAGCACTTACTATTTAGTAGAGTCAGAGAGCTGGTACTCTCGCCTGCGGTCATAGGCTTCCTGGATGCCCATATCCATCCAGAGCTTCTTAATTGCACTGACGTAAGGCTGGTCAAAAGAGCAAACCTTCTCCACATCTACCTCTTTCACCAGCAGAGCGTTATTCTGTGTAGAAACACACAACACTCCTTACACACTTCCATTTTATGGCTTAACAGCTGTGTAATCCTAATGACTTCCAGAGGGGTGTAGAAGCAACTAGGTCACAAGTAGTTGAGTTAAAGTTTAAGGATCTTCTAAAGGAAATATTAACCAATTCTTTAAAAAACAAAACATGAGAATAATTAACAGTTACCCTGCAGCGCTGACCGTGGTGTGACAGCAATAAACTTTACAAGAGAGGTTAGCCGTGCTTTTATAGCCTTGTTTAGTGCATATCAGAGTTTGATTTGCAAATTGACGTGTAATCAAAGAGATAAGAGCACCGTGACCGCAAGCCCTCACCTTGTTCTCTTCATATTTGAATGGGATCTTGAGCTGCTCGGTGGCTCGGATCATAGCCTGCATGGAGGTGAAGATGTTCTGGTAGACAAGTTTGGTAAAGCCACGCTTGTCCTCATCAGTGTAACCCGTCCCATGAATGATGCGCATCTGTTTGATGAAGGTGCTTTTGCCACTTTCGCCAGTGCCTGAAGAGAAAAAAATATGGCAGAAGTTTTACTTTTATATCATATATTGAAAAGATTCATACACTTTGTTTACCAATTAAAAAAAAAATGCAATGTTGCCATTTAAAAACTTGGTTGCTTCGGATTTCATTTACTGAACACAACGTAAAGGAGTACACCCCACTACCAGAAAACCTTTAGTTTCCTTTCAGAATCAGCATTTTCTATGACATCCTATACTACAAAATGCATTGATTTACACATACACAAAAAAAGTGATTTTCCTAACAAATACATGTAAGCCCGTTTTGCTGAAATGAATACACCTCAACTATAGTCTATAGAAAATCCACACTTAAGACCACAAAATTTTAATTATCAGGCATTCAACAGAGAGGTGACCATAAAAGGGCATTACATAAAGAAAAGGCCTTTCCATTTCATGCAGTCAGCAGTGGCTCCCCAAGGAAGAAAATTGTCAAATTAGCAAAGCTTTATACATCAGTGAAAACCCTGTAACAAAAAGTGATCTGAAAAATTTAAGAAAGGTAGAAAGAAATAAATCTTAGAAATCTAAGAAAGATGGTGCAACCAGCTTACAGAGATGTGAGACTCTGATGAGAAGGGTGTGTTCTATAATAATATATCCTTATCTCAGTACATTTCTCAGCAAATGCATCATAAAAAACCATAACGCAACTTTGGAATATGATGCGCAATCCATAATATCGATCCATTATGTTTCAGAAATCATCGACATTTACATTAATTCAGAAGATTCTTTTATCTAGGGGTGTAACATTAGACTCTGCTCACGATACGATACATACCTTAATAATATGCACTGCGATATCTTACACTATTTTTAACCAACTATCGAAACAATGTTTATGTAGCAAACCTTCATTGGATAAAATGTCATTTAAAAAGTTTTGAGAACTAAGAAGGCTAGGGTGTAGTTTGATTTGTATGTGAGCATTTGATTCCACCCATCCACTAGGGGGAAGTGTTTGCATTAAGTAATCCTTTTTACTCAAAGTGATGGAGAGAGCTAATTTCTTGCTTTCCCTGGGGTTTGAACCCAGAACCTTGCGTTGCTAGTGTAATGCTCTACTAACCAAGCCACAGGAAAGGACATCTCACTGTAAAGATTAAACAAAAAGGCTATATGTTTTTAGGTTGAATAAAATTTTAAGCTAAACACTGTTTGATACCTTGAGAACAAGAATTTCAGAACACATTACTTTCATAAAGTCAACTCAAACTGGAAAAAAATGGAAGCTTTACAAAATTTCAACAATAATTTCCTGGATGCCTGGGAGGTCTCAAACTTTAGTGTAAGAGTCATGAACAGTTATCGGAAACGACACTTTTTTTTTAAATCAACAACCACTCTTGTATTTGTAAGATAACCAGCTCCACAGGATTTATCTTGGCACATAGAGTTATAAAGTACAGAGATCCTTGACAACTACTTTGTTTAAACCAAAGTCAACAAACAAAAATCTAGATCTACTTGGGGCGTAACGCTGCACAATGTTCACGATACGGTACATATCTGAATATTTTGTCCACAATACTGGAAGATAAAACTGTGTTTAAGACTGGTCTACCTTGATGTGTATAGTAAAAGTTCATCCAGCCTCTATGGAACATTGCCCACAGAGCGGGGAAGCTTGATTTATACTATTTTTCAAGCTAGTTTGGGTAGTGTATTTTAGCTTCTAGATGATACATCCCTGTAATTCTGCAATACGTTTTGCGCCACAATATAATGTAGAATCTCTAAGAACTGTTGACTTGAGTTCCATGTGGGGGTATGCGGACTCTCTTTTGAATGAACGGGAAGGGCTAAGATGAATTGTTGTGTAGTCCTCCATTCCTATAAGAAGGTCTAGAAACAGACTTAAAAACAAAGGGCTAAAATGGCAACCTGTGCAACCAAAGAAACCCACAAGTAACTTTGTCATTTGTTGAATTTTGATAGATTTCACTGTTTTTGTAAATACTGCACCAATTTTAGCCCAAAATCATTAACGTTACACAATAGACTCACATACGATACATAATTTTTTTGCTTTAATGAACCATTTGGTGGACGTATGATGGGAACGTCTCGATACATAGGCATATATTTTCAGTCGTTCTTCAAGGCCTTGTTTTCAAAAGCTAAGGGGTAAAGGGCTAAGGTGTAGGTGTAAGCGAGAGGAATGGACCTCGCTTATGATTGAGAATTGAGTGCAACCCAATGAGTGCTTTGTGATTGACACCCAGCATTAGGGCAAAGAACTCAAAGCAAATTAGCAAAGGATGTGTATAATGATACAATAACTAGATTATTACTCAGGTTAAGTTAAAAAAAAAAAACCTTACCAAATTAAATAATACACATTTACACAGCAAAGCAGCTGGTGTTTGTCATAGGATCAGAACGAAACTCTTATTGATGATTCAGGTTTGCTTTACCGTCAACATCCTGTTGCATCTGATCCCAGAGCTGAGTCACGGGTGGCTTTCTGTTCAACAGCTGGATTCTGGATTGTCATGCTCTAGTCCTCCTACCATCTGACTTCAGCGCTTTGCTGACAGGGGAAACCCAATAAAGCAGAGGCTTGCATAACCACCGCTCCCCTGGCCAAATAGCTGCACCTTTCTGAAGCTTTGCGCCAGTCGATCCACTGGAACTCTAGCAAAACTGTTTGAACACTTCTGGAGAATCCCGATACAAGGATTTTTCACCATATTAGGTCATTGGAAAGTAAAAGCTTGGCTGAACATCAATTTACCCATCAACTGATGTTGGATGTCAACAATTGAATATCTGTCACTTGAAACTGGAAATCAGTCATCAGCTTTCAGTTCCGGTGAGATGCATAGGAAAATTCCAAACCCTCTCCTGTTTCTATGTTCTTACACATTACAATATTTAAAACTATATGCATTTGGTAGCTTTAATAGCAATTCCAGATGTCCTCAAAGTATTGCCAGAGAGGCCCATTTCATTAAATTTCCAAGACTGAACTAAATATTGCTTTGGGAGTTGGGTTGCCCACACAGACAACTTAAAGTTTACATAAAATACAGATATTAGTTCTTACATAATTACATATTGTTAATCATAAACACAACACAGAGGCATGGCTAAGTGAAAGGCAAATTTTAAACCAGTAAAAGTGGTGATAGAAAAAAAAAAAAGCACTCCTACAGAAACCACTTAGCTAAACAATGAAGGGAACTCAGTCTCTTCAATGATAGTCCAAGTTCATCATACTTCTTGAAAATTAATCAGTTTAGTCATTTATTTTCCAACCCGCTTATTCCCTTTTGGAGTCACAGGGGTCTGCTGGTGCCTATCTCCAGCGCACATTGAGCAAGAGGCGGTCCAGGTATACCCTGGACATGTTGGAAGTAACTCTAATTGTGAATCAATTTCAGATAGTTTTGTGCAAATAAAGACATCTGGTGAACATGGAATTCCAAAATCAAGACAAACCCAATGCAGGAATGATTCTTGCAGGTGGGGGTCACATACCAATTCCTGGTCCTGAAACGTTCTGGCTGACGTTTGGTCATTTTTACATTTGATTTGCTAACTGCTTGGCACGCTAGAGGTTGCAAAAGGCTATACATCCCAACGAAGCTGATCAGGTAATGCAACTTTTGTGGATAGCATAACAACGTTCACTGTGACGAAAATGCATCCAGGGAAAAGTATGTACAGAAGGAGCAGTGGGGATGCCCTTGTTGGAGGGGATGCCCAGCAATAGTACCAATTTCTAATCCTTTGTACCAAGAAGAATAGAAGGAGCATGGATGGAACCAAATTAACCCCCCCAACAGGCAACAAAAAGCCCATGGAACCAAATGGTTCGGTACAAATTCATGATTTTCCATTGGCTTTGTTCAGAGTGAGTGCATTCCTAACAGTAGTTTCAGACCCCCTCTGGTATGTATGTATGTGTGTGAGATATACATCACTGGATTAAGCTGTATTGATCTATTTGGTTGATAATAGATAATACACATATATATGGTGTTTTCCCTACCATACAATAGCGGGTATCTCAATTATATCCTCAGTCCCATTGTATGAGTGTTGCAATGATGCAGTGGTATTGATGGCAGAGACTGGACAACTGTTGCGCAGACCAGAATTTGCTTGAGCTCCTTTGGGACTTTCCACTATAATTTTTAGTATGTTTCGAAGTAGACTTTCACACCTGACTTGTATATTTTGAATAAAAAAACTTTTTAGATTTTAGAGTTTGGTTTGTTTGGGCAGGTAAAAAAGCAACGACCGAACTCTAAATTGGACCAAAAGCAGACTAAAGAAAAAGAGTCCGAACGAAGAGTGGTTCGTTTGTGGTGAGAACATGGTCAAATTATGATCTCACCCCAAATCAATTGGATGCTGATGTCTAACGTTAACTCTCATCTGATTCTGTTTTCAATGCATTCCACAATCTATTACATAGGGATTCTGGAAGATGTCATTCTCCAAAAACGTGTCTTTTTTTTTAAATAAAAGTTTTAATTTCATTTGTTGACGGACAACACTTGAAAAGATTGATACCAAAGGAGAAATGCCTAAACAATTTTCAGTGATAATAATAAAAAAATTACACAATTGAACTAATTTTGTCAAGTTAACTCAAAAAACTGTTTGAAATCATACAAAGATGAACAGCGTTTTAAAAACAGATGAAGTCTCATTTCCTGACTACAAATAATCTAAAACCGCACACATGCTTTTACATGTGAGGGGTCAAACATCAGGGTCCAGATGAATTCTCCATCTCTGCTGAGACTGATGCTGTGCTCACAATGCAGCAAATTGGGTTGCCATAGCAACATTTTTGCAGCATTTAGCACACAGCAATGATTCAAAGAGGAGCTGTACATTAGCAAAGCCTGCTCTTCTTTCACCATCATATGTGTCAATCCTTGATCGGAAACCCAACACACAAGGGCAAGCAAGAACTTGTAAATGTTAGCTAGTCGACAACATCGATTCCACGATCCTGTTGGCGAACACAGAAACATGGTCTTTTTCGTGGCGGTCAAGCACTACAGGAAACGCATTGTCTTGATTTACCAAATAAAAATTGTTTCGTAGAAAACCTTTCCAATATTCTAATCTGATAATATTCTTGGGTTCAACCACAAGTTACAAAATAACCAGTCTCTTCTGCAAATCCCCACTGAAAATCAGCTAATACAGTCAGGATTCAAGCGTGTGGGTGCTGGCAAACAGACGAACTGAAAGCAAGCACAAGTCTACACTTCCTTATAAATTAAAGTAATTTTTGCAGCCTAAGCTGATTTTGACTGATTTATAGATATACACAAACTACAAAAACAAGAACAAAACATACAACTTGATAATATAAATGACAACTTCTTAGACAGTATTTGCAATATCACGATACTGAGGAACTACTGTTAAACAATCACTTTCTCTTTCTGCTAACCGGTTTGAACATGAAAATCATGAGGTAATCTTGGTGGGGGATTTGCATTAAGTTTTAAACTTGAATGCAAATGCTGCATCTTTATCGTTGTGGTTTCAAAAGCAAACTCTGAGTTCCATAAACACCACCACAAGGGTCAGATTGCATCACTTGAGTGAAGAGCAGAGTTTGAAAGCTATTGCAGCATGTTCTCCACAGCGCTCCAGTGTGATTGGGTAAAGTAATACATGGCTTATTTTTCATACGCTGTTATTTGGTTTTACACAGCCACCTGCTAAATAACTTCTCCATTTGTGAGTCCACAATTATTTTCAGATTAAAAATGGTCTATGCATTGTGAAAAATAAAAAAATTTATTGCACTGGTTTAATAAAAGCTGACTTGATGTATTTCGTTCATATTTTGAAAAGTTTCACATTTCAGAAACAGTCAGACAAAGCTTCAAAAATGTCCTTCATTAAAGCCCCTTTCTACTTATAGGGTCATAGGCCATTGGTGAATATCATCCAGTTACTTCTTATCCTCCAGTTGAACCAAAGATCAAACCTCTACACTTCTTCTCCAGCTGTTCCTGAAGTGACCTTGTTTCGTTTTCCCTTGAGGGTCCATTTAAGGGTTTGTCAGGGTAATGTTTTCTTGAGGGTGTCTTCAATCTAACTGTACTTTCTTATTTTTGATTTGTAAATCTATTGGGTTTAAGTGTCTTGATTCATCAATCAATGATCTGATGTGATACAAATAAACTTGTTAATTAGCTTTAAATTTCTTGTACTTACTCAAGATTCCATGCTACATATACTATTGTTGCTTGGAATACCATGCTTGCTGATGGTGTTTCCCCTACCATTAACTGGAAGGGTGTCCAATTCCTAAAAATTTCTGTATTTGTGCGACAACGCACCTCGATCGAAAACCATTGGCGCCAATGGGATATCAAACATCAGACCAAAAGAGTGGTCATATCACGACCAGATTTGCCTTTACTTCAGCAGTGGTCTGCAATTTCTCAAAACCTGCCATTGACTCAACATCCAGGCTAAAATTGGCATAAGTTGCGACCTACATGCAGGTTTGTAACATAGTTGTCGATTTTTTAGGTCAAGATTAAAAACTCGCCTTTAAACAATTGGCCTTTAGGTAGAACATTATGGATTGGGAGCAGTCATGTTATATTTATCTCTTCATTTTTTATGGTAACTGTTTACCTTAATGCTTTTATCATACAAGTTCTCCTCGTTACTTTGATCTTATACATTTTCACAGAATTTTAGCACATTGTATATAGTCAGACTGTCGTAAAGCACCCAGGACAAGAGAAAAATACAGGTGTGGCCCTTGAACTGAATGGTGTTAAGTATTAAACTCAAAATATTTAGTTTGACAAAAGGCCTTCTGAAATTTGGTAATAAAACATTTGCAGAAACAAACAGAATGCCATTATCTCAGTGAACATGATATAAGAACTTGGATCTTAAGAACTAAGATCTTAAAGATCCCTTTGGATAAAAACAAGAACATCACACCCACTAAACAAAAATAATTGTGCGTCCTATGGCTGCTTATAATGTCTGAAATGACATTAAATTACATGGAATACATCATCAATAAAGCGAAAGGAAAAGAGGGCTTTTATTTTATCTGTCACATGAGAGCAGTGTCTGCTTTGAGCTAGGTGTGTCCCAAATAAACATTCTGTACAATCTTTCTGAGTCATCGAGCTCCTCCACAACGCTCAGGTGCTACAGACTCTAGACTCCTGTGCACTTCGACTCGGCTGGGTAAATATTGGCTAAGGCTAACTGTGTGGCGTAACAAGAAACCTGGAAGTCCGGGTTGTCATTCAGACATCCCCCATACCAGGAACAAGTTGCTTAGTAGCAGATTTCCAGTAGAAGAAACTGTAAACTGAGAGTGATGGCGAAGATCCTTCTCCTTGCCTGCTTTCTTTCTTTCTCGCAGGATCATGTGACACAGCAACAGCATGCATTCATGTGCAGCAGAAGTGTGGGCTGGAAATGAAGAGTGGTTGCCCTCGGCTCAAGTCCCTCCAGCAGAGAACGCCAACACATAGACACAAGCTTGTCTCTACCTCACTCAGACTATGTCCTCAGTTCCTGCTCAATGAAACTAACAGCAGCTCATACAAAATTACATCAAATCAATGAATGAAAAAGCTGTCGAATTCTGTTTGTGCTTGGTTTTGGAATGCCCTGGTCACACTTTTAATTTAAATGCACTTGTATTGTGTGGAAGCTGCGTGAGAATCAAACCTACACCTTACCAGTTCTTGAAACAAGCTCGTGACTGAGTCAAAGGAAAAGGGTTATATACATAAAGAGGTTATATACATAAAGGGGTGGGGAGGTTAAGTTTAACTTGATTATTTGGGCCATGATTTCGATTAATATGCATTTCTGCAACTAGAAATGGGATATGATGCAGCTAATACCTAAATGGTTCACATAATTATTGGTTTAAGGTCAAATGATATCCATTTATCCTCACCAAATTAATCAACATCCTCTAGTACAAAAACATGCTTTACCCTTACTGGACATGAGTGGTTGCCAAATAACACAAATCTGATCTGTCACATAGATATAAATAAGTAATATTATTAACTAAATTTATTTAAATGTTATGTTATGGTTATGGAAAAAAAGTTGTTCTGTGTATATTAAGATTTCCTCCTGGATATGTGATTCAAACATAAAAAAGAACAGTTATGTAAGTAGTAATTCATGAAAATATCAATAGAAGACAAGAAATTAAGCATCAAAGGGGTTTTACCATAAGGTTTAACAGAATTGATTGAAAACCTTTTGAAAGATTTATGGAGCAACGCCATCCTTTGCATGGTGATATCAAAAATACAAACCGAATTTCCAAGTTTTGTGCTCAGAAATGTTAAATATCGAAGAAATCATGGTTAAAATGTTTGAGGAACAGAGTTGAGGAAAATACTACTCCATATTATCAAATCAGACAAATATTTGGGCTGTAAACTTTTTTGGGTATGCAAATGATGGTCTACATATGTGCACAATTCCAGGCAGTTAAATCTCAATGGGAAGCTAAATCAATTAAATAATAAAAAACAAAGTTTAAATGCAAAAATGTCTAAACATCTTGTTTTGAGGCCTGCAATACAAAAAGTGCAACAAAAAGGAATCAAATACAGCCAACACACAGAAATACAGAACCTAGCGAATTTTCTGATGATCTCAGGCTGAACTCAAACTGGTATTGACCACCATTTGTCTCCCATCAAACATTTACACCACATGTGTCAAGTTTTGAGTGTCTAAAAATAAAAAAATTTAAAAAAAAAACGAGGAAAAAAAAAAACTAAATTTCCCACAATGCCTTAAGCGGTAGCTGTAGCTTCCGCATCCATACTCACGAGTGAAACTGCAGAGCTGCTGTTTCTCACACATTGAACGTAAGACTCGCATTTGAGTGATCTCCCACGCCACACCTCCGATTTCTCACCCTAAAATAAATTTCAAGATTTGAAATGGGCGGAGCTAATAGTTTATCTGTGATCTGTTTCTTGAGCCTGATGATAAAAGACGATGCATCGTCTTCAGTCTGTGAGGGTTTTTTTGTCGCTAAACAAATCACAAAAATGCTATTTTTCTTTATTCACTTGGTCAGTTTGATCCTTCATTAATGGAGTTATGTGGGTTTTCATAAGCTGACAAAATAAAAAGGATTTATAATTAAACAAGCATACAATTGTTTCTATGCAACTGAATTGTCACTTGAATAAGTTATAAATAATTAGTTAAGTAATATTAAGGAGTAGTTACATTTATTTTACATTACACTGGATTACATTGTTTTACATTTATAAGTTACATCTGGGCTTTTGAGGATAGCCATTATGCTAATGTGGCCCTCGGTGAAAATGAGTTTGACACCCCTAATTTACACTATAACATTTAAAATGACTAGCCAATCAGAAAATTACACTACTTGTGTCAAGGATTAAAAAAAACACACCAACTGAGGACAACCAATTAGAAGACAGGCGGTAAAAAGGCTCATAATGATGTCAATTACTATAAAAGTGTAATGTTTTTAAGAATTGATTGTTCGGATTTAATATCAAGTTGACAACAATTACTTATCATTAGAGCTGCACAATAAATGGACAACAACAAAGCCCATTGTAAATTTTGCAGCTCTAAAAGGAAACAGTATAACTCCAGATCTTCAAACAGAACTGTTCTATGGAACAGGAGTGAAGCTTCGAAAAAGTGAAGCCAATTTTGGTGGCAACTCAGTTTGTTAGGTAAAAATATACTTTTGATATATAATTTTAGGAGTTATTTAAATTTTTGAAAATCACATTTTTTGGGGGGAAAAAATAATCAGTGACCCGTTTTTGGGTCATATCCCCCAGCTCTATGTTTAATAAAAAAAATGAGAACAGTTTATCTACAGTAAGGGTGAGTAGGAAAGAAAATCTCAGTAGGCGTGTTGGCTGCCATTTGGTGATCGCAGAGTTAACATTAAACTACGACAAACAGACCTAACTTTCATTTTATAATGATTCTATATAAAATTTAATATTTGTCAAGACATTGTTCACTAAGGGCCTCTACACAATGATCCGAATTGAGATTGGCATGAATCTTCAGAGGGTAAGTGGATATAAGAGAAGATTTGGGGTTCTTTCCTGTTTCCCGTACATAGTCGCTATGAAAATGTGGGATGGCTCTTGTACAATCCTTCTCACTCAACAAAAGAGCCAGTTTTCATTGGTCCTTCTGTTTGGGAAAAATGGCAGTGCTAAACTTTTGGAACCACTCGTTTGGTCAGATGTGTAATGTTGTGTTGCCATCCATGGTTTTCAATTGAGGCGCAGGGTCGCACAAATTTCAAACCACTGTGTAGAGGCCTACACATACCTACGTGTCTTACTAGGCTTTTACTATTGCTAGTTTCTTCACAATTTCAGTTTGTATTTGATGCACAGTTGAAGCATTAAACAAACAACTTAGTGATATGAATTCATTATAATAAAATAGTAACCAATAAGGCAAGCATGAAATTTAAAAATACTGGATTGATCAGTTACCAAACGAATAAACAAAAAACATTTATTGGCATCAATTTCGTAATAGTAAGAACTGCAAAAACGTATGACTATAGTGAATGGAACAAATAAGGGAAGAACAAATAAAGAGCAGTTCACGAACCTTTGAAGATTAAAAAAAATATAATAATGTGGCTAATAAAACCAAATAGTTAACAAAAGAGAAAATGTACTAGAGTCTCCACACTTACCAAGAAAGGTAATTTAGGTTAAACTATTTCTCCCACATTAGGAATATTTTATTAGTTGCACACACACCCTCATTCATTGTACAATCCACAAAACTACTTTCTAGAGTCTGAGCTAATAACAATCCTAATTCTGAAACCAAGTATCACATGAAGTAAACTTCCAACAGGGTTCTCTCTTAACTATGGTCAAGAAACGCAGTCACGCTAACAAGCTAATCAAATATTCCTGATCAAGGTCAAAGGCTTCAAATCATGCTTATTTAACAAAGCTTTCAGAATCTGGTTTAACCAGAAATCCAGGACTGTTGTTTTTCATTGGAATAATGTTAAGAGGAAATAAAGAAATATCAAGATTATAGACAAGCATTTGATAGCAATGTGATACTATCAGAGCCCTGAATCATGGCTAATGTAAATTCCACTCAGCGTTCAAATGGTGCAGTTGAGGAGAGTCTGCAAAGCTAATTGCAGACTGATGGTCTTGTTTGAGCCATGTCTTACTGCTCTCTTCCTCTGGTTTTCTCACACAAAGGCTGTTTGTGTTGCATGCGGCAAGGCCCAAGCTTTTGGAAGGACATGTGAAGCCTTTTGTGGGTCAGTCTACTCTAGAACTGGGCCCCGTGACAGTGGGATCCTCATATTGCGTAGATGAACACACGCTCTCTCCCGATCTACCTGACTTGGCCACTTTAGCAGCCATTTTTGGGAACAGACTACAAATCTACAACCTGGACAGAGCAAGTTCTGCTCATTATAGCTGAAAAAGCAGCACTTCGTAAGGTTAACATGGTTGACTCCAGAAGACATAAACTGGGATGCAAACACTGTCCTAAATAGATTTTGCAACCCGAGTTTCAAATTAAGGCTGATCTAATTATTTTCATAGTCACTTCATCTCTCTGTTCCAAGAACAATTTAAGGACGTGGGTTATGGAACGCTCTGAGCTACTGAAATATTCAGATACAATCTTTGCCTTAAACTGCTGACAATAGAGCTTTGCTTACCACCACAAAAACGACCTAATGGCTCTGACACCAAAACGAAATCAAAGAGCAGCATAATAGTCTGTAAACCGACACTCGTACATCTCAAGGTCTCTTCAAAGCAATTAATGCTCAATGCTTACAAAATTACCACCACTGGATTATCTAGAACAGCTTAACAAATGAATAAAGACACTACAGTTGTTGAGGAAAATTCAACACCCTTGTGGGATCTGTGTTATCAATTGGAGATGATTCTCCCAGACATTTTAATCCTTTTAAGAAATAGACATTTTAAAACGTCTATTCTTTGGTTTCCAAGACACTTCCAAAAAGTGTCACTATGGATAAGACTACATGCTGAAATCCCAAAAATGAAAATGATTTAACGAACAAGCTCACAAACAGCAGCTTATGCACAACGTCCAAAGATGTCTACTGAACTTCGTTAAATATTCTGAGGAAAATAATGAAAAATATCCAAGGTCACCAAACTTTTTTTGCACAGCACCCATTCTCCGTCAAACGGACCCAGGTTTAGTTCACGACCTTGTGTCATTTCCCAGAATCCCCCTCCTCTCTCTCTGCCATTTCACTTCCTGTCAATTCTTAAATACTTTCCTGCCATTAATAAGGAGTAAAAAGCCCCAAAATATTTTACCAAAAATAAAAGCATGAAAGGGTTTAAATATTAGAATTTTTGGATTGATCTGTAGAGAAATGTCATCAAATACTAACCCTCAAGGTGTGGAAGATAAATAGAACAATATTAAAACAGAACTGGCCATAACGCGAAATCAGTGGAAGGCCTGGACACCCTTGCAATTTAATATACAGCCATCATGAGCTCGCCCAAAATATACAGTTGTTTAAATTATTCACAACATAACCAATCTAAATTGTAACAAGATGGACTCTAAACTTCTTTATAGCAATACTGACATCCTGAAAAAATTAATTTCTTTAATTCTGAGTTATCTCCAATCTGGTAGCTCACATCACGTGATGCAATATCACAGGTCAAACTTAAATTTAGCTGGAATCCAAAATTTCACTGTGTAGCTTTGAACTTCCGGTCTAGCCTTGCTCGTATGTTACCCTTCAAGTAAATACATGAGTTCTTAATAACTTTTTGTAGTTTGGGAGCCTCACATTGAAAAAAAATCGGGTCATTTCTCAAAATAAAAATCAATATGACTCAATAAGAGAAATCATGTAAGTTGTGAATGCTGTCTGTATGGCCCTGTAAGCAATGCTTTATGTCCCTGTTCCACAAAAGTGTCTCACATGGCCGGAGGAGTGATGCCAAACCAGGGCAATCACCCCACCATGGATGGATGATTATCATCCAGTGCATATCTATGGGAAGTCTATGGGAAAAAAAAATAACCTTCACAAATGATTTCCTCAGAATTACGGGATTTACACAACATTTTTCGAAAGTTATCTATACGGTGAATAAAGTTGAATAGTTTCTTTTTAGTAAACTTTCATGTGGCTCGCAATACCCCCTCCCCCTCCCAAAAATAGGCGGGGCCATGTGATTGAGAGATAGGATTGACAGTCACACTGTACAAAGCTAGCCGCCCAATGTCGTCAAGACGCGAGAAAGATCATTTACGCTGCCGACGATCAAATTCAGAGAAGAAATTCTCAAATTCTTGTTTACGGTTACAAAATGAGATCTATATAACGGACCCGAGGTGAATCACTGAAACCATGGCCATTAGAAAGTAACATGTGCGCATGTGCACCCTCTGACTGTCATGGCGGCGCTCCTGTCACAGTTGGCTCATATTATTTTTTTTACAGTCTATAGTTTCAAGGCATGATCCCAAAATGTGATTGTTGTTTGATTTGTGACTCAGTACAATAATAAAAAACGTTCACTGAAAGAAAATGGAAACAAAATATATTCCCAAACAATCCAAAATAAAATGTTAACCAATAAATCCCCAACATGGCATCGAAACCTGATGTTGGCACAACTGATGGAATGCCAAGATTTGCAAACAGAGCAGAAATTCCCAAATTCTCCTTCTATTGTGACAAAAGCAGCCCCTGAACCCCTGAAGTGCAGTGAAAAGTTGAGGCTGCTTGGCACATGTGCAGATACAGAGCAGCTGTCTGTCTGTCTGTGATGCACTTACCGAGCAACAGGAGCTTGAGCTCTCGCCGGGCATCCCGCTTGTCTCTCCGGAGCTGCTTGTCGATCTCCGCGTTGATTCTTTTAGACTCCTTCGCCTCTTCACTCATGCAACAGGCCATCATGGACTCCAGAGTCATCCCCACAGCCTTTGGAGATCCCAACCCGTGTTACACACTTCTACAGTCCGATGCCCTTCTGCGATTGTGTCAAAAAAAAGGAACGGGGTGGATTTTGAGGGCGACTTGTGTTCAGAAAATAATCGATAGAGCGAGACAGCCCAGGCTGCTCATAGGATGAGATATATGAAACAAGGCCAAGAATGGATGATATCTGAATCCCAAGATCTCCCCACGCTCAGACACACGCGAGCCTGGTTTTAAAGATCTCTGATGACTACCAACCAGAGTCCCGGAGGGACAAATCTGCCTGCCACGACATCCGTGCTGTCCTCTGCTGTCTCGCTAAGCTAACCGCCCCAGTGCCCAGACTCACCGTAACACTGCCCATCAGCTGCCCGGGTCTCTAGCTAACACGCGGCGACAGGTGACACAACACCGCCATATGCGCTCTCAGGGACGCTGCGTCTGCGCTAAACACTGCCTATATGACCAACGCTTGAATTCTGGCATCCAAAAGCAGAAAAGTTAATTAGCTAAACGAACTAACTAGCTTAATTGGGTGGGCTAACCTGCTAGCTAGCTAGCCGGAATCTTTATTTACAGTCCACGCGTTGATTCCGCCGCTCATCTCTTCGCGCTAGGTTAGTGTTAAACAATATTATACGAGGCAAAACTGCAAATAGTGACACAGTTGTTGGCTTCCTAACCCCCCAAAAAACCGACGGAGCGAAAAAAAATTCCAGATGATCGCACCGTGTGAGAGTCGCACACAAACCTGGAGCTGCGACAGCTGGAAAATGGATCGTGAGTGACAGGGTGGGTAGCCAATGAGAGGAGGAAGCGCCTAAGGAGGTGGGGCCTGGAACGAGGCAAGGTTGGTGGAGAAAAGACTGTGGAGCTAGTTGGGCGTGTCTCGCCCACAAACCCTGCTATTCGACTGAATGGACAACGCCTATTACTGCTCTAGCATATTTAGACTAACGTATTTATGAAACATCCCTGTGAACGTTTCGTTCAACATGCAAATCCACAAGAACCTTTTTATTCGGACCATTCCCAGGCTTTATTAATGCAGCTTCCGGTTTGTTTAAAGTTGAAGCTCTTTTGTTGTTCTCCATATAACAAACGTCCAGTGACTTTTAAGCTCTTTAATGACACCGTGTGGAAAGAACCATTAATTTGTTGCAGTCGCTAATAAATTGCTTTTAATCACTCACGTTTCCTACTCATATTCATGGAGCTGGCCAAACGAATTTTTGTAGGTTTGATTTATTTGTGTCCATTTTTGGAAAACAATTTCAAAGCTTGTCTAGCTAACCACTACCTTAATAAATAAAAAAGAAAGAAAACGGATTAAAAAAAAGTCTAGCGGACAAGCATCATTAAATTTGGCGACATCCTCCGGACGTAAAAGAAACTGCACCTCAGTACTTTCTCAAATGAATGCATTTATTCCTAAAGAAAGCAAATCAATACATTCATGTGAGTCGTGTACATTACAATTCATATAAACTCAATATATTTATGAGTGCTTTATAAAATATATTTAGAAGAGTTAACATTTTGGTTTGCTTCAGAGCTTTCACATCCTGCGGTTCAAAAGCAGATTTTCAGGAAATGCAAGTCAGGCAACAAAAGTAATGTGCTTTAAAAAAATCTGTTTCAAAAAAGTAGATTGTACAGCTTCCTCTTTCTATCTGTAGTGTCGAGAATAAAGGTGAGTGAATTTCTCTTTCATTTGAATGTATAGTATCACTTCACATTTATAAAAGAATAGAACCGCAAAACTGTTTCTCAGCTGAAACAAATGTTCACTGCAATTATCCAATTCATATTTGGTTTAGCTTCACGTTTAACTGTTACAAAAGATTGTATGCTTAACAGGGTTTTCCCTTTCACATTATTTTAAGCTTTGTATAAATAAAATTACCGCTTACAAGAGTCAATTTGCTTGTTACCATCATGCTAATGTGATGTATTGCATCTATGGTAAATGTTAAAAAGTTCTGTCAACATGACTCTAACGATAATAACTTAAGTCTGTCTTGTTGACCAATCAAAGCCTTAAATTGGTACCTGCAGTTCCTGACGTTAAAATAACATGAACAGAAGTTTCTGAAACTGCAATTCCTTGACTGACCACTTGAAACGGCTTCCAGAAGCCGTATAAGTTTCAAATGTATAATTAATTAAAAATATATTGAAGTGTATAATTATGGGTGGGCACATGATGAGTGATAGCAATAGACTGCAATAAGATAATGCAGGGGGTTTATGTTCTTTGTTCTTTGCCCATTTTTGAGGAAGATAAGCACCTTTGACTCATTACAAGGAGATTGAAGATGAATAAATGAATTGCATGAAGTTTATTTCTGTTAATGTTTTTTTTATTTCTATTCAAGGAATGGGGGATTCCTTCAGCACAGTGGAGGAGCATATCGCCATAAATAAGAAAATCAATCAACTGCTTAAAGAGGACAAGAAAGTAATTCAGTCGCAATGCAAAATACTTTTATTAGGTGAGAATTCAGTCTGCTACGGTATAAATTGTAGTTAAAACCTTTGCGCACATATTCACGTTCAAATCAGAGCAATAAATACAGCGTTTTAACAGTTAAAATTAGTATTAATTTATTAGCGCTTTTGATTCTCATTTTGATTCTAATTTGACTACTGTCTAAGTGATTCTCCACCTCTCCAAATAGGTTTTAGCCTTATGGTAAATATGAATTAAAACACAAAAGCATTTTTGCCCACTTGCCGTTGAGTGGTTCGGAGAATCGTTATAAATCATAATGGCAACCGAAACTTTCCAACCGAGACCCTGATCAAAAGTTTACTCTTAATATTTTGTATTTCCCCCTTTAAAATCAATGACAGCCTGAAGTCTCTTGAGGTAGTTGTTGATGAGGTTCTTTATCGTCTCTGTTGATAAAGCAGCCCATTTTTCTTGGCAATAAATAAATAAATTCTTGGGTTTTGCTTCCAAAAACTGCTTGCTTGAGTTCTCCCCAGTGTGGTTGAATATTGTGCTTCGATTTTAACTTCAGGAGACTGAGCTGGCCATTTAATTTTGTTGTGCTGTAACCAATGACAAGTGGACTTGGCCCGGCCCATTAGGTGGCTGAATGGATTTTTACAACTGTAAAACGCAACTTAATTACTCTAGGGATCATTTACATCTAGGCAATGTCCACCAGCATAAAGACTAAACTTTTCATGAAATACAGTTTTATATGGGTCAACAAGGAAGACAAAAAGATTACTAAATAATATTCGTCAGTGGATTTTATGTTGGATGTGATTGTATTCTGTCATCTAGGCACAGGAGATAGCGGCAAGTCCACTTTCCTGAAGCAGTTGAGAATGATTCATGGAGGTTTCTCTGAAGAGCAACGAAGACTCTACGCTAAAGTGATTCACCAGGAAATATTCAAAGCTATGAGTAGAATAATGAGTGGAATGAGGGTGGAAAACAGCCCCTGTGCAAACCCAAAGAACAAGGTGAGGTGTAGCGTTTTATCATTGAGCCAGCATTGCAGATAGTAGTGACGCTAATCAATCTTCTTGCTAAAAGTACATTTCAGAAATGTATTGTACACTTTCGCTTCAGACAAGAGATTGTAAACGCTTCACCTCTTAGACCGCTGGAGCTACAACCATCAAACATTGCCAAGATATCCAAACAGGCCCCATTTGGGTTGCTATATATTTTCAGACTCGTACCTCTAGAGGAATTCTGGGAAATTTTCCATTGACTTAACACGGGGTCAAATTTTGTAAAACTGTAACTCAATCTGAGAACATCACAGAAACTTGAAACAGTCCACATCTGTAAAGATTACCAGTCTGTGCAATAATGTGCCAACCACTGTGCAAAAATATTTGAACCCCAGACTCTAGAAGGGGTTAAAAAGTTCCCATTGACTTACAATGGCCTTTAAAAATAAATGGAGATAAATATCCAGGATGATGGTTAGTTTATGCTAATCATAGTAACTGTTACTGTAGCAACTAAACTTTTTAACCATAGCTACCCGCTTTTCTTAACTGTATCTCAGCTAAATGTGTCTTGGTTTATATTACTTATAGCGATGAAAGATATATTGTAATAGAATATACCATAGCAACCATGTTTGCATATCAGCTATGGAAAATCATAGAGATATGGGTTTTTATCACTCATACTGGCATGTGGGACTTTATATGATATAAATGACTCCCCCCTAGCAACCAAAAATTCTACCTTGGCAACCATTCCATTTTTCTAATAAAGCACATAAAGACTTTTATGGTCACGTTTACAAGCCAACATCAAACAATCTTTCGCTGTATCTAGTCTGTATTTGTCGTCTCATTTAGAGTGGTGTATTTAGATCTATTCCCAGATGTTCAACTATCAACACATAGACAAACTGAATGAAAAGCACATAAGGGCTATTCATCACCTACTGGCAGATGAAGCATTCAAGCATTGCACTGAAGACTCTGAGAAGTAGTAAGTGAGGAAATAATGCATTTTTTCAACAAGTGACGATGATGTTAATAATAATAATAATGACATTCAAATTTGGTTTAAAGCTTTTTTAAAAACTTGGATCGCATCACAACCGAAGACTACATCCCTTCGTTTCAAGATATCCTCCATATTCAATCTCCCACCACTGGAATCTTTGAATATTCCTTCGAAGCCCAGAATATTACCTTCAGGTAGCTGCATCAAACAAGCATGATCACAAGGGTTTCATGGCAAGGGTGAAAATAGAGATTGATGCAAATGAAACTAAAAAAAGATTAAATTAAAAATAATATGAGGTGTGTCCCCACAGGTTTTTTGATGTTGGTGGCAAGAAATCTGAGAGAAGAAAGTGGATTCATTGCTTTGAGAATGTCTCTGCAATCATTTATATTGCTTCACTTAGCGAGTACGATGAGGTGCTGGTGGAAGATTCCAGAGAGGTAAGTGGTGGTTTTAAATTGCAACATGGTTTGGATTTCGATGTTTTTGATCACCGACCAACAAGAAGGAATTCTTGCATTTATCGATCACTTCGTTTTTATTAACCGTTCAGTTCTCCGCTAATTACCTTAAATGAACTTCTTGCTTGTCAATAAAACAAAATCAAACATGTCCAAATTTGAGCTGCCTAAAGACACCAGGGACAAAACTGTAGACCTGCACAAGACTAGGATGGGTTAATATCTTGGTGAGAAAGCAATAACTTGGGCACAATTATTAGAAAATTGAATGAGCACTAAGCTCCCTCAGATTGGGACGAGTTTTTGCCTTGTGGAACTATACAGGAAGTTGCGAAGAGTGATAGCACCAACCGTTTGTACATTAATTATACAGTACACAAGACTTAAATCCTGCCATGCTCACAAAGTGATCTTGCTCATGCCTGTACCTGTCCATGGCCATCTGAAACAGATACAGAGAAGGCATGAGAAAAGGTCATGTGGCCAAACAAGAAAAAATAGAACATTTTGGTATTTGTGGGAAGTAAAAGGACACAATACCAAGACCCCCATCCCCACAGTGTAGCATGTGGGTGGAAATGTTTTGGGGTGCTTTTCTGCAAATGGAGATAAAGCAACAACATTCTAGAGAAGACTTGGGTGCAAACCTGGTTAAGAAAAACAGGAAACGTCTAATCTCTGTGTCTGCCTGAAATTTTAAGTTTTCTGTTGTATACAATGTTTATTTAATGGAATTAAATAATAATTATTTTCATAAAATTTACAGTAAAATACGCAGTGTATCAAGTATGTTGTGCCCCCCTGTTTTCGAGGGAAAAGAAACTACTTTTGGCCTCTTTTTCTCCAGAACCGAATGAGAGAGAGCGTGGCTCTGTTTGATACAGTCGTCCACTTTCCATTCTTTGCTGAATGCAAAATCATTCTCTTCTTGAACAAAACAGACAAGCTGACGGAGAAGATTCAATCCTCAGATCTAAAAACCTACTTTCCTGAATTTGAAGGTAGATTGGTAAACAGAGAGTTAAAGGTTCCCATATTTTTTCTCATTCTTGATTCCCTTTCTCTTTCCTCTATGGCTCCTCACGCAGGTAGACGTCAGAATGCTCAAGATGCCATGCTGTTCATCAGAAAGCTCTATCAAGACAAAGCTCTGTGCCAGGAGACTAACATCCCCAGAAACGTCTTCTGCCAATACATCTGTGCCATAAACACCACAAATGTCATAGAACTCTTCAATGATGTGAAAGACATCATCTGCGAGCAGCATCTGAAGGAGTATAAAACGTTATAAGTTAAAACTAATTTTCTCGTAATCTTTACCTCATTTTGTGTTGATCAAAATGAGGCTTGAATTTGCGGAGACTGTTGAACCTTGTTATGTTTTTAATAGAACAGTTGGCATCGATCAGGCTGCTAACTTCTCCTTGCCCTAAACGTAAATAAGGCTTTATGTAGAAAATAAATTACAATACTCAGAAAAATATGTATGTATTTAGGTGATAGTCCAGTTTAGTCTAGTCAACGGGTATGTTTTGTGCCATTTTTAGCACAATACCAGGGTTACCTGTTTCCCATATAAGTTTTTAATAAGTTTTATAAATAACTGTGGTATCTTCTTACTGGGTTCTTATTTCGATAAGCTGAACATATCCGCCACTGACAAAGCACTTTGTACATTATTTTATTTTTATATTATATTTTCAGAGTGTATTTTAAGAGAGTTTTTAGAGACAAGAACAGTTGTGGATAGAGAGAGGAAGACAAGGAGCAGGACTTGAACCTGGATCACCAGTGTCCATGACCGTGCATGGGGGTCATTGTCTACAGTCTGTACACACCATTGTTTTGTTTCTCACATTGTTACGATGTATTTGAAAATCACAAACCTTTAGCTTTAGTAATATCCGACATTGTGGTCAGAACACCAGCTTCATTGACGCTGGGATTAAAAACTAAAATTAAATGTAAAACTGTTAAAGGTCTGGTGACATATCAAGCGTTTTTTATGGTTGCTTTTCTTAAAGATATTTTCTCCTATTGGTTCTGTTAAAATGTTTAAATAAAAACATTTTTCTTTTCAAACTGTTAAAGATGTTCTTTGGAGAATTTTAGATATAAGTGCTCTCTCGACAATCAGGAAGAGAAACTGATCCTGAACAGGATTCATTGCATACATTTTATTGCGAGGAATCCATCAGATCAAATCTCTGGACAAGGATGTGTGTGTTCAGTTCTTCATCATTTTAGTTATGTGCTTGGGGTCATTGTCTTGTTGGAAAGTAAACCTTCAGTCTAGTCTGAGCACTTCGGTGAAGGTTTCTGTTCTGTCACTGTACTTGGTCATAATAATATTTTTCTCAATTGCAACGAGTTGTCCTGACCTCCACAGCATGATACTGCCACCACCTTGCTTCACTGTTGGGATCATATTGGACAGGTGATGAGGAGTGCCTGGTTTTCTCCATTTTCGCCATTTGGAATTAAGGTCTCATCAGTCCAGAAAATCTTATTTCTTCTTATTTTTTTTTTTTACCAAACTCCATGTGGGCTTTCAAGTGTCTTGTACTGAGGAAAGGCTTCCATCTGACCACTCTGCCATAAAGCCCTGAGTGCTGATGGTTGACTCATGTCCACTGCATCTCTGGAGCTCAGATACAGTGATCTTCGGGTTCTCAACTGTTTGCCTGGATGGCCGGCTCTAGAAACATCATCCCAAACGTCCTTCGTTAAGGATTATGGAGGCCAATGTGCTCTTAGAAACCTTAAGTGCAGCAGAAATGATTTTGTGTCTCTAAGCTCCTCGGCCACTTCCTATAACCTCATGACTATCATTTGCTCTGACATTCTTTGTGAGCTATAAGGTCTTTTATAAATAGGTATATGGCTTTCCTAATCAAGTTCAATCATAGTCCAACACAGCTGGACAAAAAAAAAATGAACGTGTAGGACCATCTCAAGGATGATCAACAGAAAAGTACAGCACTTGAGTATCAGAGCAAGTATCACAGCAAGGGTCTGAAATCTTACAACCATGTGATATTTCAGTGATTCTGTGAGTACAATAAAGAGGAAAAATAAATTAGTAAATGGCTGCAACATAACAAAGAGTGAAAATTTGGAGGGGGGCTGAATATGTTCTGTAGCCACTGTAAACTATGCGAAAACAGTAGCCTAAATATCAAATGAGTATGTAAACAGTCAGATATAAACAGTTTATTACAAAGAAAAATGTTTGGAGTTGTGCATTTCCCCCTCACAACTTTCGGCTCTGCAACATACCTGCCATTTCTCGCTTTATAGGCGGAGTTTCGGGAAGTTTGACTCCTTTCTGCCAAAAGGAATGTGACGCAAGTGACAAATCACTTGTTTAGTAAACTGCTTTAATGTTGCTAAGAGTACTTTGAGGAAAATGGCTTTGGATTCCCATCTCTTCCCGTAGATTTGGCAATAACAGGTTGGTGATGATGATGATGTTGAGATAATGCTGCAAACAGTTCATTATTTTCTTGTTTGGTGTTTTAGAGTTTAATTGCTATTGAGAATTTTCAGTCGTCTGTTAGATTGCATTCAGTTTAAATAATTTCCTTACAGACCTGTGGTGAGTGGTATTCCCCTCTTTAAAGTAAATGAGGATCAACCCAGTTCAGCTTTATACTAAAGTTGTTAAATCTGAGTAAAACTTAGAAATAGATAAATTAGAATAATATTTAAAAACAGCAATGGTTCTATATTTTGTGGTTTTGTTTGATCATTTTTCTGTTACCTTCATTGAATAAAGAGCTTATTAAAGGAAAAATGTTTAGCATCAACTAAAAAAAGCAGCTTGATTTTTATAATGACAAACATTACATTATCTCATATAATTAAGTCATCTTGCTACAAATTAAACATCAAAATAATTCCTGCATGTATAAATTATGTTCATTTATTGATCATGCTTTCGTTCAAGCACTTAAAAGCCAAACTGAAGATCAATTCCCGATAAACTATTTGGGTTGAGGTCTATAGTATGACATAGACCCCATAGTTTTTACATGACATCATAACATACAGGTATTTCCTCGACCCCGCCTACTTTCTGGGGTAAGTGCTTATTAGCAGAAGAGTGATTTGAGAGAAATAAACAACAAATATGGCATAAAACACCATCTTTAGAAGAAGGAATTGACCAAATACTGAGCTTAGCTGCTCTGAGGCAAAGAAAGAGGGCTTTGCTAACCGCTAACTCTGAGAGTGCCATCTTTTCAGTGAGTTCTGAGAGTTATTCTATTTTCTTATTGGTTAAAAAAGCAAATGTTATGACTTGTAAATAGTTTCTATACCTCCTAACCTTCACAAAGACGTATTTATAAAGAACACTGGTACAGAGCCTTTTCCTAAAATGTTGCAATTTTTAAACTATGTGAAGTATCTAAAATCTAAAAAGTTGTAAATTCCAACTAATCAATTGATGACATTTGCAGAGAGTTTGTATCAAGTACAGTAAACCTCTGAAGGCGACATTTCTATGGAGTGTTACCGAAATGTTGTGATAATCCATTATTATGAAGACGCTGGAAGGAAGGTTTAAGAAAGTATCATAGAAAATGCTTCTTTGTTAGCTTTAGCAGCTTCATTAACACTAAACACTTAACAAACTGCATAGAAAGAGAAGAACAAATGGGGTAAGCAGAGGAGAGGGAAGGGACATTACTAAGAGTAACAGCCTGCTGCATGTCTCTCCCTCAGAATAAGCAGAAAGAACAGCAGATGGAGTATTACCAGAGTGTTATGTGTCCACACGTGGAGTTTGTCATTGCCATGTGTCACTGCTGTGTGACCGGTGGCCGAAGTGAGGTCTATCTTGCTGTTTATTCCGCTATTATGGCCTTCAGCATGTATGGGATTACATGCGCATTTACCCATTTAATCACTGGACAGAGGCACTTGTGTTTTTGCACACGCAGTGTTAAATAATCATTTTTAAAACGCCAAGAATTGACTGCCAGTAGTTGGTTTGGTAGAGTCGTTACAGTGTTTCAGGGGTGTTTGTGAAAAGACTCTAATATGACAGTCTGCGTGCGGACAGATTTTTTTTATTGTAGCGTCCTGTTTATGATTCAACTTCCTGCAGAAAAATAAGATTCAAAATATATTTTTCTATTTCATGAGTTTGAGTGAGCGATGGATTTTGTTGCATCAATTTTAGTTATACAACTATTTTTCCAGGCACTGTTTCTGAGATGAGTCATTACTACTTCAACTGCCCCTGTTTCTTCTGCTGCTTGCCTGAAGAGGACAGACATGCCATCCAGATTAACAAAGAAATCAAACGCATCCTTGAAGAGCAGAAGAAACGCCAGCTGAGAGAAATCAAGGTGCTTTTATTAGGTGAGAATTCCATCTTTGTTATTTAGGGGAGTAACGATACACTCCGTTCACGACACGAAACCTACTTTGTGATACAATATTTACAACACCATTTTCAGCCAACTATTGAAACTATATAATGAACCATCATTGAAAAAAATGGACTTTAAAAGGTTTTAAGACCTCAAAGCTAAGAAGGCTAGGGTCTAGTTTGATCTGTGTAGACCATTTGATACCATCTATGTTAAATGTGAGTAAAGGATAATTGTCTCCTGGCATACATCACATAAAACAAGAAGACAAGGTAAAGAAGTTTCAGAAGTGACTAGAATCGAAATCTCTCAGTAGCTCCACGATACGTATTGTGACAATTTGTATTGCGACTATCATCTAACTACTTTCAATACCGAACAAAATAAATTTAGGGAAAAGATAAAAAAAGATCCATTTTGTAATATTACACACACCACTGGGATTTTATACACTTTTTTGGCATATAATAATTTATTGATGAGAGAGGGTTGTGGTCTTATTATGAATTTAGTAGACAATGCTAGAAAACTTTTTTGGTATATATTAACATGTGTTCATCGGTGAAGAACAGGAATCATTTACAATAAAAGGGTTAAAGGTTATGTTGAAAATGGTCTTTATGCAAGGAAGGGCTATTGGAAAAAAGAACTTTTGAAAGTTTTGAAAGTCTCTCAAAAACGTTTCATAAAACCATAATAATAAGCATTTTCTGAGGCATTAATGGCCTCAGTCTAAGGCACACAGTCATTGCCACAAGGTAAGCCTTAAGAAGCTTAGCTCAGCCTTGAGTGGATTGTCAGGAAAAATCTATCCAAGAATCTTAGACAAGAATCAGCTAAAGGTCAGGGTCATCATGTAAAGCGACACCTTTACAAGAGACATCTTACCTGAGCTCTGGAGCAAAACAACATAATACCGGTCAGTGCTGAACAGTCCGTAGCCTTTCATTTGGTAATCAAGGTCGCAGAGTCTGGAGGAAAAGTGGAGACACACAGTCATTGCTTGAAAACCAGTATGAAGTTTCCACAGTCAGAAATGATTGGGGGTGTCGTCTGCTGGGGTTGGTCCAATGGGTTTTCTAAAGGCATCTCCTTCTGTTCATTTTATTTTCTAGTAGGACTTTCTGTTAACAAAAATCCCTTGATCTAAACTCCCAAGAGAATCTTGTCCACAGAAAGATAAGAGACACTTGACCCAACATCCAGGTGCCTCGAAGGCCACTCTGAACAGTTACACCTAATTCATGCAACAGGAGGCCAAGTAATAAATCATCATTTACCATTAAGCTCCCAGGAATATGAACAATACATTGTGCCTACACATTAGGACTACTTGCTATTGCTCAATGACACACATATCTTGAAACACAGTCATGACTCGAAACAGAAACAACTGTGTAGGAGGCTTAAACTGAGTTAGGAACAGCTAAACTTTGCTACCAAGTGAGGTTGAGAAAGACAGTTTGATTGTGCACAGCAACAAGACACAAGTTAGTAATACTGCATCAACAAGGCGCATTAGCTGAGAACTGGTAGAAACCAGTGAGACCCAGGTCCACCCATCTACTATCCGGAGAAATCTGTCCAGAATGGTCTTCGTTCATTAGTTGCAGCTAAAAAAAAAACATAACTGTGTTGTGTTAACAAGATCAAATGACTCAAGAATACACGGAAACAAACTGGTGAATTAGAAATATTTGGCTGTAGCAGAAGGCAGTTTCTTCAAAAGGCTAATAGAGTGGTTGCAGATAACAGTGAAGCATGGTGGACGTTCCTGGAATGTTTGGGGCTGCATTTCTGCAAATGGAGATTTCGTCAGGATTAATGTTGTCCTTAGTGCTGAGAAACGCAGTCATATGCATCATGCAATACTATCAGAGAGGCGTATGATTGACCCCAAATGTATCCTGCAGCAGGACAATGACTCCAAACATACAGCCAAAGTCATTAAGAAATAGCTTCAGTTTTAAAAAAGTGATAGTAAGGCCCTCACAGAACCCTGATCTCTGCATCCTCGAGTGTTTTTGAGAACAGCTCTCCAAGATGTTTGGAACAACCAGCAGAGTTCATTCAAAAGCGCTGTGCAGGTGTACCAAGAAGAATTGCTGCGGTTTTGAAGCAATTAGATTCGATTTGGATCTGTCTTTTGTTCGTTGTTGAAAATATTAGCACAAGATTTTGCACAGTACTTTATGTTTTCTTAAACAAATGACAGAAATGAGTGACTGCCAGCCCGTCATAGAGCATCATGTCACCAGTGTCTGTAAGTTAACAGGACACAGAGATAAAAAAAAAGTGCAAGTGTGTTTGTATAGCGAACTGCTTGTCACGAAATGATCTATCGCCACAAACTCACATGCACGCACATTTGTCACACTTAAATGACTGCATCGTATGCAACAGGTTCAATATTTTGCAGAGGCTTTGGGCTACTGATGTCGTGTCAATAGTGTTTTCTGTTTTCATTCAGGCACAGGAGAAAGTGGAAAGACAACATTCCTGAAGCAGATGAGAATCATTAATGGGAAAGGCTTCTCTGAAGACGAAAGACGAGGCTTCACCAAACTGGTTTTTCAGAATATTATAAAGGCAATGTGCTCAATGACTGAGGCCATGAGAGAGTTGAGGATCCCCTACGCCAACCCCAAAAATGAGGTTGGATGGACATTGTTTTAAAATATCACTTGTTAAATATGAATAAATATGGAATCCAGTCTCGTTATGTTTGTAATATCCACAGATTTATTCTGAGTGGTTCCAACATCTGGAAATAAATCAGATAACCCAGCTCCAACGGAGCTATGCAGAGGCTATACAACACCTATGGGCTGACCAGGGCATTAGGATCTGTTACAGTCGGCGTAGAGAGTATCAGTTACTGGACTCCACAAAGTAGTAAGTGTTGAAATACATTGAATACATCGGCAAATCTGTATGGCACTTGAATACAAATGCTAAAATCATGTGATTAAAGCTTTATTAGTAACTTGGACCGCATAGCAGCTGATGGCTATATCCCTACATCTCAAGATGTTCTTCAAGTCAGATTTCCCACAACTGGTATTACAGATTACTGCTTTAATTTGGAGAAGATGACTATCAGGTACGGACAGAATAATCCTCTGCTTTAAAAGTTCTTGCTTTATTATATACAGTGATCCGTGAGATAAATGTGCAATGCAAGTTTGGTTGAGGTAGAGAGAGTGAGAGGAACAGTGTTGTGTGCCGAACACAGTCAGCCCAGTTAACTCAACATAAACAATCTGTTTGGCGTCAAAGATGTTAGTTAATAAAGTGTAAAAATGGCACAAATAATTTATTTTAATAATGGGAAAAAAAGCAAAGACTTGATTCTTCTTTCACTGTTGAAGTTTATTCCTGTTGGCAGAGCTCTGTTTGTTACCAGGTTTTAAGTGAAAAATTAGCAAAAACATTCTTCCAAACACTGGCTTGCTCCTTTCACCCACTCTGTAGTCTGTTTTGAACTTCTAGGTCTATCTTTTTAGTTCTATATGGACTTCCTTGTGTTTGACTGTTAGCTAGAGTGAAGAAGAACCCATCACTACAGCAGGGGGTCCAATGTTTGCATGCAGCGGGCATTTTTTAGCCGGGATCAAAAGCATTTTTTGAATAAAACATTTGTACACTGTTCTATCAGCTCTTGAAGGTGAAAGATACAGCACTTTTTGGTTTCTCAGTTTTATTTTTTGAACTACATTGAATAAAGTGTGGTGCCTGTACATTGAGTACGCCTCCAATATTATAATAATGGATATAATGCAATATTGCAAACTTCATTTCACTGTCAAACAAAATCCAGAAGAAGACATTTTGCAGTCCCTACTTTCTTTTTTCAGAATTGTAGATGTTGGTGGTCAGAGGGGACAGAGAAGAAAGTGGATCCACTGTTTTGAGAATGTGACCTCACTCATATTTGTGGCCTCGCTCAGCGAATACGACCAGCGCCTGGAGGAGAACGACAACATCGTAAGAATCTCTATATAATTCCATGAACATCTGTAAAATCTCCTAACTCCTCTTCTCATTGGCTCCAGAACCGCATGGAGGAGAGTTTATCTCTCTTCTACATGACCATCCACTCAAAGTGGTTTGAATACTCCTCTGTCATGCTCTTCCTGAACAAAACCGACCTCCTGGCTGAGAAAATTCAATATTCTGATCTAAAAACATACTTCTCTGGATTTAACGGTAGTTTGTTGATGATTTTTATTACATGAAGCCACTTGTAAAATGAAGAAGTGACGTGTGATCCCTTTCTTTATTTCTTCTGTGGTTTTGGCGCCATCTTCAGGAAAACGACGGGATGTCAACGATGCAAAGAAGTTCATCAAAGAATTGTACAGGAACAAAACATATTCCTCTGAGACCAGGATGTTGAAAAGTATCTATTGTCACTTCACTTGTGCCACGGACACCAAAAACATCCAAAGAGTCTTCGATAATGTGAAAGAGATTCTTCTCCTCAGGGCTTTGGAAGATTTCGAGTTATTATAAATACAGAGCATTTGGCGTCACACGTTGCATTATTTATACCAGGACATGTTTGTGCAAAATTTTCAGAAACATATTAAAAATATTCCATTACAAAAAGACTTCTTTTGTGAAATTATTTACACAAGTTTTGGCTCTCCACCTTTAGAGAAACTTGTTTGACCCTTTTCTGTTGCGATTCTATGGCATTGGTGCAACAACTGCCTTAATCTAAATGCACTTTGAAGATTGAACCAGATAATATTGACAAAACTGTCCCAAAAGAGACAAAGGAACTATATCAAAACTCTAAAACATGAATGAAAGACACAATTTTGGTACACCATTCCGACCACTACTTAACATCATCCAGTAAAACAATGATCCAAACAGTGATCCAAACAATTCCGGGTGTTGTGGCAGCAGTTAACACATGATTTTAACACTAAAATCTAAAATTAAATTAACTAAAACAATGCCAAGGCTTTCCAGGAAGCACACTCATTCAGATTATCTATCTACACTTCAGCAACACGAGAACAAAATATCTCATTGTGACTAAAAAGGCACAACATCCCATGACCATTTAACCAAAACCCAGCATACACACTTCTTCTTTTACTTTCGGCTGTTCCCAGTTTAGGGGTCGCCACAGCGAATCATCTGTTTCTGTTTCTTCCACCTTTCTGCAAGACCCTTCCAGGTCACTTCTCAGGCCAAACAAAAGATGAGCCCTTTCTTTCATTTTTACTTAAAGAACAAACAATTTTTTGCAGAATATTCGATTGTTAAACTTAACTTGTGTTTTCAGCTTTGTTTCCAACATGCTGCGGTGTGTGTGTGTGGGGGGGGGGGGGGGTCTCCAGCTTACATACACATTGCAAAGTATGCTTTATCTCCATAGACTTGCCTAAATTCAGGTCAGGAGTGATTTTGTCACTGCAGCCTGGAGAACCCATGACCCTGACAAAGAATATATGGGTAAAAAAAGGGTATTTAGACTTCATTTTTTTACCCACTTTGGGGCTACACACACACACGCGCACGCACACCTACCTACAGTATTAATCTTTTTGGATCATGGGAGAAACCCATGCAAACGCCTTCCCACTAGCGAACCAGCATTGAAAGGCCACGGTGCTAAACTGATAATGGGTCGGGATGAATCCTCAATGAGCAAACCAGTTACCTGAAAACATTTGTTCACAAACCCCAAATTGTATAAAGAAAACGTCCCATTTTTGAGTACTGTTCATTTAAACCAGTTTACACAGTTGTTTTGATCACTGTGAGATTTCTGGGTTAACAGTGTTGAAGCTGTTTTGAAATAGTTTCTGTTCGATCGTAATGAAATGCGATTAAAAATACCCATAAATCATGCTGCCTCTTTCCAGGGCTTTGACTTACTTACTTGGTGGTTGCCATGGTAGCGTGTGGACCGTAGGCATTCTCAATATCTCACAAGACCTGACAAACCGGCTCTGCCCGTGAAGACAAAAGAATGACTTGGACTGAGCTCCAGAGCGAGGAGTGTTGAATACCTGCACAGCTATTCAACAGGTCAACACTACTTACCTCAGAAACTGCTTGGAGACTGTAAACCTGCAATTGCCGACACTTACAAGTGTATCAATCGTTTAAGGCACATAGTGTTGATTTCTGTGTTGTAATGTGATAAAAAAGTGATAATACTTTGTATTCTATGGATGATTTGAGCATTTTTAATACATTACTAGTACTTTGCTATAATTCCTACATTTCCTATGTTCAAGCTCTCTATTTTGACCAACCATCGGCTCTTTGTATGCCGTTGTCATTGACTAATAAAACACCAGATTTAAGTGTGCATGCGTTTGAGGAATCATAAACTTACGTCCTGTCTGTAGCTGAGAAACATATTTCATTTCTTTTATGAACAAAAATGTGATGCTCACCTGTCTACTGGTGCTCTGCAAAATTCCTCTGTATGTCTTCTGAGCCATTCCTGCCTTACCTGTATTTAAAAAAAATAGATAAAATAGTGTTTCAACCAGAAATAATGCTTTTACAGGTTTGGAACGACATGGAGAAAATTATTTCATTTGTTTTGTCAAATGAAAGCACTGTAAATCTCATTTAGAATTTTTTTTATATACGACTTTAAGCTTTACGTACATTTTCATTTCTTCATTGTGTAAAGTGTTTTGTGTAAATTGTGTCTGCTGAAAATTCTAAAAATATTGCTTTGGCAAATTTAATCTTAATCAGGGTGGAAATTTGGTAAGAATATGCACACAACTGTTTATTTTGATGCATTCAAATACTTTTTGGTTGCAAACTTGTAAAAATTGCAATTCACTACAAATAACACGATCAAATAATTTTGCATTTTTAACAAAGTGTAAAAAAAATATTTTCTGACTGTTTAAGAACATTTGTTGATTATGGTATAAACCTGTAGATACTGTTTACGTCTGTACTCTGTATAACATATAAAAATATTACATTCTTAAGGACACAAATTATTAAGTCACAACTTTTACTGGAGTAAACTACAGTACACTGGTTAAAATAGTTTTTGGTTGGAACTTTCTGTAAAGACTGTTTATCTATAAACGACATTGCTTTTATATTTGATTAAGTAATGTAAACACGTTGTTAGTACTTGGGCCTCTTTTCTGTGTTAAACTCTTTACTTCACAACATAAGTGAAGACTATTGTAAACTTCGATATTTTTAACGATCGGTTTGAGCGCTGTGCGCATGCGTAAGTCAGTAGTCTGCGTGTGACGTGCGCGCAACCAGCGCTCGAAACCACAGTTTTCAGCAGACAGGTGACTTGTTTCTAGAGACAGCCCATATTTAGGACAATCCGTGTTTAGGAAGGTCTTTCCTGTATTGCAGGTAGGGCTGAGTGAAACCAAGGAGGATATGATGTAACTATTATAGAGAATTTTGGATTTTTGTGGGAGAGAACATTTTGAGAAGACTTTTAAATGAGGAAGAAGTTTGTTTAAACCCGGTTCGGCAGGGGAATAATGGACTGTGATTCTTGAAGGTATTACTGACTCCATCCAGGTGTGTCCACGAATGCAGGTGAGTTGTTCGTCACGTTTTTACATATTCGAGACAGAAATAAAACAAAGTGAACACTTGCGCACCTGCGGTGTATTAAGTTTCATCTTTTCTTCTTAGGGAAAGTCCGAGATTGGCAAATATGCGTCAGATTTGTATGTCTCTAAAAAGGATACTGTCGTTTTATCAAACTTTAAAGAAATAGCTTATAGGCTTGCATGTGTGTAATTCATACAAGATCTTTATAATGTAAGTTTAAAATGTTTTAAAAGCACTCAATCACGGCAGATTCGGTTCCTTTGAGGAATCTCTTTGTAAACGACTCGATGAATCTATTATCTCCCGAATCAAGGCATAGCAAGTATGACTTTTAATGGTCTCTGTTTATAATTTTAAAGGATACACGACTATTCAATCACACGGTAAACCTTATGAATAATAAGCGAGTGTTGACAAAAAAGAAGTTAACTTCTGAGGGAATCGTTCAGTTGTCATTACGAAACGGTTCATTTGATTCTTTAAAATTGTTTGGACTGCAGTGGATTGGCCCTCGTTCAGCATTTGGTTACAGACAGTACACGTAAAATGTATTTCCCTTGTTTAAAGTGTCATATCTAATATCAAAGTGTGTCATTTGTCCTGTAGGGGAGATGGGGGGCTGTTGGAGATGGTGCTACACAACATGCACCTGTTGCTTAAATGAAGAAGAGAAGAACGCGATCCACATCCACAATGAAATCAAACGAATCCTTGCGGATCAGAAGAAACGCGAAAGAAGGGAAATTAAAGTGCTTTTATTAGGTACGCTTTTACATTTATTTTAAGTTAGAAACATTCATTTAGAGGTCTTGTTTTTATAGTCACATGGATTTCTGAGTCATAATAACTGTTCATGCAGAAAAGTGATTTTTTTGCAAGCATCATGGATATCACCATTTTTAAATAAACTCATTAAGTATACTAAACCAATAACTGCAATTAGTTAAAGGATAGCCATTCAAAAATGCTCAAAAAAACTATTATTGCAACACTTTCACATACATACACTCTAAATATAAATTAAAAACAATTATTTTGGCTAAATGGCTGGTTAATTGTTGGACATTATCCTTTGGGTTATCCAAATACATTTTGTTTTCTGTTTAAATACCTGTTGAGTCAATCCATCACATGACAATTTGATGTATAATGATATTAGTAATTTTTATGCGATAAAAACTGGTCACAAATCAGGTTTCTAAGCTTCCTTATTTTCATCACACTCCAGGGCACGCTAAAAAGAATGCCGATCCAGAATATAGTTAATAAAGTAACTAATTACTTAAAAAAACAATCTGTAAGCAAACATGCTTTCGTAAATACAGATAACGATTTAATGAAACATAGTTTATAACTTTGTTGTAGGTTGTTGCAGTGGAGTCCTCCACAGTACCATAAAAAACATCCATGTTCAAACCAGCATTGTTTCGTACAGGTACTTTTGCACAAATGCAGGGACATTGTAGGATTATAGTCAGGTTCTAAATATCGTTAGTGTGGAGTGATTGTGATTCTAGTTACTTCTGAAACTTCTTTACCTTGTCGTCTTGTTTAATGTAATATTTACTAGGAGACAATTATCCTTTACTCATATTTTAAATAAGAAACATTGTAAAATTAGCTCTCTCCATCACTCGTTAGTAAAAAAGATTTAAATTCAAATATTAGCACTGCCCCCTAGAGGATGGATGGTATCAAATGCTTTCATACAAATCAAACTAGACCCTAGCCTTCTTGGCCTTGTGGTCTCAAAACGTTTTAATTCAACATTTTTCCAAAGATTGTTCATTATATAAACAGTTTCAATAGTTGTAAAAAATATTGTTGTAAGATATTATGAGGCATATCGTATCGTACACATAATACCGGAGTATGTGAGTAGAGTGTATTGTTACTCCCCTAGAGACTTAGCTATGTGATATTTCTAGTGCTAGTTGTTGGCTTCTAATTTATCATACTGTTGCTAATCATGTAAACAAAGGTTTTTAGTTTGTTGTAATATAAAATAGCGTTCCCCTCGTAAGTCATTAGCAATTAAGCAGACCTTTAAAATGGATTCCTCTTCAATAACGTTATTTACAGTTCTATACATATCTATACAGTAGAGAAATACCGATAGTCTTTATGTTTTAAGTAAGATTTCAGTTGGATAATTTGCCTAAAGAAAATTTGGACCTAGAGTAAAAACTGAGCATGTGCAGATTCCTGCTCGCCCTTGTGTTGTGACACTGCCCAAATCCATCATTTTGGCAGCAAATGACACAATGGTAGAAGTCAAGGATGCGTTGTCCGGTTGTTACACATATATAAATGTGTTTTAATGGGCATAGTTGACAGACTGCCAACACAATTGAAAATTCTCTCATGAAATATCACCCTTTTCCAGATTTTCGGACAGAAATTGTTCTTATTAAAACGTGTACACTAATAAAGTACCAAATTGGGATCAACAAACATCCATGAGAAGCCTTTAATGCTGACCATTCTCAGAATGCTTTGTGACATCACAGTCCATAGACTTCAGATTTCCTCACCCTGGTCATCATCTATTTCTATTTTACCCACTCAAAATAGCGATTGTGCTTTTAGGTGCACAAAATATATAAGAATTGTCTTTTACTCCTTACAAAGGAGACAGTGCACAGGACTTTTTTTCAAGTAAGAGGTGGATCCAAGTGTGATTCTTGCGATTCAAGCAATCTGTTTAGCTTCGTCACAGCTCACACTGATTTGATGTTAGATTGTTTGCTACTGAAATATTTGTGGTTCGAGCTGATTCAAAATCAAACAGCACAGAAAGAATTGGGGTAGAGGTGGTTTTTGTCTAAAGCTAGAGGCTTTCAAACACGTCAGAACGCATGCTTTCTGACTCGGCATGTCTCTAGCTGTCAGGCAGCTCAAACATCTCGCTCTGTGGCTTCTTTGTTATCAGGACAGACAGCATTCTTATGTACATAAGAAAAGGTCTCACAGACGTACATCTGCACCTCGCATTCCATTCACTCCTCCTTTTCAACATGCTTTTACAAGTAGGTTTTAAGAACTTTTCTTTGTGTTTTTTATTTATTTTGTCTATGGCTTTCAGGCACCGGAGAAAGTGGGAAGACCACTTTTATCAAACAGATGCGGATCATCCATGGAAAGGGCTTTTCGGAAGAGGATAGACGTGGCTACACAAGAAATGTTTATCAGAATATCTTCACAGCGATGAAGGCTATGACGGCAGCCATGGACATGTTGAGGATCCCATACGCCAATGTACAAAATGAGGTCAGCAGAAGAAGAAAGCCCTTAACATTAGGCTACTACAGGTTTGCAGTGGGGGGTGCTTCCTAATTGCAGCAACTTGTGTAGGACACCAACTGTCTGAGGGGGGCACCATTATTCCGTTGGCTCACAAGAAAAAAAATGTTAGTAATAAAAAATGTCTGAAGCTATGTTATCTGCACGTATATTTAATTTAGAAACGTTCCTAAAATGGAACGTTTACTCGTGAAGACATTATTTTAGTTTTTCTTATGAGCTGCGCACATTTCACATTCAGTTATAACAAATTACTTAAGTATAACTATTAATATAAATATAAGCAGTGAATATCTGAATAATTTATGAGTATACAACATTATTCAAACTTTATTATACTTTATTGTTATATTTTATTTGCATAAGAATTCATATTCTGTAGAATAATTTATGCATCATTGCAAAAAAGATGAAATGTTGTATGCTTTCAGTTGTTTTTTGTCCAAGTAAAGCAGCAAAAAAATTATTATAGCAAGTCTTTCTTATGTATTTATCATTATATTAAGTATTATTAACTTGGGGGGGGGGGGGGGTCACCACAATAAATTTACACTTAGGGCACCTATTTGACCAGCAGCGACTCAGTTAATATAGTTTCTGATTGGTCAAATGAAGGCTGTTAATTAGCGTTAGCATAACACAGTTAGCAAACAGTTAGTGAAAAAGCATCCATGATAAAATATCTCCTAAACAAACCACTAGACAGATTTTTAAGTTACATTTGACCATCGTAAAACACATATCACAATAAACCAACCAGATAATGTTCAATATTTTCTTGATTTTCAATTTTTAGCCGACCGGTTCACAAAAGTTCACAATTGGATTTTTGGGAGTGCTGTATATCAAATTAATGATTAACTAGACGTTGCCCAAAAGCACTTAAGTACTTCTGAATTAGCTGGAACATCTTTAGACAAAAGTGTGTAATTGCTTTCATCAATGAACAGCGAACGAACAAAAGATAAATATTTGGTGTGACCACCATATGCCTTCAAAACTGCAAGCATTTCTTCTAGGTTCAGTAATCTCAGACATACTCGATGATGTTGAGATCAGGGCTCTGTGGGGGTCATGCCATCACTTCCATAACTTTTTCTTTATGCTTGTCGTTCCTCAGTGTTACCTGTTTCTATGTTATTCTTCAAAAGAGCTGGAACTCACACCTTAACCCCCAGTCAGCTTTGAAATCTTTATCTGGGAGAGACCTTGCTAATGCAGTTTAACTACGTAGTGTCTTGTTGCTGTGTTCAATCTTGCACAAAAAGGATCTTTCCTCATCTTGGTAACAGAGGTTACCAAGATGAGGAAAGAACCTCTTTGGATAAAATCCCTAGCTGTGGTTTTAAGAATTAATGCTGGTTTGAAGTCAAAACATAGTGATAAAAAAATACTCATTTGATTTATATTTTTCTTTTGTTCACAAACTTAAAAGAAAATCATTACTTTTATTTGAAATATCTGAAAGCAGGTGTGAGAAAATATTTTTAAGCACCTAAAATCTCAAAGCATGGACAAAGAGGGGTAACTTTTCCATGTGTAAAACCCACACTAGCAATTCCAATTCACATGGGGAGCTACACACGGTGAATCTGCATGCTAATACACAAAGAGGCGTGGCCAGTGTACCTCACTGATGGCTAGTCTCTACGCTAGACTATCTATGTGGTCTGCCTAATTATAGAGTTTTCCGACAACCAGCCATTACCTGGAAAAAAGACTAAAGGCCTCTACACATCGATCAAACTGAGCTTCGCACGAATATTCGGAAAGATGCAATGACGCTCCCCGCCTGAAGATGGCATTTGCAGTACAACAGATGCACTCCGACAACACAGAAGAAATCAAAGAACACAAAAAGATTTATGGATGTCGAGAGATTTATACTGTTGGCGGCTGATCACAGGAAGTTGTTTGACAAAAATGTGGAGAAAAGAGAAGATTTGTGGCACACATCCTGCTTCCTGTATGAAGTCGCTATCAAAATGTGGATTGAGTGAGCGGCTCTTTTATGTCCTTCTCACATCAAAACAGCTCGCTTTCATTGGTCATTCTTCTTGCAAAATTATTCGATATTGCAATCCAAATCTCTTTTTCGTTGGCACCACTCGGTCAGATCTATTTGTGAGCTCTCGTTGACACCCACGGTTCTCAATGGAGGGGCGTTCTCTTCAAATCGAAATTCAGATCGGTGTGTAAAGACCTTATAACAATAGAGAAATAGAGCAGCAGTAAAGTTGATAAAACTCGAAGCCAGAGTTTCTTGAGCAGGAAAATCCGTAGAATTACATCGTACTGTTTCCAATCAAACTGTATCAGTTCATACACATAAAATTTTCTTTTCATTCACTCCCACTGCCTCTATATTTTAACCTGTTGATTGTGTTCACATTCAATGCTCAGCAATTATAGACCTCAAAATTTTACCATGATCAATCTCATCATAACGGGGTGATTTCTTGAGATTCATCAACTAAGTTTATAAACAAGCCTCAGTTGTTCTTAAATGGTTTGTATTTACAGACTTTTGGGAAGCATTTCCAAGAAGTGGATATCCGTCAGGTGTATCAGCTGGACAGGAGGTCTATTGATGGCATCCGTCGACTTTGGGCAGACCCGGGAATCAGGGCCTGTTACAGCCGGCGCAGAGAGTACCAGCTGCTGGACTCCACAGAATAGTTAGTGCAGAACACATGCATTACGTAAAACATAGCAACTAAAAACAAAAAATTCGATCTGAAAACTGCATCTGGCTTGATAAAGTGACTAATAAAGTGTATTAGATTTTATATAATCTGCAAAACTTCATATTTCAATCATTTCATGTGCACGTCATTTAAGTTGATAGTGTTTAATAACTATATTTTAAATCATTTAATGGATAAAATGGCTGGTCATAAATGAAATTGTGCAGATCCTCAAAGCACCATTGGAGGGCAATGTAGCTGTATTGATAAACAAACCACTGGCACATTTAACACATTCGACGACCTTTCTTTAAAATTTCCTTCAAATAACTGTTGCATTGTCCTCTATTTAAGCTTATCTCCACATTAATCTATGGAATAATAAATTCAGACGGTTCACAGAGGATTATTGATATTTAAATCACGGAAAGCCCTCAAATGAATCCAATTCAAGCATATGCATCAAGTACTTGGAGGAGTTTCCTAATCACCACCGTACACACTTCAGCTCGTACATCCAGAAACCTAAACAAGATAAAAAACACAACACCTTTAATTAAACTGGCATCCAATAAAGCAGAAGGCAAACACTGTGCCTCTTTATCACACTCGCACAGCTCAGAAATGTTTTAAACGTTCTTTTATAGCTATATGACAAATCTGGATCGAATTGCGGATCCGGACTTCATCCCGACAGATCAGGATGTGCTGCGAGTGCGCCTCCCAACAACAGGCATCAACGATTACTCCTTCAGTGTGGAGAAGATCACTCTGAGGTACTCAAATCAACTCTCTCATAATACCTCTTAACAGTAAAGAAGGATTTCTTTTTTTCAAATAAGCCAAAAAAAGCTTGGAAAAAATGTGCTGGTCTTCATAGATGCGTGGATTGATGCTCAAACACAGCGTCTGCAGCCTTAAAGGGCTTCATTTTAAAATAACAAATATGACGTTTAGGATAAAATTCTTGAGCGGAAACTAAAGAAAATGTTATTGGTGTTTGAAAAAAAGTAAAGTACAGTACTTTGAAGGCAGGAGCAATTCTTCTAGGTAGACTTGTGCATGGTTTAGGTTGATCTTCAGTGGATGTCATTTTCCTCATGACACACTTGGTGATGTTTAGATCAAAGCTCTGTGTGGCTTTGCCATTGCTTTCAGCACTTCCTGTTGTTCTTTGCACTGAAGATATTCTTTATGACTTTGTCTGTTTGTTTGGAGTCATTGTCCTGCTGCAGAATACATTTGGGGGCAATTCCTAAGATGGTATTACACTTGTTACTGTGATTTAAAAGTAATACGATACCTTACAATATTACTGTCACAGAACTGTAATATTTTACACGGGTCTTATATTACTTTTGAGTTACTTTGACCAAAATAACTATAGAATTAGAACTTTCTAAAATGACACGCAGTGCATTTAACATCAGTATAAAGTGGTATGATGTAGCATAATGACTGTGGACCATACGCTACTAACTAGAATTGGCAACGTGACATTGAAAGGAAAAATGACTGCCAGAATCTCAAATGATCTGAGTGAGATACGAGGTAACGTGATTATCTGACAATATCTGTGAATAGCTCAGGAAATGTCCAATTAAACGCAACAGGAAACTCCAATGCTGTGACAAGATGCAGAATTTTTAGTTTCTTAGTGTTGCCATTATTTTACTTACTTCGAATTCAAGTAATTCACAACTCTTATTGTTTATATATAAATAACTCTTACAATTCTTATAGTTTAAGAATTCAATTTCTGAATTATTGGTGTTGTTTAGTTGGTACCTTTCAACACACAAAAAACATGAAAAACATATAAACAACCAAAGTGCATTTTTGACAATTTACCACACAGAGATTTATTAATGTCGATTATTAAAATCTGCAAAGACGTAAGCAGAATGCGTCCAGAATGCTAGCAGCAGTTCACCGATAACTGAGCTCGGCTGTCAAACCAAGCCATGTCCACGCCACTCAAATTGAGTGACAGCGGGAACCGCCAATCACACTTTGGTTTGTCTCCCAGCAACCAATAGAAGAACTTAGACCGACTGAGGGAAGAAAAATTCAGCTTGAGAGACCGTTTGAGCCAGAGTGGCGGATATAAAACTAGAAATAGAGTGGTGCAGCCGTCACCAGTGTTCACATCATTGGTAATTTGGTAGTACAAACCGGAGGGGACCTATACTGCCTTTTTAAAAAGTGCAGGGGCATGTCCTCTCCTAGACTACGTCCGTGGATGAGTGTACCGGTATGTTCTCAGCACTGGGAGAAGCACTAAAGCACTTCCTTTGACAACAGCATTATTCTTGTCTTTATCTCGGGCAAAAGCAAAATAATGTGCATACATCCATCTCGAGAATGTACCGCCTTCTGGCAAACATTTTGCGGTAATAATCAACAAACCACAAAAAGGAAACAGAACTTATCCGCGCTATTTTTTTGTCTGTGCTAAAGTTTGTTGTAACGCACGCGTTACTGAATAGATAACAAGTAAAATATTACTGAAAATGTAGCAATGCCTTACGCTACTGCGTTACAGGAAAAAGTAATATATTTTTTGAAACTCATTACTCCCAACACTGATGATCAATAAGTATCTAGCTTTGTTTCTCATCATTGAGGACACCATTAATCCTGACCAAATCTCCAACTCCATTTGCAGAAAAGCATCCCAAAATGTTCAGGAACCTCCACCATGCTTCACTGTTGCCTGCCGACACTCATTAGACCAGAACACTTCTCAGGAAAATAGATGGGTGTACCTGGGTTTCACTGGTTGGTGGCACTACTGGACAACTTCTATTTTTTTTTTTAAATAATAAGCTAGACTTGCAGAAGATTTCTACACTACACCTATCGTCAACGTTGGCCATTTCTTTTTGCTTTTACATAGAGCTTGAACAGGAACAGTCTTTATCTGGAAGAGATCATGTTGATTAACCACTCTTGCCATCTTTATCAACCTCAAAGTTTGGATTAACTTGTCAAAGTTCTATGCCTCCTAACAAGCTGTTTCTGTTTTAGTTCATGACTGGGTTTCAACCTGTGTGATATTGATGATCCTTAGCACTTATTTGGTATATTTAAATAAAAAAAAATCATTTGTGCAAGTGCACCTATTAGAATTGATGCTGATTTGAATGGGAAAGGTAGCAAAAATAAACAACTATTATATTATTCCTCAAAGCTTTCTTTGTTTACATAATATTTTCATCATACCCAATTTACCTTGATCAAATCTTTGACCAAAGATCGAGAAAATCCTGTCACTATTGTGACCCACTCTGAATCATCAAACCACTGGAATAGCAATCAAAGCAAACTATGCAGAACTAAACCATTAACGCCATGCAGTGGATAAGCACCAAACGCTTTGCTTATCAGAAGTGTGTACGTACCAGAGGGCACACAGAAGGCAATTAAGTGTGTATGATAAGACCCTCTCTTACTGTCTACCCGGCAACTCCACCAAGCTTTTTGGAGCTCATTTTTCAATTTCAAGTGTTACCTTTGTAAACGGTATGGGAAATACATTCAATTGAATCAATGACATTTTGAGGTCAACATTGTTCGCATTTTACAGTAAGGAACAGGGAACGGGGTTATCAGGTTTTATGTTTCAGCAGATGGTGTATCACTAATTTTATTTTCTACAGGATCGTTGATGTGGGTGGTCAGAAATCAGAAAGGAGGAAGTGGATCCATTGCTTTGAGAATGTGACATCACTCATATTTTTAGCCTCACTCAGTGAGTACGACCAGGTGCTGGAGGAGAATAACAAAGAGGTGAGCGACTGCATCTACGGTACGGCTCTTTCTCTCTCTCTCTCTTTCTTCATTAAACAAATCCATACCGTTGAGTCATGCTTCACCAAAATATGACTCATAAACCCAATTTATTCAAACTAATAAAGCAACAAGATCATTCATAAACGTCATGCTGTACTAAATGTAAAGCTAGAAGCAGTTTTAATTGCTTGACAGGAACATACAGGATAATTAACTGAACAACATTATCCGGGTGATGAACTGCTTATAGCGATATTTGCATTTTAAATTTATAAAATACAATTTTATAAACACAACTTTTTCGAGCTGTTAAATCCTTCACCCAGGCTTTATCTCAGCTACCATCAACACCTCTTTCAAACTGGACAGTGGTTTGAATAGGCATGAGTTCCTTATCCAATGCTCTTGTAATACAAAAACATGTGAAAGAAGCTGAAAAATGCATATGTTGGAGTAATTATAAAGTTATAAATACATCTTTTACAGTTTTGGAATTACGGTGAGGTTTATCTACATTTCTTCAACAGTGAGACACGAGCGCGGTTGAGGAAGGGAAAGAGCGATTCAGCAACTCCCTCAGATAACTCAAAGAACACTCAAAAAGAAGAGGCGAATGGAGTTAATGGCGTAAATTACAAACTAATAATAGAAAAAACACAGCATGGACAAATACATTGGAAAGACTTACTCGATGGATTTTTCTTTGGCTGTTGGCTCCAAGTAGAGCTCTGCTTCTCGCCAAATTTTAGGCAAACCGTTTCAACGCTATCAAAAGTGAGTCTTTGATGAAAGTGAAAAAAAAGATTAAAATATACGTTCTCTTCCAAACACTGGCTTGCTCCTTGTTAGCCGCTCTTTTTTTTCAGAATCAGCTCTGATTGTAGGTAGAGCAGCTATTGCATTGCAGCTGTAAGACCAGTAAAAAAAGCATCAAGGCAATGTCGTGTTGAAATAAAAAAACTAATGTCTGCTTTTCTATTAAATAGTTAGGTCTTTGCCTTTGATAGAGTTAGCAAATTAAAATAAATTACATTTGTAACTCAGGTTAAAGCAGTTTTTTCAGCACAAAAGACCCAACGTCTTTTGGTTTCTGAGTTCATCACCCCTTTAATAACTTCTATAAAACTTGTGTGCTTTGATATCCACATTAGGTGTGGGCAAAATATTGGTATTAAGATTTTTAAAAAGTCACAGGATTAAAACCACCTAAGTTGTCCTTTTACCAGTATTTTGCCACTTTAATTAAAAGAAACAAATGAGAAACATGCCTTTTTCTCTTCTCTTGGTAGGCAAAATTTTTTTATTTGTATTTTAATTAGTCATTTTTACATAAGCATGAAATATTGACTTGAAATTCCCTCCCTTTGTCCTTTTGTAGATGCTACTTCCTTGTCACCAGAAAACACTTTTAAACTGTATAGCGTCTCTTTGGTCTCATCTCTCTTACTGAATGAATATGATCAGTTCCTTCCTCTCTCTTGGGTTCCAGAACCGCATGAGGGAGAGCCTATCACTCTTCTACACCACCATCCACTCAGCCTGGTTCGCCAGCTCCTCAATCATCCTATTTCTCAACAAGATGGACATCCTGGAGGAAAAGATTCAGTCCTCGGATTTAAAAGCCTACTTCCCGGCGTTTGATGGTATGAGAACAAGACCGCAAACCCCACTGACTTAACATTACGGGATGAAAATATCCAGGTGTTAATATTACTGACGAAGCTGTTTCAACCACAGGAACATGTTCAGTTTAATCTCTGAAATCTAATGTCATTATGTGATAGATCTCAAGCATCTTTAACATTGTAATACATAAAAATTCACAATGCATATCATGGCGCTACTGGGATTTACCATCTAGGCGCTTCATTATGTGAAAAAGCACAAGAAGACATCTCTCACAGGAGACATCTTCTGCTTTATTGTTTTCATTCTCTGAGTTTACTAATGGATGATCCTACACAATCGAAAGCATATCAAACTGGACCCTGATGTTTAATTTACCATTGATGGTTTTAACACTAAATCAGTTTGAGTGTATTGGGCTAGTAACGGTTATGTTTTAATTTGAATCGTATCGTGGACACAACATCATGGTTTACACCAAAACATGACGTTTTATGTATCGTCACACCCTTATTATTCAATCTGGAACTTCATTTTCTGCAACCTATTACTTCCTGTTCAACCAAATGTCCAATTAAAAGCTGTCAGTCATCTAGACTTATGTTTAACGTTTCTAAAAATGTGTATGTTCCTGTCGCCTGGTGTTACACGTCATTCAAGACACTTGACTGCCGTCTTTGCAGTTTTTACACATTTCACTTGCATTTGCTGCTTGTTAACTCTCATTTTTTTTACTATTTTTAGCTGAAAGTAATAATTTCAGCTCAAATAGGTTTGTTTTTGCCAAATAAATGACAAACATATGCTTCTATATTTAAGATCTTAAGCTTTCAGGTGATGCTAAATATGACTCTATTCACCTTTCAATAGAGAAAGCAATGTTTTAATGAGTATTTTTAAAACCCAGAAATGAGTCTCCAGAGCTTTAGAGGCTAATTTAATTTACTATTACTAATAATTAGAGTTATTTGGAACACTATTTCATTTTGTAGTTAGGCACGATCCTGAGACGTGAAGCAGAATTGTTTGGCATTTATTCACATATTCAAGTTATATCACATCTAGGATGCAATGCATGACTGAAACTGTGACAGTGATAACAGCTTTCCTCAGTTACTGCACAACTTCTTGGTATCTGACCTGAAAAAAAAACTGTTTCGTAAATAGACACTGTTGTGTTGCATAATTGATTTTAATACCGTTTCTGTTGTGGTGTGCGGGTTAAGTGAGCTCTACATGTAGAGCGGTAAGGGCAAACTCAATACCCTCCTCTTTTTCTCTGCCAATCAACTGTATAATCACAAAGATTGCATGGACAAATTCTCACTATTTATCTTTTTAATTTGCATATTCTCTTTGCACTAACCACACCCCCTTTTTGCTTTGGTCCCACCCATCAGGTAGACGGCGGGATGTGCAAGATGCCAAGACCTTCATCAGCAAGATGTATGAGCAGAACGCCGTGTGCACAGAGACCAAGAAGTGCAAGCATATCTACCCTCACTTCACTTGCGCTACTGACACCAACAACATCCGCAATGTTTTCGGGGATGTGAAAGACACTATCCTCATCAGGTCTTTGAAGGAATACGGAGTACTCAACTGAGGTTGAACAAACAGCTTATTTTTATGCAGACCTCCATTTCTTAGTCTTTCCAACAACTACTCTTATAATGCTGTACTGATTTGTCTGTATTGGTGATTTTTATTTTGCTATCAAGGTGCCGATTTCTACAGCATGACTCCGTGCTGTTTAGGTCATTTCCAGTTCACTTTGAAATGATAAGGAAGCAGTCACATCAGAGCTCAGGAATGAAACGGTTTCCCATCACAGTAGCTGCTAGCAAGAAGGGCTGAAATGACGTATTTCCAAGAAACTCGTCATAACTGGTTTCTTAAATAGGTCTTGAATCAAAAGATGTCATGGAAACATCACTTTTATGTTTCTTAACTAAACACCAACTTTGAGTAAAATGAATAAAACTATTTACTGGGACATTACTCTAGATGTATATTTATTATTAAAAAGAAGGTGTGAATAAGTATTTTTAGTTAAATGGGATCACAGTTGAAAGTATTTCCCATCTTTTTATTGTAGACTAACTCCAATTTTACTTATTTTTTGGGGTTTATTTTATCAGACCATGTCTACTGCACGTGAGTGCAGTGCTACCTAGTGGTCGGAAGATGTACAAAGAGACAAAGTTGTCTGTATTTGAAATCATGAGTAGATTAGTCATCGTTCCAGTAGTTTATACTCCCAGTAATCAATAATATTTGCCTCAGCATTGGTGCACTGAATCTGTATTGCTGAATGAATCTACATAAATGTGTATATTTTCTTGAAACTACATAATTTTGCCAAAACATAAGTTTTTTTTTATTATTTTCATATATTTTTTAATTTACAGCATGGTAAGCATTTGATCTATATGGAAGTGCAGATATGTTTAACAAATACACACATGACTTTATTGCCTGAGTGAGTTTGAGGCAATAACTTCCTGTTCTTTCTTTACAACTACTTGATAAAAGATGGTCAATATCCATTGAACATTGTTTTGTTGTCATTCATTTAACTCAATCTTTTCGCAAGATTTGATCAATAGAATCTTTCAGAGAACGCAAAGCAAGGACTGTGTGTGTTTTTCTTTATGTGGAGAATGGAACTAAACCACCAACTGTCCAACCAACTAAAGCTCATAGCACCTGTAGTACCTTAGTAACACACATTGCCCTCACTAACTGTTGGCGAAGAAGGTTCCACCATGATCATTGCCTAGAATGTCAGAGGCGTATGTTTGTAGCGGAAAGCATTTTAGCGTAGGGTTTGTTTTTGGTGAATTCAAATGTAAACATTTGTTCTCTAACCAACAAACTACACTGAGATTAGCAGAACAGAGAGTTGGCCGAGCATCTTCTAAGTGCCACCGAAGATTCTCCTAACTGGGAGATAATGTCAGGCAGGTCTCTCAGCAAAGAACTCAAATCAAAAAGTGCCAAAAGTCAATGGCAGAGGTCAAGTGAACAGTTGGAATAATCTTGACTAGGATCAGAGAGGGATAACCCAGAAAATGAAATACTAGGAAAAGATGTGCAGGATAAATAAATAGACAAAAGAGTAACCGGTAAATATCTGATTAAAATATGCAACTATGGTCCCTTTGCTTCATGTAGAGACAGGGAAAGAAGTATTTGACCCCCATCTGATTTGAAGTCTCTCACAGAAAACTAATTGTACTCAAAAGCATTTTGTTATTTTGTAAGCCACTGTTCAAATAAAACCATCTATAAATATATGGACCAATATTTCTTTCTCTCTCTGTCATTGCACTTTTCAGGGATGGGATGCCTTTTGTATCCCATCCCTGATCCTCTGCACAGAAAAAGGGTTACAACATATAAGTTGCAAAGAATAAAATTTGTACTGTACTTTGTAACTGTAGCTTTTTAAAGACAATATGTTAACTACATTTATTAAAAAGGCATGTAAATTGAATAATCAATTGATAAAAAAGGGGATGCGTACACAAACCGTATTGTTTTCTTTATAAAACAAAGCTTGTAACAGGGTTTTGAACTATAATGAATTATATAAAAGGAAACATTTCCATGACACAAATATGGTTATGAATATCTATGTAAATAAAATATAATATTGTATGGATCTCTTTAAATAATCTTCAATCAAATGGACAATCTTCTAATAATTTTCATTTTATTGATTGTATTAACTGGTATGAACATCTTAAGAGAAGATAAATTGGTATTCTGGCAGAAAGGATCACATTTCTGAGATTAATTTGCCTCTACAGTGTTCCAGTCATGCTTTAGGATATTCTTAACCCTCGAGTTTCACGTTCTACACCAAAGCACAATAACTTCAGACTATAAGCCATTCACTTAACCCTGCAGGGGTCCAGGTGCTCTCGAAACAATCCACAATCTCTTTCCATGGCTTTCACACAGAGAACTGTAATAATAGCACAGGGTGAAGGCTTTCGCTGCGCCTGGAGAATTGACATCACGCCACATTTCACCCATCTGCCGCTTCCGCTCTTCACCCATTTATTTGATGAATGGTTGAAAGTGTTCGAGCCACAGGCTGGTTTTTGTCCATTGCCTCACCAGCGAAGCCACTCATTGCACTCGTGCAAACGTTTTGTGACCTCGGTGAGAGAAACGCCTTAAACATTTGTAATTTGAACATAATGAGGCTTTTTAATGGAAATACAACATTCAATGCAGACTACTTTAAATTCGTGAGTCATATTCCATGATTATTGCAACTAAAGCAAGTCTGGTCAAGATTAATGAGTTCCAGTCCAAGGTCAGGTAAAGGTCGGCGGCAGAAAGTAAACAATCATAATCAACGAGTGAGGGGATAGTGAATCCAAAAAATGCAAAGAAAGGTCAACTTACTGAACTCTGGGTGAAGCTGACCAGACCTTCTAATTCATCTCTAGTCCAAAATTTCACGTATGTTTATGCTACACATTATGAATCATGTAAATTTTACAGGGGTCCTACAAAGTCATTGTTCCAATATGCAAATTAACCAACATTTTGGTCAACAATTATCAAAAAGATATTTCAAAAGAATTTTGAGTGGTCCAACGATTTCCAAACTATTGTAATATCATGTTCATCAATATGGAAGTGAGGCCATGCCTCTGCAATGCTGTTGTATATTAACAAAACTTGATGTATTTCATAACAACTATGATCTTAGGTTGCTAGTACAGTGCCCGCCAGCTTTCAGTACATATGAAACATTGCATTTCTTTCTTATTGGCCCATTTGGTAGTCATAAAATTACAAAATTGTCCTCCAAACAGTTGGACCTCCATGACTATGTAAATCACGTTCAGTTTAGGTACCCAAGGTATTTTGGGCGAACACCATTTTTTATTTTGACAAAAAAGTGTTTTTTGCAAATGCAATAACATATCTTTACAAAAATTTACATGTCGCTATGCCCGAGGTTCCTCAAAAGGTTTAATAGCAACACCCCCTTGTGCTTAAAAGATATCTTCACTTTTTTACTTTACTTGATCAAACTTTTGATTATGTCAGTTTCATCTTACTTAGAGTGTGAAAACTGCTCCAACCAATGGTCAACATCAATCAATGTTTTCAAGTGAGACTTATTATGCCGTGTTTCATTGATTTCAACTTAAAATGTCTTCTGGCTTCATTTTAGCCCTTTTTGATGGCTGCTTGTCCACAGCCCACTGGTGGCAGTCATACTTTTACTTGTATCTTCATCTGAATAATGTACAAGCAATCCTACAATATGTAAAAAAATCTGTTTTACAGTTTTAAAATGTGAAAACTTTTAATGACTTCAATTCAATTATTCTAACACATTCCTTTACAGAAGTGGATGGCTTGTCACAAATGATAAGACTGTCTTTAGAAGCACGGGTGAAAGTACAGAAGACATTTTGAATTGTGCTCAAACATATTGATTACTTACAAAGCACAGGTCTTGATAAGTTGATCTGCTACTTTTCAAAATGTCATAAAAGATGCATGAGTCTGCGTTTATGCAGACGTGAGACCAGTCTGAACATGACCCCACATTTGCTAAATAACTTAGCTGTACTTGGCATGGCTGTGTCGACTTAAACATGAACAAAATGCCATAGTCATCGATGACTGCTTTGAAAAGATTGGCTGTAATAATAGCCCCTAATCTTTAAATATTTCACAGTCAGACACTCGTTTTCTTCGCTGACAGCATTTACCTGCCCACACTCAATATTAGACAGTGAGTCAGAATAGTACAACAAAGTGCGTCTTGATGTGTGATCCGGAGGCACTGGTGACTGTCATTCACTGTTAGCTGAGCTGACACTCTCCCCAGTGGGTACCGTGCGTATGCTCGCGTATCTACCAGTCTCTGTGCCCTCGTTAGATGAGCCTGCCACTCTCACTGACAAACTCTGTTGCCCTTCTTCATTTCCTGTGAACAGGTAAGACGTGACCAGAGTTTCAAAATGTTCTTGAGAGAAAAACATTAAATTCTGACCATCCAAATCTATTTGTGGAATGCTTGGACTGGAAACCTAATCACTAAAGCAGATGTTTGAGGGGGAGCTGAATGTTGGAGTTGCCTAATTCACAAACATTACTGTGTGAGAGAATTCACAGAGAGCCTTACATATGTTGCGGTACACAAAAGGCAAAACACAAAGCAACTTAATGTGTTCAGCGTTTATTGCTATTAAAACTATTTCACCTAAAAACCATACCTAAAGATGTTCAAAGATGGGATCAAGTATTTGTCCCGCACAAAAATACATTGCTCCTCAAGATTCTGATGCACGCCAATTGGATCACACAAACAAAACGGATTATTTGAAACAATATCTAGTGGATATATTGGTGAAATTCAGCTGTGTATGTTCAAACCCGTAGTCAGATCCTGAATCTGTTATGGTTCAACAACGAGGATGATTGGCAGATGTTTCAGGATGGTGCATAATTACAGAAATTAGTCCATACACAATGACTAGCATTCCGCTAACAAGAAACCAATCCAGAAGACCAATCGCAGGTAAGTTGCTATGGCTAAAAGTGAGGAGGGCGTGTGTCTATATATGGCAACTTTTTGGCAAGTTGATTTAATTTTACCAATCTTTCTTCGGAAGTCATCTTGTTTAGAAGTAAACTGTACAAAAACTAAACAGTATGGACTAAGGTATACACATCTACCATGAGTACAATCGAGTACCTCCCCAGTTACTGAAGGCATGCACACTGGAGCTAGGAAATCCTCCTCTCCTCCTAAGCATGAACCTGGAACAGCAGAGAATCCCTAGGCCATGGAAACATCCTGTATCATCCCAGAGGACACTCTGGTGGACTAAATGACTACAGGCTAATCGCCCTGACGTCAGATCACAGGTCTGCCATGTAAATGAGCCTTTATAGTTTGCCAGGTAGGACATGGTGGACAAGTAGAAAGCACATCACCAAAGTAAAAGCAAAATTTAATTCAATCAGGAAACATAACTTTGGATTCTTATTAGCTGTTCAATCCTTTTTTGCTTTTAGCCCAGACGATGAGATGCTTCTGATGCTGTCACTTGTCAAGAGTGGTTCAACAAAAGGAATGTGACAGCTGATACCAGTGTCTTCCGTAAATCTGTGCAGGGTGACTCCAGCTGCAGCTCACTCCTCCACATTTTTAAACGGGTTTTGTTTCAAAATCCTCTGCAGGATGCGGTTTTGGTTATTGTATTTTTTTTCCGCCACTTTGCCTTTATACTGATGAGCTTGGACAATGGACAATGATTCTTCTGTAAATAATGGCAAAGGTGAAGATGGTCTTCTTTGGACAACTGTTAACAGTCTTTTCCATAGTTGTGTACCCTACAGAACTAGACTGAGAGACTGAATGTCTTCTGAATGGATCCTGTTCACAATATTGTCAGATACTGAGATACTAGTTGTGAAAATAACACACACACTTGGAATATATCATTGTAAGTTGTAAGTATACATAAAATTAAATAAATAGACTTTTTCCTGATATTCTAATAATATGAACAGCACCTGTACATGAATAAATGATCAGCAGCTTCCTTTGCCAAGGCACCCACATCTAACAATCTTGAGATTATACTTGAAGAAGCTTTTATTAAATCCCTCGGGTTTAGTCAGTAATTCTTTAAGAACGGCGAGGAGTTATTATGTGACATTTGGAAAGCTTTAGTCATCTCCAGCATGATATTGACAACAATGGAAGCATAGTTTGAAAGTGGGCTGGGAATAACGTATCGGATCTCATAAAAAAGCTTAAGAAACGTTGATTTATTGAGTCAAATATAACATTATAAACCCAGTATCACAGGCACGGCTCACCCCCATGTTAATAAAATTGTCAGCATGCTGTGGCGCCGCTGGAGTCTAGGCAGCTTCAGAGACAGAAGCTTTACAGAGATGCTGCTCGCATTAGCTGCATGGGCGGCTGTGGTGTCACTGTGGCGCAAACTGCATTTGCTGATAAGACGATGCCAAATCCATCCTGCCTCAGACACACAGACTAGCATGCACACTCACACATACATCTACAGGAGGCAGCCAGCAATTTAGGCAAAGGAACACTGACTAAAATCAACATTTATCTAGCTGCTAGTGTATAGATGGTTAAATAATGTCTCTTCACATCACCCAGGGACAAATCATAAAATTAGTATTGTTCCTTTCAAAGCTGAATTTCTGAACAGCAGGAAATCTAATGTATTTACTATGCATGAAAATGAGCCCTATTGACTTCTCTTGCCTACTTGTGAGGGTAGCAATTTGATAACTATTTAAATTAAACACGCTGCTTACTTTTCCTCACAGATAAAGACCTACACTTGTTTTTTTTTTTTTAACAAAACTCAGCATTTGAAAACTTTGATTCAAAAATTATTACACAAAACAGCATTTTCCAATTACAAATTGGACACCAAAGTGAGCTTTTCATGTTTTAAAAGCTAAATAAAAAGTAACTGTTTTTATTTTTTGGACATGCTATCAGTTTTCAAAGAATCTCACACTCATGGTTTTACTTTTACCATAAAAAATAAAAACAAAGAAAACACAAAACAGTGAAAAACCTCTCACTATGTCTACCTCAAACACGTGTAACTTTAGCTGAGTTCCATTTCTACTCCATAGACCTATACCATTCCTCTTCCCCTCTGCTATGAACATTTAGGTGATGCAAAGGGACATCCCAATCTTTAGTAAAGGGAAAGCAGCAAAGGCACTCTGGTGCCAGATATTGAATAACATGAATAATTCATGATTACGACTAAAACTAAATGATAAAAATAAAACTAAAAAAGTCTCTGTACACGCGGAGAGCACTGTCTGTTTAAAGTCCTTAATATCTGGACCAAAGAAAGGGTTTATTTCCCAGCCGATATCACAACCCACACACATTGGTTTCTTACTTGAAAATGGCCGCCAGCACGAACAAAGGGACCAATAATTGTAAGTTATTTTTTCATAAAAGTTTTATGGTGCATCAAAAACATTTAAATCGCACACACAAAATATTTGCTAGGCTTGCAAGAAAAATGCACCAGTATTAGGTAAATACCATTAATGTTACACAATAGACTCTGATTAAATGTAAGGGTGTCCTGATTTATTTAGGTATATTTGCAATGTGCAAAGAGGTATGGGTAAGTGAGAGGAATTGAACTCAGCCTTACGCCCTCTACACACCTTCAGAATTTTTTATCTGAATTTTTGTGTTGAGATTGAAAACGATGGGCGCCAACGAGACATCACACACCTGACCGAACAAGGGGTGCAGAGGAAAAAGAGTTTGGCTCGGCCATATCGGATTGGTTTTTCACCAGAAGAATGACATGAGTAGGACATAAAAGCTCCACTCTTTTCTCCACGTTTTTGTCAAACAGCTCAGTGATCAGCCACCAACAGTTTAAACCTCTCGACATCCATAATTTTTTTTATTTCTTTGATTTGTTTTCTGTCGTCATCTTCTTCTTTCCCATTTCCCAGTGAATGCGGAGTGCATCTGGTAAACACATCTTCATGCATGGCGCGTCATTGCATCGATGTTGCCTCAGTTTGTAGCACTGCAAGAGTGCTGTAAAATACTGAACTGTGATTGGCTGATCACTGCACTTGTAATTTGGCAGAGGACAAGTCAATAAACGCCTAACAACCCATCAGAGCACCCTTGCAACTCCCTCATACCACTAAAATTTTCTGAAGACTGGCCAGTTGAAATGTGCTTGCAACCTCTGTTTTCAAATTGCCCACATTTAGTAGCCAGTCTGTTTGTTTTTCTTTCTCTAGACCACAAGCAGAGACGCTAACACACCTGTTTTGAGGCCATTAATTAGATTTAACTAAAACCGCTCAGGGCTCTTGGTTTATTAATGCTGTGAAACACCAAACACAAAATGTTCCCAATTAAAATGAAGATGAATGGCAGGGCACATCCCCCTGTTGAGTCTGTGCGCCTAAATGATCACTGTGAAGACAAACCATTAAGTCCACAGAGCTCATCCCAACAGACTCCGGACGGTTTTTATTTTTGTCTCATCAGTCATTGTTCTGTCTCCATAGGAGAGCCGCAGCCATAACACCTTATAAAAAACACTCATGTTTTGTAAATGAGCCACATATATAATGCCTTTTCACAGTGTAGGTAAACACATATGAAGTGAAATATCAAAGTGTTTAAACACCATTTATCTCCAACTTAAAAGGTCCCTAGATGAAAGCACGCCTCAGTCTTTTAAAACCAAAAGAACATTTTAATACCATTACAAGGGACCTAGACAAAACACAGGATTTTAATATCCTTGTTTTTTTAGGTCAGCCAACTACAACCCATTGAACCTTTATACCGCATCCTGAAAGGCACAGGAGTAAACCGTCAAACCTCATGGATGGTTATGAAACGATTGTGGAAAAAGGTTATGAGTGTTTACACAAGACTTGTTGGAAAAGCAAACATAAATGAGAACAAAATGGTGGGAGCAAGAAGGGAAACAGTCACTGAAAAAGCTTTATCTGACTCAAATGCCTCGAGGCATGAATCTGTTGTTTGTTACTGTAGTGTCAGATAAGTGCATTCTATAAAAAAAAAATAATAATAATAATAATATAAGCCAAGATTTGTGACATAGAGCAAAAACAAATTGTATTTTTATGGATTTCACAGAGCTGGGGTTTAAAAAGCCATTTTCATATTCACCAGAGCATTACACAATTACTTGATAACTTCAATGAGCCATTTTGCACATGTTTAAATACAGAAGCTAATAAAGATAAGAACTTGTGCTACCAGTTTCCAGGAGGAAATGCAGATATTATTAAAGCTAATGTTCCCATCTGTGACCGTCTACACTTGATCGGGTATTCTACTTAGCGTCACCTGTTAAGCCCCTTGTTATCCCTGATTACCCTATGTATTTATATTAATTCCCAGTGTTCCGTTGTCTATTGTTGTTTGGTGTTATTCATCTGTGCATCGCACCACTCCAATCATATTTTAAGTGTGTGTGTGTGTGTGTGTGTGTGTGCATTAAAGACTATCTTCTTTAAAAAAAAAAAACAATTATTTATTTAATTAGAATAACAAAAAAGAGTCAATTAGCTATATTCACACAGGTAATTCCAGAGCTCAATATCAAATTCAAAATGCAATAATACAGAAAACAATTTTATACAAAGAGGTGTATTTTTATTCATAAATCCCTTTCAAGAGATCAGTCCTAGTGGGTGGACAAAGCCGAGACAGAGTGAGCAAAGAGTGAGCACTTGTATTTTCATATTGAATATTAATGAGTGTTTGATTTGAGGGGGTGAACCAGTCTGACCTTTCCTGACACACTATACCAGTGATGAACACACATTCACACAAACATGCTCTGATTGTAATGGAGAGCCACACAAAAACAAAAATAGCTCTGGATCTCAGCATTGCGGTTTAGAAATGAAGATAAACTGCCTCCATACTGACACACTTATAGACATTTTCACGTGTTTAACCCAACCCTAACTCTAAAGGTAATTAGTCATCAGAAAACTCAAATTCACAAATAACGCATCCGTACTGGAACACTCCAATTTTTTAAAGTGGAACTAAAAAAAAAAATCATATTTTTTTATCTATTTTGAAAAGAAACATGTCTTATTGGTGTGTGTGGTGTAAAATTCACAGATCCATTAGGATTTTTTCCTTGTCACCAAAAGTCTATAATGGCTCAAAAAGATGGCTCATTTATTTTCATTTCTTCACAAATAAAAACATGAGTGATAGTCAAAAGCTTTCTATTAAGATTCACCATGATTCACTATTTTGAAACTGAATAATATAAGACTTAATTTATGCACGCACAAACATTTATGAAAAATATTCATTGCAAAGAGTTGAAAGTTCAGTTTTATAAATCTACTTGAAATGCCTTAAAATAATGGCTTATTGACACCAATATGTATTACACAGTCCATACCATAGCTCAGACCATTTTGAGTTTAGATAAAAACATATTTAATCTCATTAATAACTAATTTACAACTATGCCGATAACTTATACTATTAAGTTTAACTTGCTAATAAAATTAAAAAGTACAAAAATGACAAGAGAAATCACACTACCTTAAAATATTTACAAACTAACGAGTACAAGAGTACATTTGACATTGTTCTTGTTTTGCAATGCTTTTTAACATAAGCATACATTTAAATACAGCCACCTACAGAGTACCAAAAAACAACTGTTTATAAAAAGTCACAAATGTATTCATGTTGATTTATTCACTGAATGGTACGAATCCCTTATTCATGGAAAAGATTTCACAATTAGACTGAATGTATAAAGTACAGAAGTGTGAAAAAAGCAAAAGATCAACATCATCCACTAAACAATGCATTCATACATGCAAATAGGAACCCACGCAGACCACAAACCACAAGTGCAAAGTGATTTGCAATCATCGCAAGTCATTTTCTTCTTAATGGAGTTTGGAGTAGAGGTCAATCTGCTTTAATGTATTCTGTAATTTCACAGCTAGTTCTGTCAGCAGGTCTACGGGGAGGCTTAAAAACCTAGTTGACCTTTCCAGCAAGACATTAGCCAGCACTTACAGCGGTGGGCCTCAAAAACAGGATGGTTCATAGACAGCGAAAGGAGATCTTTATCTGCCTTGGGGCATGGAAGATAGCATGAGGCTAATGCTAATTGTCTGGTTCCCTGCGGTCACAGCCATCGCTGGAGCTTTATAGCTCATCATTGTTGGACTATGAAGTCAAGATGATGCTCTTTGCAGTCTGCCTGTGTGTCTTTGCAGATACACCATTTACCCGTGCCCCTCTAACTTTCCACTTTGCATATTTATGCGAGGGATAATTTAGGGTGAGGAGGGACTCTGATTATTGATTTGACTAGGCTTTTACTTTTGTTTGCTCACTTTGCAATTTGTACATTTACAAAAATGAACAATCATTATTTATATTTCTTAAAGCATTCTTCATTTAAACACCTCCCTAAAAGTACTGTACTATGTGACTCATGCAATAACCCTTCTGTGTTCCATTATTTGGGAGTATAGTTTACTACATACCCTTTACCACCCAGTTTCAAAAGGAAAGTGGTATGGTTAAGCTAAAAAAGGTCAACAGGTAAAAGCCTCTATACATACACACCAATTCGAATTTTCAATCTGAAGTTTTGAACATGCCTCGATCGAAAACCATGGGCACCAATGAGAGTTCCTAATGAAAAAGAGTTTCGGATTGCTATATCTAATTTGTTTTTCGGAAGGAGAACATCCAATGAAAGCTGGCTCTTTTGATGACGTGATGTAAAAGCTGGCCCTCATCCAACATTTTCATAGCGACTTCACACACGAAACACAAAACAACATGTATGCATTTGGCAAAATGTTTTTACAAAGTGACTTACATTTCAAGGAATACAAAGAGGTTACATGAAAACATTGTTTACAAAACCAGCGAATTGTGACCAAGAATGGAATTGTGTTTTTTTTACATTACAAATCTCATGTAATGAATCACATCACTGTTATTGTACCACATGTGTCTCCTTTTCTTTGTATATATATCTTCCTATTATCCTTAGAGGAAGCTGTGTGAACCTAATGCAGTTTCGTGTCAAGAAATCAAATTACTAAAACATCGTTTAAGAGGAAAATTGTGTCGACTTTATCATTTCCAGACACAAAACAAGAAAAAATGACAACAATTATCGCACATCATACATGAAAAATGAACTTTTGTGTTCTCTACATACAAAATGGTGTAAACAAGGCCAAATAAATGGTCAAAGCTGACTTCAGAACACATCCTTCTCTCTCCAATCTGTATGAACTTTACCAATTAAAAGCCTCAGACAAAGAACTGTGTCCAAAATGCTAATATAATCTCATTATTTATAGAATCCAAACATCTCTACTTATTTTAGCATGACTATAACAATGTGATTGGCTCCTGAACACTCTCCTTCTTTGACCTGAGCAAATCTCTCATTTCATCACACGCCTGGTGTTCAGTGACTCAATTAGAGCTGATGAAAGCAGCAGGGTCTGCTGAGGTGAAACAAAAATTCGCTGCTAATATCATATTACAATAACACTCCTGGAATTTATTCAATCCGTCATGGCAGCCATAGAGGATTCACCATCTGATATCTTCTGCTTATTTTTTAGACCTTTACTAAGTCGCAGAAACCCAGTGGTGATCTGGATGGAAAAGAAATCGAGGGAAGGGGAAAGTGTGATAGAGATTTCTCATTGAGATTGGCCGTCATTGCCTTCGGGCGAGGGTGGAACATGAGATGGGTGAAGCAAATCAGAAATTAAATTAAAGTTACACCCAGAGGAGGACAAGCTGAAATGATAGGAATAGAGAGGGATGGAATAAAGACAAGGGGGAATATGAAAATACAGGACATCAGTGTAGAACACATATACATTTTTAAAACATTTGAGCTACAATCATTTCAGGCATTTTGAGAACAGGTATGGGTTAAAAAGGTCAACCACAAGTTGCAGAAATGTTCATAAAAGCCATAACTCAAATTTAGATCAAATCACAGATTTTTATGTAAAGCACAAACCAGAGTACGGTAAATACTTTTTGCCTAATTTTTTGGCTTTATAGGATTTTTATTTTTTTTTTTGGCTACTTTGTACTTGTATCAAGCATTTAGAATAAAACAAACTTTTCTCTCTAGTCGAGTTGTAATATAAAATATTTATAATCCTATTTTTGTTTGATCGTTCAGATGTTGAGATTATTAATCTACATCACAAACAGGAAGTGACTAGTTCAGAAAAATGCTGCTCTGAGACGTTTCTCTCTCTGAACTGTTTCCCCTCCCCTATTCTCTCCTCCTCAGCTCCCTTTGTTTCTCTCTCTTAAAGCCAAAACACATAGACCCACATTTTCGCCTCAATCAAAAACCATGGGTGAAGTGTCAGCTAAAAGGAGTTTCAGAGTGTCATATTGGATTTGTTTTTCACAGAACAACCAATGAAAGCTGGCTGTTTTAATGACGTGAGGAGGATGAGAAGGAGCTGCTCGATGGCACTTTTTTAGCAAATCATATCTGACTTTTAAAATGACTTTTAATCCAAATTTTTCCAAATGTGAAAAATTCAATCGTTTATTCATTTTCATTCTTGCTTATTCCCTTTTGGGGTTACTGCTGGTGCCCATCCCCAGCTCACTTTGGGCGAGAGGCAGGGTTACACCCTGGACAGATCGGCAACACCCAACCAAACACAGGGAGAACATGCAAACCCACTGTGCCACCGTCCTGCCCAAAAGCAATTATTACTTTTGCAAAAATAACCTCATAAATTGTTTAGTGTTCATATTTTTTGTGAACTTTAATATATTTACTCAAGTCGTTTTAGAATTGGTGACCAGCAGAGCAGAGTCATTTTTTTCAGGAACGTAACTGTATTATTGCTCAAGTATGGTTTTCAGGCATTCTTTACACATCTGGCAGGAACTGATACACTAATCACCAGTTAACAGGGATTCCAAAGAGCAAGGCAAACCCAGGTCAGTGCTAGGATGACAGAAATGAATCTACGCCAGACATAAAGCTTGCATGGAAAAACATAAATTCATTTCACATTTGTGAAATACGTAGCTGTGCTTATGCAAGATTTAGCTGAAGATTAAAAAAAAGTTTTTAAAAGACCAAATTTCTCCAAATCAAAAAATAGATTTCTTATCAGTGTCACACTATGGTTTAAAAACAAAACAGAGACTTTAAAGGTGGCAAAAAGCTGTTACTAGTCATTGGCAGGGATTCACAATTTCATTAATGGAATGGAAATCAATACAGCTGCCAACAGGGATTTCACGCCACCAACAGAGGAATCATGGGTAAAGCTAATCCCCTCACATTCGTGCCAGAGTTGCTAAATGGGGACAGATTTCAAAACAAGATTATGCTCTGGGCAAGAGGGAAACTATGATAAGATTAAAACATGGTGAAGACCAAATGTGAATGAAAAAGTAACTGATAAAAAGCTGAAATTGATAGTGAGGTTAAGAAGAAAAAAAAATAACAGATTGATTAGACATGGCAAAGAAACAAGACAATTTTCAGGACTGGATAAGAGCAAATCGAGCCAACTGAGTTCATACAGCAAGCTGATAAATCAGGTAACGGTAAAATATATTTGATATCAAGTTATCTTTGCAAAAACCATCGAGACTCTATACCCTGTGACTGCTGCATCAATACGGCTATGACAACACATGAACCCGACTACTAAACAGAAATTAATCATTTAGTGTCAGTGTTATTAACATTTTAAATAATAGTTCACCACAAATTGAGCCCACTTTTGAAATCACTCCAACATATTCATGGAACACAAGAGAAACTGACCTTATAACAGAAAGCATCTGCCCTTCTAGATGCTCCAGGCCTGTTGTCTGCTATTTCTCTACAATCTGTCTCGAGCGACAGTGGGGAAATCGATGGAGCAAATAGTTGGACTGCTGGGATTTGAAGAGAATGAAACCAGACAGGAAATCAGAGGTTGATGAGGGGATCTCAGAAGCAAGTTTCAAACCTCCCCCATGAGTGCTGTGAGGTGAAGCCCCTGCCTGGTGTGTTTTGGTGATAATACATGCTATATGAACTGGGTTCAGATTTCTTTTGTTAGTGAGATGGAAAATGCACCTGTGTCTTGAAGCATTACTTCTCTGTGTTACGTGTAAAGGCTGTTTTTCATTGATGCTTGAGGGTAAAACCTTCTCAAGGGAAAAGAGTGACATTCTGGTGAGATCGTAAGAATATTAAACTTGTCTCAAGGCTGTTTTGTGTGCCAGTCAAAAATGCTCTAGCCTGTTTTGAGGACATTGCGGCCTACTGACAAACAAGGGAAACTTTAATCTAGATATGGCAAAGCTGTAATAGTCTACTTGCATGCGTACTACTCATGACGTACTTCCATTAGAAGTAATAACGCTTGTTGAGTTCCGCATTGTCACAAGTTCCAGTTAAGGAAAAAAAACTAATTCAACATAGTTAACGGCAACCACACAGTACAGCAGCACTGGCAGATTGATAGACCATCTACAATTCTTCCATAACGACAGTGTACAAAAAGAAAAACAGTGTCTATTTAAAGGTAATATACAAATGATTCACTGTGTATTCTCAAAAAGCATGTGTCAAGGAAACCAGTGTCCCGCTCACATTTGGAAAGAAAGTCAGGTGGCACGATCGCGGAAATCTAAGAGTGGAGCAAAAAGTAGAGTTGGTGCAGAGCAGACTGAAATGGGTGATGTAGACCCTTGTATCTTCTAAAATGTCAAATTAAAGAACAGTAAATGAGTTTCCAAAGATCAAGTCAAAACTGTCATTTTCAAGACTGACCAAAAGTTGAGATAAAACACAAACGTCTTCAAACCTTTATTTTTGAGAAAAATGGAAAGTTGGCCAATTCCATATTAGACTAGAGAGCTAGAGTGAGCCATTTGAATAGGAGGTCTACTTAAAAATGCACACACTCACTGGCCACTTTATTAGGAACACCTTTCCAACTGCTCAATAAAGCATATTTTCTGGTCAGCCAATCACATGGTGGCAACTCTGGGTATTTAGGAATGTAGACATCAATCAGCTGCAGATCAAACTGAGCATCAGAGTCGGAAAAAAAAGTGATTTACAAAATATTTATCAAATTAATTTAATCTAATTGTTAATGTGTGAGAGAAAGAAAGAATCCAAAAACATAAAAATAGCAAATAAAACTTTTTATCAGAATATCAGACGGCGCATCAGCTGCACCAAAACAGATAAAGAACTGAATTACCAGGTGAGATGTTAGCAATAACATGTTTTAATTAAATATAAAGCAACAATAAACGAAAAGGTAAAACAGAACTACAGTAAGTCACCAATTAGGGGTTGAAATAACCGTTAAGACGCCTCATCAAGAGCATTTCTCAAACAGTGGCTTTGTTGTGTTAATCACTCTCTGCACCATGAATGAAAACACTCTTCTAGACCCTCACTCTCTTCACACAAAAGCAGAGCAGATGTCAATCTCCGTACAGCAAACTAATGAAACCACAATGCAAACAACTCTCGTCATTTCAGAAAATAACGAATGCCCCTTTTTTCAGATCCAATCACTTTGGGGAAACTATTTTCCTCCCCTTTTCACTAAAATATTACCTTCTAAAATTAGAACTTATGGCAGATAAAAGCTTTTTAGAGGAGCTTGTTTTTGCTCTTATCTTTGGATTATACAATGGGTATCAACACACAAGCTAGTGGTTAGGTCATCACTGACGCCACATACTGTCTGTTATTGTTCTCAGGCTATTGAACATTACAGCTAGGCGCGAATGAAGCCAATTTTCCAGGAAGACAGCAATAGTTGTGCTTTTCACAGCAAGCCTCATAACTACAAAAATCACAGTCTCTTACTGATGTATTGCCTCTCCTGTTTTGTGCAATGAATGTAATGATATATTCCACATTACAGACAGTGAAGCAATTCTGTAATGTACTTTAAGCATTTTCAAGGAGTAGTGTCAAAATATTGAATAGTGAGGGAAAGTCCATTTATTTCAATAATCTGTTTTCAAAAGTGAAACCTGGTAAATTTGTTAACTACAAAGTATGTCACAGCTTATTTTGTTTCAATTTTAATAGTTACAAAAATTCAACACTTGCGTTTAATGAATATCATGACAGTTTTGCAGAAGACCATCATTGACACCCTTCATAAGGAGAAAATGTTAATAGCAAAAGAAACTGGATGCTCATAGAGCACTGCATCAAAGTACCTTGACAGACTTTGATTAAGAGGAAGATGTGAGCACAACCTTGAGAGGATTGTTAAGTGAGCGCAATTCAGAAATCTGGGGGAGCTTCATAAGGAATGGACTGAGGTCGCCCTCAATAGCCATGTTTCCATCCAAAGGTGTAAATTACATTTATGCGCAAAACTGGAATACTGCATTAAATATTTGCACAAAAAGCACCATTACCGTCCAACGAGTCCACGAGAACAAAATTGTCACTTCCTGATAAATTGGTAACAAATATCAAAAGAAAAATAGAGAAGGACTTTTTCATATATAATAACTTGCATCTTAGCACATGTAGACGAAGCGCAATATGCGCAGACATGATATCTTGCTATTGGAGGCGAGAAACCGTTCTTTGGGAACGCAGCCGGTCAAGACAGATCTGGGAACCACTTAGATGACAGACTTTGGTTTAGGAATTTTTAAATGGGTGTCATGGAAGTGCAGTGGGTAGGCTGCTGGTTCGAGGCTTGCCGGTGACATCCTCGAAGGAGTTTGGATGTGTGCTGGAGACACCAACAGACCCTCTGTGACCCCGAAAAGGATTTGACAAGAAAGAAAATGGATGGATGTCATTTGAAAATGACATTTCAGATGTTGTGCAATGAAATCGGTTCCGACAGCATCACTATTGCATTGAGATTTATTCTGTTAATGCGTTTCCATCAAAGGTTATGTACATTTTTTCTTAGCGTATTAAAACTTTCTCCTAGTTATGCACATAATATTTTCAAAATGTATGCGCATCTTGGCTTTTCCGTCCAAGGTTTTTTATGTGCATCAAGAACCACCTACAAGTCATGGCCTACAGGTGTAGAACTCACTCCTAAAACAATAGCATTGTCAGAAGCTGTGCCTGTATTATGATATGGAGATTAGGACCCAGGTCCTCTTTTCAGATAAAAGCATTGTGCTTTTAGATAAGAAAGTTGGGCATATTCAGACAGCTGTCCAGTTAGAGAGAGGTTGGAATCCGACACCAGACACCATCTCACTTTTAGAAACTGGGGTGATATGAAATTACTATAACTATATAATAAAGGAGCCATGACCCCAATGGTCACTTCTCTCTGATGAAAACGAACATAATTCGATAAATTCATTGTTTAACTGGCCCTCATATGAACATACCTTTAACTATGCCTAATTTAAAAAATATAAAAGAGCATAAAAATGTAGTAAAAATAGTGAAATCACCTCGAAACTATTTAGAGACCCACCTTTGCTTAAAATGTTAATGTTTTTATCTGCTGCAAATGTAGGAAACAAAAACGGAGGCTGCGAGACTAAACCAGCTTCAGAACTTCAAAGGCTAGTGTTTGGACAGTGTTTGACCCCTACAAAACTGACGGCATAATTATTCACACTGTATGTAAATACATCAACACAAAAAACATGGTGTTGTTTGTAATGTACTGTGAATTATTACCATATAGATTCGCAATCACAGCTAACAAAAATATAAAAGTTTACATTTAAAACTCAGCCATCAACTGATAACGTTACTCGATAACGTCTTGATTTGCCAAGGGATGCACACACTTGGAATTTATCGGACATGTTAGCAGAGCATGTTCGGAAAACAACATGAAAAGACAGAGGACATAGCCCTGGCACTTTGAGGCCCTGGACACCTGTTTGATTGTGCGATAATTCTCTTTGATTTTATGGAAGCAGTGCATTAAATGGGATGCCAAAATGAGTTTCGCCGTTCATCATGCTCTCCGCTCCCCATACTCTAATTAAAGCTTCGGCTGTTGTTGCTTGCCTGCGGGCGGTTATTAATTCACAGGTGTCCGCGTCGACTGTGTCTCCATGGCAACCCTGAGGTATCCCATTAATCCCCTCACATTTTATCGATGCTGATTAATCCTGACCACAAACAATGACTGTGCGCTCACCTTGGTCTGTTTCTTCCCAGAAAAATGGGAAGAAGCATTGATTGCAATTTGAGCACATTCACATGGAAACAGAAGAGGCTTTGAATACAGTGTTTCACTGGATGCTGATTCGGAAGCTGATTCGCACCATTCTGGCTAAGATGAGTCATGATGAATGGTCTTGTGAAGCATGTAATTTCATCCCAACCTGATTCTGATGTGCCATAAAGTATTGAGTGCAGCCGAACCCTGTCCAATCAAGTGAGGAGACCAAGCATACCTTATTAAGGAATACCGATCAGCCATTTATTCAGAACAAAAAACAAGTGTTTGTTAAAAAAAATGTGTCCCACTAGCTTTGCTTGCACATCATCTGCCACCCTGGAAGATGGCAGCAATATAGGTCAATCAAGCAAGCCTCCCCCATGCAAACGTATGAGGCAATGAGACAACTTCAATTTCGTCAATTGTTCTCTCTACAAACATGATTAAGGTTATTCAGGATGTTTCTCTATACAATGACCAATGATCAGTGTGTAAGTTTGCATCTTCTCCCTTAGCCAAATCCAGCCAATTCACGCTGATCTATCAAGGCATGTGACGATACACAAGGCAGGTTTACCGTATTGATGATGTTTATGCTTCATTTGAAGTTCATTGGTTATTTTCTAGCAAATCACTTATAATGCGATAAGTCCCAATTGTAATGATGACCCATTAGCTCAATCACGAATGTATTTCTTCAGTGAACTAACATTCTATCATTTGAAGCATCATGCAATTCATTTATTCAGTAGGAATGCACAGGCTCTAAAATGTCTTGTCTATTCACAAAATGGCATTTGTCATTATATCACTTTCCAAGTGATCCAAAGCTCTGTCGTTAATGTATTGTGAAAATTAAAAGCGATGTTGGACCCGCTTTTCAAGTAAACATTGGGTTGAATGTACCCGCGTCCAACCAATAAAATAGGCAATAACCGAATTACACCCATCCAGAGGTAATTTTGTGACTACAGTATTTCAAAGCTTTCAAAGCTCTTCATATCCTTGTTTTGTTTTGTTCACTGTCACAATATTTTACAGATTCATAATGGTACAGTCAGACATTTCTGATCACACCATGGAATTCAAGAATAATAAGATACTATTTCATAACTAAAGAAAAGGAGAACGTGCAAAATGTGTGATTGTCATTTAAGTAGTGGTGAAACCTTTTGTTTTACTTAAAAGTAGAATGAGCCATGACCATGGACAGCTGTGATTGGCTGATTACTGATTGAGTAAGGCTTGTGGTGGTCATTTTTAATCCTGTGTATGTCCATTGAAATAGAAGCTGCAGATATGCAAGCTTGAGGCAGACTTCTTTTAGTTTTCTGTGTGCAGTGGTGAAAACATCACTTTGTCAGATGTCAGGATGACCTGACATCTTTCCATACATTCCCATCCCACCCTGCCTCATATTTCACAGTTTTCTAAAATTAATAAACAAGGTTTTTGCTGACATTACATCTGGGTTTGGGTACCTTTTCTCCGCGTCTTTGTGATTGAGAATTATTCCATCTACAAAGACAACCCCAAGAAGCCACCAAACTGCACATTGTCGGGCTAGGATCACAGAGTGCGCGCCTTTGCATCATTGTGTCCCTGGGATTTCCTCTTTTTTCGACTATTACTCTACATTATTTCAGACTATTTTTCACAACAGACTGTCCACTCACCTGATCACAAATACTCAACTTATGTCATGCTGTTTTCCAACTAATTCTACAATTTCTGGAAGTGGCAGTGGTGATACACAAGCAAAGATTAGTTTCAACCTTATTGAAACCCACATGATCCCAATATATAAGGTTATCTTGAGTTGTTTGGGCCTCTGGAATATGAGAAAGGTTGGAAGTTGGAATAAAAACTTGTAGGACTGAAACAGTTCATAAACAGAATGGCAAATACCCTTTTACTAGATTATCAGGGCAACTATCCTAAGGCTTGACATAGGGGATTGCAACAGCTGAAACCAATGTCTGTGTGTTGTTTCACAATCCTCTCCAGTGTGCTGTTATCCCTATTGCTATACATTTTTTTTACCATATCTTTTCCTTCGCTTTGCCTCTCTATTAATGTTGTGACAGGTCAAGCAGTCTTCCCCATTGTTGTATAGCCTACAGAAATAGACTGAGAGATCATTTAGGCCTTAAGTTCTGAATTTTCAGATTATTGAGGCATCAGGTGTTTTTGGCATGGAAACGTTTCACAATATTAAACGTTTTCTGAGATTTCTGAAAATGTTCATTATTTGTTAGTAATAACCTTGAAAAATAATATATGTGAAATATGAGTCTGTTTGGTGAAATATTGAATCTGTACTACTGTCACTTTTGAATGGAATTTCTGAAATAAATCCACTCTTTCTAACTAAACCACCAGCACCTGTAAGTGTTGAGCTCTATATGCTATTCAGCCCAACTCTCTTTGGTGCCTACATGGTAGATGAGTCATTAAACAGAGTAGAGTAAGATTAAACAGAGAAAGAGTCTTCTAGGAAAAGCCAGTTAGATATGTGCTTTGTTTTTTAACTACTTCTGGAGTCTGTCATCAAGACCAATGCTTTTCAGAAATCAGAGGAGAAAGAAACCTCCTATGATATGGCTGAGTTGCATTTCTATCCCTTAGCCCTACCATTGGCCTCCGTTTGTCCAGGTTTGGTAAAGGGGTGTCCCAAATATTTTATGGAGGAAGGTGAAGGGAAACGCAATTGGTGGCCAGGTTATATGCATTACAGAATACTACAAAAAGATTTAAGCTATTTATTACCATCTTTGTTGTAATTCACTCTGGCCAACATTAGCATTGGGGTGAGATACTTTATAAATAAATATGATTTGATTTTGTAATACATACTTTTTCGTACAGCCTGTTAAGAAAGTTAGAATATTTTACCTGAAACATTCCAGAGCTTCTCAGTAAATTGGAGTCAGTAGGCTACACAATCTTGGGGAAGACCGGTCTCGACAGATGTCAAGAAGACAGTGATTGATTCCCGCCGTTTGCTAAAGAATTGCTTAACCACAGCCCGGAGAGTATTACTAGGAAAAATCTTTCCAAGAATTTAGGGGAGCTTTATGAGATGTGGACGGCAGAGAAGACTCATAGAATCCTAGACAACAAATGTCAAATTCCTTTTTTTCACAGCAATCATGAACCTTCACAAAAAAAGAGTAAATGTGATATCTCATGTAAGAATCAAAGTCCCAGATTGTCAAGGAAATGTACATTTACTAGTAAAAGCTGGGCCAATGATCGTCATGGTGCTTGATTGGAGAGCAAACTCGATGGACGGTTATTGTCAATAGGAAGATGAGGGACGACAAACCCAAACATCAAAATGACCAAAAGGCAACGATCGAATTAACCTGTGCTTCTATAGTTTTTCTGGACAGAGGCAGAGACTGACTGACTCCATGACATGCCGCATTGGTGGAGTAACTTAAGCATAAGGAACCACAACCTTACACAGAATTTTGCATTTGTCAAGAGAAGCTTAAACTGTAACAAGATGACGTCAAATAAAGCTCCATATTGGATGCCATTAAAAACTACACAGGACATTTAAACATCTTTACCCTGGCAACCTGGTCAGTCAAGTTGCATGTGTGCATATCACTCATGTTAAAACTTTATTAAAACAACCAAATTTATTTTCTGTGAAAACAACAAGACATGAGGGAGCCAGCATGTTCTCCCCTGTGGTGAGATCAAATGCTCATGTGCTTTTCTTTTAGTTTCATGGAGCCAAAGGTAAGGGTTGTTATTGGATGGGGTTTCTATGGCAACAGAGTCAGGGAACAAGTGAAGGGGCTGCTGCTTGTCCGTTATACCTGTGCTGGAATGAAGTAGGGAGAAATGGACATCCAGGAAACAAATCATGGTGGAAAAACTACAACTGGGATATTTGTTTGGTTCTTGAATAACTCTCTCATTAATATTGCTGTTCAAATTTAGTTAATACTTGCTTATACCACATCACATATTGGATCAAATCAAGATTTTTTTTTGCTCTAATTTAAATGCTCTAACTCTAATTTAACACATGATGGAGACACTGTTTTGTGTTTTCAACTACAAATTACAAAGGCATGTAGGCTGCACACTTACCTGATGACCTGTCCACTTTGTCTCCACTTCCATGACCTTTAAAGCTCTCCAGCACAATTGGGTTGGTTTGGTCTTGTCCGTTCATCCAGCTCTTTCCAGAGATCATATATTTATTGTGCAGTTGATGTCCGATGGAGCATTCAAAACCAAAGTGACAAGTGTTGCCATGGAAACCCCAACATCTGTCCCCAATGATAATGAAAAATAAATACAACCAACTTTGATAAAAAAAATTCCACTTCTATACTCCAAATGATTACACTAACACATAAGCACAATCTTATTCTGAAAGCCAACAATATCTCCATTATAAAACCCCAAAAAGATAATTCCATCAAATGTTAAAGAGCACATGATGGAACATATAATAACCAAACTTTGAAATGAAAAAAAAAAAATTAATTTTTGAACACTGTGAGAAAGCATTTTAAAATAACATTGTGTCAAAAGCTTAAAATAGCTTTAAAAATTACTTAAAAATGGCTTTAATGTCACAAAAAACTGATAGGAACAATGCTTTTATTACAAAGGGAAGCAAAATGGAGTTGTTATTTGTCCCTAAATTAATTTTTAATTTTTTTTGCATCTTTTGTATAAGCTTAGATATTAACAGTAACGGAACTGTCTACCATAATGTCTACTGGCGTCTTGTTTTTCAAATAGAAGACTCATCAACAATGTAAAATAACATAAACAAAACTTTACAAGAGCATGTTTCTTGACTTACCAACTAATAAGGGCGTCTAAAATACAATCTATTAAAGAAAAGACCGCTTTAATATCTTATCAACACCGTCAGAATAATTTCTAAATAAGATTTTAAAGAGTTTAACGGCCGCCCAAAATGGCGTCACTATCGTACCAAAAACATGCGCACGCTTGAACCTGAGTGACGTCAGCTGCGTCAATATCATGGATATCTTATATCTATGCGTCAATATTCTTGAAAAAATGGCCGACTTATATCCTTTCGTGAAAAAGAAACGGACGTGAAAATTATCTTAATAAACGTTTGTTTTTATGTGTTTAAATAATTTTCAGAATGAATAAGAGTTCATTTTTATATTCTGCAAGTACTGTAACTGCAATTGTACTGGTGATTTGGATTTTTTAATGGAAAATAACCAATTAATTAACAACAACCAAGTGAAATGTCAACATTTTCACAAGAATTCCATGGCTATATGGTTTATAAATTCAAATCTTATTCACTTGTATACGTCATCCCTAAAGATATCACAAGCCTATGCCATGTTTGCTAAAAAAATATTACAGACTCTGATGCTTCAATTTATATTATTTAAGCAGCATGTGGAAACTATATGTATTAAAGAAATCAGGAGGGAAAAAGACCATTTTCTGGTCTTGACAAGGAGACATGTTCTAAAGTGAGGGAAGGTCTTTTTCTCTCCAGTTTCCATCTAGCCTAATGAGGTGAAGACATGGCAGATGGTGGAGACTGCTGACCCTCTTCTGTTATGTTTACCAGAAAATGATGTTCAGTCTTTTCAATCCCTTTTGAAAATATCTGTGAGCAGATGAAACTCTTGAATAGGTTTCCCTTAGTAACTGCAGTAATTTACTGATAGAAACTATGTCTTCGTATTGCAAAGCAGGACAAAGGAAAAGTGACTCATTACATTGGAATGTGATTTATAGAGTTACCAAATTACAGAACAAATTACAATTGATTATGTTTAATAAGAACCATTTATCTCAGCATGTCATCACCTGGATTTGAACAGACATGAAACACTGATTTTCATGCTTCATTTCAACAGTAATATTATCAGTACACCAGAAATGCCTTGTGATTAAAATAGACAGGTAAAATTACCATAAATATTATGCTACATTTATTATTTATTCTACAGTTGCAGACATAAAAAGGTACAAATCCCTCACTTTCCATTTACAGTACTATATAAATACAACAGAAGAACATCCATGCACAGCTGCAGAAATTACATAGAATTTTCCACTAAACAGCTCACAACTGAGAGAAAAACATATTATATGTCGATCAACGTAGTGAAACGGTGTCCACACTCACTGGTTACAAACAGCAGAGTTCACTATGAACCAGTTCACTTCTACATCAAGTACACAGGATTGGCACTTATTTCATTTTGCAATATGCGCCTGTTAAAACAGGAAGACTCCAGCATTCAAGAGGTTTGGCAATTAAATCACAGACTTGTATGTGAATGAAGAGGTTCAAATTTAGAAACAATCCTTGCACACTTCCTTCATTGCTTGAGCAACCAACTAGCTATTAGCTGGTTTAAAATGGACCTTTTGATGTTTTTTAAGCAACATAATGAGAGCCGTAGCCACATCATTACCCCATTGATGCCTTTTCTCCTCTTTATCTATAAAAGTGGAGCAGGGGAATGGTGCTTACCAAACGTATGACATTAAAAATGAATCATTTAAAGAGGCCCTTGCAGTGATTGTAACAGAACGGATGGAAAATTCTTCGAAAAAAGTGAAAAGAACCAACTGATAATACATGATACTATTGCACCACTAATTGTTGAGTATGTTTAGAGAACATAGTTCCACAATTTCATTTTGTCCTGCAGCTCCACTTGAATGTTTTAAATGCAGGCAGACTGGCATTATAATAAAGAGTAATTATTTTTGTAGATACCTCACTAGGTACATTTCTCTGGGTAAAGTGGTGGTTTGATGGAAAACCTTTCAAAGTGAGTGTTTGTTAAGAACCCTGTTTCATAAAAGGCATTTCAACAAAAGTGCAAGTCAGACCACTCATTTCATCAGGAGTTATCTACCACATACAGATACTGAGTCACACAACATTCCAATCAGAGCAACTTTAAACATGCACAAATTGCTCTGTAGTAAGGCTTTTGGGTTTCACCAAATGACATTCTGCATATTGTTGCAGTAACATGTCATCGCGATTACAAATTACGCTAACATGACACTGATGCTCTACATAACGAAACATTTTTCAGTGGTTATTCATCTCTCAAATGAGCTTGGCGATGCATCAGGGATCAAAGCTAACATTATCACAGGCCATTGTGTTGCTTCAAAGGTCTGCTACTCTGAGAAGAAAGTCTTTACAATCAAAAAGGTAATTGCCTGATTTTAATTAGACGAAAAGAAAAGCACAACCAAGATACAGAAAGCAAAAAGACTGTACAGGCAAGAATCTCAGAGCTACACTCTCCTGTAGTGGTTGTTTCTGAGTTTCAGGAGCTGCAAACAACCACCACATCCAGATATATTAATGATAACAATTCAATTTTCTACCCTCCTCAATTCAAGATGAGACCTAAAATCCAGATAAGAGCTTACAGAAAGGAACCTCCCGTTCTCCAAGTAGCGTGTCTCTTTTCAGGCTAGTCCCTTTATTAACAACTTTGATCTTCAATGCCAGGGTCTTAACCTGTGCGGAAGTCACAGAATCAAAAAAGAAGTCCTCGTTGAAGACAGGATTGCGGCTGTTTTTAATGATCGTGCTCCTCTGCTTCTGCAACTTGCCTGGATTGAGGTAGAGTGACACACAGCAGTTAATACTTTTAATGTCAAACATGGGGTCATACAAATCCTCGGCTGCAATTATTCGGATTCGCAGACGAGCTGTTCCAGAATCGTAGTCTGCACAAAGACGAACACTGCCTCCTTTATGCATGTTAATCGTGTGTTCCTTTTGTTGACGCTCTGCAGCATGAAGATGGTCCAGACCTCCACCGCCTTGCAAGGAACAATGGCTCCGTCTAGGAATGTTTGGACTTGGCTCTGCTGAGCTGCACTCATCTGTAGACAAAGAACTGTGCCTGGCAAATGTCCGCTTGCCTTTGGCAACCTTTGCCTGTGTTTCATGGGTGAAGATCTTCAGCAGCGAGGCAGAACGGGAGAGTAGTGGTGAACTGAATGGGGAGGACTCAGCTGAAGAGCAAGTGTCACTCTCACCACCACTGAAGTACCGGTAGGGGTTTATATGCGAGGTGTTGAAGTCCGGAGGGTTTAGGTGGTTACCCTCATTGCTACCCTTGCGATGAGACTTGCGCTGGGTGTTTGGTGATGTCACTGGACTAGTGTGGTCACAATGGAAAAGGGATTCTTTCCGTCGAGTGTGGGGACTCTCCATCAAAGTGGCAAAGCCGTATGAAGTTTGAGTCTTTGGAATGTAAGGTAGAGACATGGCAGACTGGGATTGGGGGTCAGCATTGGTATCCCCGGCTACAACGTCATCGGCACTCTCAATTTGAATGATGTGGCGGTTTGCAGCTTTCAGCAGGTTTTTAGTGTCTCCTGCCAACTTGCTCACCAGTCGTGGACTACGAGGGCTGCTGATCTTTTTGTTGCTGATGGTTTGCTCAGATGTTGATGGTTTTAAGGTTTCTTTTGGCTTGACATCAGAAGATTCTGTCTCTGGTGGGCAGCTCACCAGTTTCGGGGGGATGAAGAAATCTGGGATTTTGTCGGGTGTGAGGACATTACTATAAACGGGTACTTTTCCTTTCTCACCCACCTCACCTTGCCGCAGAACATTAGTTTCAACTGAGTCCCGGATCTTCTCCAGAACCCACATGTTCCCTCTGGGCTTAACCCCCTGGGATACAGACTGTGTCCTGTAACCAGAAATACAGGATGCTCAACAATCTTCACAGTATTGCTATCCGCTAACAATTTATTATTACATCATTGACACCTGCTTCAGATATTGACGTTGTTGACAGACTTTTAATCAGGTCATGGGCGGTTAAATGGTACAGAATCTTTTACTAGAATACACTAGATACTTGGATTTGAATTTATACTAGCTGCTTGAATTTATTCCATGTGCACCGTTTCTCTCTCACAGCCCAAAAAACATACTTCTGTTGAACTGAAGACACTAAAGACTCTACAGAATATGAAAATGTTTGTTGAAAAATCATCACTAATGTTAGTATGGTTAATCATTGCTTTGCCACAATGTTTATCTCAAAATTTGGTTCACCAATTATCGGTTACAAAACAGATACAAACACAAAAGAACCATTTTTTAATGTATGGTTTAAATTAAGTTTAAAAAAAATGGTTCATTTGAATATGACGCAGAATCTTGACCATGAGCAACACTGCGACTATAGACAAAAAGGAGCTTATGAGAATAAAGTACAAGTTTTCTCCTTGTGCTATGCCTAATCACTCGACACGCTCGCTTTATGGAACCTTTACTCATTAGAACACATTGAAGATGCTTTGATTGAGTGCATTACAAAACAAACTAAATCATAAGTACTACGATTCCCAGACTAATGGCCAAATAAAGAATTCACAGCAAAATCAACAGGTTGCATGAAACACTGATGCTGCTGGACCTATATCTCAACAAAACCAACATTGAAATACAAAAACGATCGCTTCTTTTTGATGACTGTTGCTTTTTGTTTTTGAAAATAAAAATAAATGTTTTGCTTTAAAACATTTTAAGCATTTTTATTTGGTGGGAGAGCTACTAAATATTTAGCTACCCTGGACCACAGTTGATTTCATGTTTCTTATGTATTTAAGCATCATGGCACCATGACACAAACCAAAAAAAAAAAAAGACAAATTACACATTTCCAAGGAAACACTTTTCCCAATTCCAATTCACTGTAAAATTTAAGCAAATTAAACTTTAAACATTGTACTTACTGTGATTGCAAATGACTCCCCTCTTCTCGAGTCCTCAAAGATTCATGGACACTCGAGAACACATTGGAGTAATTGGGGGGGCTTCTGCTCGTAGCTCCTCTGGCTGCAGTAAGAGAAGTTCAGAGCTGAAGGTTGGACGCCTGTTGCTCTTATATGCTTCTGCAGCAGACGCGCGCGCCTCCAACAGCCAATCAGAGGATGCCAATTGGAGAGTTATCGACTCGTTGAAGCTGCATCGGCGCTAAATTTCGTTAAAACTGTACACCAGTGTTAAAGTTAGCGAGACTGTACGTCAAAAGTGGGTAAAGTTCGCGATTACTTGCCTAACGATGTCTGGTTTTCATGCGTGGTGAGAGATCTAAACGCGCATGCGCCGTTTTGAAAACACACTTCATGATTTTTAAATTTAGTTATCTTCAGCCAGAATAATATTGGTATTATTCTCAATACTAAACACGTTTAAGTTACACGTTTGTACTTTAATTATAACTTTAATTTGGTAAACTTTAAGATTGTACGTTTAGTGTCTACTTATTACGCATATACGAATTCGTTTGAAAAACAGGTCTATGGTGAATCTGTTATATTATGAAAAAAAGAAAGAATTTCTCTGCTTTTTTTTTATTGAAAACCAGGGTCTATTTCGGTTAAATAATAACAAATCTCAGTTGTCAGAAATAAATAAATGGGCTATGTTTTGTTCTTTAATTTTCATCTTTAACAAGGTGACTTTGCCAATAAGAGGACAGTATCTCATTTTGAAACAAATGTCTTATTACTATGACTAAGAAGCTCATGCTTTTTAAATCTAAAATTATTACATACTTACAATACTGTTTTTGACAGATGTGGAAAAATGCTGTGAATAAAGAAAGCTTCCTATTATAAGATGATGAAATTATAAAATTGTGTTGTTCTTAAAATGTGAAACTTTTAGTATATTTGGCTTTGTGGATATACAATTTAATAGCAAAAGATTCATACAGAGCTTAAAATCAGAACATGTTCTATACTTCAGATAAGGACCAACAATAATATCTTTACAACATCCTTTAATTATGAGAATTCAGAACATTTTCAGGAGAAAAAAAAATGCATTTTCTGTGGTGACTGTACTGTGCCTGAACCAATTAATGTTAAATATTATTTATTAAATCTCAACCATCCCTTGTTAGTGGCTTGTCATTTTAAACTGACACTTTAAAAACAATCAAGTCTGTGATGCATAAATGCACTTTTACTTAATTTCATTTAAATCACTTGCCCATCTTCTACCGCCATTGGTTTCCCAGGAGACCCTGCTATATCTATGGCAACAAATAGATTTTTACAGGAGCAGGAATAGAACAGGTTGAAAATAGTCGTCCGATTGAGAGGAAAAGGTTCCTGGGATCCTGCTGAAACTCCAGGAATAGATAAAACCAAGGTATAGGCACATGCTCAGGCAGAATAAAAACTAAATAAAATTGTGCACATTGAAACATCTGTGATTCAGACTTTCCTACTTGTAAGAATGAGATATAGGGAAAGTAAATGGTATATTTATTTGACGTGAAAATTAAGAACAGTACAATGAAATTGCACACTGTGACGTTATTTCCTATCATTTTTTCTTCTAGAGACAATCTGATTTCTATTAGTTTCCTTAAGTTAAAAAAATTCAGGAATGCCATGTTCAATACTAGTTAATGCTCATAAAGACGGAAGATACACATTTATCAAAGCAGTTCCAAAAGCCCAGATCTACAGTGAGAAGCATTACAGACCAACACAGGCAGAAGCAGGAAGTGGAATATTTCTAAAAGGTTTCTAACTCCCAAGACAATGGTGAAAGTCTTGATGGTTACTTCACAGGCTATAAATCAAGAAAGACTCCTCTTCTGAAGAAGAGACAACTCCAAAATCAGAACAAAGTTTGCTATGGACAAAAACTACAGATATTAGCCACAGGATGTTTGGAGGAAGAAAGGAGATGAATTTTACCCCAAGAACACAATTCCCAGAGTAAAGCATAATGGGAGTCTGTTACTGGGAAAACGGTCAGGTTGAAGGAAAGATGAATACTTACTTCCTTTGGGCTGACATTAGTTTTGCAGCTGGATAACTACCCAATGCGAGCAAACTAAATTGTTGACTTAACTATAAATCCTTTAGTTTAGATCATTATTGATGCTACACAATAATCAAAATATTCAGATGCTTGAGATAAATCACACAACGCAGTTATAGACATTTTTACAAATCTGACATATTAAGACTTAAAATGGTTTTTAATTTAACACGAAGCAGGAAAACATTAAGGAATCGACTCAACCTGGAAAACAAGGACCAGCAGAACGGAGTGTTCCAACGGGTTACGAATGGCTCACATGGATTCATTTATTCTGTTTGACAAGTGCAAGGTGTTAGGAGAAAGGAATAAACAGCACTCATTCATTTCACAGTAGGGTTTATTGTTACACTCCATTCCCCGTCATTGGTTACCTTGGCGACCGCGACACACTCATACCCTCTTGTGAGCCTTCAAGTTTTTCCTCCATCACCCTCTTGTCTGAACAACTCGACCCGCAAATCCGAAACAGCACAAGAGTGGTGACAAGGGCACTTGAATTAGAAGGGGCAAGACCCTGCTATAATGGGTAAAAAATGCTTTTTATACACTGGCTATAACCTGAGAAAACCTTCAATAATGTGCTTTTGGACACCCATCTCTAGCAGAACACATGGGTGTACCTTGAAACAGTCGCCAGTCCATCGTACACTGCCAAGACTTTCGAATAATTTCAAGATACGTCCAATGCCAAATATTTGATGAGGGAGTGCAAAAGAGGGGTCAGTGTCAAAACCCTATTGAGAGTCCAATTTAGTTATTTTCTAGAGTCAGTCTGATGTTTCAACTTAGCACACACGCCCGCACTCAGCAGCTCAAACACAACACCAATGGTAACTAAATCACAATGAGAACTACCACCATAGAAATTGTAGTGGAAGTTATTCAGGAATGGAAAAAAACTCCCCTTCACACAACTAGTTAAGTATTGTTGCAGTGTTAAGAAAAAAAAAAGTTTGTTCTATAGCTACACTAGATCTGTGATGTCACAAGCTTTAGAGTCCTGTTTAGAGACCTCCAATTGGAATGATCCGTTTACCAGCCGCTTATCGTCTTCTACTGTAATAGTCAAATGCTTTTCCGCCTAGCACCGGTGTGCCGTTGGTTTGCATTTCCTCCCAACAACTACTGCAGGTAGCTCAGGATTATGTACAACTCCCAGAAATGACGCATCACATTGATACCATCGACCCTTGTATATGAGGACGTTGCAATATACGCACTTGCGTTTTGGCATTGGAAGTTACCTTACCTGATAGAAATTACCTTGCAGACATGAACATTGTTTATTATTCCTTCACTCCAGTATGTTTAATCACCTGCAGCAACCGTAGCCTCCGGTTCTTCTGAAACGGATCTAATCCTGGTGGAATCCTAAAAAACTTCAGAAGAATATCAATTAGATCAACGACCAGACATTTTGATGCTGGTAAATGGTTTTATAACCTTTCTAACCTTCAATGTACTGGCTACCTGTCCAGAGTGTACCCCTGACCCTCGCCCGAAGGGACCTGGCGTACACCAGCAGACCACCGTGACCCCAAAAGGGAATTGGATCAATCCTTAGTAACACATCTAAATGACTGGTTAACGCAATGACTTCAGTTGCCAAAATGTGCAGCCAAACGTTTTCTCACAGGTCTGCAAAAGAATTTCAGCTGCATTGCATCATGGGAGCGAGAAGTATAGATGTGTGTGCATTCTCACCATAAGGATGTGGTCACCTGGTACTTTTCTCTTACTGCTTTTAAGAAACTGTATTTCACATAGCATGCAAGCGCACCAGGGGACCATCAACTTTATTTCCTAATCTATGGTAATGGTTTAGAGCTGAAGATCTTTGCCTGAACCCGACAGGGCACTTTGGGACCAAACAAATCAGGTCAGGCTTAATTTAAAAAATACACGAGCATTACCTTTTGTATAATTAGTTAAATCTGAAAAGCTGTGTTTGCATGTAATCTCGATCTTTAACAATCTCTAATAATCTTAGCTCAGGCCGGATCAGCCTCACAAATAAAACGGTAAACAAAATTGGCTTCACGTCGGGTCAATCTCTTTAGGCCCAATTAAAACTCTAGACTGGTTTTTCAGTTCAAAGTGGAAATATAGACAACCATACCATTGTGGACACCCTCCAAACAAATCTCAGGGCAGTGTTAGGAGGGGGTGGCTCAGAATTATCTAAAATTCTAGCCTTTTTACAAAGTAACAAAAGTATTGTCTTAAACTTTTTTTTTATTTGAATCCAACATCCCTTTACAAGCATTTAATCATTTTAAGCAAATTTCACAAAACAAATTAGGTCTGACAATGGACCTTGGGTTAAAACTTTTTCAAAGTATTAAATTCCGAATCTTCACACAAGTCGTATTTTTTTAAGAGGGTTTTTTTTTTTTTTTAAATCACTGCTGTAAGGAATGCGTTGCTGCCCTCTAGTGGTGCATCTAGGCCCTGCTTTACACTTGATTAAAAACAAGATCCATAATTTCACTACTGAAAAAAAGCAAACCCCTTTTTTTCTAATAAGGTTCTTTATTTAGACTTTAAATAGATACCAAAAAGAAACAAGTACAAACAAGAAGGAAAAGGTGCCCCATAATTCACTTTTGCGCATTGAAATTTGCTGAAAGGAGCCAGTTGAGCGGTAAGCCAAAAAAAACACCAGTGACTCCAGTTCATTTTCCTGAGGATTCCAGCTTCAAGAAAGTCACCACAGCGGTTAAAATGAAAAAGGAACGCAACTAAAATATCCTCAAATGTAGCATATGAGCTAAATAAAGCAAATATTCAAAACCACTAGTCATTTCCCCATAAAAGCAAAAATCAAACCAATAAGACGAGACTCGAAGTGGAAACAATGACTGTCCGGAAAGAGGGAAAACTTGAGCTGTGGAGGGCACATGTATTACTCATCACCAGGAGCTACAGAAGCTAAAGATGACACTGTGGTGAAGAAGAGTAGCAGCCCTGAGAATGTGAATTACCTTTTCTATTTCCAATGTGTTCCAGCAATACTGTTTATCTGAAAACCTGAGACGAAAGCCCTTTGAAGAGCAATTTGTTTCTCAAGAAGGAAATAAATACGAGCTGGACTGCTGCACATTGATTGGTTGAAATCCGCCCACCCCTCAAAAACTAGACAAGAGAAAAGTGCGGGAGAAAAACAAATCCTTAAAGCGTCTGGGATTCGAGTTGACGGAAAGTTCAAAAACTGTGAACGATTTCAGAAAATATTTATCTTTGACTTGATTTAAAAGCTACAAGACCAAACAGAAGCAGAAGGGTAGAGTTCGGAAAGTTTGGCCACTGTCTGTCAAGATTCCTCCGTTCCAGAGTCATCATCATCATAGCAACAGTCCTCGTCTTCCTCTTCATCATCTTCTAAGTCCTCATCGTCATAGTAATCATCATAGAATAAGGTGGATGCCTCATCGGCTGGCGGGGCACGTGTCCGAACGCAGTATTCGGCGAGTGTGGTGGGAACCTTGACGCCGTCTCGGTCTGCTTCTACCTTTGTGGCTAGAACTTGTTTCCTGTGAAACAGAACAAACTGTGATGTTGAGTAGATAAATGGCTAAAAATTATTGCAATAATAAGCAAGAGTTTCTCTAACCTAATGATCTCTCCATACTCTCTGTCTTTGCCCTTACTGTCCCTCCATTTGCGGTACATGACCGAGGCATCCACGTTGGCAGGCGAGGAGGTGTTTGGCTCATTCAGCAGCGAGATTACGCTCAATAAGATTGTTCTGCAAGAAACCAAATTTCACATTATGGCTTAATGGTACCAAGCAGAAACTGTTCGCCTAGAAACCAAGAAGCTAATGACAGACTGCAATTCAAAGACTGGGTAAGAGAGGCTTAAAAAGGGAGCAGATCAACAAGGAAATGCTGACCAAGCCCAAGTTCTAGCTTAAAGAATCTCACAGAAACTTATGGGTGACATTGTGGACACTACATCTAGTTTTCCAGACCATCAAAGGTAATTCAACACGAGATGTTACATTCCTAAAACAAAGAGATAGATTCTAAAAGAAGCCTTTGACAAGCCAGCCAATCAAATCGTTGCGTCAAGACTGGATATCAAAGGCCCGATTTCCCTCCTCTGGAAGTGATGCGATATCCACAAAGCAACGCTTCCACTCGTGATATCTCGAAATAAACGCGCACGAGTCAAACTGAGGGAAAGATGGAGCTGTATGTCAATAAATTAAACTTGTCTACCACAGGCTCCATCAATCGATGCAACTGTGGTGAACAGAGCTTTTTCTTGGGCCTGAAAACATTGTGGCTGAGTCCAGACCCTAATAAGCCACGAGAAATATGCCTTGAATAATTACAGATTCAAGGGCACTTATCTGCTAAGTGTATATATGTAAGGACACTGACGTCATGACAGTTACATTTTTGGCGAAGACTCAAATCCCGGGAGGGGAAGCCTGTTTTTTTTTCTTTTTGTCTTTTTGCTTAAATGTTTTTTACTCACAAAATAAAGACCTTGTTTATTGATACTTTATTTGTTTAATAAACCTGTCGCCACTTAACACAGTCAAAACTTAACCCGTTTAACAAAAAATCATTGGAATTATTCATTTACTTGTGAGCCTCTGTTGAGGCTTTATTCAGCTGAAAAACGATTGAATATTGATTGTTTTTGACTCTCGTCTATCGCTCTCAAAGCGACTCTGACTCAATCCAGGCAGCGTGGCTCATGTCACTTATGCATAGACAACCACTCTTCCAGGTTATAAGGGGAATGAGCCTCAGCGGTAGTCACATGTGGTCTGACACAAGATGGTGAAAAGTAGGCAACAGGAAGTTGAAAACAATCACCAGAAACTACTTGAGATCTACCAAACCATGTAAAGGATATTAGCTAAAAGGTTTTTACATAAAGCACCTCAACAATAAATCAAGAAACATTTGATAAATTAAATAGTCTGTGTTTAAACTAAACTGTTTAACTGCTTGAAACCATCTCCAAACCCTGTAGTTAAATAAATAAATACATTTTAAGAAACTAACTAGAGTTGTTTATAATGTTGTTTATAACCAGCTTCTGGATTCAAATATTAAATACATTTTATGAGAAATACAGTTAATATTATTATTGTTACCTGACATTCTGTGTTGGGTTCCACCTCTCTGATGGTAGCTCTCCACTCTGGGGATCATCCACTGGTGGGTGCAGAATGGAAATGCACACATCCCCATTCTGAAATCAAATAGCTTGTTATTTAAGTCAATTTCAAACACTGATGAGCAACAGGCTTTAAATAAATCATTCTATGAAATGCACAAGAACTTCATTTGAACGATCATTATTAACTAAATGAAATCTGCATAGAAACGAACATTAAATTATTACACTTTCATGAGCAGTATTTACAAACTTTTTATGGTTCTTGGCTTTGGTAAAAACCCTCTCCTTCACTAAAACCATGTTCAAATATATCTTTCGAAAACCAGCAGTGCTTAGTATGCGTCTTACCTCGTAGATGTTGGGATGCCACATCTTGGTGAGGAATCTGAAGGCAGGAGGTGAGTACGGATAGTCCATGGGGAATTTGATGCGAGCCTGGAAGAAATAATATTCATTATTCAATGAATAATTGAAAACCGAATTTTTTTTAGGCAATACAGCCAAACATCACCTTTAAAAGTAAGCCCTAGAACATATTTAAAATTTGAATTAGCAAAGCATTTCTAGAACAAGTCATCTTCTAATAATTAGAATCCTAGTTTGGATCACTAATGTCATATTGGGAAATAGACAAGTAGGGCTGGGCAATATAGCAACAAAGTTTTAAAGTTTGATCAACAAGCCATCTGAAAAAGAAACAATGGCAGGTCTAATGCTATCACATTATTCGGTACATCAAAGTACCTCGCGGCATGTCATTTTATCAACATTTAAACTCATTAAACCAGATACCTTGAGTTTGTATCTCCTAAAGTTAGTGCTATCTGTCGAAATGCTAATTTTGTGGTATCTGTTAAAAGTGTACGCAAAATTTGTGATTCAAAAACTGAACAAAAAGCTCTATAGCGCCCCCTAAAACCTTTATACGGAGGCAACTTTGCCATACACTAATAAAATTCTTTGTTGGGACAAAGCCTTAAAAAAAAACAAAAAAAAAAAACAGATGCTCCACATTTCTAAAATTGACAGGAAGTAGGTCATTTTGCAAAAACTTGGTTCCATTCACCAACTGCTCCAAGAGCTTGTATGTGTTCACCGCCAAATGACTTCAGTCTCATCTTAAGATATATGAGATGTTAAATGTGAACTTTTCCGTTAAACCAACTACACACAGAAATCACCACATTTATTAAAAGTCCTCGTCTGAACACATTTTCATAGAAACCAAGAGTTTTTGTAATACTGCCTTTAGTGGCTACATGAAAGACCCTTTTTTCTGGCATTTTATACTAATAAACAAGCTCTCCCTCACTCAGATTCTTCACTAAACCTAATGTATCGATGATATTATGTCTTTATTACATAAAGTCTTTTAAATTTGTCAAGACCCTGCAGCGAGCAGAGTATCTCTTTACATCAACACATGCAGTTCATGAAGAATCCACAACATGCAAATCCATACACAACAAAGTCTTTATGGGCATTTATACAAAGCATTCACTCTTTGTAGAAAGCTCAGTGTGGTGGTGGCTTTCTCTAGAGAGGGTAGGTGGAGCTGGGCACACTCCACTACCCCCACACCACACATTTGCTGATTTGGCACGGTCAGCTGGTGTGAGCTTTAAAACCCCAGGTCTCAAATGAGGGAAGAGTGGGGATCTAGCTAACACACACACACACAAAACAACCTGCAGATATTAAGTGATACTTGATTCCTGAAATACAAGTAGAGCTGGCAATCGTTCAAGCAAGCAAGTCTATTAAACCTCAAGTAGGGATCCCTGTAAGTTGGTAACCGTATCATGTTTCTCCAGAGGCAACTTACAGAAGTCATCGAGTGCCTCTTCAGCTTCATTGACTGAAAAACCAAAGAAATCTTGGCCATCAACACAATGCGTTAATCAAATAAACACATCAACAAGAACTGAGTCACTCTTAAACCCATGTTGCAAGAGGGCATGCCTTTTTTTCCCCCAATTTGTAATGCAATAAAAGGCAGCCATTTTGGTTCTTAGTCACATCTTGAAATAATTCAAGTGTTATTATGAGCTGACTCATACCAAACACCTTGAAGGCAGCGAGTGAATCTTGATCAGACCCAGCTGATCACAGGTTCTTATTTCGCTTCTTGAAGGGAGAGAAACATGACTCGAGCTGGCAGGCTGAGTCAAGCACGGCCAAACCCAGCTCACATCACCTGCCCAAGGGGCTGGGTGGGGGTAGCAGTGAGTGCCTGACTGGCTGGCTGATCAGCGGTTAAAGCACTACATGTAAAAACTTGAAACTTGAAAACTTGAGATCCACCCCCTCCCCCACTCATGACCAGATCCATGGAGTGTGTGATATTCGAATTTTAAATATGCCTTTTCTCACAAAAGTCTTTACTTCCCCTTCATCAATGTTCAACACAACATTTTTGTAATTCCACAATTTCGTTTCACAGTTTTCCACAAATGCGTTTCAACAGTGTCGGAAGCACTTAAGAACCTTCCTTCAAAATACTAGATTTCGGTAGAATCAGGTCATTTTGAAAGTGTGTTTCGCACTGTGAGGAAGTAATTTTTATTTCCCTTGGCAGGAGAAAAAGCCATGATCATGTAAAACACATTGTAACTATGATGAACCGATGTACAGCAATGCCGATCAGCAGAACCAAATTATCCAATCACAACCAAAACATGACTCTGCTCAGCAAACTTCAGAATTTACCGAAGACCACAGAGCTTATTCTGATGAGACAAAGTTATTTGATTGAATTGAACTAAGCTAGTCCTTGTGAAGGAACCCTTTATCAGTTTAAACAAACTACAGTTTGTTTTCCCTTTTGGTGCAGGTGAGAAAGCAACAACTAAACAAAAAAATGGACCAAAAGCAGAAAAAAAAAGCAACCGGAGACCTGGTCAAGGAGGTGGTCTCGGTATGAATTCAAACTCTAGAGCAGTTCGTTTGTGGTGTGTTTTTGAAGGAATACAGCGACCGTTCTCGCTTGCACAGGACACTAATGGAATGGCGGTTGTTTTTGTTGATTTTCTTCATGTGGCACCAAGGAGCTGTGCATTCACTACTTCACACAGAGCTTAATTTAACAGAAGATACTAAAAATATTTATAAGAAATGCGACTAGTGTACTTTCATCTGTGCATCCTGCATTGTAGGTGCTCTTTTGTGAGTATGAACATGTAGATATTAAAACGTACAATGTGGACATTTTTGGCACTTCCTGTTTTAAAAGTAAACTTAGTTTGCTGCGCTCATCACAAGACAACGCAACGTCACTTAGTCAGGTTAATATGCATGACACACAATCCAGTCACTGAACGAATGTGTTCAGTGAACATTCTAATACTTAATCATGAAAGCATTTCAACTAGGTGTTTTTTTTTCATACTCGGCCCATTGCTACTAAGTATTGCCTTGATTGCAGGCAAAGACAGCAAATCGATTATCTGAGTTTCATGTATTTTCGGCCAAGATAATTCATCAACAGAGGTGAATGGACTTAAATAAATTATATGCAATGTTTTGCCTTCGTTTGGGACCACAATATCTGGACTCTACTGTTAATGTTTACCACAGACCATAATTATCAAAGTCGATAATGAAGTCAATGAACGACGTGCAAGGTACCGGTTAAACACAGTCATCTCATTCATTCACAACAGACCACCCCCCCTTTTCTCCTAGAGTTTCTCAAAAGTGAGGTGTGAAAGCACCTTGCTGAGTGTCAAGGGTTATTTCGACACGTTAAACGCTCAATTTGGTAGCGCACACAAACGTACAGCTGTCAGCAGGTCAGTTGCAGACTTCTTTCATGCAGCTGACATACAATGACACAAAAGAGCCCTCATCAAAAATGAAAAAGATAACCCGGGTTTTGAATTGCCATCTTATTCAGCAGGGTTTTCTATTCAACAATCCACATCTTAAGGGATTTGATTAAATTTTTAGACATTTCAAAGAACACATTCATGGTTGTCTCATTTGCATAGTGTCTATGTGAAAGGCGTTTTACAGAACACAGCCTTTACGTTAACCATTCACACATGTGGCTATTGTTATTAAAGCCTTTGGGAGTTGGCAGTTGTGGGAGTCACAATGCAGGTAGTCGAGACATTTAAGGCACAATTACCAAGGTCAATGAGTGTTTGCATCCACAAAATAAGCAGATTACTTTGAAAAATTACAGTGAACCTTTTATTTGTGGTTTTTCTTTACCAGTTTCATTCATTAACATATTTTTCCCCTTGTTAGAGGGAATTGCAAGTCCTGGAGCAGAACTTCCTGAGCACCAGCAATGTATCAGTGGTATCATAGTTAAAGGAATCACCTGCTTTGATTCGTTGCCAAACTCCCTACTTGATTAATTTACAATTCTTGTCATAAATGTTATTAAAATTTACAGGTATCATTTGAAAATTCCCATATTGTTGGTATTTCAGTATTTATGCAAACACAAGAAGCATAAATAAAGCTGTAGATTAGATTTGTGTTTATAATATATTGATCCACATACAGAACCCCAATTAAAGGCATAAATATTAAGGAAAAGAAATTATGTTATTGGGCAAACAAAAAAAATACCCCCTTTGACCGAACCTTATATAACATTTAGCAAATGGATAACAGAATATTCCTAAATACAAGACACAAGTACGATGTGGGTTAAAGCATAATGTACATTAAGGAAAAGGACACTGAACACATCAAAAATGGACAAGAAAGAAAGCTAGTTTTGCCTAATTAGGGAATGCAGACCCTTGGTCAGCTCTACTTCCGTAAAATATTAAACACAAAAGCGTTAACAGTACTACTACTCTAACTTATTCAACAAAAATGCTAAAAAGTCAAACAAATGTCTGGCATTTTCATAATGAGCTCAATTAATAGCCAGGTTGTCAACAACATGAAGGTCTAAATGAAGAGAATGCAAATGAACATAAGAAACAGGTCTGGAACTGACAGCAGTCCACAGGAAGTCATAACCATCACTTCCTGTTAGAAGAGACAGACAATAAGATGAATGCAGTCCATTTACGGTAAAAGATAGGGCTGCAGTTAAAATCTTATGTCTTTGTGTGTTCCCTTTGCTTAAATTTTAAAAGACAAGTGCCCCATGCAGTTTGCATTTTTTTTCACCACACACTGGTTCTCAGTTTCTAGTGATCCCAGCAGGTCAGTGGCGAGTGCTAATGGCATGACTGTGGAGGTTGGTTGGCCAGCATATACGCCAATGACACACAGGGAAAGCTATGAAGTCAGGCTAAATATAACCACCATTGTTGTGGCCTGAGAGTGACTTTACATAGACAAAGCAAAAATAGCCAAAGCTATTCACAGAATGAGAAATGTAAAAACATTTATTTATTTAAAGGTTTAGGCTTCCCAGTTCAAGGGAGCATAAACATTGCTGCTCTCATTTGTGCATTTATAATCATCTGAATTTTATTTTTTATAAATCTTTACAAGGAAAAATGTTAAAATACTGTTACAATCCACATTTTTTATGTTAGTTTGTATGTTATCTTTTAAACATCAAAATTAGATAAGCAAATGTACATATGTTACTAGAAAAAAACAAAACACACATTCTATAGAATGCCTAATGTCATCCATCATGGGCGAGTATGATGCTTCAGAGGAAATCAAAATTTCTGAAACCCCTTAAAGACTCCACCAAATCAACAAGTGGCAGTTGATTTGTCCTTTTTAAAATCAGTTTTCAGCACTGTGTTTGCAAAAACACAGGCGCCTCAGCTCAGTGATCAAACAGGAAGCATCTGAATGTAAGCCTGAAATGCTGTAAGCCATGATAGCACAGTAAACAGCAACAGCCCTTGCTTCGTCTACCATTAAAATTTACGTCAACAAAGGATTGACGAGCACAGAGCGTGACAAACTCCACCTCCAAAACACAGGAAAATGGGTTTTCGCGTCCACATATAACTATAGTCAGTAGTACTTTTAAAATGACCCACATTAGGTGGTGTTGCAGGGGACAGTAAGTGTGAACAGTTCCTTACATTCTACGTCAAAGCTGTTGGGTTCTGGATATGCGGCGGACTTAACCTTTATTGTTTAGATGGGCAGATCCAAGAACTCAACTTTGGAGCAGTCTCCGCCTCCAAAAGCAAGACGACATGGCTGGGCATATTACAGTTGGTATACATGCCTATATTTTTATGATTCGCTGTGGCGACCCCTAAACTGGAAACAGCCGAAAGGAAAAGAAGATACATGCCTATATTTTGAAAATGTGCATAAAAAATGCGCATATTGTGGTTTCAAGCCAGGGATTTTTTTTGCGATATTCCAAAATTCACAAAAAACGTTGATTGAAACGCAGCTAGTAGTGCCACTTTAAAATTGGACAACATGAAGGCAACCAGGAAGTACGTTTTTGCCTTTATAGCATAGGAGAAGAACTGTATTTTCAACAAACGTCTGCAATCGAAACCTGGATTGCAGCACTTCTCCACTAGACCACCATGGCAGTGACAGGAAGTAGCAACACAAACTAATTTTATTTGTCCTTTGAATGTAAAAGTCTGTAGTTTTTCACAAGATTAGATGTTAAAACAATGAAAGTAGAAATGTATTTTGAGATGTTAAATGTTGACTAAACAAATATCAACATACTGTATATTAACCAAATATAGCTATACATCTTAAATGGAGTTCTACTATAAATACCAAAGTGGAATTGTAAAAGAATTGGTCAATTAGTAATTATGTAGTTTATATATTTTCAATAAAATCTAGGATTTCTAAGTTTAGGTCAATTTTAGTTTGATGTCCAGATCAAGGAACTATTGAAGACTAAACAATTGATAAATTAGTTATTTACCTACCGTGCATTGTTACAGAGGCACGTGAACCAAATAGACGTGAACAAATAAATTACCAACCAACTCATCATCCAGGAGACCCCCAAAAATGACTAAACAGTGATTCAACAACAACAACAACAAACAAAGCAAACAAACACATTCACAACAATAAAACCCAAAACACATTGATGTTTACGTCAAAAACACGTATAAAAAAGGCCAACGTGTGTATTCTTTTAAGTAGGTGTAACGACCATGTAAAATTCATGGCAATATTTAAGTTAGCCTTGGCTCACCTTAAAATAACCTCCCTCATAGTGCGTGTTTGGGGGTCCGAATATCGCCACTTCCCAGTTATACAAGTCCGACTCGTCGACTAAAGTTATCTTAAAGCCTTCAACAGGCTCGTCCTGTAGGCTTTTCATCTCCAACATCAACGCCTTTTGTGAACTCGCAACATGATGGTGTCCATGTTGAGCCATATTCCGAGAACAAGCAAGCAGGCATCCAAAACAACCGCACAAAACAACTTTTCCTCCCCGCGTTCAGCGAAAGCCTCGTCCACGCGAATCACACTCGAACCCTCTAAACCAGTCTACGCTAACCGAAATCTAGACCACACGTACGTACGTGTAGCATTTGAAGCTCACGGAAAACACCTGCGGTCGATATTCACCGAGCAGAATTAATTAAGGCTTCGCTGTTAAACAAACCCGCATCGTCCGTAGGCCCTTCCGAGGACTCCCCCTCTCCAGCGGCCCCAATACGACAGCGACCGCTAAGCCCCGCCCACTTACCGACATGGCCAATGGAAGTCGCGCTGGACAAACAATACGGGAGGATATTTGTGCCACCATTTTATTAACTATTAGAAGTCCGGTGCCTTTTTACTACCTTACAATTCTCTCTGATAAATTATCTTTATACATTTTTGTGGCAATGCTATGCCAACTTCTTTTTATTAAACCAATATGTTTTCATTACATTGCACAATAATTCCCCAATCCTGAAAAAAAACCCGAAAAAAAACCCCATACAATTCAGTGTGTTGCATTTTGTCAATTTTTCACAGAAAAAGTTAAGAACAGTTTTATGTTTTACAACAAAAATAATGTGACAAAATAAAATTCATAAATCACCACAAAAAGCAAAGACAAGGTGAAAACAATGTGAAAATTGTATTAAAAAAAAAAAACAGGACTTGTTCAAAGCACTTTTTGTCCCATTACTTTGAAAAAAACAAGCCACTACACAGCTATTGTACTTCCAAGGGTCATCCTTTCTTTCCACCACTAGATGGCACCAATTTGGGGTCTGTAAAATTAAACTGAATGACGATTCTCTTATTTTTTTCAAATTACCTTGCAAATTATGTCATAACTCTAGTAATGCTCGTTTAAATCCTAAAACTTCAAAACTAATAACCCTTTTGAAACCTACACATTATGTTTTTAATCAAAATTAAACAATAGGTGTGTTGCATCCTTCCTACTTAATTTAAAACAGCCTGTGTGATTGGCCAAAACACTGGTGCGTGCAGAGACTCCTAAAGATACTTATCATTTTATCAAAGACCAAAAGGCAACGGGTCATTTCCATGGTTCAACTTTCTGCAATTGCTACAGAACAAAAGTTTCCACAGCTGAGCAAAGAAGCACAATGTAAATCCACCACCGTTCTAATGCATTCTCTTGAGTGGTGAAAAACAATTCTTCATCTAATGGGTGAGTATGGTGATCTCGAGAAAGGTGCTCATCTGGTCTTGCAGTGTTTCAACCGTGACGTTTAGTTGATGGGGAATAATGAGTTTGTCTCTTGTCTCTTAGTTTCAGTGAAAGGAACTTTCAAGATTTTGGACATTGTGTAGTTTTGGGACGTGGCATTCCTGTTTCTGAACACCAGTGGAAAAAGCAAAGTTTAAGTTTCGTGTGGAATAACCCGACTGGCCTGAGAGTCCAGACATTTGCAGATACCTTTCCCAGAAGAGTTGAAGCACATGGCCAATGCAACCTGCAGAAAAAGGCTGAAGGCCTTGAACAGCTTGGAGCACAGCTGCACTATATAAATAATCAACACCTTCCTTGCTACCTTTATATACTTTACAGTGGCCAAATTGGACATTTAGGTTCGATTTTAGATATATTACTCTTTTGATAGAGGCTCTGTTCATGATTGCATCAGAGCATCTGCAGACTATTCCTTACATATTAGTGCCCTAATTCCACCCATTTTGGTCTCAACTAGTAGGGGGCATGACGAAGAATTAAACCCTATGGATAAATACCTTGTCACTTGAGATCAAAGGGCAGTGAAGCTAGTGATGAACCCAAAAAACCTCAGCATGTCAATTTTTCACTACAAGAAAAACCCAATCATTCACACATTTACTGGTCATTCTTTAGCTCATTTATTCATCTTAAAACATTATATTACATCAGACAGTCAGAAAATACATATGAAGGAGGCGAATAGTACCTTCACACTGAGAGCATAGACAGTATATCTGATGGCAAAGCCAAATCCACCAATATCTGCAGTAGAATTTGCCAAAGGGAAAACCTTTTAAGATTAGCTGGGCCACTTGTATCACATTTAACAGCTACACCCCCCCCCCCAAAACCCCTCTATTGAATTATAAATTACCATTCAATTGTTTGAGTGGTAGTGTATGTATTTATGATTATTTGATGCCAAAAGCAATAAAAAAAATTCCAATAAATTTAGAAAGTTTTTACACAAACAACTAAAAATACATCAAAAGTGAAGCCAGCTTTTATGTAAAAAGGAATCTAGAAAATAAGCACAAAACCTGTGACGAGGGAATTTTCCAAGTATTTGGGTTTCCATTGAAAACAAAAAGTAGGCAAAAGTTTACATTCCAACCCATGCAAGTTATACATTTTATGTGGCTTCTTGCAACCTTTTGAAGTATTAGTTGCTTTCGTCCACATCGGATGATTGAGGAGCTGTAAACCATAACATACTTTGTTATTCCACATTCTTTAACCAGCTGTTCAAGTCACTTCTTGCTGATGAGCTTGCTCATACAAGGGCAAACCCTTGCAAGGAACCCTCGGGATAAAGTCAGATTTAAATAAATCACTATTTTAGTTTGCGTCCTCACAATCGAGAGCTACAGCGTGCTGGATTGAAGTCACACACGGGGAACTACTTACAGCATGAGCCTGAATTAGTACAGTTCACTAGTGAGGAAAAGGCATTTAACAGCACATTTAAAAAAAGAGAAATGTAACCCATCGTAATCTGCAGAGGTACAAGATGGCAGTTTTAACAGCGGAAGAAGCAGAGATGAGGTGACAGACAACATGGGCGAAGAAAACCAACATTTTGAGCGCATTTTTACAGTATTGTAGTCATACAATGGATCATTTTAACGCAACGCTGCATAAAACGTTTAAATAAGTGTTTCGTATCATGATATATTGATTACACAGTAGTACAATCCTAAAAAAAACATTGATTTCATCTTCACTATGGTGGCTAATTTGAAACATATCCTTCATCGTTGTATATTATGCCTTTTTTTATCTGCCACCGTTATCGAGAGCATGTGGAATTTTAGGTAAATGCTGTAGTAGCATTTTGACTAAAAGTGACGCTTTGAGCAAGTAATACCACTTTGGATTGAAACGAAAATTTATACGTGGCCTAGAAAGTAACCCTGTGTACCAGTCTGAACAAAATGGTTCTTTCATAGCGAGAGCTCTGGATTCCTAAAAGGATATCGAGAAACACCCATACGCCGTGAAAATGAACAGATGCGCTTTTTAATGCAGAGAATGGCGCAGACAGAAAGTAGACGCAACAAACACAACGCAAAACAAACAAACAACAAAGCACACAATGAAAAACAAATCCAGTTCTCAAAATAAATGTTGTGGAGCGTTAAGACAATGGAAAAACAAGTGGAGGAATGTAGAAGGAATGCACGTCAAACAAAGGCAAGAGAGTCGGGCTGGAAAACTGTGGTCTTAAAATATGAGCAGAGCAACAGAGCGAATAAATATACAGGAGGCGGAGAGGAGGATGCTCATTGTTCTCCCACGTGTCCTGTGCTGAGTTTTGGGAGCCTGGGGGGGGCAGTGAGGTTGGGCGAAAGATCACAGTCAGCATTTGGAGAAGGTCAGCTTGATCTCGTCCAACAGGTTGCCCAGCAGTGATGGCTCGTCACATTTGGCGTCAATAGAGACGGTCTGATCTGACTGTGCGTGTGAGAGAAAACAAAAGAGAGGAAGTGATTTGGTCAGTTTAAAGAGGGGACAAATTTTCACCACAGCTAATTTCGACGTAATTAATGGTAAGTTCTGATTTAAGAAGACTTCTGTTTCCAAATGTAATTTTTCAATTAACTAGCTGAAATTAGCGACTATCTTCCGAATCCATAGAATCAATCAATCCGAATATAAAACTCCATCATGATCCAACAAGAGCAGCTTGGGATGTCCGTAGACAAGACTGGAGAAATCTACACGACCATCACCAACCAGCTTGGTGAGTTGTCGTCAACAGTTGGTGAGATTATACACAAATTGAAGAAACACACAAAAACCAGTCACCTAGTCTGTGGCTCTTTGCAAGGTCCTATCTTTTGGAGTTTCAATGATCAAGAGAATTTGTTGGTACCAGTTGGAGGTTGCTGTGAGCATAGTCACCAAGGAATCAACTAGTAACACTTTAACCCAAAGGGATGAACCTGCAGAAGCATATGTACAGACCTGTCGAAACATCTAAAGCATCCGGAGAACTGGGATAAAGTGTCTTGGTCAGATGAGTCCAAAAACATTGCTTGTAAAAGACTGGTGGTTTGGTACATGGGACATTCCAGATAGCGTGCTCCCAGGAAAACCAGCCTCTAATGGTCAGTTGATGAACTGCAGTTTCACTTACTTTCATGTTGGAGGACCAAACTAGTAATTAATATATATACACATATATTAAGTCTAACAAGTGATTGGAATGGAGGAAATGTTGAGGAAACACTTACACTTTTAACCAGCAGACAGACATGGTGACCCTGGATGGACCTGCTGTACATGGAGGCGCAGGAGTCGATCCTCTCCACGACTGAAAGAGGAAACAAAACAATGATATAAAAATATTCCCTTTCTTAAAAAATATGTGTTCGATGTCTTTGTGAAGGGAGCACCAGAAAAGTGATGGTGGAAGCAGATCCTGGCCAGCAGGTGATGGAAGGGCATGTGGACACTTTCCAGTCGAAGAGAGCTGCCCTTGAGATCACCGGACTCCAAAAGCTTAGCATATGCATCACTGACAAAAGAATAAGAGAAAGAGCTACATCAAAACAAACTCACGGTACTCCACAAACTTGCCTTGCGCATTTGAAATCAAGTGTACTTAGAAGACCACTTTCAATAATTCCCAGAACCTGAGCATCCTGTTAGGAGAAGTGGAGGATGAGGTACTAATTTGAGGCACATAGTAAACAAGAGACTGAAAAAGAGGCAAAATCTTAAATGGTAAATTTGCTGAGGGCAGGGTTTGTATTAGGTGCCTTGGCACATGGAAAATTCCTGATATTGGGCCTTCCCAACCGTGTGTTTGGCAGGCAGGAAGCCTGCCATGGATCAGGCACTGGCTCCAAACCGATAAAGACCTTGCATTATGGTCATCCAATCAAGTGGGACCACCAGAAACAGCAAGGTTCACTTGCTTTGCTTATTTGGAAGTACATCTTCACCAGAAGTGAAGTATGCTTTGGGTCATTATCATTATCATGTCTGTTTCTTTCAAAATTGGCCTTAAAGTCTTCTTTTGTTTCCTTTAACCCTGACAACGTTTGCAATAACAAACACACTAAAAGATTCCAACACCATCATACATCCACCACCATGTAGGCGTTGAAGAACCTCACAATGCATTCCTGTGAAGTGACTGTCTTGGTTGAGATACTACTTCCAGACTTAGCCAAATGATTCAGTAGTGTCCTGGTAGTGGTTCTTGGGTCTTCAGAACCCTCCAAAAGTTGAACAGTGTTGGCTTCTTTAAAATGCTTGATATGATTCTCACTGTAGTTCTGGGGATGGACAGCTTCAGAAACACTTCCCTCACCTGTAGCATGGTGTGGTGATCAGGTATGACGTGCAGGTAAAGTGCAGTTTGAAGTCCAGTTTCTCATGAGTGGAGGCTTCTTCCGACTGGAAACAGAGAAGTGTTTTAATAAACACATTTCTTCTGGAAATAAGATATGCGGGAATAACCATTTCTCACTTTAACTATAAATGTGAGGGTTCCCTTTAGTTTCTGGGGCATGACGATACTCTGCACCGAAAACACGAATCGGGCCTCGTTTGAAACCCCTGCAAAAGATTGGAAGGAATGAGTAAAGAAATGAGCCTGGATTAAAAAGATGTCTAAGCTCAGACCTGGAGGAAGCTGGAAGGGGACTGTGAGACCATCGTGAGGTCCTGCTCCATCTGGCCTTTGCAGTTTGGAGTTTAAGGAATCCAGAACATTGAACTCCATCGACTTGAGGAAGCTATCACACTTGTTCTCAAAGATGACGGACACTATCACTTTACTCTCATCCTGGTGATTGCCCTGGATGTCATAGACCTGGTGGGAGGAAAGACGATTTTAGAAGAGGGAACATATTAAATGGCACATAAAGAGCAGATCACACCAGCACACAGTCAAAAAAAGACCAAACGATGATGAAGATGTGGTTTAAAAACAGCCATTTCCCTTCAAGACAGACTAGAGATTGATTAAAGGCAGGTTGGCTGATTTTCCAAACTTTAGAAAAGATATTCTTGTAACCGAAGTCTCGTGTAGAGCCTCAAGGGAGCTCTTCTAGCCCACTCCTGCCTAGTGTAGGTCTACAAGCTTGACTAGAGAAGTGTTTGGTTTTCCAAAAAAAACAAATAGTTTGGCTTTATATTGATAGATAAGCGATCACTCGTCCTCTTTTTCTCCATAAATGCGCGTCACAAATGTGAATTGCTTCTGCGCCACCATGTGGCATGGAGTGAATTATAGTTCACCATAGCACCATCTAATAGTGTCCAGGAGAGGGAATGTGGACTCATTTTTAAACACAAGAGAAAGACGCAGGGAGCTGAAAAGTAACGCATAGGTTTGTAAAGGCGTTGACAGCTTTTTTTGCAATCTGAATGTTTGCTTCAGTAGATATTTTAGTTTTAACAGGTAATAAGATGATACTCCTTTTACGAGAGGCTCTAAATATCATCTAAATATCCATTCAAAACCAGGGAGCCAGAAATGTTGCTGTTAACAGGGAGATCTTGCTCAAATAAGAACCAAAACAGCTCAATTATTTTCAGGTTAGGATAAAAAAAAAGTCCATGGATACTAAACAGTTTCTTTATTTATTTGAGGACCAGACAGTCAGTAAATGTCCAGTTAATGTTTTAATACATGGCTCGGACATGAGATTTTGTAGAAGTCACTGTGAATCTGCCCCAACTGCATTCTTTTTTTAAAGTAAGTAAGTACCCTCTACTTCCAAGCACTCGATAGAAGTTAGTCGCAGTGGACCCTGTATTTAAAATACTGCCATTAACCAAATAGCTTCCTTTAAAGCTGGGTCTGCAGGGTTTTATAAATAGTATAATTGAGTCTACTGCGACTAAAGCAAAGAAAACAGCACAAACAAACAAGTGGTTCCAGTTACCAGATCGGCATCTTCTTTCATCTTCATTCAAAGAAGACAAAACATTGAGGGATGTTTAGTCGCCTTATTATAGCCACAGACTCACTGAATCATCTAAGAAAACTCACCATCTTGATGTACGAGTTCTCAGCCAACAGAGAGTAGTTAGACATCGGCTGAAACAAGATGAAGGACGATTTAGCGGAAAATTTATTTCGAGTTTACTTGAGAACAATTGGACACTGACCGGTAGAGGCTCCTCATCCTCCACAGTTCCATTCTGCACTGAATCTTCTCCATCTGCCTCACTGTGATGATGGTGGTGGTGGTGATGATGGTGGCGCTTCTTCTTCTTCTTGTCTTTCTCCTCCTTTTCTTTCTTCTGTTTCTTCTTCTTGTGTTTTTTCTGTACAGGATGTACAACAATGAAGAAATGCATAAAACAATAAACACAACAAGATCAGTTGATGTCTGACTCACTGTATCCTCTGGTTCTGTGTCTCTAGGTTCCTCGGGCTCAGACTCTGGTGCAGCCGCAGAGCTTGTGTCGATGATTGCAGCAGCAGACGAGGGCGATGTCACTTCCTGTTGACAAAAACAGGTCAGATTATGATCATACTGCTGTCCAGGCTGTTGAGCGCTTGATACGATGAAGCATGCATAATCAACAGGGAAAAAAAACGCTCATTTGATGGCACTGGATCGTCATATTTGAAAGGGTAAACATGAACAACAGAAACCAGTCATCCTGCAGAAAGAGACGAGTCAAATTAGTACTTTTAGCATGTTTTAACAATGTACTATGACATTTTGCTAATATGTTTGAAGTTCTTCTTTTAACAAAATGTTGAGGATTACATTTTACGAGAGTAAGCATGTAGCGGTCATGCTTATAAACTGTACACCATCTGGTCCATCAGGTATCTAACCTCGAAAGCAAACATTTTTTGCATGTTTATGGGGTTTCTGTAGGTTTCATAATGTCAAATTTAAGAGCTATACCATACTTATGTTAATCTAACAAACTGTGATTTCTGAACTATAAAATCTACAAAATAGAAATCTTAGTACACGGCATCTAAAAATGAGAAATTGTTAACTGATTAAAAAATAAAGCCATATGTTCTGCCCCAAAATTCCCAGAGTCGTAGATAAAGGAAGAGAATAATTGACATGTGAACGTTTTGTTTCCTGAAATATCATCAGTTGTCAACATTTGAACTTCAGATTAGCATCCAAATGGTTCTGAAGGATCGGCAAATACAGAACTTCTGGTCGTTTGTAAATTTATAAACGCGTGTTAAACCTTTTTGTGAATTGTTGATGTTCTTGATCTAACTTTTCCTTTAAAACTAGCATTTTTCTAATTAACAATAAGTTATTACGACCTATATATGTATTTATGACATGAAATCTAACATGAAATGATGGATTAATTTGGCAATTTGGTGTTTTATAAAGAGGTTCATCTTATGAGTGCCGCATTTTTCATGTAACACTAGCAATTTTTTAGTGATTTCAATGACAACTTCTGACGTGTGCATTTGTTATATGTAAATAAAATTATTGTTCCATCAATTTTCAAAACCTTTGCAACTGACAAAAATTACAGTATTTGTGGTTGCTTTGGCTTAAACAACCAAATGTGCCAGCACGCGCAGTGCATGCTGGGAAAGTTTACTCAAGCACACTCGATCTGAACTGTGTCTGTAAATTAAGGTCTGTGAAAACTTATTTAACAGTGAAGTTAATGAAACTTAAGATATTTTAGGGCTTAAATTTGGGGTCTTTAAACATTTTAAGACCTAGTGGTAACCCTGTATTTAACTACTTTTACTACCTGAAATATAGCTAACGATATTTCCACGATATTAAGAACAGACAACAAAAATGTGGATGTAGCAGCAACAAGTCTACACACCCCTAAGAAAAGCTGAAAAATAGCATTTCCTTTGAAACTGGTGAGCTGTACACTCAGTTTATTAAGAACTTATTCTGCAAACAAAACATTGATTTAAGTAAAATGTTTATATAGTATGCATTATACACATTAACATTGGTTTTATAAGGGTAGCACTTTTTAAAAACATATGTTAATAATAAGTATTATTGAGTATACCTTCATGTATTGCACTACCCTACCTAATTATTTTAAGGGTTACATTTTATCTGTTAAATAGTTCTAATTTTTGAAGCTACACTTTTTAAAAACTGCGGCCAACATTACTCTAACATTTTGAGTAAATCTACCCATGAATTACGGTACATTTATAAAATGTTATGTTGCTAGCACTGTTAGCATTTTGCTAGCATGACTAATGGCTTTCGGAAAGCCAGTCATTAGCCCATATAGCAGATTTTAGAACAATGTTTGTAAACACGGCTATAACATTTACTACATTCTATTTTAGAGAATAACTCTAGACACACAAATAAAATCTAATGTATATTTTTGTTATTGTTTTCACACTTTAAAGTGACCTACATTTGGTTTATGTGTAAGAGCTGACAGACTAGAATTGTGAGAACCGTCAGTCCTTTGAACCCTTTAGGACGAGGAAAACATGATTGTACAGGTGAAGCTCCCTGATTAGACACAAAAGACACATTTCCACCCGAGCACGTGCACACATGCGCCCTGAGCACAAAAACAAGCTGACACAAATACACAGAAACCAGTGATGGACACATCATGAAATTAACAGACGCTCGGTAAGAAGATAAAGGGGAAAGAGCGTTAGGAACCGGACCTGGACCACAGGGGGAACGGGAGCACTAGAGAGCCAGAAATCCAGATCCGAGGCCTAAAACAGAAGAGCCGAGCCAGGTAATACAAGTCCAACTTAAATGAGCCAGAAAAGTGCTGACCACATCAAAAACATTCCATCACTTAGTTCTGCCACCCCCCCCCTCCCTTTAAATATTTATTACTTACAATTATTAAAATTAAATGTAAAAAGAGGAATCATTAAATGTTAACATTATTGCTAGAGCACCTCCTAGTGCTGTGGGTTTGGCATCTGTTCTAACAATATACTTAACTGTTGTGAAGTACATGCAATTTCTTGAAACCAGTTCATTTTAGTGATCATTGGAGCCAAGGTTGAGGTAAGCGAGGTCTGTATTTACTAATTGAGTTTTAGCACCTTCAGTGTTTAAAGCCAAATAAAGCCGCATTTTCAAATATACCTTTTTAAAGCTTGCTTTCAGAGTCTTCTAAAATAGGTTATGATGAATATTTTCAATTTTTCAACAAAGCTTATTGAGCAGCAGACGTATAGCGTTTTAGGCAAGATCGAGTAATTGTTTGTTACAAAATTAATAAATATTACATATTATTATCATTTATAAATGACTTCTAAATAATATATAAAAAAATACTTCTATTATTTATAGCCCTAAACCATCCAGATCGCCAGTTCAATGCAGACCCACGTTTTATCCATATTTGGGTAAAATATTTATTTGTTTTATCAAACTATGGTTTAAAAAAAGTATTTGGAAATGTAATTTGCGATTAAGGTAAACTTTATGGGCCAAACTTTCAATTCTTTTCGTTTTATTTGTATACATTTAGTTAGCAATGAAGATTCAGGTCTCTTATTAGGGATCTCACATTTTATTTAAAGATAAAAAAATGCTAAAGAAAGTAAAAATCTTCTAAAGCCTTTTAAAGGCAATCTCCCAGACAAATTTCTGGCAAAGATTTGGCAGAATTTTTTACCCATTGACTGGAAGAATTCAGAACTATTGGTAAATGTCTGGTAACCATCACAAGGTATTTCTAGCATTACTTAAAGGTGTGTCAAGATTAGTTTCCCCAAGGTTCTGCTGAATCATGTAATCTGTGAAACATTACTTTTACTATACTGTTTCAGTTTGTTTATGGGGTCATCTTTAGAAGCTAAAGTCTGCGAGTTTGTGTTCTTTGTTGATAAACAAGAGAGCGACTCGTGTCTCATGTCTGTGTGAGGGGTAGCGATCTGAGCAGATTTTTCCAATACAACCCATTTAAAAGACATTTTGACCACTGAAAATGAATAATTAAAATATTGAATAAAAGGGAATAATTATAATTAAATTCATTTCATTTGTTTTTATTGTTCGTGTTATTCTTAACAAACAAAGTAATGGGATATTTCAAAGCTAAAGCAAAAGCAGATGTTAGTGATGAAGAGGAGTCATAAATAAATACCATTACACATCATACCTCAGCAGATGTAGACGTGGGTGGTGCTGCCAGCTCTTTGGTCTCCTCTGATTGGACGATCTCTTCCATTTGGGACTCAAGCAGGTCCTCTTCGGATTCTTTGTGCTTCTTCTTTTTCTTCTTTTCCTCTTTGCTCCTCTACAACAGACAAAGCATGAATACTTGGCACCTCAACATTAATACAATGGTAGCAGTAATATCTCACCTTCCTGTCCTTCTCTTTGTCTTTCTTTTTCTCCTTCTTGTCCTTGCTGCTCTTCTTCTTAGATTCATGCGAGACGCTCTCATATTCTCGGTTCTCTGCAGGGCTCTTCAGTGCCTCCGGACGATGGCTCCTCACTGGAAGCTTCTCGCTGTCTGCAAGAGGCCTAGAAATATACACAATGAAAAGAAAAGATGAAAAAATGAAGGTGAAGAATAAAACGCAGGCACAGGGAAGTTGGGAACGGCTTTGGTGCACACGCTATATAGGTTGAAAAAAATGAATATTCACAACAGGTCTGAAGACAAAAACACTATTTAAAATTAAAATAAATCCACCAAATGTAGTATATTACAGAATTCAGATTTGTTGTGAAAATGCCTTTGAAGCAGAAATTTGTTCTCGCAATCTGCTACAAAACACAAAGGGTTTCAGATGTAAAACATATAAAAATGTGAAAAAAAGAAGAATTATACAAATGGATAAAAGCACAGCTTTAATTCAATCAACACAAAGAATAAGAATTTCTTAGTTTGTCTTCTGTTCAAACTAATGCAGCTAGCTCTGACTAAATTGAGGATGTGGGAACGTAAACAAACACTATGATCATCTTTATTGATAATATTTTTCAGTACTGAGTGCAACTTTTTTTGGTGGGATATTTCTTTTCATCTAAACTTCCCATGCTCCAAATGTGTTTTTTTCTTGTGTGAAGAGAGCTAACAATTTCAATGTAAAATCCCATAGACTTATGCTAAGTATATTAGCATTTATTACAAGATCAGACGACTTGTTTTTTCAAAAGGTAAAATATATTAATCTATGGTAGTCACAAGGCAGATGCCGATTGATGGTTTCGGAACATTGACAATGGCTGAATGGCATTAAGATATTTAAGTTTTGCCATTTTTACAATACATTTAAAAGTATAATTTCAATGATCTTATATCAGTGTAAGAGCAAGGCAAACAATAGATAATTAGCCGAAACTATCTTGCAGGTGAGTTGCAGCAGCAGAAAGCAAAGGAGAATTAGGGTTTGCGATTTGGCGGTAGCTTCCACCAGGTCACATGACCACGGGAATTACTTACCGTGAACCAGCACCACAGAGTAGGCTTTCGGAAGAGTGGATGCATGCATTCAAGAGTGAAACAGAAAGAGATGGAGAAAGCAGCATGTCTGAAATTATGGAAGTGATTCAAGAAAATGTTTGTCGAAACCATACTGTAAAAAAAAAAGATGAGTTTGAGAAATTAAATTCTCATTAACAAAGAAAAGCTAAAAGCATTGACAGCAGCAAAAAGCGTGAAATTAAAAATGATAACTGGAAAAATAAAGTGAATATTCTCCTCAGAATAACAAAAGTTTGATGAAATACCTTCCACAGAAAATGAAACCGCAGGTTTTCTTCTAGTAAATATAATGTAATCGGAAGCAGCTATAGATGCTAGCTGCTAAAGTTTGTTGGTTTGGACTTGAATGGATTATAATTTGGATGTTGGGTAAATAAATCCATTTGAATAAAACAATAAAAATCTGCTTTTGAAATTCATGCAGTTTTAAATGCATAATGTGTGGAATTTTTATCCCATAAGATTGAACTTTCATTACATTAGCTTACGCATGTTTACATTATGAGCAGGGTGAGGCCAAGAAGAATTGAGTCAATGACTTGCCTGATAGATGCAACAGGATTACTTCTACCATTTCAATAAGTGAAATTATAACACATTTAAAACATCAATATTTGGCTATTGATAAATACCGGAAACACTTTAACCCATAGAAGTCTCTGCACACAGCAGTGCATGGTCCAATCACAGCAGATATTTTGAATTAAGTAGGAATGAAGTAACCCACTAATTGTTTAATTTTAATTTAAAAAAAAGTGTAGGTCTCAAATGTTTATTAGCTTTGATATTTATGGTTTTAAATGAACATTACAAGAGTTATGACAGAATTAGCAAAATATTTCAATTTAAAATGTGAGATTTTAAGCACAATCATCTTTCATCATTTAATGTTACGGACACCAAATTGGTGCCATCTAGTGGTAAAAATAAAGAATGGCTCTTGAATGTACAAGACCTGTGATATGGCTACTGTTTTTCAAAGTTCCGGCACAAAAAAAGCACAATGTAACAAATTTTTCATTGTTTTGACCTTGTCTTTGGTTTTCTGGGGGATTTTTATTGTGATCACAAAAACTTGTTTATTCTCAAATTTTCCAGTTAATTAAAATAACAACTTTATTATTGGAAATGTATTTTAAGAACATTATCAGGTTTGTTGCGGAATTATTGGTAATTTAATGAAAAAATATTTGTAAAAACTAAGCTGGGCTTGTATTTAAAAAAAATTGTTGTCAAGCATTGCGACAAAAATCTGTTTAAAAGGTAATTTTTTTATAGCAAATTGTTATGCGCAGTACGTTAGCCCCATTTCATGCTCAAGGTTAGTGAATTAATAACAAAGAGCATAATGTACATGTACTATATTAGCACAAGGATTTAACTGAAGCAAAAATACAATAAAAATTTAGCGTGACACTCTTGAAACATACTTGTCTAGATCAATGTCCAGAGCTTTATGAGGGTCGTTGGGATCTTTATCGTCATCGTCGCTTGGTAAGGCATTCTGAAATGTAAAAAAAAAAACTATTAAACAAATTCTTAAATTGAATATGAACATGTAATTTAAAACATGTATATTAATAGTCAACATTTTAAATAAATTGTACACTAAAGGAAAGATTAAATGCTTTAAAAGTGAACATTTCACTCTGAAAATGTTAAAATTACTCCATTTAAATTAAGGAGCAATTCTCTTGGCTTAGGATGTATCCAAATACTTTATAAATGTTAAATATTAGAAAAGGCTACGCACCTCTGGCATTTCCTCTGTGACTATATCTACATGGTGAGCAGGTGTGATGTCCTCCTCGCTCTCCGGACCTGAATCCCCCTTTCTCTCTTTCCCTCGCTTCTCTCGTTTTTTCTTCTTCTCCTTCTTTTTCTTGTCTGCCTTCTCCTTTTGTCTGCGCTCCTCCTCCAGTTTCAGGTACTGGTCGGACATGGGCATCCCTGGACCAATAAGGAGACAAAGAATGACTATTGTTCTGCTTATTCTCCCTCAACCGCCCAGACTTTTTAGAGGGCCATAACATACTTAAAAATGAAATAAAAATAGGAAATTTTTTTTTTAAACTTTCGCTTATAACATACACATCTGTGACTTAGATCAATAAGTGACTTGGGCTCAAATCACTGTTTGCAGCTATACTTATTACCCAATTATAAAATGTTCACATGATTTAATTGTTAAAGGTTGCTGCTTGTTACAAAAAAAATATATATTTTGAATCCTATTGTTCTGAGGCAGAACAGGAAGTTACATCACAAGTAGGAATGTATTAGCTCTTTAAATGAGGCTCTTTATTTTTCCTGATTTGAAATTGAGGTTTTTTTAAGCCTCCCCCACTAGCCTCCCCCTCTTTCTCTCTTTTTCCTCAGTGCAGTTTTGTTATTTTAGCTGTTACCATCTTCAGTTTTTGAAGCTGCATATCTGTTTCATTCCAGAGTCTTCTATAATGGGTTGTGATTAATATTTCGATAAGATCTACTCACCTGGGACTTTGAGAGGCACAGTGAGGTCAATCTGAACAACCGGAATGTGTTCAACACCTGGAGCATCGTACACCTGCAACAAATGTAACACTAGCATTAAATTAAACAAACATAGAGAAGCTACAATAAAAGGACTTCAAATGCAACCTTTCAAAGGTTTCAATCGTATTACTTTTTCTTAACGAGTACCTTCTGAGATGAGGGTGAGGCCTTGATGTAAAAGGGGTTGTTGGCCTGTTCCTGCTTCCTAGCTTCCCTTCTCTGTAAAAAAAAAAAAAGAGAATTAGGATGAGTACATCCCAAAAAGTCTCAATAGCAGAATACACCTACCCTCGCCAGCTCCTTCTCATCCACCTCCGTGTGCCTCGATCTGGAATGCTTGGGTTCCTCTTTAGCAAACACTGCCTTGGGTTTCTCATCCTCAGACTCGCTCTCTGATGGGGCCTCATTGATCCAAGCATCCAAATCCAGTCTGCAGATGGAAGATCATTTTAGAATGTAGCATTAATCACACAAACTATTACATTTTATCTAGAAAGGTTGTGTCATGGAGTTCCTCACCCTTCTGGAATAGGCACTTTCTTTTGAGCTTTGGGGGCCACAGGGTTGAGTTCTCCTGCGAAGAGTGCGGTCACTTCCTCAGCGACTTCCACGTTCTTCTGTTGCAGCTTCTGGATGTATTTCACCAGCTGGAGGATGCAGGAGGCCTGAGGGGGGAAATAATCCATTGCATGAAAATAACCATAGACCATATAATACTATGCGTATTTTTCGGCTCTTACTTTTTCTTCCCCAAAACTGAGGGGGTAAAAGTTGGTGCGTCTTATCGACCAAATGCAGAGCGCCGCGAAGTCCGGTCACGGCCGTATGAGAGGCGTAAGAGCTCCGGAGCAAGGCCGAAGCCGCGGCCATATTTGTACACCCAGCGCTGCGCGCTGATGTCATCGCCCATCTCTGCCATAGCGCGGTCGTGACGAAAACAAAAAAAACTACATTTCCCACAATGCCTCTGGCCGCAGCTGTGCGGTGCTTCCACATCTATACTCACGAGCGAAACTACAGAGCACACGTTGAACGTTAGACTCTTACATTTGAGTGATCTCTCACGCTACAAACCCGATTTCTCACGCTAAAATACATTTCAAGATGTGAAATGGGCACAGCTAATAGTTTATCTGCGATGTTTTTGAGCCTGACGATAAGATGATGATCGATCTGCATTGTCTTCAGTCTGAGGGGTTTTTTTTTCCGCTAAACATTCACTTGCACAGTTTTACAAACTTGGACAGTTTGATCCTTCATTAATGGAGTTATGTGGGTTTTCATAAGCTGACAAAAATCAAAGGTGCACAGATGCACAGCGCTCTCTCTCTCTCTCTTGCTCGCGTGAGGAAAACAAAACGCTCTCAATGACTGAAACTCTTCTTTAATAAACTCAAATCATCTCTCAACGGTACATCTCACATGCAACCGAATTGCCACTTAAATAAGCTATAAATAATGAGTTATTTAACATTAAGGAGTAGTTACATTTATTTTACATTAAAATAATTATTAACTAATTATTAAATAATTATTATTTTACATCTGGGGGTGCCCAGATTCTTTTAAAGGTTTAAAAGGGGGCTCAACTAAAAAAGTTTGAGAACCACTGTATTATTAGTAATGTAGTGACAATGTTACTAGCTATTATTAGTAATGTAGTGACAATGTTACTGGCTATTACGGTATTACTAATGTGGGGGCAATGTTGCACTGGAACAGTGATGGTGATAACGAATGGTGGACTTTAGAGTGATGAGTGGGGGCAAAGAAAAACATTACAGCCTTTTTTTTTGTTACTTTTACTGTTTACTGTCTGTTCATGTTACATGTTTGGCTGTTAACTTTTACACAGTTGATATAAAATATTTTACAAAAGTATTTGGTTCAGAATCTTTTTTTTTCTAGATCTTCCTCTTTTAAAATTGGGTGCGTCTTATGAGCCGAAAAATACGGTATGTAGTGTCTGCAGCATCAGCAGTTTCTCATTAGGTGGCAGGAAGGGGCATAGCAAAGATTCCTGAGCGACTGAAGGTTCAAGGCTTAATAAAACGAGTCAAATCAATCACAGCAGTGTTCTTACTTGTCTCCTTTCCAAAGTCGAAATCTTTCCCTTCCTGAAAATGCTGTGAACTCTGTTTATGTGTAGAACATGAATACCAAATTTCCTGGATGTTGGAGTAGTGTTGTTTTCGACACTGAGTACGATAACGAAATTATTTTGTTGAAAACCTTTTTCTTGTGACGATGAGACGCTGACGTGTTAAATGTCTCTGTTACGATGAAACCTTGACAAGACGCGCATACGTTTTCGTTAATGAAAATGAGAACCTTCTGAATCGTCAATCTCTTTTTCCCCTAGATGTTCAAATAATTTCTCCTTACCCTCTCTTGTACTTCCAGGTTGGCACTCTGGACGAAGAGTGGGAGTCTGTCTATGAGCAGCTGGCTGGTCTCCTGAGCTACCTGGCTGTCTGTCTCCCCTTCGTGCTTTTGCAGAATGGTTGCAAACAGCTTTGCAGCGTTTTGCACATACACTGCCTGTATGTGCCCGGGCAAGGTGGCCACCTTGGGTCTCAGCATTGCCTCCAGTGTCAGCAAGGGGTCTTCCAGATGCCTGTGAGTAAGTGATTGTTGGTATAGCATCTCAGATTTTATCCATAATCTTTCAGAATTGTAGATACGTACTCGGAAAACTCGCCACAGATCCACGCGGCGGCATAGAGAACCTCACAGATTCCATTACGCTGAGTGTTTCCTGTTAGCAGATGTGCGTTGTCTAGCAGAGTGGCCATCTGAGCAACGGCGAAGCCGCGGATGGCTTTGACACGAATGGCTACATCCAGCATTTGGGAAGCGATAAGGTGACCATGCCGTGTGCCCTCAAGGCGAGTTAGTTCCACCAGGATACTGATGTACCTGGTGGGCCAGAAAACGTGTTTTTGACTGATGACATGCAAGTTTCCTGGACAATTTACTTTTCCTCATTCTCGTTTAGTCTTTGTTTTGTATGATCTTCCTGCTTTTCAAGCACAATAGTCTGCAAGCACACGTTCAGCAAGAGAGGGTATAAGTGTACTTACCACTCAAAGTTGGTGATGTACTGATAGTTGCTCTGGCTACAGATGTCAATGATCTTGGTGAGCAACTCATCTCGATAAGTGGTGCCTTCAGCTTTATCCACATGCAGCATCAGCTTCTTCACAATTTCCATCAGGTTCTTCTTTGACACCTAGTCGCCCACAGTCTCCAGCACATTTAGTAAACGGAAATATTACTCAGAAGGAATAAAACGAAACCTTGTACCCACCATGCCATAAAGCAGATCCAGGGCTCGCAAGCGGATGGACTCATCCTTATCATCCAAACACTGGAGGATCAGGTCTTTGTGAGACTGCACAGATTTCGGGTGCGTCTTAAGGATCTTGGACATGGCCAGAAGACCCAAGTATTTCACTGGGAAAAACAACGTTTACAATGTTTACGGCCTGAACCTAAAACAAGCTACAACTGTTCTGAGAAATTAGTGGATTTTAAATATACACCAGACAAAGATTTTGTTCTGTTTAGTGGCAGAAGCATGTTCCACCAGACATTAAGAGTTTTACTTGAAACTTAAGTGTCCAGGAAGTGTTTAAACCGAAGTGTTTTGATCACCCTCTAGTGGCTGGCTGTACAACATGCGATTAACTCATCCACACCAAAGACATTTCAGGTTATTTAAAAAAAAGCTGAAGTTGGCATTTACTTCTAAGGCTGTTAAGTTTCAGTTTCTAAACTCAGATTTTTGGTGCCACTAGAAGATGGAAATTTCTGACTACATTTTATACGTTTTATTACTTTTATGGCAATGCTTTTGTTCTTTATAGCTATAGAATACTTTATTGCACATTAAATATAACTAAAGTCGTAGCGTTGAAATGAATATAATTATTTTCTCACAAGGAATCTCAACTTTGGAGTTTTTGCTAATAATGGTGAAACACATTGCTATTAACCATAAAATGTAATTCCACAATTTCTTCGCCCAAAAAGTAAAAAAAAAAAAAAAGACATACAAAATACACAAAATAATGGAAAAAGAAAGGACAAAGGACAAACTTTAGACATGCAGTGGGGCAAAAAAATATTTGATATTCTGCAGTTTTTACATCTAAAACAATTCGATTTTCATTATAGCTCCACCTCAACTGTGAGAGGTTGAACTAATCACGGTAGTTACATGCATCTTAAAAAAAATCTCCATTTCATGCAAGATCGCCTGCCAACCAGCAAGAATACAGAACAACCATTCTTTCAGAGACTACAAATCATCATCCAAGGAAACCAGTGACAAAACTGGATGACCACAATTGCAATGACTAACAGTTATCGATTGAACATCACATTTTAATCCCGAGGTGGATAAAACACACAGCGTAAGCTAGCGAAACAAGGCCCATTCTGAATATTTGTAAACACCACATGTATGATCCACACAAGGCATAAGAGAAGATTATGTGGTCAGATAAGGGGAAAATATAACTTTCAGGTGACCCCCCCCCCCCAACAAATAAATAAAAATAAGCAGTTAAGCATGAGGGTGGAAACATTAAAATTTGGGGTACAATGGGATGAAAGGATGGTTGATGCCAAACCCTCTATTCTGCCCAGTGATATCTCGCACCAGTGACAACTGTAAGCCTGTAAGGAGTACAAGGAAATCCCAGGAAAAACCAGATTAAGAATTACAGGAAACAACCTCTGCAAGGGTTTCTGTACCGAATATTAACTTCTATTTTTGCTGTATCCAAGATTTATTTGTTATATTACAAATAGAACTTAATCAATTTTAAATAACTGCAGTTGAACAGGAAAAAACTAGACCTCTTGATTCTTTCTAAGTGGTAAAGCTTGAAAAAATGGAAATGTGTCAAATATTTTTGCCCCACTGGGTACATATATAGACAAGACACAACAGGACACACCCCCATATGAAAACAAATGGACTTCTGTTTTGTTTTTTGTTTTTCAGGAACGTTCAAGTGTTTGAAATGACCTTAAAATAAGTTACGCTAAACATTAATGATAGGAACTGGAATGCATTGCTTAGACGTTAGGAAAGTAGGTATTTTCTGTACAGATTATATTTGGAGATCTTTCCAAAAAACAAAACAGTCCAATGTTCACCAATCTACTCTATGGCTAGTTTCTTTGGAACACCAATAACTCGAACTCCAGAGACGTCGCTCAAGAAATCCCTTGAAATTAAACTATGTGTTTGATTGAACTTTTCTGGAAGTTCCTGAAGCCTTGAAAGTAATTGATGATTGACTCTTGGCAATTGTTGATGTATCTTCGAGTTATTCAGAATGGAGATCTACACGGACTCCATCTACAGGGCCGGAGGGGGGAGGACACAGAGACATGCAGACAATGAGAGAATGACACACTGCAGGCATTGATAGAAGGCTCACAGTTCTGGTCCGAGTCTTCAATCAGGATTCGCAGTTTCTGCACACAGAGCTGTAGATGGAACGACAAGATGGAAAGCAGGGAAGACAAAATTACCATCAAATCTTTCAAAGTGGAAAATAAAAACAGCACAAATATGACAATTTTGTTGAATTTTATGAGCACCACTTTATGTGAGTGCATCACCAATGGTCCAAATGAAACAAAAAAAAAAAAAGCCGGTCACTCCAAGCAATGTAACAAAAGCCCACCTGTATACTAGCGCTGTGATTGGGCATCCCAGAGGACAGAGAGATCAACACTAAGGTAAAAAGGGAGAAAATAGATATCAATGAGGGGAAAAAATTAAACAGGGTCACGGCACCAGAAAAAAAAACACTACTGACTGACCTGCTATGACTGTGTTGACACACTCATAAAGAAGTGACATGGCTGAGGTACTGGAGAGAAATATGAAAGACAAGATAAGATTCAACCCGAATACACTTGTTTTTCTGTGGGTGAGCATGTGTGATTGTTACCTGTGGATGAGATTTGTTAAGGGCTCAATTAACTTCTTTCCCAAACGAGGCTCCAAGGGTGTTAAAGCACCAAACTAAAGGATGGAAACACAATTTCAGATATTTAGAAAGTTACAGCCAATTCATGATGAAAACATGGATCAAAATGGATAAATCAATTATTCGTGAGCGTAAAAAGCCATTACTCCCAATTCTTCTCAGTCAGTTCTCGCAGCAAGGGCATCACACCTTGCACTGCAACAATCGCACACAATTCGGCTCTCACCAATTTAATGATCTTGATAAGAACCCAGTTGTTGGTGGAGGAAGTCATGAGTTTGAAGAACAGTGGTGCCAGGGACAGGTAGTTTTTGGGATTTCTCCTGGCAAGCTCACAGATGACGTTCACAGCTGCAGACTGGACACCTGAAACACACCTAAAGTGTTAACTGTGAATGGGGCAAACTTGGGAAATAGCATCAAGCCTACCAGGATCTGGATCCTCCAGCTTTTCTTTGAGTCGTGGGAACGCCGGGCGCAATGACTCCGGGTATTTCAGGAACACTTTGTACATGATCAGCACGGCTTTCTTGCGAATGTAAGGTTTGGTGTGGGACATCTGAACATGGATGAAGGAACAATGAGGTAAGCTCTGAATAAATATATGACAGATGCATATGCTCTGACTAGGTGTACCAGTGTCATGATGTCATTGGCCAGGTCCCGAGCAAGGTCAGGGGTCACAAAGCAGGAAAGGCCCGTCAGGGCCACGCCAGTGTCATACTGGTTGGGACTGCTAAGATCCTAGTGGGAAATTATTAATGCAAATATTACTGACCATCTGTGTAGTAACACAGGTAACTGGAATTACAAAACTTACTTTGCGAATCTGATTGGTCGTCAGCATGATGACATCAGTGCTCTCGTGAAAGCACTGGGATGCTGCAAGGTAGCCAATTCGCTGAAAAAAAAAAATAATAATAATAATAAAAAGCGAGAAAGCTTGCAAATTACTGTTATGAACAAATATTAAACATCTAGTGTTCATCTCTTAGGGCCAATTCCTAGTTATACATTGATTGAAAAGATGCCTGAACCACCTCAACTGGCTCCTCCTCAGCAAATACTCGTAGTGGCGTAGTGGGAGTATTATTCATTCAGTCATGACGCAAAACTCTTGCAGATTGGTGATAGTAGGAACGCAAATTGTCCAGTAAATCAAAAGCTTGCCTTCTCACTAGACTATTTCTTCAAGACGTGTGAATAGAATTGTGAATAACGCCACTTTTCCACTTAACCGTTTTGTAACATTTCGGGTGTACATTGCATAATTTCCACCGTATTCTGCAGCATGTAGCTGTAGTTGTTTTCACAACATTTGGATGAGGTTCAGTATAACAGAGGGCTAAGTCGAGGAACTTAGGAAGGGAAACACGTTGTGTAAATGGAAAAATGAGTGACAACAACCTGTTGATCACTGACTGGTCAGTTGTTGAGCTTGCTATATGGCCTGAAAAAAATTACTGCTGCGTGCTTATTTACAGCGTGTGCATGAATATGTACCATTGGCCATTCCTTGCAAGCAATTAATACGATTCCAATTACTCCAATAACAAGAAGTTGCTTGTTATATATAGTAAAGAATGTCCTTAACAAGAAAAGCATTACCCATTTACCCTATAACTGCCACCTTTTGACTAAACCATGATGTAAACAAATACAGCGGAGCCTTTATATTTACAATAACATTTTGGACCACATTCTCTTGCTATGAATACTAGAATTTCTAAAACATAAGCAGTACTTGCAAGCGTGAAGACTCGAGCGTTAAAAGTGCTACAGAAAAAAAGTTGAATAAAAGTCTTAAATTACATTTTCAATGTGAACACTGACCTTGTAGGTAAACTTTGAAGAGCTCATCACCTCCACGATGTTGAAGGCGGCCCAACTGACATCATAGCCAAGCATCTGCAGCTGTTGGCAGGAGAAACCAAAATATTAAAATGAATAATCCAAGAGTGAAGAAGCAGGAGTTCATAAAAGATCCATACATATGTAAGCTTGCAGACGGCATTGGCTTTAACAGCGATGTTGTCCTGCTTGAGCTCTTGCTTGATCTCATCGATGCAGGTAGAGATGTATTTGGCCTGTAGATGATATAAAACCCTCGTTAGCAACAAGGAGGAGGAAAAAAAAAGGAAAAAAAGGAAGAAAAAATAAATAAAAAAATCGGACAAAAGTGCGACAAATCTTTTTCAGCCATCTCATTGGTCAGAGATTTTGGCGGAAAACTCAGAGTAATTAAGCAGCCTTTTTTTTTTTAGACTTTAAAAGACAAAAAGCTTTTAAAGACCACCTAGAAGACGGGAGCATTTCCACAGTTTTTCAACCTTTGTATATGTTTTTTTTTTTGGTGCACTAACATGTTTTTCTAATTAATATAAGTGTTGTAAACAGTGATGTCGTTAGCTCTAATTTAGGGGGGCTTCAGCCTCCCTAAAATATCCCAAAGCCCCCCCTATAATTTGGGGCGACATTTTATTTATTATTATTATCTTGATGTTTAAAATAGATTTTAAATAAGTGCATACATGCAGCGAACACGAGCCAGCAAGAAAGCGAGTTAAACTGAAGTTCACTTTCGAAATTATTATCGTTATGATTCCCATCATGCCTCATTAGCATGCGTCAAGCGTGACGTGGTAGGCGGCCGTATAAGCAGCTGGACCAACACAACAGTGTAGAGGCAGCAGCAGTAAACAGCAGTGAACACACGGTGTACACACGGTCAGCGATTGCACGTTGATAGCAGCGATTGTTGCTTAATCTGAACATTTACCTGTGGTAAGAGAAGGAAGGACAATATTGTAGCCTAGTCTATTTCAACCTTAATGTTGGAACCTAAAGCGAACGTCGTCTAAAATGCTAACATCGTGAAAAATCTTTTATTAGCTGTCTAATATCCTGTCGAATCTCTGAAGTACACATAATGTTAGTATCTATTCCCAATTACCGCGAGGGAAATTTAGTGTCATTAGTACTAGTTCCCAAAACGTTCTCCCAAAGGGATTAATAAAGTAAATTCTATTCTATTTTCACCGCATGCAATGTACAAGAAGCCCTCCAGGGGCTAAGCCCCCCCTATCTGTCAACCCTAGTGACGTCCCTGGTTGTAAACTTAGTTTTGTTGGTATATTTATTACTTGTTTAGTGATCTAATATTTTTCTTAGTGTTGTAAACTTGTTTTTATTTTTTGTTTCAATTTCTTTGATTTGAATATTTTATTGTGTTTAACACTAATGGGCCACTGTATTTAAGAGACATTAAAACACCTCTAGCTACTATAATTTGACATTTTAACAACTAAATACAATATAGTAATATGGTGAACACTTCGTTGATTTGATTTAGTTTATTTTTCATTAGCTTTGCAATAACCTGGTCTTTATTATTCAGGGAAAATAGTGTTGCTATTTAAAATGATTGACGTGGTTTCTAAAAAGAAAACAGTGAAGTCTATTTGTATTAACATATTTTTTCTGTAAAATTGAATACCATTATAATACAATGCACAATACATGCTGTTTTATCTGTAACTGATAAAAAAGCAAAAGAAGTGAGTGAAGGAGTTTCGAGGGGCAGTTGCACTTGCACAAGCATATTCTTGGGATCTTGAGACATACAAAGTCCTGTTGTGTTGGGTGAGAGTGGTGGTCATGTGTCTTCAGTCATGAGACAGTCACAACAGAAGGGCTTCTAGAGGCAAAGCCCTCCTTTACTCATTACCATTTTCCACTGTTTCATGAATATATGAGTCTTTAATGGCCTTAGGGCTCTAATAAACTCATTATGTGGCATGGACACGAATGAAGTAATATTATAAATAAATAAAAGAAGGCTCTCCAAGTCGGTTCTATGAGACATATTCATATATAATCAAGCTGTGACGATCAATACAATAAAAGAATATTTAGCTTTCAAAAAGGCTGTGACCAGAGGAAACAACATGTGTTTGATCGTTTATTTAATAGCAACATAAATGTACGTAGCATTTAATTTTACTAATTGATTTATCAATAGTATAAAAATGCAGTTGGAGATACCTAAGCAAAGTGAAATTATTTTTAGAGATATTTTGTGACTAATCAAAACTCAGGTGTTGATACCTCCATTCTTCGAACGAGGACAGCCTCGTCAGAAAAGTACATTATGAGTAGTCAAAATAGCATTACAGTTATCTATTATCCAAACTAGGACAAATCCAAACAGAATTGAGAACAAAAAATGGATTTAATGTTAAAAATTATGAAAGAGTGAGAATGTTTAATTTGATTAAAGTTAATGTTATATCGTCAAATTCTATGAAGCAGTTGAAAGGGCTGAAATGTGGTTATACAAGTCTAACATTTAATGTAAATACGGGACAATACAAAATCACAGTGAACTAAAGGAACACCATGGTGCACCAGTCACATAAAATTAGTTTCTAGGGATAAAAAGCAGCACCAGAATGTCGATATGTCGATTTGTCATGCATGATGAATTATGAGTCACTTCATCTCTCTAAGAAGGTAAACATAAGGGAATAGTATGCCCTCAAGAAGATACTATTGTTCTCTTCTCATTCAGCACTTATGAATCATGCATTATGGGTAATTTCAGCCCATTGCCGTGAATGAAATATTTGTTTGTAAGCCAAGGTTTGGTCTTGTACAGCTCAGCAAACCTTCAGCTGAGATTGAAGAGCTTCTCAAGCAAACAAGACTATCTTTCTGTTGATGTAAACTCAAGGATCATTTTCTAGACTTTGTAAACTGAGAGTATATCAAAAATGTGTCTACAATGACCCCAAAACCTCAAACAATTGCAAATCCAAGAATACATTTCATCAAAGCAGCTTGCAAGTTTTTTGACAGCACCAGCGATTCGGATAAATACACCCAGCGCCGGTGGAAAACAAATATAGCGGTCTCACACGAACGCATCGAGTACAAACAGAGCACACACACCAGCAGTCTCACGGTTCATTCAGGAGGCCATGAATATTTCACAGGCCTGTGCACTGTTGGCCAGGTAACAGACACGGTATATCAGAGCACTGGTACAGGTTACATAGACTAAGCCTGGCTGATACCTGACTCCAGATGTTTGCAGATAAAACAGGAAGGCTGGAGCTAGAAAAAATAAGGATGTCTTCAAGGGGAGCATGTGTTTGAACAGAAATGTGGCTTTTTAAATGATCAAAAACACTAATCTGTAAAGCCCTTTAAAGCCGAGCTACTCTTGAATTGCTACATTTGAGATGTCACAAACCTTTGGATCGTACTAGTCATTTGCCACTAACCAAATTGTGATTCCGTCAAACATCCTCCTTATGTTTATCACTGTGAAAAATAAATAAACGGGGTGCTGAGGGTATTGCTGAGCCGATCTGCCATTTTAAGGCATACAGTCCGCCACCTGTCAACAGATGCTGTTAATGATGACTAAAGGATTAAATTAATAGGCCTAAATAAACAAATAAATAAATACAATGAATTGTGATGGGGTGCGGGTGGTGCTCATCAAGGCTCAGGTTTTTAAGAAACAGTGGAGCTGATGAGCAGAAGGAACGTGGCTTCCACTACATTGCATAACCCAGGGCTGATGAAGAGCAATCGCAACTTTTGGAGCAAACACAGAGACAAGATCGCGACCATAGGCAGGTCCCCTCGATGGGAATCAGGTGGCGGACTGTATGCCTTAAAATGGCAGATCGGCTCAGCAATACCCTCAGCACCCCGACGAGCAGCAAGGCCGGCTGCTGTGCTGACCCCAGGTTGGGGTCCTTGGAGCATGGTGGATTTATGAACATTGTGGGTATTTCCTTTTTAATTTGATTTGAAATCAGTGCGCATGTGGTGCTTGAACTGTATGTGTGTGTGTCCGTATCTCTCTCGCCATTAGTGACAGAATGAACAGCCCTAAATAAATGAAATTCCCTCACCTCTCTAAGAATTAATAACCATGCAAGCAGATTTTTAATTCTTACATTAATTATACTTAATATTTAATCCTTGTCTCCTAATTAAATGCATTGCTTTTATGGCAGTATAAAGGTATTTAAAATATTTAAATGGTTACCAGATTATTTGAAACCAGTAGTAGTGGGTTTTGAAGGTCCTATTAAATTGTTGATTTTAAAGGTCCTATTTTAATTAAATATCTGAAACACTTCACCTAATTGATGTCAAGATGTTGCATACATTGACTTGAAATATTAAAAAAAAGCCAATATTTCAAATAGACAAATCAACAGTCTTGTAATAACTTCCATAATAAGTGTCATATAAATGGTTAAGGGAGGGATGTGGATGAAGCCTGTAGCAAGAAATATACTGTCATTTTACTTGACAAACTTAAAAAGGGGATTTTGATTTGGCTTGATTAGACACTGATGAAAGGTTGTTTCAAACAAGCTTCCTGCATATGAAAAATGAGCAATTTAAACAACATAGGATTTGAAACTAAACGTTGCAAAACTGTGACAAAATATGTAATTATTAGAATTCATTCTTTAGTCCTAAATCGGGAATGGAACAAAGAGGGTGCACATGTGGTCATGGTACCCAGAAGTTGCAGAGTGAGTGGCAAAAAGCTTATTCGTGGCAAATGTGACATGAGTAAATGCTGAGCATATGGGAAATTACTTGAATTCTCACTTGACAAAAAACGTAGAAAAACAAAACACTAAAATAATTTTGTTAGATTTAGTTTCTATAGTTTAGTTCTTTGGTTAGTTTCTTACAAACTACAAATGTAATATATTTGAGAAAAAACTGAGACCCCTATTGGTAGACCTCGATTTAAAACCAATGCACCCCCAGTTAGCATGAATGTGTTTTCGGAAGAACCCAATTAATCTGAACATCTGTCAACAACAACAACAACAACATTGCGAATGAAACCGACCATTTCCGCGTTCGAACATACGTCATCACGCACCCTTGAAGCTTTGAGTCACACCTTTATTAACCTCAGTGTTGTCTTGATAGGAAAATCAGCATTTACTGGGACACGGTCATTATCGTGACAATGAAGAAACAATGTATATAATTACATGTATGTTCATATGTATACAATATCAACAATGAAAACGCATACGTTATATATTAATTTTGCACAACGTAGCGTTAATTACATTACTGTCTTGACGTTAGCATTGCTAACTGGCCTCATCCTGGATGAATAAAACGATGACAGGCTGTTGTAACAGCATAGAGCTTCGTTCTTGTCCTTCCAATTACTAAAACTGCAATGCATGTTTTCTAGCTTAATATTTAACTTTAGTTAGCCTACTCTAATACCCTTATTAAGATATAGCATGTTAGCTCACCTGAAATTAGGTGATTTGTGATCACTGACACGGTAAACGCTTGCATCATTTTATACGACATAGCTTTTCAATATTTAAACATATATTTAGATTTTTTACACAGTGTTAAAGGCACAAACACCTCACCTCATCCTCCTTGTGATTCCTAATGCCACGTACTAAATCCTGCAGGTTTTTATCGAACATCCGATCGATGCTCCCCTTCACGATCTTCAGTGCCATGGTGATTTCCCTCCAGTCCGACCGGACCGAACCACTATCACGGGCTTTACGTGAGTGTTACCAGCCCGCTGGAGATCTAGCGGCTCATTCAATCCCAACCAGCGGCCTGTGCAGGAGGGGTTTTGCTCTTTCTCTAAGCGCTGATCTGCAGCGGACCCGACTAGGAAATGGCTGACAAAATGGCGGACGATCACCTGACTGTCAAACGGTCAAACCCTTCCACACTGCAACGGCACACGAAGGAACAAAATACTTAATTTAAAATAAATAAAAGTTGAAATACATGTATGAATAAATAAATAAAAGGATGAATGCGAATAAAGATTTTGATTAAATAAAACAACAAATAAATAAACGCTTGAATAAATTAATAAATGTATACACTTATTGATAAATGTATTCAATTGGTGGATTTCTACATCTAACCTTATTAAGATCTACATCTGTATTTATTAATTTTTCTTTTTTTTGTAGTTCTGTGACCGTATGCTAATTTTGTGGGCGGTCCTACCTTCAATCTAACCCTGGATTGGTTAAATCAAAATCACCTTTACGCCGTGACTGCATCGCTTCACAAAAGATCCGAGATTAGCTTCTCGTGATAAAAATTCACCTCAAGCTGGTGCAAATTATTAAAATCGTTAACATAATCCTTGGAAGATGCTTGGTTTTGTGAAGGATTAGAATGGGGGACGTTGCTCAAGTGAGTCGTCGTTCGTGTGTACGCAATAATCCCCGTGAAACTCAGCACTAAATCTGTAAGAAGTGACTTTTGATCATATGGAAACTAATAGCGTTGTCTAAATTAGTAGACTAAATCATCATATTTCATATAAGCTATAGCAGCCATCAAAAAAAAGCAGCACCCTATCAAAGAGCTGTTCTCAATTAACCAATCCTGGCACAGAGTGAAGTTGGAGCCGCCCATTTAATTAGCATACGACCCGAAAAAAATATATTGTTCATAGATATAATTTATGCATTTTTTCAGTCAGTTTGAGTATTTTACTTTAGAAAGCATTCTTTAGTTTCTTCTCAAATGCTACACAGAATTAAATATTAACTTATTCCAAATCATATTGATGTAGTGTAAATAAATTATCAAAAACATTTACTTCCGTTCTTGTATTTGATTACCTATATAAGGCAATGTCTAAATGTTCAGCTTAACATTTATATCAAGTCAACATGTTATGACACAAACATTGAAGCGCAAAAAAAAAATCATATCCATCATGCGGAATTTTATTCATCCTTTACAGATACTAAAAAAGCTTGGACCAAGTTAAACAGCACTACAAACATTGTAACGTGATAAGCATGTTTTATGACACCCATGTAAAGAGCGTTTTACAACCAACTGGCCAAACAGACAAGCCGTACATTAAGAAAAGCTTTTGGGGAAGGTTTTTTTTTTTAAAAAAACTGAATCAGGTGTGGTTCTGTGAACAAGTTTTGATTGATATTTAACTTTCCTTGAACAACTGTTGAGCTCAAATTCAGCCATTGTTTTTTTGCGTTTTGCATTTTCATAAAAAACAAAATGAAAAAAGGTTTTACTCATAAAAAGCAGCTACATAATACAAGCGACTCTCCAGATAAACTCTGATTACAATGTTTCCCCCCTTAAACATCTAAACAGTTTTGAAATAGACAGTCCTCACCTCCACTAACTGTTTGTGTTTAGTTGCCTCAAGATATCCCCATTCAAAAGTGCTAATGATGTTCAGTTCACGTTTTATGTACAGATCACAAAAGTGGGTAGACAAAATAACACCGATGAATGACGGAAGCTGAATGGAAAACAGGTAAAAGAGACAGGCACAGTTCAGCTCTCAGAAGACATCTGCTCATCCTGTTCTCCACTGTCCTCTCTTGCCTCAGCTGTGAGATCGGACTCATTTCTGAGTGTTTTCTGCTCTATGGAGTCGTTTGCATTGGGTCTGAAAGACATATTAGATATTTATTATCAAGTAATGCAATTAAAAACATGGCAAATGTCTTACAAAAACCATGTGTTTTGATGCTCTGCATGAGTAGATTCAGTCATTTTATAAATTCCATTATTCCTAATCAAGGCCATAGAAGCCTCCAGGAGAAAGGAGCCTGTCTGAACTCAACTAAAGCTGCAAGCAGCAATCAAAGGAGTCTCCCACCTCTGATCCCATCACATCTCAGTGGACGGTTTGTTGCAATATACACTATGGCCAATCCCTATTTAGGATATGTATTCATGGAGTGAATGGTCAAAATTCAAAAAACAATAGAGGAAAATTAAACAATCATAAAGTGTCATGACCCCCAGGTGGCGCTGTGAATGAGCTTGAATATTGTTCTGTAGTTGTTTTGGCCAATAGAGTAGTAAAAAAAAAAGTATATTAAATTTCCAACCTGCTTATTCCCTTTCGGGGTCACAGGGGTCTGCCGGTGCCTATCTCCAGCGCACATTGGCTGAGAGGCAGGTGTACACCCTGGACAGGTCACCTATCTATCGCAGGGCAACATTCACTCACACATTCACACCTAGGGGGAGTTTAGATTATTCAATTAACCCAACAACATATTTTTGGGACTGTGGAGGAAACCGGAGTACCCGGAGGAAACCCATGCAAGCACCGGGAGAACATGCAAACTCCTTCCAGGAAGGTCACCGGCGAGCCTCGAACCAGCAACTTTCTAACTGGAAAGCCACAGTGGTACACTCTGTGCTAATTGTACAAAATGTTTATTGTTGTAGAACAATATGTGTTCTGAGTACATTCAGTGCTCAAGCCCTAAATATTAAGGAAATGCAATAAGTGCAGATAGTGGACTGATTGGATGGCAGCTGCGGACTAAAAGACGGTCAACCGCATCACAAAATATAGTGCAAAACTCGAGATCCAAACTAGCCGAGCGCCGAGAGAATGAGCTTTGTTCTCACATCCAGTAATAATCCTCCTCAAGGGGCGGTACAAAAGCATGACGTGTGCTCTCCTCCTTCTAAACAATAAACTCATTTAACATCACCTTAAACTAATAAAACACTAAAATGTAATAAGTATATAAGTCTAAATATAATGATAATAAAAACAGGAATAATAAGTAGATTAACGAACTAAAGATCTAAAGCTAGAGAAATTCTATGTCTCTAAATGACCACTAGATGGTAGTATAACACAACTAATGAGACGCTATTGTTTAACGTAGATTATCCATTACAATAGCTAGCGACATCTTTCTTGCTGCAAGATTATATTAACCATTGAAGATGAAAGAGCATTCAAAATATCTAAAAAGCATAAAAACTTCACAATGGGCTACACAATGTTAACCATTTTAAAGTTATATGCTGCCACTGGCTATAGCCTAGCAACTAAAATGTTAACATGGCAACCAATTTTAGCAGATCTCAGCTTTGAAAAATAATAGAGACTTCTGTTTTTTATTGCAAAGGGGACAGAACAACTGTACCATATTGAGGGAAGGCCATCCATTCCCTCATTAAAAGTACTGAAGATGGGTTGTCTTCCAGCATAACAATGACCCCAAACACACAGCGAGAGCAACTACACAGGGATTTTATAAGAAACCTAGGCTAAGCTACCTGTTTCATTGAAGTGTCCAATGTAGGCAATGTTTTAGCCCTTTGTTTACCACTCACTTACGGGTCAAAGGAATATGGCTGGAAAGGAGAAATGGAACCAGGCCAAAAACTGGTCAAGAGGAAGCCGTTTTTCACCTGATGCCGTTTGGAGACTTGTTTTCATCTGCATTCTCTTGCTGTGTGGGATTGGGATTGCCTTCTGATTCAGAGCCATCTCTTCTCTCGCCTTCTGATTCTCCATTTACAGGCTTGGAGTTGTCTTCAAAGAAAAAGAGAGAAGATTAAGCAGAAAGCGATACTACCGTCAGAAATGATTCAGGTTTCACATAGTACCCGTGTTCTTGGAGTCCTGCTTGATGCTTTCTTGGATCTTTTCATTTGGCTTTGGTTTACTAGTGTCAATTTTGCCAATAAACTGGAGCTTTAGTTTATTATAGACGGCAGTGGCCTTCTCCATAACTGCAGTGCTGGCTTTGTATCGGCGAATCTAAAAGACAAAGTCATGGTCTGAGCCAAATATCCCATAACTTACTCATTTAATGTACTGGGAGTAGAAATGCACCCCATCATGCACACCTTTTTGAGGGTGGCAATAACATCTGCGTTCTTCTGCAGGATGTGTGTGTTCACTTCTACCGCGGCAAGGTCATCCAAGGCCTGTAGACACTTCTCAATGTCCTAGGAGTACCAGAAGATCAAATGAAGCTGAAAAACTCACATTAGATCAAATTCAAACATGATATTTAGAGAAAACATACTTACTGGATGGTCAACCTTCAGTGCAAACCTGATGTCTGTGTGGAGCTTCTGGAGTTTCTCTTCAGGTGAGGGTTCTGGGTGTGCATGAAGAGAAAGGTTTACAGCCTTGCAAACGTTTTACATTATTTATAAACAATAAAATATTTCTCAACGAGTGAAAAACTAGGAACAACAGAACTGGAAATAAAGCTTTGTGAGACCTTTTTTCTTCTCTGCCTTCTTCTCAGGGGGGCGCACCGCCTTCCGTTTCGGCTTCTCTGGTTTAGGCCTGAAGCAAAAGATTTGGTTTTTCTTTAAAACCTGAAAACCTTTACATTCTCTAAATAACAAACATTATATAAACAAGGACTACTTCAAAACTGGAATACGAACACATCTCGACACGTACTTTGATTTGTGTTTCTCTTCTGATCTTTGTGGCTTCTTTTCTTTGATTGGCCTCTCTTTTTTCTCCTTCTCTTTCTTTTGCTTTTTCTGATTCTCTTGGCGTTTGGCGGATTTTTTCACCTATAGCACAAACACAACCGAACCAGGTCAAGAATGAGGATTCACTAGCAGAAACCGTAGATAATTCTGTTGACTCACGTCTGAGGGTGGTGGTGAGTCCGAGTCAGACGGAGCTGGGATCGGTGGAGGTGGAGGCTTCTTGGACTTCTTCAGAGGGTGATCATCCACCTCATCGTCTGAGCTGCTGCTGTTGCTACTACTCCCGCTACTGCTTCCTCTCCGTGCCTTGGAGTCTTTTTCTTTTTTCCGTTTCTCTTCCTCCTCTTTCTCTCGCTCCCTCAGCCGCCGCAGCTCTTCCGCCTCCTCTTTCTTCCTGCGCTCCTCCAGCTCCTTCCGCCGCTCTTCGTCTCTCTTCTTCCACTCACTGACACGGTCCGGCTCGCTGTCACTATAATAGCAAATACCGCGTAAAATATTGGCAAACAAAGGATCTTTCCCATCTTTTCAATGGGTCCAAGAAAACAAAATTGTCATTTCCTGAAAACTGGTACCAAATAAGAAAATGGAAGTTGTTGAGTTAGAAGCCCTTCCTTTGTATCTAACTAACTTGCATCTTAGAACACATAGACGAAACGCAATAAGCGCAGTCCTGTCACCTTGCGTTTGGAAGGCAGAAGACTGCTCTTTGTGAACGCAGCCGGTCAAAACCGTTCTGGGAGGTGATGATCCCAAAATCGCTTTGATGACAGACTAGGAATTGACCGAAACTTGACCAAAACTGCAATTTTATATGTGCAAAGAAATCTTTCTGTTGGTTAGTTCATTAACACCCCCCCCCCCCCATTGCCCTCCCAGTTCCAATAGAAAACTGTATGCAACATGTTGGGATTTATTTGGTAAGTGCGTTGGTAAATGAGCTTTTTTTTAATGCTAGGGGTGTAACGGTACGCTAAAATCGTATTCGGTTCGGTACAGTGTCTTGGAGAGTTCGGTTCGGTACAAAACAATAAGAACTTACAAAATCTTTATTTTGAAAAGCTGACAATACACAGTAGAATTCTTGTATACAATATATAAAAGTGACACATTTCAGTGATAAATTGATAAATAAATTGCACTCTTTATAAAGAAACATACATTTTTAAAATAAATAAAGAAATGCTACAACTAGTTAGGACCTGAAAACTTTTAACACTAGCAACAGCTTCAGCTTGTATATCAACAAAACTAACTATTCAAGTTTTAAGTTTTTGGCTAAAAAGATTAACCTATCCACATTTTCTGAAGAGAGCCCAGATCTGGTTGCAGTGACAATATCTCCAGCAGTAGAAAATGTTAGATGTGTTGCCTGCCCGATCTCCGTGGAACGGCATACAACTTTAAATTTATCCACTCGTCTATCCTCATTATGTATTTTAACAGAGAAGCCAAAGTGTTCCCAAACAGGAGACCGTAGTGAGGTGGGAGGGTCTTCAAGCTCTGGCTTCTCTTTCACTGTTGCCATTACTCGTGCAGCTCTACTGTGCGTCACTCAATAGCGTCCGTGCGGAAACTCGCCTAGGAACAATGTTCCGCTGCGCTTAATATCGCGCTCAATACATCCCCGTGAACCGTTACACCCCTATGTAACGCACATTTTCTAAATGTTTGCACATCCTGGCGTTTCTATACAAGGCTTTTTAAAATGCAATATTCAAAAATCTGCATAAAAACAGGTCCATGTTTTGAAAATAGTCAAAATAACAAATTGTTGACTTTATACAAATGCATTTTCTATTAACAGGAACTGAGCATGGTATTATTTTTTGGATAAAATGTCTTCCAAAACTATAACTAATTAAAGTTTACATGCGTGTACAGTACTTGCATTATAAAAAGCATACAGTTGAAGCCACAATTATTAGACCCTCTAAATCCTTTTTCTAACAATTACCCAGTGATGTTTGCTGCAGCAATGGAATGTTTTGACATTATTTCCCCTTTTTGTTCCATCAGGAATAGTTTGATTTTAACTGCAGCTTCTTAAACCAAGTAATTTTTAAAATAGACTAATAAAACCTACCTGTCATTATTAGCCCCTTAAGAATCTATTGCTTTGATTGTTGTTATAACAAACTACCGCAATCCAACGATATGTTCATTTATGCCAATTTGGCATTTAAATTGCACTTAAAACCTGATGATTATTGAAATACAACACACTGTCAACAAGACAAAGACAAAAGAGATTAGTTTGGATTTGAGAGAAAGAATTGTTATTCTTAAAGACTGCATTGAGAAACATCATCAAGACCAACACAGTGGAAATAAAGACAGACAGAGGCAGGAAGTGAATGATTTTGGAAACTGAACTAATGAGAGGTGCCTAAAGACCCAAAAACAACTGCACTGGCCAACTCTAGAATTGATGACTAAAAGCAATGGACTCTAGGAATTTGGAGAAAGAAGGGAGAGTGTTTATAAATAGCAGCAAGTTGTATTTCACTAGGGCAAAATGTACGACTGTATTTACCTATTCTACAAAAAGTGTTGCATTCACTGGGAAAGAATGCATTTAAGTACTTGCGTTCTCTACCAAATTTTTCATATAAAACCTACTTGTGCTCCCTCAGCCCTCGTTTGCAAAAAAGTAGATGTGCTCACTTGAAGATTTTGAACTCTCTTGCAAAACAAGTTTTCTCAAAAATGGAAAAACCCAGTCAAACACTACGCTTTCACACCACTGTGAAAGATGGCTCAGGCTTGTGTTCACAAGGGACTCATACTACATTCCCCATTTGTTTCCACTAATAAATTGTGACTCAAAAGCTTTAAGTAAAGTAGTTTTAATTCAAAACAATCCACCTCATAGTCTGATTTGTCTTTACCACCAAGTTCCTTTAGAGACTATGCATGGGTCACAGCTGAATGGGGATTTAACATGCATACACTGGTCAACACATCCCAACAGCATTCAAGACATGGGGATAAAAGTGAGGGCATGAAATACAGAGATGAAAATGATGAATCCATCTCACCTATCGCTGTCTGATGAAGAGGATGGAGCTCTTTCTGGTGCTGCTTTGGCTTTCTTCCCCCGTGGTTTTGGTGGTGGTTTTTCAGCTAAAGAAAAGAAAGTTGTCTTTTAGTGTTCTGACTTACAGTTTCAAGTCGTCAAGCAAACCCTCACCTTTTTTGCGTCCTTGAGGAGCTTTCCTGGTCGGAGGAGGAGGCTGAGGTTCAGAATCGGAGTCGGATTTAGACCCAGACTGTGATTCCGATCCTGATGCTGCCGGTCGTGGCTTATCATCCTCCGAATCACTCCTGATGGGTCTCTGATCGGACTGGGAGCCTGAGTCCGAATCAGAACCAGACGATGCCTTCTAAAGTAGTACAGAAGACGTTTAAGCTTAAGCAAGCTCGTAATTATAAAATGTATAGGACATAAAATTATAAGACATCCTCACCTTCCTCCTGCCTCGGCCTGCTGGCTTTTTACCTCCTCGACCACTTGACTCTTTCTGTGGTTTGAAGTCCTACGCAAAACATTAATAATAAAATGAACTTTTATTTTGTGAGGAACAAGACGGACAGAAAGCAAAAGATTTCATAAACTTTTCAAGGTCAGGGGGTATTTGAGTGCCACCCTACAAATGCTTGTCCACCTAGAGTCATAGGGACCATAAATACCACAATATATACAAATAAATATAGTAAACATTAGTTGTATAACAATATATCGCATTACAAAATTGTCACAATACATATCTTGGAGCTACTAGGAAATATCATCTGGGAGTGATTCTAGTCACTTCTGAAACTTCTTTACATAATCTTTCTGTTGAATGTAACATTTACTAGGAGACAGCTATCCTTTACTCACTTTTTAGACGAGAAAGATTATACATTTTCAAGAGTTTAGTTGTTGCTTTCTAACCTGCGCAAATGAATCAAACTAAAAAGAGAAACGAGCTCAACCAGTCAGGTGTGAAAACCCCCTTAAAATAGCCCCCTCAGAGTGAATAATGCTAGTCAGTGGAAAGGCAAACCTTGAAGAGTAGAGCTAAACCCAACACAAGCAGAGTCGTGTGTTTTTTAAGATCTGGTGGAAATAAAGTGTAATAAACTAAAATCATGAAGGTTCAATCAAGCAACTCCAAGCAGAAAATTAAGCCAACCAGCAGCTCTGTGCACCGTTAAATTTGACCAAGAAAAAAAAAAAAAAGTACCTGGTCACTGTTTTTGCCGGCGTCTGAGTCAGAGCTCTGGGATGGTTCAGGTTCTGAAGGAGATCCACTCTCCTCTCCATCTTGATCACTAGCTGGCGGTCGAGTTTTCTTCCCTGGTGGCCGCTGCAAAGTTTAATATCAATTTTCCATTTAATTACCTTTATATTGTAAAATTAAAGCACAAACTAGTTGGACGTCAACAAACAAAATGTACGCAACTTCAACCTTCATGAAACACAACTGATCACAGGAATTAGGGTTATCTTAGCTTGTTTTTGAAATGCTAAACATTTAATGTTCATAATCTCTGCATTATGGTCTTAACTTAAACAAAATATGGCTAAACAAATGAGCTCTTGCATTATGGAAAAGTGAACACTTTATGTCGAGCTTTTCTCCATGTGTAGTGCATCTTGATACCTTCGCAGGAGGAGCTTTTCGTTTAACTGCCTTCCTTTGATCCTCACTGCCAGAGTCAGAATCCTCACTTCCTGTTTCCGCTTTCCTTGGCACCACTGCTTCCTCATCTTCTTCCTCTGCATCGCTGCCAGCAGCAGGTTGGTCGTCTTCACTCTCGGATGATGATGCAGCCTAAACAAATCAAGCAATGTTTTGCAAATCAAAAGCACGCTTGTCAAGACCTGATCGGTTTTGGAAGAGCAAATGGGTCTTACAGCAGGTGTGCCATAGGAGGCATGAGGGTTGTTCTGGATTTCCCACAAGCCTTCGTTGAAGCCTTTCCTTTTGTTAGGTTTTCCATATCGCTCTTGGTTCTTTTCGTAATCAAAGAGGTCCTTAGGGGCAAGGAATGCTCTGGAGAAAAGGTAATATCTGAGTTTTAATATAAGCTCTAATCTAAATTAACAGCTGTAGCTGCCAATGTCCAGCATCACCCTTAACATACGTTTCATGTGTTCCAAAGAAGAAAATTGGGATTTTATTGGGAGGTGGCTTGACAGCCCCTTCTGCAACATCTTCAATCTGCAGGAAATAACAAAAATACGTTCTTATAAGCTTGGTCACGTGCAAGACCCTCCAGGTGTAAACATGACAACACAAACATCTCCGCTACAGCTAATAAAAGACAATATAATAAAAAATAGCGTTTATTACGTTTTACCTATATGTATTTCAAAAATAAAAAACAAAAACAACTTTAAGGTCATGCGACCTTAGCTGCACCAACAGCAAATATGTTAGCAAGCCAGCTAGCTTCATACATTCATTCCCTATGCACTACATCAAATTAAATGCCTTCAAACACATGTAATGAAACTAAAACAATAGAAACATTGCAAGCATCAACAAAAATGACGTATGTACGCTCTTGCGCTTGACACGGGGAGATATCATGGGGGTGTGTGCATTGATGCCCCGCAAGACCCTCGCCAGCAACCGCTGCTTCTTACCCGCGCCGGCCAATGCGGATACCCCTTCATCTTAGCAAAGACAAGATCCCCGGGACGGAAGTTGTGAGGCATCTTGTCGTCCCTCTATGCACAGCTCCTCGTTCTGCTGATTTTGGTATGTTTTCAGGCCCAGAGACAGTCAATTGAGGTTTTGGTCCCGTGCGTGAGGAAAGGCGGTTGATTTCTGCAGCAGTTTCCGTTTATTCCATTTTATGTCAGCGGAAGTCTATACCAAATCTGGACGCTGATTGGCTGAAAAGGCTGTCACTCCTAACGCCAACGAATAGGATTACACAATGTGTCCTCTACTAAAGACTTTGGATCAATAATTATAAAATATTTTTTAAATGTTATGATCTAAAAATTAATTGTTGCTTCAAAGTTTAGTAATTTGTTATTTATAGCGAAAGTTATTTATGCATTTTCTTTTACAGAACGTCGATTTCTTGGATGCACAGTACTTTGCTAAAGTTTTAAGCAGGTGTAAAAAAATGCTAGAGACAATGAAAGCTTAAAAGTGAAGTGGTAATAGCTTATTTTTCTTCAATAACAAAAGAGAAATCAAAATCAAATCAATATTTAATGTGACCACCATTTGCCTTAAACAGAAGCACTTCTAGGTACACATGTACATAGTTTTTGAAGAAACTCGGTTGGGTAGCCAGTACAAAACATCTGGGAAAACTAGATCTTCAGCGGATGTACTTTCTAAAGGCCTTCTTTCTCTTTATGTAATCCAAGACAGACTCGATCTTGAGGTCAGGGCTCTGTCGGAGCCATCCATGCCATCACTTCCAGTACTTCTTGTTCTTCATATTGACTTTGGTTTTGTGTTTTGGGTCACTATCCTGCTGCATAGTGAACTTGGGACCAATCATGCAAAAAGAACACTTCTTGAAACCAGAATTGGCTTCGAAACTTTGTCCAGGAGAGACCTTGTTGATGCAGTATAACTACCTTTTTTCTTGTTACTGTGCTTCCTTTTGCCTAGATGCAAACTTTCTAAACCGCCTCCACATGCCTCCTACACAGCTGTTTCTCTTTCAAACTACAAGTGACATACAACATTTGTAAATAAACAATTATTATTTATATTTATGAAAGCATTCTTGGTTTTAACACCTGCCTTTAGAATTTATGAAAAAAAAGCTTTTGTTTTATTTTTATGTACTGGTTTAGTTTTTCTCAATATTTGTTTCTCACAAAAGATGTGTTGTTCTTATTTTAGTTTACAACTTTAGGGTTGGAGAAGTAACCTAAAAATTAGAACAGCATAAAATATTAAATAGACAGAAATTCATGATAATTTTCGCGTTTCACGGCTTCATTGCATTAATCCTTCTCTCCGCTTGATGTCGCTACCGCACAATTTAGCGTCATTTGTTACGACCTAATATCCGGTCCAGAGCAGCCAACCGCTCACCATTTGTAAACACATCGCTTAGTAGCAGTGTTACTAATAGTGAATATATATACATAAGTTATATATTTAAAAAAACTGTCTACATGTCATAGTAATCATAAAAGCTGCATACATTTCAGCACTAAATATGAAGAAGTTTTTCGATGACATCAAGAAGGATATAAAATTCAAGTCAGCAGGGCCAGGAAAGAAACTTACAGAAGATTCAAGGTAAAATAACACAAGAATAATGCGGTTTTCATTTAAATTGCCGTTTTGAACTAACGTTGAATTCATATTAATTCTTGTGCATAACGTTATATGTCGAGGAGGTTACCGTTTTTATTTTATAGCTCCTGGGGCTCGGCGTTTCACTTACATAACGTTAACAAACAGCAGAGTTTTAACGTCTAACATGTCAATAATGCATTCACATTATGACTTGAATTTTTGTCTGGTTTATGTTTTGGATCTAGAACAGAGTTGAACCTTGGGCTTAGATACTTAATGGTTGCCAGGTTAACAGGCTTAGTGTATGTGAGTCACGTGGGTTGTCCTGGTTACCTTGACACTAAAACAAGGTGATGTTATTAGTTACAACAATGTATTAAAGGGTGGAAAATGTGAAATTTTTTTTGTTCCTGTGCAGCTCGAGGCCTCACGCCCCTCAAGCTTCTAAGGATGTGGCTAGGAAGCCCCCAACAGAGGGCGCTCAGCGGGCTGGAGCTGCAGCTCTCGCCCGTATCGAACAGCAGCAGCCTCGGCCAAAGCTCCAGTGCTCACAAGAAGCCATCCGGAACCAGGGTAAAATTACATTATTGTTTGTTTATTTAACTTTTATACATGAATCCCATTTTTGAGAAAAGAGTGTCTCTGGTCCCAGTCCCATCAAAGCTGAGTTCAGAAAAATGGGTTGCTAGGGTAAACGGTTTGGTTGCTAGGGATCTGTAAGTTCTGTCAAAAACAATTTAATTTACTCCCCATTTCTCCATGATGTTTGAGTTACAGTTTTACAAAGTCAATGGAAATTTTCCCAGAATTTCTTTAGTGGCACCAGCCTGAAAAGTTATAGCAACCCAAGTCAGACCAGTTTGGTGGCTGTATCTCAAACGGTTAAGAACACCTTGCCATTAGCTGGTCACTTTGTGTTTCAGTGAAGCGAGAGCTCGAAGCAGAGGCAGCAGCCACAGCAGCCAATCAGAAGAACACAGATATAGAGGCAAGTCTAATGGGGCTTTTAACAAATAAATTTTTTAACAGGACATCAAATTTTATTTTGACGTGTACGTTTCATTTTCACCCTTCATAGAAACAAAGCTGTGCTCTTTCTTGCAGCTCAATGCACAGTATCTAGATAACATTAATGCAACATGCATTTCAAATAAGTAACGAAAAACAATCACCAACATTTCTCCATCACCAAACTATTTCAGAAATTTACATTGAGGCAAATAAGTACTGCTTCTTTCCCCATTTACAAAGGACGGACGTGTAGCTGCACCTCAATGGTAAGAGACTGAATAGAGTCACATTGCATGATTCTTAAATAATTTATTACTTAAAAAATGGTACAGAAATAGTTACAGAGATATTTCCTGTGGTTGACCAGGACTGCGTAAACAGTGGCAGGGATTTTGGCCTGCCCTTGCGAGGTCAGGTCTGGAAACTGACTATGAAAGGATAACAGGGAACCAAACTCAATTTTAACTATTTATAATCAAACAAAAGCAAATAGAACAAATAAAAAGAACCCTATACCCCAGGAGCCTGATGGAGTCAAGGTGACAGGCAATGGTCAACAATTCCAAACTTCACAACAAATCTCAATAACTGGCAACAATACACGGTTCACAAGCACACAGCAAAGAGAATGGAGACTCAAAAGATCTCAGGAAGAATGATGAAGGGAGCATTTATTGAGAGCTGGTAGGTGGAACATCAACCATCTTCAGCCGGAGGGGTCTTCCAGATGTGATTGGTGGATGTGGGTGGAAAGAAGTGGGTGTGGCCGGCTCCTAAATATACACTAAACACTGACATTCAAAGGTTGTATCACCATCTTATTATCACCCCAATGTGGTGCAGAAAAGCATCCCCAAAGCATGATGTTTAATAGCTTTTTTACAGGTCTACAATTTTGTCCCTGGTGTCCTTGGAGATGAAAATTGAGTTTAGACTTGTAACACCTATTTAGAGAAGCCATGATGTTAAAGAAACATTAGCCACAAATGTTTAGGGCCATGTTTCTCAGCGTTGGTGTTGCTACAGTTACTGCACTTGCTCTTTTTTTTTTTAAGGAAGTATTGTCAGGTTTATATTTCCTCTACTTTTATGAAGTATTGAAGTACATAATTTTACAAACACGTGCATATATTTCCAAATGTACTTGTTGAAATTTAATTTTTTAAGCTGTTTTCATGTAAACAAACATGAGCTTTGTTTTCAAAGTTAGACCTCTAGTGGCGTAACCCGGTGTAGCACATTGAACCCTCGTTTACTGACGGTGATTTCCTTTTGAAGGGCTCCGGAGTCCCACAATTAGATGTGTCTAGTTTCTCAGTGTCCGGTGTTTTCTTCATCTGTCCTTTCACTGGAAAAACACTAACAAAAGCTGAAAGAGAGATGCACATCAAGGAAGCCATCCTGATGGTGAGCCGATAACCTAAATAATGAAATATATAATGAAATAACCTATAATGAAAATAAAGAATATTTACGTTGAGTTAAAGAGCTTCTTTCTCCTCAGAGGTTCTCCGAGGATCCGATGGAGGCCTCCATCATGATGATTCACACCTTTAATAAAGACAAAGAGAAAGTGAAGGCTGCCATTGACATCATTAGCAAGTACAGACAACTTGATTCAAATGTTAAGAAATAAAATGTATTTTGATTTATGCTGATGATTGACTTTATTTCCAACAGGTACATAGACAATATTTGTAAGAATCCGACTGAAGAAAAATATAGGAAGATCAAAGAAAGCAACAAAGTGTTTCAGGTATGACTGTCTTCACGTTCAGGATCGACTTATTTAAATCTAACTTCATCTATTGGTTGCTGCTAGTATTGCTGACGTCTGATTGGCTGTACCTGCTGTCACTCCATTCGAGTGATGTGCACCTGACTGAACTTTTTCCTTTAGGAATTATATCTGTGTTCAAGGTTACCGGGAAGTTTCTGCATTTTAGATATTTGTTTTGCTTCAGTTTAACAGCAGACGTTTAATATTTCGTCCATTTAATGCTTAGGGTTTTTTTAAAATATTTTAGGGCTAAGATTTATTTACATTTACGTCTACAGTTGGCAGGTGAACCACAGGAATCTAGCTATCTATTATTGTTTAGTTTTTTTTTTTTTAACTTGAAGTGAAATTTTACGACTTTAAACTTGTAGTTACTTGGTCCCACCTCTCCTAGAGGCTGACTAGACCAGTCCAGGACCTTGAAATGCTTCGTAAGTTCCTTCGCAAGTCTGTTTGGGGCCATTGTCATGCTGGAAGACCCATCAACAATGTTTTCATGCAGGAAAGATTGTCAAAAATCTTGGATTTCACACCCCTAATCCATCTTCAACTCAATACGGTGTAGAAAAGCATCCCCAAAGCCTTTTTGCGGGTCTACAATTTTGTTCCTAGTGTCCATATACAGTCTGGAGATGATTAAGTGCAATTAAGCCAGAGAAAGATTAGATGGGTATAAATTAAGAATGTCTTGCCTGAAATTATGTGCAAAACAACCACAAAGTGTGGATAAGTGTCTTAAGAATTGTTTACTTTGAGCTTTCTTAAGAGATTAGGATATTGTAGAATTTAGAAAAATAATTATTACCCTTGCGTTTCATTCTGTTGACTCTTAAAGGAGAAGGTGAACGGGGTTCAAGGGTCTCGGGAGTTCCTACAGGCTTTGGGATTTGAAAGCGTCACGCTGCCGATGGATGGTGAAGGTAATTCTTTTATAGAATTCTTTCACTTCTCTTTGAAGATAACAAAAAAGAAAAGTGTTGAAAAATCACTGATAAATGAACACAACGGTTGAAAAATTTTAAGACAGACTCGGTACCTTCTCTCAGACAAGACAGAGGATTTCCTGGTGCTGCCGGAGCAGGACTTGGAAGGTCAGGAGCAGATGAAGGGTCATCTTGAGCGGCTGCAGAAAGGAGAGCCGGTGAGAGCCAAGCTGGACCGTCAACCGCAGCTCTTCAAACCATCGCAGCAAGCCACAAACTTCCAGCTCCCACCAGACTTCTACAACCTCACCGCGGAGGAGCTCAAAAAAGAACAGCAGCTCAAGTAAAGAGCAGCTTGGTTTTACAGCTGTGTGGAGTTCTGCTTTGATCTCTCATTTGGTTTTTATCGTAGGAGTGAAATAGCGGAGAGAAGTGCAATGCTGAGGACCAAAGCCATGCGGGAAAAAGACGAGCAGAGAGAGAGAAGAAAGTACAACTACGTGCTTTTGAGAGTGAGACTACCGGATGGAAATATTCTCCAGGGTCGGTTGCTTCTTGAGTCTTCTCTTTGGTGGGACTGGGACGAGTCATTTTGCCAACGATGATAAAAATATAGCAAATACTTCTTGAAATTAAGTTTTACTAGAGAAATTAGACCCAGATGCTTTTGTTTGGTGGGTAACTGCCTTACTTCTGCAGGTTGTAGATGGGACAGGTCCCACTGGTTTTTGCCAGTTCTGAACTAATCCCACTACTGGATATCTTCTGATTACCCTTGATGTGTCTTTGTCTGCTGCACATTTTTTTTTGTGCATGACCACTGGGCTTACAATCCTCTACACAAACCCCAGGTTTCATCTGGGAGACACCTTGCTGATGGAGTATAACCACTTTGGGTCTTGTTGCTGTGCTCAATCTCGCCACAACTTTGGTTGAATTTTGGCTGTTTCTCACTCAGTTAGAGCCTCCCAGACACTTCATCACTAGGTTTCGACCATTGATTGATCATAATCCAGTGCAAGTATACCTGTAATTGATGTTTGTTTTAAAACAAATTTAATTATCCTTGCGGAGGATCAGCCGTTCCCTCTCGAGAGTCCAATTCCCTTCTGAGATCTCAAAAACACAGAGCTTCAACCATACCATTTAATATGGTATTTAACAACGTCAAATTATGGTTTAAAAGGTATGAGATATTGGCCACAGGTTGGGAAGGTCAAGTCCCCATTGGTTCTTAGTCATAACTATGGAGGTTGTCCATTTATATTTCTGAAAGGATTTTGTCTACACCATACTTTCCACAAACTTCTAAAACTTGTCTTGTCTTTGAGTTTTTGAAGTCGAGAAAGTGAAAAGAAAAAGGTTCCTGGCCTCCTGAAGTGTCTTGTATTGCAGGTACTTTCTTGGCATGGGAGAAGCTATCAGCGTTGTTCCAGTTTGTGCGCGATTGGCTGGAGAACGGCTGGCAACCCTTTGAGCTGACTGCACCTGGAGGACAAAAACTCAAAGATGAAGATGAGACGCCTCTCAATGAATGCAACCTGGTGAGTGAAGATCTTCTAGATCTATCGGCACAGTTAAGTACTCTGATAGCACTTGGTTTCACCCATACAGGCCCCAGCGGCCCTCTTGAGCTTCTCGTGGGATCCCGTGGTGCTGGCCGACATCGCTGCCGCCGGGGGGAAGACGTCGGTTTTAGTTAAAGCATCATTGTTAGAGAATATCAAGAGCCTCGGTTGAGCCTCATTTTCATCAGTTTGTCTTCATGCCGGTCTCAGTGAGTTTCCAGCCACCCACAACCCTCACCGTTCCTCTGGATGAGGTGACAACTGTGCATGTGGATTAATTTTGTGCTAACCTCAGATCAGTTTCCTGGTGGTCATGTGACATGAGGAGTATGAAGGGCCATTTCCAAAATTATCTGTCTTGGATTCACGCGTGTTCAACAGATGAGAAAGAGCTGCCGCTTTGTGATCTTACAGCACTCTTAGATACTTTCGAAATGTTATGTACAATGGTGTCGTCAGCAGATGTAAGATTGTTTTGTTTAAATTACACTGAAGGTAAATAATACTAAAACAAGTGTTTTTCTGCAACTCAAGTAAAGCTAAAACCTCTTGCCTGCAACATCTTACCTCCTTATGGATAACGGTCATTAACAATTCTGAAGTCCTTGATATTAAAAAGATGCTTCAGGCCTGTGTTGCTCTTGATGCATATTCAATGTTCACTCGAGTGAATGGCTGAAAGGAAAAAGCTGTCTGCAATTACAGGAAATTTAAAATGCAAGTAAAAAGGAATCGGACCATGTGTATCTGAAGTATGGAAGGCTGTTGGAGCTAAAAAGTGTTTAAAACCAAGTTTTAACATGAAATCTAACAAGGAATTTTTTTTCCACAATTTTAAAACCAGGTAATTGCAAAATCATTGACATTTGTGGGTTTCTGGTTGCCTTTACACACATAAATTTCAGTCCCAAGTTTCATTGCTGAAGTCAAACTTCTTTCACGCGGAGGGAAATCATTGCTGATTACATCAACATTTCCTCCACCCAGATGAAGAGCAACATCTGAAGATTCGGATTGGTTTGTAGATTCCTTTAGTTCTGAAGTGAACCCAGCCACCGCCCATCATGAGCAATTGGTGATGACTAATGTTATATACCCAACAATTGCAGTCCCGTGCTGCCATGTAGTGGTCATGCCAAATTTAAATCTTGTCAAAAGATCCCAAGGTTTGTTATGGAAACAGAACTCTGAGTATTTAACTTCTGTGAGTATTTAACTTCTGTAAAAACAGTGGAACCACGCGTTCAAGTTCAACATTACAAATGTGCATTACTAAGGCATACTTTAAGAGTTCCATTTATTTCACTTCCCATTGAAACTGAGAACTAGAGGAAGGGCAGGAAACATGCACCTATCCATCAGGACTCGTCTACGAAGCTGTATATAACAAATATAAAAACAAATGCATCACTCCTGGTAATTTTAAACAATCAGATGCTATTTGATGTCTCGTGTACTGTTAGTGCTATGAGGGTCATAATGGAACATTATAAAATTACCCATTGTTTGTGATGTACTTTTGCTGACCTATATATGCAAATAACATTAAACAATGGTTTCTCATTTTAAAACGTAAAAATTAAAATGTAAAATTACTATCTTTGGCTGCACCAACATGCATGGTAGCCCTCTGTTATAATCAATGTCCGTTTCACAATATAAGTTATAGTTTGAATCGAAATGCACTTTTGTAAAAAATAAAAAAAGTTTGATTAAAAGTTGCTCTTTTTTTAAATAATGCTTTATTTAAACAAGCTTTGTAGAATACCCCAAACAACCGCAAACTGGTGCAGTTTGTTCAAAACACTTAAGAAATCACTGCCAAGAGGCCAAAAAAGCTGTTACGGTTTAGAATGGCCACCTAATATTCCAGCAAATAATACTTTTTCAGTATTTACACTGCTTCTAGCAGCACAGGAAATAAAAGGCATGCGCTTGTTTTATACAAAGCCTCTTGAAACGGAGAAGGTGGATTTAGAAAAATTAAGATATGGAATATAAAAAGTGCAATATAATTGTAATTTTTGAGACATACACTAGTTCAAGTATTCTGAAAGGTTGGTAAAACGTTACAGACACAGCTTCAATCTCCAGATTGGTTTCAGAGCATCAAACAGAGTGACGTCTTACTCCACACACACAAGCAAATGATTGGTTCCCGAGACCTTTAACAGCCAATCATCGAGGAGAGCTTGGGTCTCAGGCTGTGGCTGGAGTGGGGCAGGGCATAACCAGAGCAGCAGGTTCGGATGCACTCGTGTCCATTGGTTCTGTGTTTCTATCCGTTTGGCCCATTGACAAGTTGGCATCCGGATCGGACAGTCCTATGAAGAGAATACTTTTGAAATAACTACAAGCCCTCATAAGAAATCCACGTGGCAAATGGTTTTTGACAAAGACTCTACAAACTGACCAGATTGTTCTCCGATGATGATGCAATCGTCGTCCTCATCATCCTCCTCTGTGTCTGCTTGAAAACCGTCAGTCTCCATTGCTTCAGTCTAAGATTGCAGCAAACAAGGAAAGTTAGAAGATATTCAAACTGGTCCACGAACAACATTAGAAAATCTGCATGACCGCACCGGTTCCAAGTCACCACATTTCTTCATATACTTGGTAATGGAGTGGCTGCTCGCACTTTTTCTTTTGTTTGATGGTGTGGTAGAGGAGGTGGTGGCGGCGGTGATGGGTGAGTTGCCCTGTGTGCTGGCATGATCATCACGGGTCATTGGAGCACTGGAGGTGAGGTAGGTCCACTGGCAGGGTACAGGTAAATCTTCCTTTGAATGACGTGCCAGGACTTCTGTGTGTACGTACCAGCAGCTTCGTTTATAAGTGGAGCGCTTTGCATACACTGCATTCTCTTTAATGATTCGCCGGACCTGAATCCTTCAGAGAAACAAGGCTTTATGTCAATTCTGTCCAAAAGAGAGCCTTCAACAAATTTAACCTCAGGTTGAGCAACAGCAGTTCCTTCCCCAAGGAAGTTTAGGACTGATATCCTGGCTCTCAAGAGCCATTTTGATTCTAGACGTGTGAATACATTTGCTGGAATTATGGTAAACTAGTGAAAGAATAAAAAAAAAAAAAAAAAAACACATTTGCTTATTAACCTCTTAAGCCCGAGAGTCCCCGGTACCGGGGACTTGCCCCCTTGTGCGTTACATTTTCACTCATAGCTCACTAACCCTGAGAATAACCCACACATATTAAATACTGTTGTGTTCAGCGGAAACTCCTCTAAAAACGTATCTAATTCAATTTCATATCCGTTAACCACAGCTCGAACGCCATGCAAATAAACAACAACATGTCCGGAGTATAATTCATGACCACGTTTTTGTTTATGTGCGATATGTATCCACAATATAAACGGAAACACCCAAACCATTACATTAAATGAAAGCCAACAACCAGCTGAATCCAGTGATATGCAACTCATTAACATTGCATGAAGTATTTCAGAGCAGGGAGCGAAAGTTCCACGAAAAAACGCCAGCGAAAACCAAGCAAGCATGTAAATCTTGTCTTACCTTTGCCGTTTTTTTCAACAAAAAGTTATTTCCATAGCGATAAAAGTCCGTTTGTTGTTATGTCCGGTCAATAGCTTCGCGCAAACTCCATTTTGGATCATTTCTTTAGCTTTGTGGCGTCATTACGTCACCAAATATGGAATGACTCCCCGTGCGTAAGAGGTGGTCTCTCCACGCTGCGCGTCGTGTGATTCGTCGGCGATCCCGTCAGTCTCAAAATGGTTGAGCTGATTGGTTTCCATAGAATCAGAGCTTTCCATCGATATATAGATCTCCCGGATTGGACAGATGGTGGGGGGTAGGGACACGCAGAAGCTCGACGTCGAAAGCGTTTGTGAATGAAAGGTTCCAAAAGCGCAGCAAGATGGCGTAAATGAGCTTCCACCCCCCTTTTACAGCGTTTCTTTAGGAGTTTTTTTGTTGAAATCATGTCCCGTAAGCAAGAAAAGAAGACCATGAACGTAGCGGAAGCTTTGGACAAGATTTTTTCCATATTTCAATTATTGTGCCAAACTGTGCTAACATGGATTACGCCTGAACTTTGTTCAATCAAAACCTGTACAGAATATTAGTTTCTTGTAGTATGGACACCAAACTTGCTACAGATGTCCTTGACATGTAGTGGTTACAATTGATTGTGTTTATTTGCTTCGTTATAAGTAAAATAAGGAGATATTGGAGGAAACATGTGTTTTTTTTTTAGGCGGAGTTCATTTTTTGGCCATTCCAACATCAATTACTCTTACCCAGTGTTCTTGACTGTCAAATTAACTCATCCACACCACTCCCCAAGAACCTATCTTCATTTTGATACCAAGATTTGCAGTTCAGGCCTTGTAAAAGCTGAGAAATGCCTTAAAAAGTAAAAGTATAGGATTTTCGGAAAATAGGCCTCAGGGCTTAAGAGGTTAATCATGAAAGCGGGCAAAACAATATTTTTTAATCCAAGTTTTACAAGTATAATAAGTTAACAGCCAATAAAGTTCCTCTGTAACATTATGATTCACAGGAACCAACTTCTCTAGTCTTCGAAGATGCCTAGGATGCACTCTACCTTAAGATCACAGAGTAATGAAACACAGCCAACAGACCGTCAAGATGCCCATATAAAGATGTCAATTTCACTTCCGTGGCTCAATCCAAACAATCTCTAGACAGCCAAAAAGACCATCAGATAAAGATTTATGGTTTTGATGAGCTGACCCACAGATGTGAGGAAAATGGAAGCTCAAACAAAATGCTGCTGCTATTAACTTAAATATGGTTTCGGTTGCATTGCACTGCCTTTGTTAAAACCAAAAATTTAATTTTTATATATAAAAAAAAAGAGTAATAAATTTAGTTGAATAAAAATTGCCTTTTCACAAACCTTTAAAAAGTTACGATTTAACATTGAATATTGGTAATGTAATAATAATATACACACCCTGATATACATGAGGATCTTAAGAGAACACAATTGTTTGGACGAAGCACATGAAACCATCCAGGCTAAACGGCCTTTAGTTAAATTACCTGGAGGGAAGGCTGTTGGTTGGTTGGCTTTCTGAGGTTTGCTGGCGACAGAACTCCAAGAACTCGCTGATGATGGCCTTACAGCTATTCACATTCCCATGCAGCAAGGGCAGCAGCTGAGACAGCACTTGAAAGGAAAACCCAAAGATAATTGTGTAACTAATGACGTGTGAATCTAGAATTACAGGTACTGTGAGCTTCAATGAGGAATATTTTCTTATTTAAAGATAAATGCAGTTTAATATTTAAAAATATATGGAAAACAATATTAAATTAATTTCTTTTTAAAGCCTTTGTTTTGTATTTCACCGAATTTAGATTTAACCGAAGAAACTAATTTCAATAAAACTAGGTTAGTTTTATTGTTCTACCTGAAGACACATACAGGAAACAAATACAAAGTCCTTTGTATTGGATCATTTCCAGGATGAAACGGGACATTTAGTCTGTCTCTTGAGCTCAGACTGAACCATACGCTTTGAATAATTAAACTTGGCTCGTTATTAGTTAATGAAACAAATTTAGGCACCTAAACTAACCGCAGATAACAAAAGCAACACTCACATTTCTCATTCCACTGCTGGCGTGAAATATCTTGTTCAGGGGTGCCAGCCTCATCTTTGGCTAAAGGTTCCAACATGCAGACAGCATACGGTAGCAGGAGCTCCAGGGCTGGATCTTCTGTCTCCCACAGGCATCCATGCACTACCGCCTGCAACATCTTAACCTTCCCTTTAGACATCAACTCTTTCTCCCACTCACGAGCCTTCATCCTCTGACGCAACTTCTGCTTCTCTGGATCTCCACCCTCCTGTGAGAACAAACCATTAGCACCATGACCCCACTAACATCAGATGGAGGTGGCGGACATAATGAATACCTCCTCCTCTTCAAGAGCTCCTTCCCCTTCTGAGAGATAACCATGGGGCACAAAGAACCCATCATCGTCATCATCATCATCTCCAGCCTCATCGTCATCATCCTGTGGGACATAAAATGCATTGAAAATGTAGAAGTTGTTTTTGGAACTATATTTGACAGCATACTGCTCACCCCCTCACTGTGTGACAGAGACTCTCCTGGCTCCTCCTCCTCCCACTCTTCATCACTGTCCACCTCATAATCCAGCAGCTCCTGACAATAACAATAACATCACCATTGGCATACACGGATACCAATAAAGAACAGTGTTGTATTTTCCAAAGTGACATCCAACAGAGCAACGATTTAAAAAGTAAACCCAACCACTGTTTATTCTGGAAGCTTGTAATACAAATATAGATAATTTTATAGCGAAAATTTAAACAAATATTGTTCAAAACGATTAGCCCTCTGATGTTAATAGTAACTTTCTTTTGCTTGATAACAGTCGTTTGCGACAGATTTATTAAAAGGTCTGGTCCAGCCCACATTTGTTTTTGCATTGATGATACTAATCAACATACGACTCCTTAATATAAAGTTCTTAACAAGTTTAATCAGGGATATAATTAAGTCATTGCACAACAGTGGTTTGTTCTAAAGCCAATGTAATACTTTCTTATGGGGGCTAATAATTTGCTTTTATGTTTATGTTTTAAGTTATTTTAATTAGGCAACTACAATAAATAATAGAATAAAATAATAAGAGTCCAGCTATTTCCTTTTCCATAGTTGAACAAAATGGTTAATTACATAGGAGGCAAATAATCCTGCTTTCCACTGGAAGTCATCAGGGAATTAGTAAATTACCTTGTCCATCTTGAGAGGAAAACGTGGTGAAATAAACGCGCTCTTTTTGCTCCAAGTACCCCAGTAAGCTGGGCGATAGTTGTCATGGAACTGCAGGAGCTTCATACGGCCACGGTCTGGGACCCCCTCTGCCTTCTGACTTTCCGTCAAAAGAACACAATCTCTAATAAAAGAGAAAACAAACAATTAAGCCCAAAGCGGAATAATTTTCATTAATTTGTTTAACGTGGCATTACCCTTGTCTGAGGTTACCGGGCATAGTGGGCCCAGATCGACGAGGTTTGTGGGCAGTCCAGTCCTTCAATCCATTTAGAGTGCCGTCAGGTCGGGCAAGATACCGGTCCAGTTCCTCTAGAACCGAGTCTTCACACTGTACTCGAGTCAGCGGTGCCAGAGCCATGTGCGCTTTAATCTCAAAGGGAGCAAACTTCCCACAGGCAGAAGCAAGGGTCTGAAAATAAATAAACAATATGACTCGGACAAAAGCTGACAACTACAAGCCCTACAGAGTTCATACATTACATGTGGTAAACTCTGGAGTGGTCTGAACCAAAAATCTAGAACTCACGTCTACTGAAGCTACTGTACAATTAATTTTAAAAAATTCATGAATAGACTAATATGTTTTCAAAGACAAATGTGCATGAAGCTGCACACTGTACAATCACATGCTGCTTTTTGGTTCATTCTCTGACAGGTTTCAGTAGACAGGAACACAACGGCATTGGTCAGACAATGAGGCGCAGTATTATTAAATGTAAAAGCTTGAAAATTGATTAAAAAAATGAATCCCTCAAAGTGCATTAGTTATGCTCAGGCACTTGTACTTGTACAAAAACTTAAATCCCAATTCTACTACACTAAACATGAACGGATGGATGAGATGTTTTTCAAAAACAAAAACACTATATACCCCAAAATATCTTACCTTTGGTGCCAATTGGGTCTTGGGCTTGTGTAGAAACCGTGTAATCTCAGCCTTCTCAGCTTTAATCCGCTAAACAGGTTAACAAATGTATGCAATTATCACCTGTACAGCAAACCAAACTCTAAAAATCTTTAACCTTCAACAATACTTCACCTCTTTCTCTTCTTTCAACCGTTTTTCCTCATCTTTCTTCCGCTTCTCTTCCAATTTCGCCCTAAATATAATGATTACCAGTCAGATCTCACCAAAAAACCAGTACAAGGTCTATTATGGTGCTACAATGGGTCACTTACTCAATTTTCATCTGTCGTTGCTCTTCTTTAGCTTTTTGTTTGTCTGCTTTTTCTCTCTCATCCCTCTCCTTTTTCTCTCGCCGCTCCTTTTCATCCTTCTCCTTTTTCTCTTTCTTCTCCCTCTCTTTCTCCTCCTTAATCTTGCGGGCTTCCTCTTTCTTCTTCTCCTTAGCTTCCTTGGCTTCCCGTTTCAGACGTTCTTTCTCGTCCCTGAGCCGTTGCTTTTCCTCTTGCTCTTCGACACTCTAAAGACAAAAGAGCTTTTCAGTTCAAGGACACCATTACAGTGGATAAATTTCCCAAAAAAAAGGCTTTCATTCCGATTGAAACTGACTATGCTATTCTTCTGTAATGATTTGTTTAATTCTTACCTTGAGTGAGCGTCTCTTCACTTTAGTAGATGCATTTGCCTGCATAAAAAGACACCAAAGTAAGAACTGTACTTATTCTTACATCAGACTGTTGAGAACTACTTCATATAAACTCACTGAGGCGGGGGTGCTGGGGGCACTCTTGCTAGGCTCTGGTGAGCTCTCAGTTACTGAGATAGAGCTGGCAGACTCTGTTGACAGCACAGACTCATTCTTCTGACTGACTTCAGCCTCTTGCTGCCCATCCTCTTCCTCAGTCTCAGAGTCCTGTGTTATATCCAGCAAAGACGATGTATCCACCTCCATAGCCGCATCATTTTCCGTTTCAGTCTCTGTCTGTAGCGTTGTTGCTTCTGTACCTTTTCTGGATACATCCGCGTTATTTGTAGGTTCTTGAGTAAGTGTGCAAACAGAAGGTGCTGGCTGCAGTTTGACGGCATCATTCGAGTCTTCAGTCAGGTCAATAGTGGCTTCAGGGGCAGAGCGAGCTGGGGATCGCTTTCGACGACTCATGAAACAATCAAGGGGGCCGCGGCCATCAACCAAAGCTGGGCCGTGCTGTGGGACGGAAGGGCTGTCTATGTCATTTTCTCCATCAGAAACACTGGGTTCTGAACACTTTGGGGGCGATGGTGCTTTAATTCTTTTAGGGTCGCTGCATTCCTTGGATTCTGGGTTGAGCCTTTTAAAAGAGAGACGTGCTGTGGGGATTTGTATAAGATGTTAGTTTTTATCTTTAATAAAAATATTAGATAAATAATTTAAATATATCCACACTTTTCCCTTAAGAACCCTTTTGTAATGGCATCATGGGTCATGTGTGCACCACAGAAACGTGGTACAACCACATAGTTTGAGTGCGAACTCCAATGCTCTAAGAAACGGGAGAAAATTTGAAGATGCTGATAGTAAGGAGTAATACCTTAATGTTTTACAAAAAAAAAAAAAAACTCATCTACTCCACAAACACAACACATAAAATGGCAGTGGAATGAAAATTAAAGCATTTGTAGGTTTTCTCACAGGATTTTTGCAGATGGGTGCAGTACAAAACTTCACCCCATGAGTCATTACAGTGTGTCCTGAGTTTTGGTGGTGGGGTTTGTTACTGCCATCACACTGTTTGCTTGGCGTCACTGCTTTTGTTTACATAGACTAGAGTAGTAGAGGATGACATGAAGTTTGCACTTCTGTTTACTGCGCCGTCCTGTACATTACCTACATTAAGTAGAGTATAAGTGTGCCTGCATCCTGTTTGATTACAGCGGCACTTGTGATTTTGCTAAATAAATGCTGAATACTCATCTTAAAAATCCACAAATTGACTGCCACCTGTTGGTTTCATACGGTCCTTACAGGGGTTTTTAGTATTTCGTCTGAATGTTATTTTTGGTACACAGTGTGAAAAAAAAAATCATAAAAAAATGCCACCTGTCAAGACTGAAATGATGATGGGAACCACAACAGTGAAGAAGGTTGAACAAGCGCGTTCTAGATATCTAGCAAATGAAGCTCATCAAAAGAATGCCAAGTTAAACAGCAAAGTTGAGCATTATCTTGAGGAACCTTAAAACATTTCTACTGTAGGCGACATAAATCCACATTATGCACTTAGTTCGAGACTAGCACACACAAGGCAACTCAAAACATACGTGTGGCGATTCATTATTTAAGTTATTATTAATAACTTAGACATTTGGAAAGCTTATATTTACCCTGAACCAGTTTCTTACTGCCGTTAGCTTTGCTCACACAATCCATGCCTGAAAAAAAAATCAGAATACACGTTTAGCACGTCATCAGGTTAAAAACAGGTAAAACGTGAAAAAACTAGGTTTGCTTGCTAAGCGTTAATATGACATTCGCAACCCTCCCTGACGAGGTAACTTCGGGGATACAAATCAATGTTAACGTTTCAAACACCTTAAGGGAATCAAAACAGATTTTACAGACTATCAGAGACCGAATGGAAGCTAACCAGGTATTGACTGTTGATTTCTGATCTCCCGCCTTTCAATGGAAATGCTTTACAGGCCTTCCACAGGACTTTTATGCTTCTAACCAGCCAATAACAGCAGGTCATAGCAAATGACAGGACAAAGAAGCAGACACGGTTGAAAACTAAATGAACGAGGCTTCTTTAGAAAATAAACTACGTACACAATGAAAACGAATAGTATATTTTTAAAACACAACTTGACGTTATCACATAATAAAGTGAAAAACAAAACATGAGCGTCTTCTTGCTAACATGTCAACTTTTCGTAACGAACACCAAAAAGGCAAACTAGTCTTCAATCATAACGCACGTCGTACTTTAAATTATTTTGGTATTAGTTATATTCATGTTAAACGGTCAACCGTCATCACAGTCCATCGTCTTTAAAAATAACCAACGAACTTTAGCAACGGTTTTTCAACCCTCTGATTTAAAACATAATATTCAACCAGCAAAGGCCGACTTGTTAACCGTTACTTGGAGTTTAATTTGAAAAAGGTCATACTTCTGCGTGGAGTCGAGGCCAGAGGCTCTTCGGCCGTGAGCATCACGACCACCATCAGCCCGCCTTTCAGCTCCTCTCTCTGGAAACTTCACAGAAGCAAGGAGCGCCTTTTTGTTGTCCGTAAACACCTTCTGTCGGCTATTCATCGACTCCACAGCTTGTACGGACGGGAGGTTGACTTGCTAACTGTTTTAATGTCGATTTTTGTAACTTTTAAACAGCTAGCTTATGCTTTTTGGTTTGAAATCCTCCTCGAGTTTTCCCGTCTCATCCCCGATCTGGCTCCGCCGCGCTCCCCGCTCAGAATTGGCGGGAGCCTGTTGCTGGGTTGCATCGGAAGCTGTGATTGGTCGCCTGCCTTTCACGTCATTCAGTGATACTGTTCATTATTGGCAGACAAGCTGGGTTCCTCAAAGTGTCTGCTCTGAGTGAGCTCTGATTGGACGGAAGGATTAGTTCTCCATTGTGATTAGTCAGGAGGAAATACAGAGTGAAAAAGTTATTTAGTGAAACTACAGACTTAAAATAAATCTTGGTATGTGGGTTTAAAGGATTCCATAGAGCTAAATCAACCAACTTAAACATTGTTTTTTAGGGTAACAACGTTAAATCAAATCAAAGAAAATATTTTTCGATAAAATTGTAAATAGTAAATTTTAAACATATGTTAAAAATCTCAGGTTTCTACCAAAAATAACATAGAGGTGTCATATTTTTCCATTGCCCCAAGGCAAGGAAACTAGTAAATTATCTAGTCACAAGAAACAAAACCACACCTTTCATCGTTTTGTTTTGGGACTTGTAGTTTTCTCACATCCCGGCGTGGTAGGAAAGTATGAAAACAGTGTATTAGAGAACTACTATTCCCACAACACCCCATCAATCGCCTCCACGGGATTGCCCGTGTTCAATGCGGACTGCAGGCGCATCTTCTACCGCTACAAACTATTCAGCAGTGCAAAGGTATTTGCCTGTGGTATTTATTGTACAGTATCACAAACCCGATGTTTTATTTTATTGTATAACCATTATTGTCCTTTTATTACAGTTTCTTTAATGCGTATCTGTTGCATAGTTTGTTTTCTTCCGCAGTCGTTTCAGATACTGCATGTTTGTAGGTGGCCTTTGCCATTTTTTGATGCCAGGGGGTAATTTGCGAGGTGTCGCTGTCTCTGTATTCATTAGAGAAAACGATAATAACACTTCTTAACTGTTGGGTTCCAACCACTTGCAAAAAGAAGCCCTGAACGTGTTGTGAAGTTAGTTTGTATATAATTTTAACAAGTTTAAACAAGCAATAGAAGAAGAAGAATGTTAGTTAAGTAGAGTTTGTTCCAGATTCAGATTGCTCTGCTCAAAAGGCTAAAGCTCGTGACCCTACAACGTCTTACATTGTCCTACATTGCCGTCTATGCGGTTTTAATGATTTTAGATGAATGAGCAAAAAATTTGGCTATTGCAATAGAGGAAATGTATTTATTAATCTCAACCCGTCGTTGCTCTCTGTGTAAATGATTTTCATAAAGCTTTTATGAATACAAACATCTAGTAAATCAAGTCTCTGTGTTATTTAGACAGCATGTCTTCTGTTGTCGGCAAAACAGTTCAGTGGAAACGGTGAAAAGACAGGTTTTCATGTTTTTTGTGTGTGTATGATTTCCATGTTTTTCTTTTAGCTCCGAAACATTTCCATTCATTGAGAAAATTTGAATAAGTTCACTGGCACCAGAGACATCACCGTTGTACAACTTTCTCTAAATTGAGAATGACTGGTAAGACCTGTTTGGTTTAATCAATACCTCAAGTGGCAATGTTTTATAAGTGGTTAAAAATGAACCTTTCCGTTTTGGTTTGACAGATCGAACCAACAACTTTCCACCTTTGCCGAAGTTTCTTCGCATTAAACCATGTTTTTACCAAAATGTGGAAGAGGAAATTCCACTACATCATCAACAGCTTGTGCGACATGCATACAAACTTTGGATGTGTGAGTTTAAGTTTAAAAATTGATTCACAGCAATCAGCAAAACGGGGGCACAGTCAGCATTAACTTGGGATCATTTAAAGAGCCAGACTCCAATGCAACTTATTTTGTATAACCATTTTTCTTGTATAACATTGAAAAACAATCAAGGTAGAATCTCCCGGGTCTTCAATAAGTGAAGGCAACGCGTGTTACTATGGTAATACAGGTCGAATAGGCTCTGGTGATGCTACTGTTTGTTACTGTCGGAAGGATAGTTAATCAGATCAACAAAAATAGCTAACTTATCAGAATAATGCGGGTAAATACATGTTGCAGGCTCAGAAAGTTACAATATTGTAAGTAAGTCATGGGAAGTTGACAACTGCATTTTTTTTGTCAAAGCTACCTCTACATGTCATTAAAAAAACCACACAGACCGCTTACAGCTGATTGGCTACAAGCATATTTTGGTAGGTCGGTGAAACAACTTATTAACTTTTAAGTGATTAAAAATGAATAAATTAAAGGAATTCGACAGGGCATTGGTAGCAAGTGAAGTGGTTACAATTGCATGCAGTGGGAAGAAACCCAAAAGTAGAGGTAAACAATGGTGGCATTGACTTGAAACAGATCCAAAAATGAATGAATGAATCCCGTAGACTTATCTTGAAGACTTCATCACGGATATATAAGGTAATGTTAAATATTTTACACTCTTGGTCAGATACTGACAGTATCTGACGTTGTTTCTGATGCTATTCTTTACACTATACTACAGGGTTTCTTCCCACTGAAGCCTTGTTTTATTGTTTTTAAAAAGGTGGCTGTATTAAGTAATTTAATCGTAGCCAAAAACACAACTCTACATGTGCCTTCAGCCAATGGTTGGGTCATAATGCATAATATTGCATGTCGCTAGCTTATACAGTATTAAACAAACCTGAATATTTTCAAGATCCACAAAACAAGTGGACTGTAGATGTTGAAGTAAACAAATATATTTACATTTGCTCTTTCTAATCCAGCTGTTTCTGTTTGTGCAGTGTATTCCTTCACATTGTGTGTTAATGTGGTGGCTTGCATAGCCTGGTGGGCTGGAGGTGGGAGTGCGGTCAATTTTGGCTTCTCTCTCCTCTGGCTGCTGGTTTTCAGCCCCTGTAGTTACACATGCTGGTTCAGGCCTCTTTATAAAGCTTTCCGGTAAACAAACAATTCCTTCTTTTGTAATATTTCACAGAATAAATATAAAATTGCAGATTAATTGAATTGTTGTTCCCTTTTCAGTGCTGATAGCTCCTTCAACTTCATGGCATTCTTCTTTATTTTCTTTGCGCAATGTGTTCTTGCGTTCATTCAGAGTCTTGGGATTTCCGGATGGGGTGCTTGGTGTGTATGAGCTAATTTTGCTAGTTAAAGACCATATCTGTAAAAAATTGATGTAACTCATCATATCTTTCTCCCTGCAGTGGTTGGATTGCCACTGTGATGTTTTTCGGCACAAATGTCGCCTCTGCTATATTTATGCTGATCTGCACTCTGCTCTTTACTGTCGATACCCTTCTCATGGTGTTCATTCTGATCAAAGTACGTCAAGCACCAGTTTCATTGATTAATATAAATGAGAGCATTGTATCATGTTATCATTATATGATTCTTCTCCTCTAAAAGGTTCACCGACTGTACCGTGGTGGAGGTGGAAGTTTTGAGCGGGCACAAGAAGAATGGAGCACTGGTGTGTGGAAAAACGCACCCATAAGCAATGCTGGATTCAATGCTGTCTCTGAAACGGGTCCTAGTCTGCCCCAGTACCCGGCCGCTGTGCCTAGTTACCCTGAAAGTAACCGCTGGTGATTTTCCTGAACTGCTTGTATACCTTTTTGGCCAGATCACAGACTAAAGAATTGATCAGTTTGCTTTGTATATATTTTAATATTCCTCGAAGAATGGGGGACAATATCCATATAATGCGAAATAAATTGAGCGCACTGCTCCGTCAAAGAGTGGTATCAGTAATTACCCTCATACAAAAGCTAGATTTGTACATTAAACCCAGTTTTTTTTTTTGTAAACACTGTGCTAGCCGATGTGCCAAGCCGAAGGATTCTGGTTATGCAGTTATCCAAACTGGCTAGTTCCAAATTGTGTATAAATTATTAACTTGTGAAAACTTTTTATAGATGGTAACGACTGCAAATGGTTTTGACCTGATGTAGAGTATGCCATAATCTCTGTGAAACCAACTAGCTGTGGACAAAGTGTGGCAGAAAGGGTATGAGCTAAGCAATGTGAACCTTAAATAGCTGTTGGCGTTAACTACCCTCATTTTAAAAAGCATGTAAGTACCTTTACTGAACTGCGGAGGGCGCCAGAGCGGCTAAGATAGTTTTAACACTAACTAATCGATGCTAATGCTAATCTTTCGTTAAGGAATGGGTGTTTTTGGTTTAATAAGTTAAGTTAAAGGGAGAAATTCAGTTAACCGCTCATTTTATCGCTTTCCAGCATTAATACCCGCGTGCTAGTAAAAAGCAAAGCTAAAAACTAGCAAAACTACAAATCCACTTTGGGTTAAAAAGATAAGTCTTAAACGGGGGCTTTGGACTTATTTTATATTGAGTCTAAAACATGGGATTAAACGTCACAATTAATTTTTTTTGCTTAATTTGTATTCGTAAAGTTTCAAATTTTATGTGCCAAATGGATCTCAGTAAGATAACTGCTCATCAGTTACAAAAAAAAATGAAGTAAACTTCCGACACAATTTTCTTACCTTATTTGATAAAGAGATTGAAATGGGGAAGCATGTCTTACATTTGTATACTTTACAAATCAGACCGACTATTCTTTTTTTTTTTTACCAAACTGAGTTTTTTCCTCTTCACTTGCACAGGATTCTACAAAGCTTTGTTTTGCACACCTTTTCACATTGGTATCTTTTTAAATCTAAAACTGGACTATCTTTGCATCTCAGGCATGCTCCATTTATATCTTCCAAGTGAAGACTGCCTTAAATCTCTGAATTAAATATGAACTAATTGCTTTTAAGTTTTCCTTAAGTGCTTGTGGATGAGGCTGTATCTTCATCTATTTTTACTAATTGCTTCTAAGTATGTTATACTTTACCTTTAATGCTTGTTTCTTGCCTGACATAAGTGGTGCTTCGTTATAGAGCATTGTGTTTACAGCTTTGGTAGGCTGTTTGTTTTGTGACTTAATTTTGGTTCTTTGCCTTGAAGCTCTCTTTCCAATGAGCCATGGGATGAGATCTGTGACATTGTGTAACTGACATTGTTTATCAAATGTGTTTATAATTGTACTTTTGAAATTTTACAACTAACTTCAGTTCAATAAAACATTTATTTTTAGGTTTAACTGGTTTTAATTTCAGTTTTAATTAATGTTTATATTGACCAATCACTGTTGCATCTTTTACTAAAGTAAAGAGTTATGAAGAAAAACATGAACAAGTTGATTTTATTTCAGTAATTCCATTCAAAAGGTTTTCTCCATTTTCTGATATAGAATTTGGATGGTTTTCATCAGTTGTCTTATAATTATACACAAGTGTACACTTGTCTTATGCAACAAATACATTCTGAATTCAAGATTTGATGTTGTATTTTGTTAAATTTAAATATGCACAGTTGTAAATCCTCAATAATAACCACAAATAAAAAAAAAACCACTTTTATTAATTTCTATACAAAAATAAATAGGTACAAAATTCTGAACATTAAAACAAACTAAATTTCAGACTCATCTGTAATGTATTTAAAGACATGGTTGTCCAGTGCTTGATCCCCATTAGCTGGACGACTATGGAAAGTAGCTGCTTCTCCATCACACTTCGTTTTAATGTACAAGCTTATCATTTGTTGTTTGTGGTCCATGACATCATTTCCAGTATTTATGTATTCCATTTCCGGTAGATTCCTTGTGCTTTTTATTAGATGCCTCCCACAGCACATAAATGGAGATATGTGTCCCATGTAAAAGTTCCAGAACAGTAAACATACCATCAGAACTGACAACACGGCCAGTGACACCTGCATAGCAATCAATTTACTTTTCCCGCTTTGATTTTTATAAAACGATGGAGACTCTTCCTGTTCATGCACACCTGATGATGTTGTGAAGCGTTCATCAAGTGATTTTCCCACTGTAGTTTTGATCGTAACCATGACTTCAGGAGCTTTTTGTTCTTGTAAGTCATAAATCGCCAGCGTTTGGGTGAACTGTTTGCCTTTCAAATGCTCAACAGACATGCAAGTGTAGCGCCCGGCATCAGACGAGGTGGCGTTATAGATAAGAATAGCATCTTTATAAATAGTGTACTTCTCGTTTGAGTACAGAAGTGGCTTTTCTGCAAAATACCAGTTAACTTGGGCAAGGTTAGAACTTGGTTGGCACGGCAAGCGGATGTTGTTCCCCAAAACCAATATTCCCAGCTTCGTTTCAGGGCCTAATGAAATAAAATCACATATTAAACCACTAATTTAATGTGCACCCCCATTAACAAAAACAAGTAGAGGCATACCCGTTGACGGACACTGATTGGCATCCCCGTCTTTCAGACTTTGTATCAGATCACTGAAATGCACATATTTAAAATTAATGCTCCTTTTTGTATTTTTCTGAAACAGTAAGCGAAACTGGCTAAATACTTTCCCACTTCCTGATTACCCGAGGTTTTTCAAAAGGGTTACGAAAGGTTTTTTTTCCTCATTTTGTACCATTCTTAGTACATGCTTTTTTACCTTTTTAAAAACATTATCGGTCATGTAATTGAAGATAAAAAACCCTTTAATTTTCATTCATAACATTAGGATTAAATGGTTTAAATGTCGTCAGTGTATCCAGATATCCAAATCTCTGCTTAGTATATAACTTAATCTGCTGTGGATATATTTAATATGTTACAACATCCTAATTTTTCTATTAGCTAGCCCAAATAAAAGCCATTTTTGTAATGCAATAAATAAGGTAGATTTTTAAAATATTGATATGGTCTTCATTGAGTTTCAACAATAGATCAATCACTTTCTGCTATGTTTAATTATTCTTGGAATAATAGTAATCTATTGTACCGTTTCTGATCCACTGGCGATTGGGGTAATCTCAAGCACTGCTGAGCTAGGACATCCCAGACACAGTAGGGGTCTCTGGCCAGCACACAATCCAGACAGGAAGAATAACGGCTGCAATTACTGACTGGTATCTGTACAACACCAGACGCGGATCCTGCATATAGCTTTCAAATTATACAAATATTAAACACTGGCAAATAATAAAGTCCCACAGAACCCAAATTCAGAAAATGTTGGGGACAATATTCTCATAAAGGACACAGAAATATTCTTTACAAAAGACTGTCATATTGCTAAGCCATGCCCTAAAAGGAGAGATCAACCAATAAGAGTTTCACTGTACTTTTGCATTCTTAGGCTCCACTTTCATACAGACACATTTGGTCTGAAATTGGACTAACTTCTTGTCTATTTTTGTGAGGGAAGAATAAATTGCTTATGTTAATGTGATTATTATGGTTTAACAAATTAACTAGACAGACCTGTTGAGTCTTTAGCTCGGAGTGCTAACATGTTAGCATTTGCTGATCTGTCATATAAGACATAAATTTAATGATTATTTCCGAACAAATGTAAATGTCTAGATCAGCAAAGAGATCTGCGTTTGTTCTAAAAAAATGCATTTCAAGCTAAAAACTCAATAGGTCTGTCCTTTCATGGAGTTAATTTGTTCAACAGTTAACATTTTCTAAGCAAACCTTACTTTGTGCTGAAAAAAGTGACTAAGGTTGTTTTGTTTGAATCAAAAGCCTGCAAATTCTACATTTTTTTGAACACTTTTTAAATCAATGAAATTTGGTCCATTATAATTTGCTGTAAGTCTTAAACAGTAAAAAATATCACTTGCATACCTGATTCTGATGAAGTCTCAGTACATCAACGGGCTCAGCATTTTCAAACAGTTCGATTTCCTCAATAATGTGCATTTCTCCATCATAATTCACTGCTTTCTGCACGTAACCATTTGCTGTTGGAAACAAACACAACAGTTGTCTTTCATTATTACTCAAGCATCTAGTTTCTGAACACTATTTCACATTAAAACACCTACAATCAACATTCCTGAGAGAGACTGCACACACCTTCAAAGTGACAGTTAGAGCCGTTCTGCCCCAGAGGCTTATGGGAAAACTCACCTGTGCCCACAAACATCACAGGATAGTCCTGTCCGTCCTGTGCAGTGACTGTGTCAACGACAAGGCGGGTAAGGAGCGGGCCTCTGTTGAGCAGCAGGGGCTTGCCTGTGATTGGTCGGACAGCATCTTCCATTAGAGGCCGGTCTCGGATGAACTGTAGGGTTTTATCAGGGAGATCCAGGGTGCGATTTATTCCCAGACTCCGTGCTGCATTGTTGATGCACTGAGATGGAAAGATTCATGTTTAGACGTCAAATGTATTACGTGTGCAGTCCCTGTACAATATTGACCCTTTCAGATTTACAGAATAACAAAAAAGAAAAAAGTTTTATGTGATTTATCTAAACCAATTATATTAGTATTTGACCCCTTCAAAAAACAAGAATCAATTTTTGTCGTGACTTTAATGATGCAAAGCAATAAAAGAGAACTCTTACATAAACTCCGTTTTCTCTCTTATCCCTGGACCCTTACTCTGACAGCCATTTACACTTATTTCACTATATTAGCTAAGTGCTAATGCTTTCCTCAGCTTGCCTGAATACGCGTGCAGAAGCTTTTTTTTTGAGAAATATTGCTGGACCGTACTATTATTAGTCATATTTTCTGGCATTTTGAACGTTTATTCGTCAGTATTTAGGTTTCTAATCATTAGATAAAGAATTAAATCATGTGACATATACTGCCATAAACAACCTTTTTCTGATGAAAACGTGTTGTGAACCCATTAGGCAACATAAATAAGCACAGATTCATGGACATCCAGGCCATGGTGAGGACTTCAATCTTTATTAAATTTAGATTTTATTTGTGGAAATCCTCAGCTATATCCTGTTGTCAAACATCTTATTGCGAAATCGAGGACCACTTTCTGCACTTCATTCACCCAGGAATCGACAATGTAATATTTCTGTAAGAATTATTTAGTCTGTTCACATTTTTTGTAAAAATCACAACCAGCAACTACAAAAAAATTTTTATTCTTAAATTATATTATTAGCTTTTTGAACGCCTACCATTACATATAACATATGTTTCTACCAAATTGTCCATTAATTGTTCTTTGACAATGTTTTCTCAAAGTACTTCAAGCTTACTCATTGAGAATTTAAATATTCTGATTACTTTGATAGATAAGAACTATTCAAAGAGACACAGAGCTGATTATCTTCAACACAGAATGAAAAATTATTAATATAGTTCCTAATTATGTTGCTTAATGGCCGCATATTGATGAAAATACCATGAGGCCTAAAACCGACCCTTGTGGTACTCAGTATTTCAGTTTTTGTATTCTTAGCAGATGCCCAAAAAGAGGCTATAAAGCGGTGAATATTTACTCACAGCCCCTGGTCGCGGAACAGGAACCTCTCCGTTGTACATCACCCACTTCACATCTGACATTTCCACAGACACCTCAGTTTTAAATTTGCCTCGAGCAAACACTTCGGTGATATCAGTCATATCGTACGCACAGACTGCTGAAGACCGATCCGTTGAGCTCCTGCAAACACCATCTTTACTAAGATAAACATATAATTTCACCAGTCTATAATGACAGAGCAAACTGCAGGAAATAATCAGACACTCGGTTCGTATCAGCCCTTTCCTTGAACACATTCATCAGAGATCTGACTCATGTGCTTTACCGATTCAGACCTGCAGCAATTCACAGTGAGCTGTTTCCTGAATCACTGATAGGGTGCTGTTTTCAAGCCTTACTTTAATCGAATGTATTTAAGTCTGAGCGTTCCTAATATTTCACAAAAATAACTAATTTAAAAAACATTGAAAGTACAAAATGCAATATTTCACCACTAGATGGCGCATTATCAAAACAAGAGGTGATGGCCGTTTACACAATTAAGGGGCGGGGTTAAGAAAATCCCAAACAACGACCAAACTCTAGACTGCACCAAAAGCGGTCCGAGACCTGTTGGGCAAGGTGGTCTTAGATCGTTTCCAAACGAACTCTAGAGTGGTACGTATTTGGTGAGAACACGATCAAACTCTGATCCGAACTAAACACAAACAAAGACAACAAACACATGAATTTTGAACAAATATAGCCACTGTACTCGCTTGCGTCATTATGGGTGGCCTCTAGCCTGTTTACATGGCAGCGTTGTCATGGTAGCCAGAGGTCAAACATGGAGTAGTTTGTAATCCAAGCATCATTTGCATAGTACATCACAAGCGATTAATTTGGTCTGGACAAACTAGAGGTGTTGGGTGCGTGGCCTGGAAGCAATGTCCATGGGGATGATTAATTTTCCTACATTTTTATATTATATGAGCCAGGTTTGAAGATAATACTAACCCGAGAGAATGTTAAGTTAATTATATATATATATATATATATATATATATATATATATTAGTGTTTATGCAAAGAGAAAAACGTACGATTGAGAGGTGAAGACCGCATAGAACACACTCTTCCTCCATGTTTTGTGGCGGACATGAAAAACATCTTGTATGACGTAGGGGAGGCTAGGCTCTGGGACACTGCAGTCCAGGCGAGCCTTCAGGAATGAGCTCCACTTCCTCTGGAGCGTCCGGAGGCCTCCCATATCACCCTGTGTATTATTATAAGGTTAGCAACATTGTAATGGTATTAACTGAATCCCCCAAATGTTGAAGTGTCACCTTGCAGACTCGGGCCACACGAGAAACCAGTAGCTTGTTGTAGAAGTCATATTCGATGGCACTTTCGCTGAAGAACATGTAGATCTTATCATCATCACCCTCTGGGCTGTCGTCACTTTCCGGCACCATGTCCATGTAGATAAAGTTTGGCTCTAGAGCGTAGAAACATGGAAATTGAGTCAAAGACGATCCAGAACACCTGACACAAGACTAAGAGGCCAATCCGGAGGTTGATACAGTACCTGGAAATAAGGCCCTATACTGTTATACGTCTACATGCTGACTTTTGTCAAAATTATTATCTGAATGATGCTAAAAAAAAGTTAAATGCATTACTGAAAAAGAAATGGATGTGAGATAAAGTCTTTATGTTGATCTCAGATTCACTGAACTACTAAGTGTTGACATAAAATCCCTCTGGAATTAATTTCAACACAGCTTTTGAGGATCAGCTTTTTATATAGGTTACTAAAACTGCACTCTTTCAAATGTTCAGAACATAGCTATAGCAGATGCAGGAGAGTAGATGCAGTAAAGACAGGATTTATTGCAAGGAATAGCGATGTAATGGAGAAATGTAATTGTGCAACCCTCTCCGAATTATGTGAACAATTATTAACAAATCAAAAACCTAGTGATAAAGCCTTCAACCTGAGGACATCATAGTATGACATCAGAAGTACCATTGAGCCAAGAGCTCTTGAACACCGTCCGCAGCGTAACAGGAGATGTGCGGAGTATGACTGGCTCTGAACCCAGGAAGTTTAACGATGTTCCAGAATATAGGTCTTCATCTGAAGATTAATCACAACAAATTCCATCATGTGGGAATACTACATACATACAGTTCTTTATTTACGAATATATGAACTTAAATGAAGTACACACCTAGCATGAGAGACGAGGACCTCTGAAAGGGATCAAAAGGGCATTTTCCGCGTCCATCTTCCTGCTTTCCCTCCAGTTTCAACTTGCCATCATTGTAGGACTGTTCAAACAAAAACAACTGTTTCACTCCACAGCTTGATTGATCACCTAATCTCTTTCCTCATACCAGGATGAAGCTCAAGCATTCAAAAGCAGTCAGCACAAACCGCAGTGTAAATTCCAGGCTTTATTTTAGTCGCCTGATTAATTGGAATAGAAGAGGGAAATACAAGATACAGTGGATGTGGATAACAAAAAACAATTGAGTATTAATTGAGTAATAGTCCTTAATTTGAATGAATTCAAATAGATGTTTTTATGCTGCAACTTAAAATACATAACATTTAGGATTTTGCCTCAAGACAGTACTTTAAACTATTTAAATTATTGGGGGATGGGCAAGAACGTGTTCCACAAGTGTGCAACAAACAACAAGGAAATAGGAAACTTGTACAGTGACATTTGAGTAATTTAACCAATTAAACCAGTCATCAAGCTGTAACCTGAGACAACCCAGTACAAATATTTACTACAAGACATTTATAAGCGACAAGTCATGCACTGTAAATAAATTGAGGTCTGTGCTAAAATGTGTGTAAATAAAACTCATAAAAAGTGATAATAAAAGGGTTTAAACAATAAGAAGTCCTTGAAAGTTCTAGAATTCAAAACGCCTTTGTCACAAGAATCAAGTCTTGAATTTAGCCCCATACCCATCACAAAATGAGCATCAACAAGCAGCATGCTGACAAACTGACAAACATCTGCTTCTAAAGATGGCTCTGAGGACAACCTAAGATATATTGGTATAAATATGACTGAGATGCATTTGCTACAGTTGTCAAAAGATCTCAACAAACAATGTGATTGCAATTTGGAAGCATTATAAATAAAATTAATATCAACGATGATACTAAAAAAATGTTAAGCCAATTATGTTAAATATATGATGTGCCAGAGCTTTTCCGGTATAAAAGCGAGTTACTAAAACGTGTCTGTCGGCTTCCTGAAGTCTCTGTCTCATGACTGACCCAAGTGAATGAATGCTTTTCTGTACCATCATATCAATGCACAAATAAACACAGTTTCCTTTCAGTTCATTACAATCCTGTCTCTCTCAAGTCTTGAATATTAAAAATATTTGTAAATTTCAATAACATTAACCAGTAAGTAATTAACCTTGAAATGAGACGTGTTCACTATAGTATTGTGACTGTTACAATACATTTGACAAGGCATTATTATGCTATCTATAAATCAATTTCCTTTTCTTTCTTATAAACTCTCTGTTTGGTCAACTTTTTTGAACATTCATTCATATTACGTCAATCAACAATGAATGATTCGTGACAAAGATAGATATAATATTAGGAAATATTAGCCAAAGTCAAAATGATGTCAAAACGAGTAAAAAGAAGAAGAAAGCAAAAGAGGATTTCAAAACAATAAATCAGAAGTATGATCAATCTTGTGATGGACTAATCCTCTCAATGTCACTTACAATGTAGTCACAGACTGGGCTGAAGGCATTGGTTCCACACACGTACATCCCACCATCACTCATCTGATGCAGCACTCGTACATAATTCCGACAGTCAATCTGCAAAAGAAATTCACCCCGTGACTCTATAATAGAAACCTTTTTTGTTCAGCTAATTGCATCTCTAAGCTTCACTCACATCAGGATGTTTTCCCTTGGAGCTGCACTCTTTCTGTTTTTCCTCAGTCACTTCCCAAAGAACCTAACGGGTGGATAGAGATCAATAAAGAACAACGAGAGCATTCAGGATATTTTGGAATGGAAATTATACCTTTGACTTGGAAACAGAGATTTCATTAATATCCAAGGCGTAGACAGCCTCTCTCGCTCCTAGTACCAATAAACCTAAATCATCCCGAATCAGCATTGTGGAGTAATTCCAGATGCCTTCTGCTTTAAACTTAATCAAGTGGCTCTCTGAGGACAGACAGATCAATACGTCAATGCAAGATTGCATTTACTGCAAGAAAGAATGTTTTAATCCATATTGAGATATCAAACCGGTCGTGAACAAAGAAAGCAATTTCAATTCTATCAGCTGTGATGAGAAACAGGTTTTAGCTGGGGAGACCACACTCCAGATGCCAGATCTACACACCGAGGCCGGAGTGCCACCTGGAGCTCATGAGAAGGCAGGGATAAAATGGAGGTACGCTGACAAGAGGTCAACTGACAACCACCTCACACGATTTCCTCGTTTGCCAGAATTATAGGCCAGAGCACACCCAATTATTACCAGATTCCTAGCTCAGTATGGCTGCCATTCTAAGAGTATTGACACGCACTGGCACCCCCACAAAGGAATCCAGCAGGTTGAAACTGAGACCCCAGTGGAATGCCCACTACCCCTCACTAGTGACAAGGTATTCACCTGGAACTCAGTGCTTAATTGTAATTATTAAATGCAATTAAAGCTATAATTGGGCCTAAAAAGTTTGACACGGGCCGGCTTGGGAGAATTTAGACCAACCCAAACCCCAATTCATTTACGGACTTATTTACAAGCCTGAACCAGACCTTATTCAAATGAATTAATGCAAACACAGATTTGCGTAGCAGAATTAGCTATTCATACACAAGGTAATCCATTTAGACTAGAGCGTATTTATGCACAGGTACAATTATATAAATTAAGCCCAAAACCGAATCGATTCCTCTGGAAAAAAAATCATCAGCTCTAAACCTGATCACTGAACACCCCAATTCCCCATTGTTTAATATTTTGTCTACTTTGCAGCTGATGAAACATTAGGCAAAACGATTTTTAGAAATGTCATGATTTTTCAACAAAAACGCAAACTACACTATTAAACATTTTCCCAAAGTCACAGGCATCTGAACCAATAGTAAAGCTACACAGGTAGCATTGACGGATGATGCTTAAATGTCTTCCCACTGCTACTACATGGTGGGTACTGGGTCTTTGCTAAAACCCCAGTGTGTTTATATTTGCAGCAAACACAATTGCATTCTGTATATGCTGGTCCCAGCGTCATCTTGATCATTTCCAAATGAGGTGACTCTGTGTTTATCCAGAACTGTTGGTCAACCAAGTGCAGTGAATGATTCAAGATTAAGAGAACACTCCCACTTGAACCAACTGTTTTGAAGACAGCCTTATCATACAATAAAATTTTTCTTTAAAACTACAATTGTAAAATTCAAATCTGTTAATATATCTCAGTGAAAAGAAGAAATACTGGGGTGTTGAGGGTAAAACACAGGTAAAGCAGGAAACCAAACTCCTTAATAAGGAAAAACTAAACTAAGAAACAGTAAATCAGGGGGATAAACTCAACTAAAGCACTCATATGTAATCACAAAAAAGCTCACGTGAACAGGCCTTGGGCAAAAGCAAATAAGGGATGGCTGTGCAGCTAATGTAAAACAACACAGTGCCACAAAAATAAACCAGCAAAGGAAAAACAAACAAACTGAGGAGCCTATAAAGCACAGGTGTCGGGGTCCATACCTGGACGGCCAGAGCCCTGCAGAGTTTACTTCCAACCCTGCTCAGAGAGACCCACACCTGAAGCTTTCAGACAGCCTGAAGCACCTAACGAGCTGCATCAAGTGTGTTTAGTTGAGGTTGGAGCTAAACTGTACAGGGCCCTTCAGGAACTGAGTTTGACACCCCTGCTATAAAGGGTGATGATAAGGGAGCAAACAGGCAGGAACAGGTGCAAATGCTAATCTAGAGATGATATAGATTGGACAAAACACTCAGACATGAGAGCACATGGCCAATTGGGAGATAGAAGCCATGAGCTCAGACAATTGAAACAAACAGACATGATGACTCACCAGCTTAGAGCAATTACTAGCACATAGCTGGCAAACAGAAAAACACAACAAAGAACCGACATTAAAAAGAAATTAGGTATTTAAACTAGTATTGAGACACAAAACTGGCAACAAAACAGAATTCCCGGATGCCAGAATTCCGCCAGGACTAAACATTTCCAAACTAGGAAGTGACGAAAATCCCACTTCAGTACCACAACACAGGAAAACATGACAAGTCTCTATATTGATTACTTATCTTTGAAATAATGACAACTTTCGACACCTGTTCTAAATAGGCATAAAATGAGAATAATTCATGGTCAAATAAATATAGGACTTTTGATTTTCCGCATGCAGCAAATACATAATATTATTACATAGCTTTCATGTGTAAAAAGCTTCAACAAAGAAGCATCTTACCTTCACAATGAATGGTTTTTCTGGGAACTATATTAAGGTTGTTCCATCCAGCCCAGACGTTTATCACAATGCCATGAAGAATAGTGAAAAACAGCAGAGGAGACATGGCGTTTCTCACTCGAGCCAAAAGCTCCACTAATATCACTACTTTAATAAAGAGAACACGGTTTTAAGACATGTTTTTGTATTTGTTGTTATGTAGGCATCGGTATCCAGCATTTGAACGTATTGGTTGAGCACTTTTGAGGACTAAAGATGTCCATGATCCTGAATGACCAGAAGACGCTGTTTTGCTCTCCCAGCTACCTCTGTAAAACAAGAAAAACATCAAATAATCTCTCAGATTGTTTATGCAATAAAATGAAAACGACAAAAACATGATATAAATTCATTGTTTGATGAATCCTCCCCCAAAGCCGTATAATTTTTTTTACTAAAAAAGGCACAGAAGTCCCTCAGCCCGCCACTTAAACTCATCCCTCAGTAAACAACTAATCTCAAAGCCTTTTACCTGAACAATTCTCCCTTAAATCCAGTTTTTAGTAACAGTAACTCAACATAACAGTACATGGCTTCCACATAACAAGAAACTCAAGCCACTTTTTCTCTCTTCTTTGGATGAATGTGAATTAGGAGGCAAGCTGAGGCTTGTGCCGATTGGGTTGCGACACAGATACCTGAAATTGTTTATGCCTGAGGTGAAAAGCTGTCCTGCGTGAGGCTGTTAGTAATAACTCACAGGCTTTGACATTATCAAGATGTTTACATCTGAGTAGACATCACAGCACACACACACACACACACACACACACACACGCACACACGCACACACACACACACGCACACAGGTGTATAGTTGATTTCTCCACAATACAAAGAGCTAAACAAAATAAGGTATGTATATGTAACATCCGATCATTTTAACTGAAATGCTTTTCACCTGCCACTTTATTAGGTACACCTTTCCAACTGCACAACGGAAATTTCTAATCAGCCAATCATACGGCAGCAACTCAATGCATTTATGCATTTAGACATGGTCAAGACGATCTACTGCAACTCAAAACTTTTCACAAAACCATCTCGTTTTACAGAACCAAAAAGAACATATCCAGAGAGTGGCAGTTCTGTGGTCGAAAATGCCTTGTTGATGCCAGATGCACACATCGTGTGACACCTCTATCAGCTAAGAACAGGAAACTGAGGATGCAAATAATTTGTTGCTAGTTTACTAGACCCATCTTTCCTCACACCTCTTGCATACATTATAAGCGTGTGTGTCAAAACTGGATGATTGAGGGATTATTTTGAAAACTGAAGCGTGAATATATATAAATAATTGAAATACAACTGCCTTTAGCTCCAAGCCCTAGTTCCAGGAACACTGAAGATAGCTATGATATTAATTTATTTATTTTTTAACATAATCTGGAATTTAAAAGAAAGAGAAAGTGGTATAGAAAGTCCCGCAAGACACCATGCTGATTCAGTTTAATATCTCTTGTGTCAATGTCATTTATAAAGTAGATTCTTTAACTGGTAATTCCAGCTTTGGTAGTAAATAGAGGCTTTTCAGAGGAACTCAAAGACAGAGCTTCCTGGGTATTCATTCAAATGGTTCAGGTTGAACTAGCCCTAAATCAGTGATTCATTAACCAGCAGTTTTTCAATGACACTCCATGTGTCACATTGTGCAAAACTTGAAGTGTTGGAAAACACACCACACCCAGTCAATAGGCTTAGGTCTTTGTTCGTTCAATTGCCTAAAACAAACAACTGTGCATGTTAGTGGTGGTGTTCATAAACCAAAGGTTAAATCTTTGTGTAGTGAAACAACACAAGAATTCAATTGTGTGGACAACTATAGGCTATTTTTCACACACCAGACTTTAAATGTCATGTAGAGGAGCATCACAGGTGATGAGGAAAGCTACATTCCCTGCTGGTGTTCAGGCAAGTCACAGCAGGACTTCTTCAAGTGTTTATGATGAATGTTTCATGAATTCAGGATCACAACATCAAAGCTTTCCAGCTCTGCATTGTTTTTCATAGCATCAGTCAATGGCCAACTCAATCAGAATGGACCATTATTAAATATGGTAACAAGACTTCATTGCTTTAAAATTACTTTTATTTGTCGTCTTTATTAATTTTAAGACCCACTGCTTTGATTTTAGGCCAAGCTTTGCCTCATTAAAAAAAAAGAAAATTTCATATGTTCAAAATTAGCTGTTTTGTGACGTTTAAAGTGATATACATTTAATTTTACAGGAAATTTATTTGAAATACACTATATTTACATGCAAACATGTTATATAACATAACTCAACCGATGTCCCACTGAAACCTGTCGCCACAAACCTTGCCCACGCAAGCAAATACCCATTTACAAGTTTACTAGCTCCTTATAAAACATTTAATTACACTAAATTAAGCTAGTATAACACAACAGGACCAAGAAAACTCACCAAATAAGTCAAGAATCCTGTTAAACCGATGTCACTCACGATGTCACTCAGTGTACTTTTCGAATCGTCAGGAAACGGTTACTCGGATGCGCGCGCAACCCAGCCCACACCTGAGGGCCGAGGGAGTGAATGTGTGACGTCACGTCAAAGCTAATGATTCACCTGTCAATGATGTAATTAGTGTGACATTTGTCAAACAAACGTCAGGTTAAAAAAAAAAGTATGTAAAAAAAGAGACAGCAATAAAAACATAACAATTAAATAATTTTATTCACCTTTTTTTTACACACAAATAACTTGCAAGTTAGCTAATAAAGCATGTATTACATATTGATCATAGTTATTTTTATTATAGTTTCATTTTATTAATTGTTATGTTTCAGTATAGTTAAACGAATGAATTATTTATTGGCTCAACTAATTAATTATTCATGTATTTAATCTACTCAGTCTGAGGAAGATTTCTATTTTAGAGGATTTTAAAAGTATAAAAGAAACGTTTAAATTAGATTATAAAATACGAAATTCTGGAATCACTCTTTCTTCATTTATTGCATTAAATATATTTACTATATTGAAATATATGAAATATTATTTTAAGTCTCAGAAACTGCTGTATTAATAGTATTTATGTCGACTAATTCAATACTATGAGCAATAATCTTTACAATGACCATTTAACAAATTGTAATTTAAGAGTCTAATTTTATAAGCCAGAAAAAAAAACATTCCTTCTTGTGGGGTGTCCAGATTAGAATGATGAAGTGCTTAAAATAATTTGGGAAATCATAATGCAACTCCTTTATTATATTTCAATAATTATCAAGACGATAACCATAAATTAATTTGAATAAAAAATAAACTTGATTATGAAGATTTTTACACAGCTACCCCATAATGGAAAAGATCATAGCTAGTAGATAAGCTGGTTTGAGCTGGATTCAACTGGTGTACCAACATGAACCAGCTTACAAACTTAAACCCAATATGTTCCGAAACACTGCTTGAGTGTTTTTTTTACACGTGTGTCCTAAAGCAATAAATACATTCAATCTTAAACAGCACACAGTAGTGGCATATTTTCAAGCTGCAGAACAGTTTAGTTGCAGAAGTTGATACAAAGACTCATAGGATTTCGTGAACAATGCACTAGAACCAGACAGCACATGAGACCATGCGTTATTTATTGAATGCAATTGAAATCCAACATGATACTTGAACATTTTGAGCACATGTCCTTAACGTGCTGAGAGATCCAAGAACACAGACACTGTACAATTTACGACCGTGCTCATTTACAGTACAAAAATCTTTTTCCAGTTGGAACTTCGCAATGTATGTCAGAGGTTTGGAGGACAGCACATTATTATCTAAAACGATCTAAAACTCCTCAATTAATGTTAGCATTGGTGAGCAAATGTACATTTCAGGAGTTTGAGGAGATCTCAAAAGCTTATACCCGTATAAAACCACATTCTGCCTCTGATCATTTTTTGTTGTGATTTATGGTCTCCACCATTTAATTTACTGTTAAACTTTTGCAAATATTCAAATTATGCTGCACGTATTTCAACTTCCACCAATCTGTCTTCACCAATGAGAGCAAATGCTGGACTGAGATTAAAGCTGTCTACATTTGCAGAGAAAATGGCTTGTTTAACCTCCTTTAATTAAGTTTAAATTAGTCAAAATAAATTACGAATGAAAATACTTAGCCCTCAGTCTCAAAATATTTACACGGTGTAGTAAAATACTTTTTTGACATTTGACAATTTCTTTTTCAATACTTCCTTGAGACCCAAACCAGGTTTACGCATCAGATTGTTTGGCGAATACAGTACAAAATAGTTTTAGAAAATGGCAATCGTTCCAGCACACAATGGTCCTCTTTGCACATCAATACACACTTTTGACACGTTGTTAAAATTGTTACTTAACAAAAAGTTTTGGTTTTTTTAACCCTTTGAAAGAAAACTTTTAGAAATAGGTCCATTCTTTGACTCCCTCAAGTTTGGGTTTTCACCCCTTAGATAAGAAAACTTAGACCAGAAGCATTTGGAATCAAATTGACTATAGTCTTAACCCTATTATGTGGCATACACATGTGGAATAATGTTGTGCAACATTTAAAACTAGTCCTCAGCAATTGTTTGAATAGTTCTTGAGTTGTAGCTGCCAAATTTTGTTTGTGGCTGTATGTAAATGTGATAAGCAATGGTAATGTGTTTTGTGAATCTGCTTTCCTCTCCCCTCAACCCTAAGCATCAGCAACGCTTTCTGTCTTTTATGATCCAAAACCTCATCTACAGTGCAATGCGGTACAACTGCACCAATGTAAACACCCTCTAGTTGTCTTTAAAAACTCCTCAATGGTTCAAGAAACACTACCCATGCAGCAGTTGGAGATGTTGGACAAGATTGACATTTTTTAGTCCTGTGTCATCTTACGGTAGCTATGCTCCTTGATTATTATGCCAGAGAAGCATAGTTCCTTGCCAGTATGAGCGTATAAAACTTTTACATTTAGTTGGCCTTAGCACAAGGTGTAACTTTAGAACTTTAGTCAAGTTGTAAATGTTTCTGGTCTAATCAGATTCAAAGATCTATGCATTGCTTAAAAGTGCTATCGCTAGAAAGCCGAAAACTGGTAAAATACAATTTTTTTACTCCTGTGAGTTGGAAAATGAGCCTATTTCATTAAGACCTTTAATTAAATAATAAATACAGCATTGTTTGAACATTTCCTTTAGTCGGTTGAAAGCATTTCACAAAGCAAGATCTATATAAAAGGGAAAAACACCTACATGAATGAAACAAAATGAATTCACAATCCTGATGTGAACCAGTTCCACTAGATCAGGTTAAAACCAGGGGTGCAACAATATAACGTGAAACATTGCTAAACATATTATGATACAAAAATGTAACAAAAATGCAGCTTCTTGGTGATTCTAGTCACTTCTGTAACTTCTTCAAGTCGATTTTATGTTTATTTCATATGTACTAAGAGACAATTGTCCATTCAGGGCACAAAATAAGTCTAATTGATGCCCCCTAGAAGGTGGATGGTTGTACAAGCTCTAATAAATATCAAACTGCATTCTAGTCTTGCAAACTGCAGTTGCAAATTCATTTTTAGACAAGTTAGACATATAAATTAATTCATTTTTGTTGAATATCGTATTATGGATTTAATATAGTGATAAGCATCATATTGTGAACAGAGTGTATCGTTACACCCCCAGTTGAAGCCAGTCAAAAGTGGGTTTGGCCAGCAAACAGTACTATTCAATGTGCATTAGCCATTAGCACGTTGGCTAATGTAGTTTCTACATTACTGAGAACCTTTCCATTAGCAGCCATGAAATCATCAAAATGAAATAAAAGAAAAAAAACATGTTTAAATTACAGACAAAAGCAACATAAGGCCACACATTAACACATGTGTACGATTCCTGTACAAATCATCAACATTCAGTGCTTAAGTGTACCACATTAAATTATTACTTTCATTATTTTCCTTTTTTGGCACATTTAAATAATAATAAAAAAAATGACCGTCGAAACACTAGTCCAAGTCCTATCAGTCCAAGTTTGATCCATTTGACCCCAGTTTACATTCCAGTAGTGCATATTATTTTCAAATCAGTCGTAATTGTGTCTGAAGACAGTTGACGGAAAAAAGGTTTGCAGGATTTGAATATGTACAAGTGCATTGAGATTGTCCATCTAGGCTAAGCTAGGATTTGATGGGGACTACCTTTTTCGGTGTCCCTGGTTTTTTGGTCTGCCAAAGATGGCCGTGGATTGTGATGGCGTCAACATTCGCTGACATGGTCTTCGCTGGGATTTGGCTGAACTGCTTCCTGTCTGAGTTATACTTGTAGAGGCCATCGATCATCTTGCGTGAGATGGTTTTCGGACCAATGCCGGTCAGCTTGTTGATCTCTTCTGAGTCAGGAAAGTATGTGTAGAGAGAGCGAAACTGGCATCCAGAGTCCCGGAACAGGATCAAGAAGTTGTTGGCTTCCGATTTCTCCATTTCCTTAGGAAGACAAATACGATAAATAAAACAAGAAAAGGTTACAGCAAAATTAGTTTTAAAAATTGCAAAATACCAAAATGGCTGGCTAACCTCCAAAATTTTGTTTTTCTGTCCCTCGTTGACCTTTCCCGCCAAACAGCAATGAGCCAAAGCATTCTGAATGATATGCTTGTTCGACTTTGCACTGGGCTCTTTATACAATTTAGGACCTGCGGCAAAAGTTAAAAAAAACAACAACATGTATTACATCACACTACAGCATGCTGTCAATCCTCCACTCCTCTTAATTGAGCCATCCGAAGGATTTATTAAAGTTAAAATCTCAAAACCACTTCTGTCTCAATTTGAAATCTGAATCCTTCCAAGTCCCATTTCGCCAAAACTTGAAGGGTCCTTCAAATGCGTCCTCTTTCACAATGAAATTAAGAGGATGCATAATTACAATCCTTCTCAAGATTCTTTTTTTAATTTGTATTTAACTGTAAGTAACAGGTTTTTATTAAGGAAAGTAGTTCGAGGGATTCTTTAAATGTGATGCATGCTAACTTTTGGTACTTGTTGTATGAAGCAAGGAGCAGACGGAGGAGTTTATAAAATAAACAGAATGAGGCAAGACCGTCGTGATTACCAATGTTTGATACAGCCTTTGGAGAACCCTCCCAAGCCGTAGGCTCCGGAGCCTCTGTAGGATGCGGCATACAAAGGATACTAGAACCTAGATTGAGACGCAGCTTCTAACTATAAACAGTTCTACAGAGAAGCTTTGGTGTGTAGAGTACTAGCCCCCCCTGCTGGACCGGAGCTCTAATACATTGGTGCTTTTTGGACGTACCTGTATATTCAGTGTTTGATGTCAAAGAGGATGTGGTGGAACCATTCTCCCAATCTTTCTCTCCATTTCGGCTGCGAGTGGGTGACAAGCATCCATCTGCAGAGTCAGGCCTGCTGGAGTTGCATGTTGGATTCAGTCAAACAATAAGTGGAACAATGCTGGTTTTGCAACTTAAAACTCTGGGTCACATGCAGAACCAAGCAGTGAGGTTTCAGGATGTTCACATCAAGGTTAGGATGTAGATCATAGCAAAGCTCATATGCAGTTTGTTAATGTTTTGGGATTTTTTGGGGACAGTTCCGAGCTTTGTTCTAGATTTCGGGTTTGCAGTGCCATTGCAAAAATTTGTGGATGTTATTTGTGCTTGTTTGTTAAACCAAAATTTGTCCAAAAATCTGTGATGGGTGACGTATATTAGCCATCTTTATTATTCAAAGATGGGAAATCATTCTTGTGTTGCAAAGCAGGATGCTCTTCTTCAAGAGAAGATGATAGTGCGGAGTCTTACTCGACTACAACTGACCTTCTATTTCTCACACGGGGAGAGTTCAAAAAGTAGAAAAGACTGCCGGACGCTAAGCTATTGCTTCTAAGAAGTAAAACATTCAGGGAAATGAGTAAGAAAGGAGATAAATACACACATTCTTGGTAACAATGGACATTTCTACTGAAAGTATCAAGAAACATTTACCTGGGTGTTTTCTTATCAGAGTTGTCACTGTTATTATCTCCAAGAGAAGCCAGAGACAAGCTGGACACTGAAAAAACATGAGGATGTGAAGCTAAATGATGAAACCACAGTTACACAGACATCAATCCCACCAAACGCTGTATTGGCACAACATTGGAACACTATAGAGTTGGTAATTTGTTTACATCTAGACTACATAGATTCCAAATCCATAGCTGAATGCTTACATTTTAAGAAAAGGAAAACTCATATGAGTTGGAGAGGAAAATGCTGAAAGTAGCACAAAATGTGCAATGCTGGGCTTTGCCAGTAGGTGGTTCCTCATTACCTGCTGTGGCCCTGACAGGGGTCCTTGGGGATTCCATTGCATCTCTATGGATTGACTTAGGACGTGCTTTCCTTTGCTTGGCTCCTGCAGGTCTCTGTTTGACAAGAGTATCCATGTCCTCCATAAGCTTTAGTTGCTTTCTCCTCAGGTACTCCTGCTTGATAAACTCCCGTCTGGCTTTTTCTTCTTCCTTCTTCAAGCGTTCTTCTTCTGCTTTCAATCTGTTAAAAGAAACTCACATCAGAAGGAAGCAGAAGACTATAAATGATCTGACAGGTGACAATAGAGATGAATACCTGGCTTCCTCTTTCTTCTGCTCAACCTCAGCCTCCAGCTGCTGTTTCCTCTGCAGACTTTCCCGCTCCCTTCTCAGCCTTTTCTCCAGAAGTGCCGCTCTCTTCATGGCCATGCTCTCCTCTTCCTTCATATCATCCTGGGGACAAGAAGATATGATCAAAACTGAAAGTTGGAAAAGTTTCCAGGGATGCCTGAGCCATCCCAACTAGCTTGTCTGGAGGAAACTCATTGCTGTAGCCCAACAGGCACTTTACTGTTGTCAATTCTAACCATACTCCTGATTTGGTCATAACAATGGACCTAAGCTCCATGCTCCAAAAAACCACCCACAGGGTGCCACAAGGAACCTGGCAAAAATCCACCTTCTTAAGATCCACCAACCACATGTGGATTGGTTAAGTACAGTCCCAAGATTCCTCAAGCATCCTGGACAGAGTATGGAGCTAGTCCAGTGTTCCACGACCAGAAAAAAAATGTTTGTTTCTCCTGAATCTCCTGAGGTTTGACTATTGGTCATTTTCTCCTCTCCATTACCCCAGCATATGCTTAGACCCAAAACCATCTGCCAAATCCATAAATATAAATGTAAAGGTGGGGAAATCACCCTGGTCTGCCAACACGGAGTCACTGTCCCCAGCAGCCACCCAAAATTGGTGAAAAAAATCAGGTGTTAATTTCTCTCAGATGCGAACTTAGATCAAATAGATGAAAAGGGAAATACCTTAAAGAAGAATCCACATGATGTTTTCTGCTCATCTTCATTACTTTCTTCTGTTGCTTCCATGTCACCTCCTACCTCTGTTGCATGACCTTCCAGAGGCTTGAGAATGGAAAGGGGGACTTCAATCAGGTTTTTATTGGGCTGTTGAGCAAATGGTTCAGTGGGAGTGACGATAACGGTCTCCATTATGACCTGTGACAAAACCTCAGACACAGTGGATTCCACTGCAGGTTTGACTTCATTTGCCAGTTTCTTCACCTTTTGTCTTTGTTCCCCTTTTTTGTTTTTCAATTTGGTCTCCGATTCATTCTTGTCTGATTCCTTGAGATCTATTTGTGTCTTCTGTGATTCTTTGGATGGAGAATTCATAGTACCAGAAGAACATTCAATAGACAGCCCTTCAAGGCCTTGCTCAAGTTCTTTCTCTGTGTTATCCGCTTCTGATGGGACATTCTTCTCTTTTCCCAAGTATGAAAATGAGTAGGGAATGCTCTGAGAAGGAGAGAACCTTCTAAGGCGTGGGATACTGTCCACTGATTGTGGAACAGTCAGAACTCGGTTGTAGGGAGCAATCTTTAGCTCATTAGGTCTGGGTGTCCTTGCTGTCTTGGAATGGAAGGAGGCAGACTTCCTCTTGAGGTTGGTTGGAGAACGCTGTGTTGCTCTTGGAGAATCTGCAGGTGAAGGAGATCCGGAAGATCGTGCCCCAGTCCCTCTGAGATCTCGCACCTGCTTCTGTGGTGACACAACCCAGGCCTGTTGCTCACGCATCTGCATGATGAAATCCTGTTGTTGGGCCAACCTCTGCATCTCAGTCTGCAAGAAGCTCAATGACGCATTGAGCTTGTCAATGGAGCGGGTGTACTCCACTAGGTCTGCCTCAGAGGTACCATCCTCGCCAGTAGACTTCACTGGAGACTTGATAGCTTGGGGTGTCTCCACTGGGGTCTTACTTTCCTCTGACATGGGGGTGTCCTGAGATGGTGAGGTACTGTCTACTCCTTTCCTCTTGACAACTGTAAGAAAGGCACTGCGCCCCATTTTCTGACGATGCCGGGTAAAGGCTGCCTCCACTTTCTTCTTCTGGGCTTCAATGGCTCGACGCTTCTCTTCAAGTCTCATGCGCAGCTGCACCATTTCAGCAGCCATAGCCTGGGCTGGATCCTTGGGTGGCTGATGTGAAGGGCTCACCTTGGGTGAGGGTGCCCAAGAGACAGAATGTGGCACATTGAGATCTGACTCATCTGGAGTTGTCCCTTGACAAGCAGCACCACTGTTCTCAGCATTTGGATTCAGTTTACGGAATTTCTGCTCAGCAAAGCTGGTCAATTTAGTCACTGATGTAAAAGCAGGTGTTGGGGTATTTGCAGCAGGGGACTTGGCACTAATGCTGCTTGGACATGGGCTTGTGGAGCCTTGGCTAAGGCAAGCTCTTGGGTCAAAATCTGGATCAAGTTCCATGCTGACAGTGCAATCCCTTAGCGACGAGTCCTCATCTAGAGTCTCTTGGATGTCCTCTGTCCGCACATGAATGCCGGTGTCTACTTCAGTGGATGTGCCAGCAATCCCTTTAGAGGATTCTGAAACTGAGCCTAGCTCACCAGGGTTTGATCCATTGTCATTTTGGAGGTGAAGAAAGAAGCCCCCACTGGTCACATTGTCTGAGCTGTGGATGATTTCCAGTGCCTCTTCAATGCTGGGCGGACCTGAGCCATTTACATGACTGTTTTGGTTTTCTGACAGGATATCGGTACCTTCTTCTTCAATGCCCATGTTCTTAGCATTAACAGGCTGAAAGGACAGGTTTCTTTTAATGCCCCTGGATCCACCATGGCTCATCTTGAAACTAAAACCTTCAGTGCTAGCAGACCGAGTCATCCCTTGGCCAGAAGGCATTTGACCAGTGTTCTCTTTACCGAATGGAATTTCAAAGGAGACACCCTGAGCTGCAGATCTGAAGAAAGTAGTGAAGATAACATCTAGAAATGTTGTTTCATAAACTCAGGGCTTAAGTATTGATACTGAGATATTCTTGTACTTACTTCTTCTCTTTGGGCCAAGTTCCCATGAAGCTTTCCACAAATGACATTGAGGTTGACCTCTTAATCTCACCTGCATTAGACAAACACTAGATAAGCTTACAGGGAGCAATGGATGTTTTTTGGTAACTTTTGTGTTGGCTAATCATCTTTTGGATTTTAAAATATTACCTGAGCCTGAAGTCTGTGGTTGAGGTCGGAGGGGGAGGCTTCAACATAAAAAAACATGGTTATTTAAAGAAATAAGAAGGAAATATCTCATAAAAGCAATATATTTTAAAACCTTTGTCTGTCAGGACTGGGGGGTTTTTCCATGAAACTCCTTTTTGTGACTTTAGAGATTGGCACGGATGGCAGATTTTTATGTGAGGAAACTGGTGCTGTAAATCAAAAGATGTTATGTGAATGTCAAGTCAAGGGAGGAACTTGTAGAGTAAAACATGTTGTAAGTATGGTTTACCTTCAGTGGCCAATACCTGAGGCTGAACAAGTGCTGGTTTAACAACCTCAAACCACCAGAAGAGCTCAGCCATAAAGACAAGATAGTTATTCTGGTAAACAAAACACAAAACACACAATTTGGCATCAATCATAAAAAAAAAACCCCAGTGAAATGTCAAAGTATTTGCAATATTCCTACTTTCCCACAAGGTGTGTCTAGATTTCTCCAAAACTTTGTAAACCATGAACGGACCCAAAAACGAAGACAAAAATGTCCTCTAATCATAAAATTCAACTGTATTTTGTATTGTAAACCACCTTTTCCCAGAATGATTTTGCGCCACAACCAGCTTTTTAATAGTAAGGCTCTAGAATCCCTGACCCTGAGGAAATAGAAGGTTCTGACATGATGAAAAATGCCTCCAATCTACTATTCCCACTCAGCACTAAAAAGGCACAGAGCAGCAATTATCAGAAAGGCCACTCCCAGATGAGATTACCTCCGCATTTTAATTGACTTTAAACCAGCCCCTGCTTTGTAAAAACTAGACTAAATGCCACTTACACACTAACAACAAACCTATCAAGTTGTTCTGTCGCTTCATGATCAGGTCAAAAGGATTTATAAAAAAATAGCTAACTTACATCTGACAGAACTTTTGGCAGTGAATAAATGCATTTAAAGGGCACAGAGTATTTTCTAAAGCTGGAGGAACATGCTTGTACACAGATGGTGTTTGGCACAAGCCAGTCTCCCCCATCTGTCTGTTTACTTATCCACACACACGGCGTGAATATAGCAAAGAATTGCTCAATCTTAGAAATCTATTGATTTATTATAGGCTCTGTCCCCTTGGTAGCTCTTTAACACAACCAGAGAGCCCTTCTTTGTTTTTCAATGGGAGTAAATGAATGTTTTAGCCACAAATTAACCCGATTTCCTCTTATATATAGGTGTTAATTATACTGTCTATGTGGGAAGGGGATGAGTGAATTAAATTGAGGGTGTGGGTTTGCAATGACTCAAGATCATGGTGAGAGATTCACAATGAATTGTTTGTGAAACGATATCCAGGAATTCGACATTGGCTTGGAATTCAAACCAGAAAATAATATGAGCAGATTCCGACAATAGATTAGTAAAATAGATGACCTTAGATGTATTCTTGTGACTTGTATATAATGGACTATGTAAACTACCACACAACATCAAAAGTGACATTTAGTTTCATCTTGGTTTGATAGCTGAATAAAATAAATAAATTGATGTGACTTTGATATTCAACGTAGCCCTTGCTCAGAATTTTTCCTTTAAAAACAAGGAAAGATTCCCTCCATTTTAATCTATCATTTCGATACAGAGTAATTAGCTATTTTCTCTTGAGATGGGGGATAAGTAATTTAAATTAAAACCACTGATGTCACAAGGTCTGTTTACATTGAAGTATCCGCTGCCTTTATGTAGATTTGTACTGACAGTGGTATAGGGGTCAATAGGGAGACAACAATCTATAATATTAATTAATCCTAATCAACAGTATCCAACAGTATTTCCCACTTCATTCAGATATCTTCAACGAAATTCGAAAATGTCAAAGCGCTCATTTTAGGTGCTCAGTTACTTTTGTGGCTCAATGATTGCCATTATTCAGATAAATATACAGATAAAAACAAGTGAAAAAGTTGAAATCTGAAAAAAATATTTAGAACAACAGAATATTCACGGTGACTCCTTTTCAAAACAATGAAATCAGATCACAAAGCACATGTGCTAACCATATTGAACATTTCACTACAATGAAATGTCAGAGATTGGATCAACGGCCAAGGATTGGGCCAAGGTTACGGCTTATTGACCCAGTTTCTGCTCTGACGTGTGGAATTGTATCTAATGAGATGCCTCTGTTGGTGGGACGTAGCATTAATAGCATTACCAACACAAATGTAATCTAAGAGTATAAAGAGCATCTTTTCTGAAGAGGAGTTTGAGGATTCTGGGTCAGCGTGACCAAGAAGGAAGCAAACAACCTTGGACAGCCTCCATAGTTCTTGGATAGTTCTGAAGCTTTAAAAAAACAGAACATTGAGGCATTAGAGGTTATTATGTCTTTTATAGCAACATCTTTGTGATTCGAACCAATTTTCCAAACCCAGTGGGATTTTTTCGATTTAACCATGTCCAATATTATATCCCTTCTCACGCTGGCTACAACTGTTTTTTATTTTCACAGATTTTATTGCCCCAGATCAATTTTTAAACTAACAAAGACTCCAGAATTGGCATCATATGTTCTCTTTCTCCACCTGAGAATACAACATCTGATCTCAGTCAATAGAGTTGGCACGAAACTTGGAGATTGATAGTCAATTTGAAACCTATCTATTATTATAGAATTGGATGCAGTAAGCTTCTGAATAAATGTGTCAGAATATACAAGCAGTCCTGATATAATCTGTAGCCTACTATCTCACACTAAACACATCTTTCACCAATTGATGAACAAGGTTTCAGATCTGTGAATTCATAACATTACGTCAGCATTTGAGTGTCTTCTATGTGTCTTCCTGATTGATAAGGTTATCTTTTTTTTCAAAGGAGGAGTTGTGATCCGAGGGTTACTGATTCCCTAAATGACAAGACTTTGGCACCCTAGAGCGAGTTGCCTTTCCTTAACTACTCCATGACTGTCCTATGGCTACAATAACAATGGCTTGAACATTTCGATTTTGCAGTTACATAGTGTTTCTACTAAAATGGAACAGAGTTGGACCATGAGCTTTTGTTACAATACCATTTTCTGTCTAAACTGAATTTTGACCAGACAGCAGTTACTGCACTTAACCTTTGTATGGCAGCATTTCTCCGGATGTGTGTTTACAGTGTGTTTAATCACTGCTGCACCAGAGATTTTTTTATATCCTCTCTATAAAGTCATCCCTGAGGTGTTTGGTTTGAACTTTGCATGGTTTTGATGGAGTTATTGTATGCTTTATTTATGTAAATGGGACTCCTGTTACTTCTTTTTTTTTAAATGTCTCTTTGTTTTGTGTTGTCAACCTCTGTAGAGGAAAATAACATAAAACAAAGAGGCATTTTCTACTTTAACCAAACAAAAAATAAAAGCTACCTTTTTTCCTTAAAGGGGTCATTTCTCTGTATAGATTCCCTATTTTTTTTTGTCTTTGGAAAGTCTGATATTATTGGAACAAATTATAAAAGGTAGTTCAAGAATGCTTACTTTGATAGAGGAGTGAGCATAGAGCATGTCCTCCAGGCTGAAGTGGCAGCAACGGTTGAGCTGCTCTCTGCAGAAATCCTGGATGAGCTGCAGGTTGTACAGACTGTCGGATAGAGACATGTTTTCCTTCAGGCAGATGTCTGGAAATCAAAGAGCATTCACAGTTTAACACACTCAGCTCACTGTGTGAAGGTATTTGTCAGATACTGCAGGGGCTCGGCCAATCACAGAGAAGCCCATTAATCACAAAAGCGTTCCATGTGATTTCCATTGGTGATAAAAAGAACAGCATCCATCAGTGTATTCCTCTGTTTCGCTGCTCTTCATCATTGTGATTAGATTAAGATTAAATGTTGTCATTGAAGGCTATTGTACTGTGTTTGAAGAATGGGGAACTGATTTGAGAACTACATTCAATCTACTTTAAAAAGTTACTTTTTGCATATGTAAAAAAAGTAAACTGCAAGCACTCTAAACTATACTAAACACCATAAAACAAAATAATTAACTGTGATTACAAAAACAACAACTTTAAAAATACATAGAATGTTTCACAATATCCAATTTTTAAACATTTTTAATAATTTCTTAACACACAAAGTGTTGAGACATTAAATTATTAGAGAGGGAACCCAGCAATATTTTGTTAAGAATCCACCCCAGGTGAGTGGTTTACATGGCTCTTGGTTTTAAAACATTTAATTGAAAATAACATAACATTTTAAGTGAATGTCATAAAAAAACAACACAAAAACATTAGCTGGAAACTGATACATTGGCCAATATTTCAACATAGCAAATTTGGTTAAAATTTGGCCCATTGTCTTCCCCACTTCCTCTAAAATCCCTCTCAATATGAACTTCCTCCTCTCCCTCTGTTCCTGAAGTATTGCTTCCCTTTAGCCTATTTACTTAGGAAATTATCAAGAGATTTCAAAGAAATCAGCCAGAGATTTCTAAATATCTGTATTTGCATCTCTCAGAAAAAAACATATTGGTCTACCAATTGTAGTAGTAGTAGTAGAAACAGCAGTAGTAGTAGTAGTACCAATACTCTATAGTAGTAAACTGTTGTAAACTGTTTTGATTTACTTGAGATATTATGAAATTGGGGTGGAATTTGAGCCTTGAAAATCTTCATTTGAATGAAACGTCAGCCAATTTTTTCCACAAGAACAAAGTTTATCAAAGTGTAACAAACTTTAAAGTGTGATAAGTATTTATTAAAATTATCCAAGTTACTGCTGAACCCTAGCCGGGCTCTGTAGGCCCTCACTGACAAATAGACAAAACAATACAAGAGCAAACTTGTGCAATACATCACCATACCTTATATGTGTGTATGTGTTTATGGGTGTGTATGTTATACTCCAGATATATATTATATTATATTATGTATTGAAATAATATATGCATGTGTAGATATATTTGCACAAAACTGTACGATATTGGACCACTCTGTATGGTTGTCCTGTCGATGTGGCTTTATGCAAATTAATTTCGTTCTATTACATGGAAGTGTGCTGGTATGACAATAAAGAATCCTAAAAAGCTAAAAGCTAAGGCCTAAAAGCTTCAAATCAGGGCCTGGTCCCCCTTTTCTCAACAAAGACATCATACAACACTTTATTGTATCCTCTGAGGGTAGTTTTATGTCTTTTGGTGAATACCTTGTTGACCTTGTAGGACTCTGTACCTGGACCAAGCAGCTTTAAACCAGTCTTGTTCGAAACTTAATATTTTCCTAACATTCTCATCAACCCTTTCCCTCTATATTATTATAAATACTGTATATTTATCAAAACAGTTATGGATGCTGTTGTGTTGTGTGATGGGATCAATAATAATAGATAAAAGACTTCAGTAGGTACTGGGATGTGACATGAATTCCCGATTTTGCAAAAAATCACATGCCACAGAAAACACAATAGCATAAAGTGAGCAACAAACTTGAGCATCAGTCACACCAATGTACCTCTGAGGACGACTGTATCGGGGCAATAGAAGTGAAGCAGGGCAGCAAGGGCACATCCGTCAGTGCTGTCCTTCAACAGATTGTCCACTGGGGGAATCCACGGCACTGTCCTGGAAAGAACCTGCTCCTTCCTGTACCGTGCCTCCATGAGAACAGACAAAATTCAGCTTATACATGGATCTAATTTCACTGGAACGTTTCAAGTGATCCATCCAATATTACTGGACAATAAATCATGCAATGAAGATCTGACAAATGATGGAGATGAATACAACCGTGTCATTTCGTACAATTAATGATGCTGAAAAAAAGACAATATGGAATCATCACTATGGAAACACACAATAGACTGAAAAAAACAAACTTACTGGAACCAACTTCATGTACCACTTAGTTGGAGACTTTTGAGGAAACAGAGCAGATGAGAGAGACAAGCAAAGATTGGTTATGTTAGCAAGAGATTCTAATTAGCTGCTAATCTACGGTTTCTATGTTTAAACTTAATTTAACCCGAGTTCTATGGTTTTTGCTTGTGCAAATCTTGCCTAAAACAAGAAGGTTTCTCTGATTTTCTGAATTAAAACACCCACAACCCCACATTGTGAGAACTATGTTTTTGGGAATGGATTTCTGAGGACACTTTGTGCCGGTTTTAAGCTTAGCATTTTCAGCAGAATCATCAAAGCTCCTGCAGGATTTCTGTTATTAAACTGTCTGAGTATAATAACAGAGTTAATCATTTAATAGACCCAGCATGCACTGGGAAGGCAGCAAACTTACAGCATTAAACTTTTCCCTGACAGATTAGGTCTAGAAACAAGTGTGTTTTTTAGAAGATTCATTTAATGACACACTCGGTTTAAGCTGTGATTGTTGTTTGTTTGTGAGTCTGGGTGCTTCATGCTAATGTGTCTGTCAAATACAGTGCTGTGTAAACCCCTGACATTCCTCTTCTGGATTCCCGCTCAACACAGTCGCAGCTCTGAGAACTGCCAGCTCTCATTAGCTTCAGATGTTGAGCCCAGGCGCGACCTCGGGCTGGGGTGAGCTGAACACTGTCAGATGCTCGCACGGGTCAATCTAATGACGCCACACTTTCTCTATATTCAACTGCAAAGTGATTTATGTAGCATTTCATGAAAACATTAACCATTCTTCGTATACCTTTCAATCGAAAGCTAAATAAAATACACATTTGTAAAAGTCAAAGGGGAGGACAATTTTTCGAATAGATCAAAATCTGAGAAATCAAAAAGCGCTGTTCCCAAGAATACTTCCGGAATAGACAAAACACAAATCCATCTGAAACTCATGTTACACATCATCATAGACAGAGTGTTCAGAGAAAGGTGGAGAAAAGTAAAAATTATTGTGACATCTTTATGACTGGAGTGCAATAAACATTACAAAAATATTGAAATCATTACATCTTTAAGACAGATTCTAAGTCTGCCAAGAAAATATTGATGCAATGGCGTTCCCTACCTGAAGATGGCGTTTGAAATATCGACAGAGAAGAAATCAAAGAATACATAAAAAAATCATGGATTTCGAGGGCTTTATACTGTTGGTGCGGCTGATCACAGAGAGCTCTTTCACAGAAATGTGGAGAAAAGAGAGGATTTGTGGTGCACTATTCATTTCCTTTTTCCTGTACGAAGTCGCTTTAAAAATGTGGGATGAGCGCCACTGAGTGGCTCTTTTACGTCCTATTCATGTCATTAAAAGAACCAGCTATAATTGGTCATTCTCCTTGTAAAGGCCTTAAGAAAGTAACGTTGAAGTAGATCTTGCACTGACAGCAACATTGTTTTTTTTTTTTTATTTCTGAGTCGTGACTTCTTGTGGTTGCTTCAATAACATATGTATATTATTTTAATTGTAACTACTAAAAACTGCTCAGTATTAACAAAAAAGGTCAATATTAAGAAATTGTTACAAACCACTTGTCAATTTAACCCAATTTGCATGGATACCTAAATAAGCATTTAAATTGAACATTAAGCTAAAGATTAGTATCTTAAACAAACTAGAAAAAACATGCACTGTCATCCTGGCAAAAAAGATTAGTGAGGACTTGAGCAAAAGAGTTGTTAGTGCTCATGAAGACGGAGAAGGATACATGTGTTTATCACAGATATGCTGTGAGAAGCATTATTAAGACGTTTAAACAGACCAACACAGTGGAGAACAAGACGGGCAGAAAGCATAAGATTTGAAAAACATTGTAAATAAAACTTGTGAGAGAGGTTTCTACCCTAGAACAACTGCCAAGACATTGGTGGATGACTTTATTGAGACGTTTCAACGATTCTATTCACCTTTTTAAATTTGAATATATGAAATAATCTGAAATTCCTAAAGTCATCAAAGTGGTTCAAGATCATCACCTTCCAGAACCGTCTCGACCAGCTGCGTTTCCAAAGAGTAGTCTCCTGGCTCCAAATGCAATATGTCATGATTTCTCGTGACAAGTAAGTTGTTAAATACGAAATAGGCCTTTTCCTAACACAGTGACCTCCATTTTGATATTGCGCACCAGTTTTTCAGGAAGTGACGATTTTGTCCTTTTGGACTTGTTGGATGGAAATATTCAATATTTTTTATGCACTATTCCAATTTTGCGCAGAAATTTTATTTGCATCTTTGTATGGGAACATGGCTACTAGAGCCCTGCACAGTTATTTCTTATTAAACTATATTAACATCACTTGGGGAATATATATAAATAAAAATGCCATTCTCGTTAATAGTAATGGCTGTATTCTTGGCTAATTTTGTATTTCATGTGAACTGTTCCGTTAAGTTTGCATATAATTTACTTTTGCTTTATTAGCTATCCTCTTAATGTTTGTTGATTGAAGAGTGGTGGAGCATAGGAGTTTAAACAAAATGTCAAAATGCTCTCTCTCTCTTTTACAGAAGTTAAAATAAGGTGAAAGTGACAGTACCCCACCGTCTGCCGCCAAATATGCTGTCACACCAGGACAAGTCGATCACATACAAAGCTAAAAAACATGAACACTCAGCTCATCCATCAGCCTGACTTAGCCTCCACATGACGGTACGGACAGTGACTCAGCAAAGTCAGAACAAACCTAACGCAGCTATGTGTTACAAAACAGGAGAACATGGTCGACAACCTCTAGCTATTCCTATCCGCCACTTCCAGTGAACCCAGGTCAACTCAGACAACTCTCAAACCTGGGCACGTATTCAAGGCATTTTAAGGTACATTCAAAATGAATTACCAATTGTGGAGATCTCATTTTTAAAGGCCATCTTTTAATTGTAAAAGCTGATTTTTTTTGTTTTGAAGTTTTTGAAAGATGCAAGAAGCAGAGAAGCTGTAAGGTATCTTTTATAGCCAGTTCTTGCTCTATGCCATTTAGAACATGTTTAAATGAGAAACATGATTTTAAACGAGATATATTGAACCCAAATGTTCTCTACACAAAAATATCTTTTGAGTTGGAACAAGTCTTGTGTTTGATCCGCTCTAATCAGATTTTTTAAAAAGAATATGTAATAGTCATGCTCACCTTTGGATTCTCCACAGGTTCTGCATTTTGCTCCTCCATCTTCCTTTGCTCCTGCAGGAGGATTTCCTTCAAGTATTCATTCACCTTTAAAAAGAGCAAAATGTAACTTTGTCGACATACCAAAACTCACTCAATTTACCAAGACACCAAAAATCATTCTAAGATCCCACTAAATATTGACACAGCAGGAAGACAACAAAAGAAATAGGGATCTCCCATGAGTCCCACACTGGCTGTGTAGACACCATGTCTGTGGTGTTTCCAGTACAGCTGACCTCCAAGGGAATGTAAACAAACGCCCCGGTACATCCCATTATAGACCCACAGCCATCCAGCAAGGCCTGAAGTAATCCCATGAGTGGAACAAACCCCCTTTTGCTGCTGAGCGTCTTAAGTATTAAATATTACTAGTTAGAAATGCCAACATGTCATTTAATAACCTTCTTATTTATTATTTTCAGGTTAACCTTTAGCTGCAATTACTTAAAACTCTTAAAATTTTCATATTTCGACAGTGACTGTAATCAATTTCTTTCAATTGGTTGCATTTTTATACTATGGCAAAACATTCTAAAAAGAAAACAGTACTCAAAATACAAAATAGAGTTTTGAGTTCCACTTGGTTTTCCTTCAACTCTGGAATCCCAAATACAGGAGACTATGCTGGTCAGAAAGTCTGAAGAGGAGTGTTGGGTGCCACTTTGTTCTGTGAGTTCTTGGAAATCCCCTTAAAAATTCCCAGTTGAAACAACCTGTGAGCTCAGAGAAGTCATGGGCGATGGTGACCTCTCTGTAACGCATTACTGTCCATCAAGTTCTTACTCTTCCCCTCATGGGTTTTCCCATAGACATATATGTCTATAACGCTCTCTACATCTCTGTGTGTTATAGCAAGTGCAGCCATTGCTTTGTAACTTACGTAATTTTTTTAATTAATGCTTTATTAATGTCAAAATATCTATGTAAGTTATATAAAATAGCTTAAAAAACAATGGTGCACTATCTGTAAACGGCATGGTTATTTTTTCACATGACATTTCAGGATTTAAGAAAAACAGAATTTATTTAATAAAGATATGATACACAACATTGCACCAAATAGGTCACATTTTTTAAAAAAGGAACGATTATATCACATATCAAAATATAATAAGTGGGTTTCTGAGGAAATTAAACTAAATTTAGCTAATTTGGACTAATTTAGTGTTGCTTTAGAGTAAATTGGAAGAATCAAATAACCTGTATTGGAATCAAAAAATTGAATAAGAATACAGCTAATGTTAAAAATATGTATTAAAAGACTTTTGCATTTTGGGTACTATATTTGTTAAATATAAAAAAGACCTTGTTCATCCAGCTGGTGATGGCATCCTCTGTATCATAGGGCACATCTCCATCAGAGTCATCATCGGTGGAGTACTGCTGCATGCAGGCCATCACCTTCTCCACACTAACCGTCTCCACTGTATATGCCATCATCAGTGTGTCAATCATGGCCAGGTGGACGCTCTGTTGAAGACAAACCAGTAAAATCCCAATTCATGCTGAGTGTACACAGTTAGATGCGAGTCATTCATCTCTGGGGCTTGTTACCAAGGAAACGACAGCATCTGTCCCCTGTTACTCAACCCAATTAGAAGCAATCCTTCTGAGATGTGCATTCGTGTTCTTCTTGAGTTTGTCTAATATTAATAGACAAATAGTCACATACAACCCACGATAAGAAGGTTTCACACCCTTGGTTTGGTTCAATTGCTCAAATAGATGCATTGTAGCATTTCTGACGTTTTGGGTTCCTTTCACTCCAGTTTACTAACTCCTGTCCGAACTAACTCGTTATGCAGAAGAGAACAAAGCTGGAAAACAAAAGATAAAGGTGCCTCTGAAACAAATACATGCCGACATTCCATAACGACACTATGTGTACTGGTTTTCTACTGCAAGGTACAGTACAGTACAGTTCAAGTTTGTCCCTAAAACGGGTACTTTTTTAATACACATTTTGACGAGATTTGTATGAAGACATGCTGATCATCGATTAGGCATGGATTACTTACAATGGTCAGTGCTACCATCACTGAACAGAACATGAGGTTTGCATTTCTTGCCATATGGGATCAAAAAAACAACACAAACAAAAATATCTAAAGTATATTGGTCTGTTTACATTTGGAGTATGTTCTCACCACAAACAAACTAATGGCAGATTTTCGCTGTATAGTACAGAAACGCCACACCTGAAATTAATCTATCTGTCCAGATTGAGTGTGACCTGCAGATCACTGATTGGTCCAGACAAACCATCACTGCATATGTTATTAGCAGCACATTATTTTGGAATATCGCATTCAAAACCCTGGATGGAAATGCCAAGATGCACAGAAATTTAGAAAATCTGCTTAAAAAATTTATGTGCATAACAGAGTAGGATAAAAAAAATTTTCTGAGAAGAAACAATGTGCAAAAACTACAATGGAAGACCATTTACCATACTTTTTTTCTGTCAGAACTGGTGTGTAATGGGGCAGCATTAATGGAAAAACTAACGGACAGGACCTTAGATAAAGTTTCACCTTCCAGAGACTGCGTTCCCAAAGAGCAGTGTAACGCCTCCAAAAGCAAGATGACATGACTGGCATATTGTATCGGCAGCCTCATAACGAGTATGAAGGAGAGTCATTTTTGTAACATAGATTTTTTGCTGCCTGTCTGAATATTTTCCTCACTGTAAATCGGAGCATTCACTGAGCTGAACATGCCATTCAGAATGTCTCGATGCAGCTTTTCTGTCACACAGGACATTTATGAACGCAGGGGAATGGAAAAATTCACTCTGATGGATGCCAGTGACTCTGAGATCTGCTGTTCAGTCAGCGATTTTCTCCCTCGAGTGCTTCTGCTTGACTCCCACGCCTCATCTTTGAGCTGAAACTGAAGACGGTCTGTTGCATAAGCAACGGGTTCCTCCTTTAAGCTGATTGCATAAATAAATATAAATAAGTATAAATCCGTTTATTAATTAAACATCTTGCAATCTGATTGGGTGTTGATTTGCATCCCCAAGTGCTTCACAATGTGGATCAAAGGGTTGATATTATTGTTCTTCATTTAGGATTTGAAGCTCTGTTTCTTACAACACATTGGCACTCAATATGCCTGGAGTAACATCATTTTTATATTCTTTACTGATAAATCATGGGTTAAGGTTTAAAACAAGTTCAGCTAATATCGGCATGAGTTCATTGTCGCATTAACTGTGAAAACACGGACAAAGTGTTTACAGCTGAGTCTCAACCCAGGTTCTGTGTCCTTCGAAATGCAGATTTAAGGCATTAAATATTTGAAGCTATAAATATAAGTCGCTTTGCATACTTTTTTTTTCCCAACAGAATCACAAAAACCCCCTCCCCCACTTCAGTTTTCATGGAGGTTAGAGCAAATGCTATACATTGAAAACCCTCACCATTGGTAAAATAACAAGTTTTATCTTTATCGTTAAAACTTTGTATTTTAACATAACGGTTATTATGGACCTGCTCACTTCTGAAGTCAGCCTCAAATGGTCAGTCAATGAACTGCAACGTTCACCATATCTATTATGCAAAACAAGGATAGCATGTGCTTGTGAACCCGAGCATTCATGGATGAAAATCTGCTTTGAAATCTTTTCTGGGAGAGACCTTGTTGATGCCATATAACTACCTTTTGTCTTGACAAGAAAGTCTTTCTCAACAATCTTGGTAGTAAAGTTTCCGAGCTTCCTACGCAGTTGTTTCTGTTTCAGTCCATGAGTGAGTTTCAACCTACTTGTTGCAGATGATCATTAGCATCTGTTTGGTAAAACTGGTTGATCATATACCAGTCTATAATCCTAGAAAAACCCTTATTGTGCAAGTGCATCAATAAAAATAGATGGCAAGAGGAAGTAAATCCAAATATTGATTTTTATTAACATTTTTGTTCACTTTGCATTTTGTACATTTACATGTATTATTTATACAGCATTTTTGCACTTTTTTTGCAAATACTGTGTATTTCAGAATGTTATGATGAGATATTTTGTGAGTAAATATAAAAAATAATATATTTTAACATTCAGGTTAAGGTAAAAAAAACTCAGGTTTGACCTAAATTTCAGTCTAAAATGCAAGTAAGACACAGAAGGTCCTAGCCATGGCTATTAAAATCAGCAGCGGCGTGTTAGATATGGCCCTCAGTAAACAGGCTTTGTTAGAGTCGGGCTGAGAACATTGTCCTCTGAGGCTCCCTCTGACTCTTCAAGACTGGCCAATCACAGAAAGCACATTCCATCCTCCTCTCCAGTAGAAACACCTGCCTTGAGCGAAAATCAAATATCCTTGTGATGATTCTAGGACGTGATTTCCTGTCATGCAGGGCACATTTCCTTTTGAGTTTGGCTTGAAAAACATCAGGAAGAAACAAAATGATGCTGATACACCTTTTCTATTAACAGTCAATTTTGAAGATGACTTCAACCTAAGCTTTTTGGATTCCAAGTGCACTTCCCTCATCTCTAATGAATCAATCTTGCAAGCACACTGCCTCCTGCCTATACAGGGCATCGCCATGGCAACGGAGCATGTGTGAACAGCAGGGAGAGGAGAGAGTCAGGCTGGGATGGACCAACCGTTAATCTTTGTGATAATGCAGTGCTAGGTTTTCATTGAAAAGGTTTTATTGTTTATTGAAAGAGGACTAATCACCAAAGGGGTGTTTTTTCCTCTCATAAGAGGAGAAATTACCATCTGCACCTTGGGAGCCTGTTTCTTTAAACTAATGGTTAGGGCTAAAATATGATCGTTGATTTTCTGTGTAAGAAAATCATGTTGATTTGAGATTATTTGAGCATCTAGGTTTTAAGTTTTCAGACAAATTTTGTAGAATGTGTAGAATTCAATACAGTTCCATTCGTGATTATCAAATTGTCACACATAAAATAATCATATTAGCATACATTTTACAATATAAAGATATTTAAAATATGATTGGTCCGTGGCGTCAAGAATTGGAGTAGACTACCCAATCACCATGCGCATCTTGGGAGCCTAAATCAATATAATAGCAATCAATGCATTATAACTACAAATCAAATGTAAAGGTATGAAAGTATCAGACATATTGCCTTCGCCATTGATAGTCACTGATGTGAACAGACAGGAAGTAGGTCAACTGTGCATACTTTTCTGAATTATGCAGATGTCTAGGTCTCAAAAGATATAAAGTCTACTCTATTAGAGGCCAAACAGATCCATATAAACTCCAGTGGAAATTAGAGTTAGCATGTACAGCTAATGTACAGCTAATATATGAAGATAGCTGCTGGTGCTAAAACCCAAAAGTGCATTTGTTTAAATACAAAAAAAACATTGATTTATCTTAGATTTCATGCCATATGTGCATTTACTGATCAGTAAATTTAAATAAATTATCATTTTACAGGATTACGCTCCATCAGCAACATTACACAAACAGTGTTTGCCTAATAACATTAACACTATAAAATCATGAATGAGGCACAAAAGTTTAATTTCATTATGTTGATCAATGGTGCTTCAAAGTATAAGTGTATTTATGAGTAATTAACACTTGGTTTTGCAAGGCGAAAAGGTAGGGCTATAAATCTAATACGACTTTAATATCCAATCACAGCAAAGGCCATTTACATACATGAATTGTTTTTTTTTTTCTTCAGATATTAATCATAACCCAACACAGAAGACTCTGGAAGCAAGGTTTATGAAGATGAAATAGAACACACAGTATTATTTACATATGCATATGACGATGCTAACAGATGCTGCATTGAAAACAAAATAAGAGTGGAGGGGGAGGGGGGTGACCCTTGGTATCCGTGTATCTCCAGTGGAAAAGAGACAAAGCATAGTCATGCAGCCTTATTGAAGAAACTTGTAACTTCCTGCTGTGATGTATCTCAGACAATAATATTTAAAATATTTTTTCTATTACAAAATATAGGGAGCAGTGCACATAAGTTAATTAAAAGTGCACAATAATTTTAAACTCCATATATGCCCCGTTGATTCTGTGCCAATTTAATTTGCAAAAAAATTAGATATTTGCACACACAACCGGAACCATAGTTTACATCAGCACGCATTCATGCTGTTGCATTTATGAGACAGCAGCTATATACATGAAATAACCTTGCAGGGCTTTTATTTTATTAAAATGTCTCAGGTTTTTAAATGCAAGTGCATAACCGATGTCCTTAGCTTAAATTCTTTAAATAAAATAGAAGTCCCTCTAAATTATTGATAAACTGCAGCCGTTCATTTGCTGCATTAAACGCATTCGCGAAAACAACACAATCAAAGAAAAACTCATAATGCAGGGTTAAGGCTAAAGCTGAGCCTAGACAGGCTGAAAAGTATCCAACCGGCTTACAGTAGCCCGGCAGACGGATGAACGGCTTTCTGACACTAATGAGGATTTGGGAGCTCAGAGTTCAAGAAGCTGAAGAGTTCACTGGTTAGAAAAGATCAAGCAGACCTGGATCAATGAAAGCAGCTACATCATCACACAACTTCTGCGATGTAAACAAATAAGTAGAATCAGTGTGATCTTTAATGAAACTTATGATGTGGAGCGTGAAATTTTACTGCTCTATGTAAAATTATTGCTCATGAGTGTTTGGATAATACGTGTTTGGTTTAACTGAGGAAGCCAGAGGCATCTAGCAAACAGCGCTGCAGTAATTAAATATCAACAGGAAGTCCCTCACACAGCAGAAGAGCTCTTTATAGCTTTGAACCAGATGCTGTTAGCCTGAAATACATCTTCAATGAAGCAACATGAAAACAAAGCAAATCAATCAGAGAGAATTATGAGGTGGGGATCCTGTAAAAGATTGTTCTGGCATGAAGTACACAACAAAACATGCTTCATCTCTGTATACTTGCTTGCAGCTTTTCTGTAAATATTTGAAAAATCATCTGTTGCAGTAATGCTTTAAATTGATTATTAGCCGATATATCGGTTATTATCGGTTCCAAAAGTCAAGTGTTATATTGGTTAGCTACATTAGCTAATATATGCAGATAACCACTATTGTAAACAGCAACTGCGGAGGTAAACATACTAAAACACAGGTTCTCTCACCATCTGGATGGGTTTCTTCTGCAGATCTCTTTGGGTCACCAGCCGCTCCTGGTCTGTGATGTACAGGCCCTTCTGCGCCAGAGCCTGGATGACAGCATCATGGCCCAGCAGAGGCTTGACTGCATCGCTCTTGAGAATCAGGCTTCCTGCGCGGCAGTAGAGCTCTGCAGAGAGCAAAAGCTCAGCCACCGGAGGCTTTAGATGCTCCTGCTCATACTGGTCCCTGTAGAAGGGATCACTCAGATCCTCTGGAACACTGTCTGAAAGGCAAAACCATCAGAACTTTACAGACGTTAATGATTTATCACTTTGAATTTGTAGTTTTCTATATATTTAGACACAATAGTATGGGGCTGTGATATCAGCCAACATTTCAGAAATTCATAATTGTACAAAGTATTTAAGGGTTAGTATTTAAACAGAAAAATACAGAATACAAAAATTGGCTAGGCTGCAATGCTAATTACTCCATATTTTTTAGGAATGGGAAAAATAACTGAAAAGTAGCAGGCTGGAAGTATTTTAACCAGCAATGTAGAATTGTAATATCGGTTGGAATGAATATCTGGTATCGGCATAAAATCTAAATCTTATTATTTTATTTTATTAATTATTTTTGCTGTCATAGTTCACTGAGAGGTTTTCTACAGTAAAAATGCTCACATTGAGAGAACTTGACTTTTGAAATAATTGAAGGAAACATACTCTCTACCATTTGTTGAACATGAATAAATAAACTGAAATTAAATTATAGATTGCTTAAAAAAATCATGTGACTCCACACATGGTAGAGTTTTTAAAGGGAAAGAACTCAAAATAACCAACCAGGGAAAATGTGAAAGATTCCAGCCTCTGAATGGTGATTACGATTACTTTGCATTTAATCACCCTGCCCTAGGCATAATTGAATTTTCTTTTGGTATTTGGGGTATCGGTATACATTAAAAAATTTTGTTACCACCAAAAAAGCTTCACTTCTGGCCTCCATGCACAGTCTTGTTTTCCCAGCAGAACCAAACATATCCATCCAACTAATCCATGCACACTTTTCAATCACATGACTGTCATGGCAGAGCCAGTCAGGAAACATGTATTCTGTATTTTAATTTGTTTTAAGTGACGTAAAAACAATTGGAACATGTATAAATTCAAGTGCTGTAAAGATAAAAGCAGAAAAGCATTCTGAACTGTCCATAAAGTACCGGTAACTTTCTGTGCAGCACTAGGTGAGTTCATCTTCGGTTCATTTATTATATTTAACATTGCACAGAACTGTTGTTTTAGAACAGCAGATCAATGTACAAGTTTAATGGAATTTTTAAAATGAAATTTTAAACAAGATGGGGTCCAAAATAGTTGATGACGTGCAAGTCTGGGACACCCCATAACTCAGTTTTACTTGTTATTTAAAAAAAATGCCAATCTTTTGTCTCATCACAGTATAGCATTTAAATAATGCATGACTGTAATACTGACAGACACCATGTATCTTCTGTGTTAAGCAATTGTTTTTATTCCATTGTGTAGCATTATTCATTAAACGGTTATTAAACAAACCTGCCCCTGGAGTTTTCACACTTATCTAAAACAACAATCTAAATGTCAAAGAATTTCCCTTAAATTAAGTAAAAACCATATAAAGAGTTTTATTGTTGAAAATAAAGAAACCAGAATGCAACACTTATTTAACAAATGATTGTTTAAAGTGCCATAAATCCCATGAAGTAGAGTAATATTGGTATCTGTTAAACACTATTTAAGACCATTTTACAGTCTTTTAATTTTAATTGTCGGAAGAAATATGTTACTTTGACTTCTCAGGTTGTGATATATAGCTTTACAAATAATAACACCATATTTCATAGAATTATTGATTTTGTACTCTCTTACATTTATACTCTCTTGCATAGAGGTTTGTGCACCTTTTGTAAAAGAATCATACAGCGGGAAAAGGTTTACGTATATCAGATTTTACATTTCTGTGATTGCTCTGTTGCTAAAAGTGTGACTACGTTTGCCTCTGGGGACCTCACTGCAAACTGCAGCTGTTACAAAAGTCAAATTCACTCTCCATCTTGATTTTTGAGCATTACAGAGTTGCAGGAATGTAGTTGATTCCATTTGCACGCACCTCTCTTACCAATTCCCCTGCCACTTGCCTATTGCAACTGCAGTTAAGCAAAAATGTAATTAAATTACAATACAAAGTCTAAAAAAAATTGAGATTTAAAACAGAGAGGTTTCCCGCAAAAACAGGAACCATTGTTTACATTCTCACTAGACTAGTCAGCCAATAGATGCCATGTAATTATGTCACAATTAATTTATTTATTAAAGTCAAAGATAATATTTTTCCTATAAGACTTTAGGAAGTATCTCATCTCAAGTATCAATCGCTATCTGAAGAGAGCAATTTAAAATGATCCATTCCCTGTTTTGAAAGCTTATCTACAGCTAAGTTGTGTACTAAAAACAGCTGAAAATTAATGGATTTCGAAGGCAAAAACTAGGAGCTATTCTCATTCTTCCGTAATAATCAAAGGACTTTGCAGCCATAAAATGACACTGCACTTATTCAAATTTGAACACAACCAGATAGAAATAGAGAGTGACAGACTCTTCCACCCCCAAAATACAAGACCCAAAATACCATTAACACGTGCAAATGGGTTCACGGTTTTGAATGAGGTCACAGTATCCATGGAGAACTGAGAACTTCAGCTATTTATATAGATGACAGAGAGATTATTCTCACGCCTGCGTCCTTACATATCGCGTTTACCTGTAAATGCATGCTTTTGATTGGTAATGCTTTAAATATGATTTCTGTAAATGAAGTAGCACCTCAATTCTTATCCTTGATAGAATAGATTAAAATGGTTTGGTGACCGGTAAGATTGGTGATGCATGCACCGATGGACTCAGAGGCGTTGACAATGTAAGTCAGAAATATAATTGTGTTGAGCCAGCCTGTAGTTTCCTTGGCAACAGTGTGGAGGCTGATCGATGGAACTCCTCACTAGCCTCATGAGAAAGATGAAAAAAGAGGAGAGAGAGCCTGCACAGGTGTTTGATTTTTGTATGCACAATAGCTTTCCTAGAAAAAAAACGTGACCATCCGTTCTCAGCACTTTGCAGGTCATTTTCAAGCATTGATTCTTCTTAATGAATTAGTAATAAATCATCCTCATTGAGCTTTCAACTTCCCATACGGCGGGTAAATATGGGTTCAAGAGAGGAAGTGAGGACATGCCATGAAATGACCAATTCATTATCTCTGTCCTTCCCAACTGACCAAAACAGGTCAATAGAAAAGCTTTTATGGGTTCACGACTTGTCTCCATCAATCTGATGACCTCTAAAGCAGATATATTCATTGCAAAGAAAAACAGATATTTTATGGAACTGCAATCTGTGTGTTGCCACCTGAAAGAGACACAGCAGTTCTTACAAAAATTAAAACTGTGTTATAAATCAGTCATAATAATCTCTTGCTAATGATTTAAAAAATTGTCACAACTTACACACGTTAACTGAAATGTTCAAAATTGTACAATAAAATTAGTGAATTAGACAGCTTGCCTCATCGTTGCCTCACGTATCTGCATTCTGAGATTAATTTGGGGAGAAGAAGCAAAAAAAAAAAAGAGCTTAGCTGCTCTGAGAGAAACTGAGAGGGCTCTGGTAAAGGGTAACTCTTGACTGATAGACAGAAGCTGCTTTTTCCAAGACTCCTTTTATTTTGTTCTCTTTCATGTTTTCAAGCCAATCAAATATCTCTTGTTCTTAGTACACATGCAAGGCCTTAATTCTATTTCATCATACGTTTTTAACAGACGGAAGCTTATGCTCTGAACGCCACAGGATCAACAAACTGCTCATTACACGCAATGGATGCACTTTAAATACTGATCCAGTAAATTAGCTTTTACCTCATTTAGAAACGCAGTAAAGTCTGTTAGCTCTAATAACAGAATGACATTTGTGGAGAATTTAATCAGTGATGGCAATGTGAACACCTTTCTCAAAAAGAACGCTTTGCATAATTGAGAATTGGACAAAATAATCCCATCCCTACACCAAAAACGCCCATCCTCTGCTATATTCTGGTTCCATAAATGGTCATGGTGGAATCTGGTCCTGAAAGGTCAGAATAATGTAGATAAATGCTTAGAAACAGAAGATTTGGGTGAGTGCAGGCTCAAGGAAGTGACATTGCTTTATCGAAGGTTATGAAATAAAATTTGTGGTAGAATTTCTGGGCACCTTGGGGTTTTTGGTTTAGCACATGGTCGTACAGCACCACAATCTGTTACCGTTCAATTCACCACATCATTACAAAGCAAAGCTCTTACTGCATATTGGCTACAATCATTTTTTTGTTGTTGCCCCATGCCTGTTTTTTGAAAAAATGTCACTAAAATCTAATATAGCATCACTTTTAATATAGCATAAGTAATAAGTTACTAATAAGTAATTAATAAGTCTGTATTTTTGTGACAATTTTAGCTTGCCAACAAAGATGGCGTATGAAGATCATGTGACACAAGCATAAAGTTTTTTATTTAATTCTGTGCAAACATACTTGCTTTTTTTTAAATCGCTATGGTATCAATTGTTTGTCTTGAATAGTCAATAAATTCAATAATTAAATTACGTAGCAATAAATAATGATTTTAGGCTCACTTCATGACTCTGAATGTTTTACTATTTGTATTTAATTTTTAAAATTCAGTTTGGTTTCAATAAAGGAATTACATATTAGAAGGCCATCGTTTATTCATGTTTTGCTTCAAAACAACAGTAAAATATACATAAAATGCGTACATTAATAGCTAATTTGCATGTTATGCTAACAACTCAGATTAGCATGGCTGATGTATACTTGAATAAAATTTTCAAAATAAGATGGTGCTACCTTTTAGATAGCATTTAATTTATGATAGCATAATTTTCAAAAAAGGATGGTACTACCTTTTAGATACCATTAGTTTTCGGTTTTATTTAAATCATTTAATGTTTAGTTGCCGTTATGCTTAACATCCAAATGCGTATCAATTATTTATATTAATTGTAGAAAGGATCTAAAAGGTTCTCAATTTTGAAATCTATGCAATAATAACATGTTTTAGACGTGTGTGTGTGATTTAATTTAATATCAAACGCGTTGAATGCAACACTATTGGAGGCAGATAGAGACAAAGGTGATGGTGAAGAAAGAGAAACGCGTCACCCACCTGTACCAAATGCTTTGGCCACCAACCACGTGAGGCTGGCCCTGATTTTAGCCCTATTAAAATCATAATGATCAAAAGCCTTAATGGCAGGAACAATGAAGGTCTTTCTTGGGTCTCTGGAGTCGCTGAGATCTCCCATGTTCACAGGCGAAGAGTCACATCCAGCATTCACATCGATGACATCTCTACGAAGGAATTCACCGCAATAAATTTCCCTTTATGGTTATCTTCTCTCACATACGTGTGCGGTTTCATGAATATAAAGATGTTAATGCACTCTGTCGATGCTATTTTAGCATCACCACCGGCCCGTTCCGGTAATAAAAGTGGGGTTCTGCCCATTGAGCTTCATCCATTCCAGTACCCCGCTTGAAATCGGTATTGCCCTTGAATACCTTGTTATCCCGATTTAAAATATCCGAACGAAGGGTCGTTTTCTAAAAGGTCTTTGTTCTCTTTAGGATATCGCCATACTCTTCCCACATATTCCCATCTGGATTTTGGATTTGGGTCGGTTCTTCTCTCTCTGTTCATCAAGCGTCCTGCGGTCTCCTGCAGCAGTGTGAGAGACGAGGCTATCTGCGCATGCGCGCTCCGCCCAACTGCAAGAGACCCTTAGCTTCCAGAAAGGAGGGCTATGCTGGAAATAGGATTTGATGACATTTTATTACAGCTATGTTGATATCAAAGTTTTCAAATATTTTAAACATATATATTTTACGTACATCAAAAGTTATAAAGTATATAAATATTAAAGTTGAAGTTAGATGCAAATCATTTGCAAGTTAATATGATTGTTTAGATCACCCGTTTCCAGCCTCAGGGTCAAATGTGGCCTGTGTTCAAATTTCCACTAGTTCACAGCGTGTCATAACAACAGTTGTATGTGGCTTGCCAGCACTGTATATCACAGTATGAATTACACGCAAACAAAAAGCTATTTTATATTCCACCAGAAGGTGTCGATAGATGTCAGGATATACCACACGCAACATCTCAATGTTTGCTGAGTAACAGAACACCTGAATAAACACAAAAAATGTACAACAACTAAATAAATAACAATTGTAGCCAAAAAAGGAAAAGTGGAAATTTGACAATTAAAAAAAGATCAAATGTAAACCAGTATCTGTATTTCAAGGCTAATTTAAATCAATGTAAAATAAAGAGCACTAGCAGATGAAACCTGCTAACTATGACAAAGAAAATAGCAACAAATAAGATGCACATTATAAGATTTTCTGCCTGTCTCATTATACATTTAATCTGCTTTGAATTTAGAAGTTAGCATTCAAAAAGTAGTAGTGTTTCAAATGCTTTTACAATTTTTTTTTCTGTTATCATTTAGGCACTTTTCAGATGTTATTCAAACATAGAAGGCAATGTATTTGTTATAACTTGCCAGATGTTATAAAAAGTAACTTTTACAACGCTCAGTAGGGCCAGTGTACACAATTCCAAAATCTAAACACTTAAAAATCTACAAATAAACATTATCCTATTTTAAAACTACAGTACCCAACAGTAAAGTACTGTTCGTGTGACGTCATATTTCGGCGACCACTTAAGACTGTTGCGATCATATCGGTTGCGATGCCAACCACCATAATACACCTGTCGTAGTCGTGAATGTCTTTATAAAATGTTTATGCCAAGGTCGTTAAAGCTCAAGAGAGCTTCCGAAAGCCTTCAGGAGAATCTCAAGCGAAGCAAACCGACAACAGAAGACACAGATTTGGAACCCTCTGCTGACAGCAGAAACATCGGGGAAAGCAGCTGCCAGCAACCTGAAAACGAGCATGTGACAGCTGAAGAAGAAGAAGAGGATGAGGAGGAGGAGGAACAGGAGCCTGTGAAGTCCTTCAAAAAGAGCCAGAGATGGCCACAGCCTGGGGAGCCCGTGTGCGTGATGTGCGGCCGCTATGGGGAATACATCTGCGACAAAACGGACAACGACGTGTGCAGCCTCGAGTGTAAAGGCAAACACCTGGCGCAAAACTGCCTGCATTTAGGAGAGAAACTGCTCAATAAAGCTGTTCCAGAGCATTCAGACAGCTTTCATGCGCCCGAAACTCCGAGCTACTCGTACAAACCGGACGAGTTCATCTCCGAGCTGTCTGAGGAGCAGATAGATCGCCTTAAATCTGAGCTGGAGATCCTAACCGGTGGCGGGGACGTCTGCAGACCCGTTCTAGACTTTGAGAACTGCCGCTTTCCCGCGACGCTAGCGTTAAATCTGAAGAAAGCCGGATATCAGGCGCCAACACCCGTTCAGATGCAAATGGTGCCCGTGGCTTTGACTGGCAGGGATGTGATTGCAACAGCAGACACTGGATCAGGGAAAACCGTGGCTTTCCTTCTTCCGGTGGTCATGAGGGCACTGCAGGTTCGTGCTAAAGTTGAAGAACTGAAAGCATTTGTGGAAAAATGCAGAAAATTAAGGAAAAAAATACAGCACGCCACCTATTAATTTCCCACAACCGCCATTAACAAGCTAGAATTAATAATAATTTAAATGAATAATAGGAATAATGAACAGAAAAACCAGAAATTGTTTTTTTAACATAAGAGCTTGGGACCAATAAAGCTAAGCGAAATTTGGTGAAGTGAATTCAAGTGTCTTGGTTTACAAGAGATTGGCGGACAGATTGGTTCAGTAATGTGGTTGATGTAGCGTTCCGTCATAGAGGAGAAATTTTACTGGTCAATGTACGGGCCTACCCTTTCCTATGGCCATGAGCTCTTGTTCATGACGAAAGAATTAAATCTCGGATACGGCCGGCTAAAATTAGTTTCCTCCCCATAGGTGCTCCCTTGGAGATAGGGTGAGCAGCTTTGTCACTCTAGAGGTGCATGGAGTAGATCAGCTGCTCCCCCACATCAAGAGAAGTCTGCCAAGGTGGCTCGGGGATCTGTTTCGGATGCCCCTGGACGCCTCCCTGCTGAGGTGTTCAAAGCATGGCCTCAGGGGAAGACCAAGGATGGCCTTGGAATGCATGGAGAAAGGTGTCTGGCTTCCTTACCTAGACTACTACCTCTGGAAACTAGCTCCAGATAAGAGGAAGAACAAGTTGATAACAAATTTTATTAGAGCCAGCAACAAAGTGAACAGAGTTAAGGATTAATTTCACATCGGACCTCCCCTTGGTAGTGAAACGCTATACACACAGCTCCGCCTTCACTTTTGCTAAACAAGTCAAATAAAAGGAAGGGCACAGCTAGTTAAACGCAAACCGAAATCAGTTTGCAATCTGGTTTTAAAGGAGATGCTATGTTGCGGGTCCTATAGCTACAAAATAACTGTTCTAGTTAAAAAAAAAGAGAGAGAGAGAGAGAGAGAGAGACATCAACAAGGATGGAGACAGTGATTGGAGAACACATCTGTTTTTTATCTCCATTTTACCAAACATTTATTTAAGAAAGAGACATTTATTTTGCTCAAAGTTGGTGAGAAGCAGAGGATTAAACGGAAAAACCACTGGTTACTTTTAAAAGATCTCATTACTTGCTTATTTTTATTACTCGATCAAATGAATTTTTCACATTCTCTTGCACTATTTCCATGTTATATTGTAAAAGGAAGTCACGCATGTCCCATTGGAGAGAGGAGCTGAGCGAAGCCCACCACCTTCCAAAACCCAGCAAAAAAAGACGTTCGTTCTAATCAACTATATTTTTGGCGACAAAAATCTTTATATCATTTGACTTCCATGAACGGTGTTTCAAATCTCTTTATAATCAACATTTCATTTTGTTTTGATGATCGTTAGTAAAGATATGTTACTAATATCTTCAACATCTCGGGTTATCTGTTTATGTTCCGCCAGAGTACGAGCATCTCTCTTTCTGGCCCGGCTTCTGTGATCCTGACACCCACCCGTGAGCTGGCTCTGCAGATCGAGACCCAAGTGAAAGAGCTCCTTCTGGGTCTGCCCAACATGAGGACGGCGCTCCTAGTGGGCGGGATGCCTCTTCCTCCTCAGCTTCATCGACTCAAGCAGAACATTAAGGTAAATGAGATCCTGTCAGCGCTTAAAATCAAAGATCAAATCAGCAAACGCAGGTTAAAAGTAAAAGACAAAGACTTTGATGTTCATTATAATGTACATTTACTTGGATACGAGACACAAGCGTTTCACTCCATATTTGCATAAATGTACTGAATGAAATGAAATCTCAGACACTGGTTTCTTGAAAGAAGATGGTACGTTAAACCAGTGATTCTTAACCAAGGGGCAAAACGGTATTGTTGTTTTGGTTCAGTTGAGTTGAGTTACGTTCTTGCTGTACTCGCTCCAATAGAGAGTTTAATAAAAGAGCCGCTGGACAGCCGTTTTTCTTGGACTCCAACTTGTCTTGGAGTCTTACCGAAGATTTTTATTTTCTGTCTTCTGACTCGCAGCAGAGAGTGCCGTTGACATTCTAGACTGGTAATTGATCTCTGATGCTACTTTTTATAGAATTAACAGGAGACCCTGATTCCAAGTGTGAAGAAAGCAGTCGCAGAAGACATGGAGAGGTTTTTAAAACGAAAAAAATTATGCCAGTCCCTCTTCAAAGGCTAAATTTATACGAAGATAAAGATTCTACTTTAGACATGAAGACAAGATTTTACTTTAATAAACTATAAAAAGACTTGATTTAATTATTAAACACAAATCAAACGAGATGTGGATCAATTACAAGTTATTTGAATGGGCCTTGAATCACATTGTACTGGGAAAACTGGGACCCAGTGTCAAAAAGGTTTAAAAACTGTGGACTGTTATGCTTGTAGCATGTTATAACATTGTAATAACACGAGAGAGTCTCTTTTCACCTGAGGAAACTTTGATTTGTTCAGATTGTGATCGCCACCCCAGGACGCCTCCTAGAGATCTTGAAACAGAAGGCTGTGCAGATGGATCAGGTCATGACTGTTGTGGTTGATGAGGTGAGCATTTTAATTTGATGTCAAATTATTTAGTTGTACATTTACCGTATTTTTCGCCGTATAAGACTTTTTCTTCCCTAAAACTGAGGGGGAAAAGTTGGTGCGTCTTATACGGCAAATGCAGAGCGCCGCAGAGCGGAGGGCGATCACGGCCGTAGGAGAGGCGTAAGAGAGGCCGCGGCTTTGGCCTAGCTCCTGTTATGGTAAAAAATATACCTTCTCAATTGATAATAAACACTGGAGACCGTTTGAGAGAGAACACAGCAAATGCGGCTATTTATTGTAAAGATTTAGCAGTCTCAACGCATTTCCTACACACGTGTTATCCGCATTGGAAGAAGAACCTCGAGCCTCTCAAAGTAAGACAAGCACTGGAAGAAGGGCGGGACTGAAATATGACGTGTCTCTTAAAGGTTTCTCAAATTACATTTCTCTAAATGACCACTAGATGGTAGTATTATATAGAAAAATTCCCATCACACTCCGGAGCCGTCGGTGCGCGCTGACGTCATCGCCCATCTCTGCTCGTCAACATTATTTATATGTAATGGATGATAAACAGAGCTAGACTAGCTTAGATTTAATGTAGCCATGGAGATTCTTGTGTGGAAAGCTATTGTGCATTTGAGGATCGGCTGCTCGAACCAATCCTCAAAGACTTTAGAGACAGCAGAGTACATTTCCATTTTTCTAAAGGTCATTTTTTTGTTTTAGTAATATAAAATAGTAGTACAGTTATTGAGTTAATGTTAATCAATGCTGTTATTGTCATTCAAACCCTTTCACAGGTGGACACCATGCTGAAGATGGGGTTCCAGCAGCAGGTTCTCGACATATTAGAGCAGCTTCCAGAAGATCACCAGACTCTGCTGACATCAGCAACCCTTCCCCCTGGAACAGAGCAGCTGGCCATTCGTCTTACTCACAATCCAGTGACAATAAACATCGGGCAAAAGAACCAGCCCTGTGCCAACGTCCGGCAGATTGTCCTCTGGGTGGAGGAGCCTTCTAAGAAGAAGAAGCTCTTCGAAATTTTAAACGTAAGCCTGAGCTTCAAAGCAATGGAAGCTTTCCTGAAGTCCTTCACAGAGAAATGCACCTTTAGGCGCCAGATTTATTGGAGCATTATGGTGTTTGTCTTGCCGGGATTCGATCTTACTGGGATTGAATCTAATAAAAATGCCGCCAACTTTTAATATTGTTTTAGTAGAGTTTAGAGTTGATCAAATACATTATTAACTAGAGGTTTTTAACATATTACCACGAGATCATGTAAATCATGTGTGTGCATGTTCCGACAGGACAGGAAACTGTACCATCCTCCAGTGGTTGTGTTTGTGGACTGTAAACTGGGAGCCGATCTGCTCTGTGAAGCTGTGCAGAAGGTCATGGGGTTAAATACCATCGCCATCCACTCTGACAAGATGCAGTGGGAACGAAACAAAATTGTGAAGGTAACATATGTGTTTTAGCCAAGATAGTGAGGAAGGATCAAAACCATGCCAAAAAAACATTATTTGCTTATATAAAATTTGAATAGGGTTAAAAGGAGACACTCTGTTCCAGGTTGTACAGCTACAATAAAAGGGTTTTACCTACAATTAGAGCCTATTCTACAAAAAGACTTGGAAGCAAGGAGCAAGCCAGTGTTTGGAAGAACTTGTCTGTTTTCTTCTCCATTTTACTGAAAATTCATTTTTAAAAAGGTACAATGGCACACTTTCATAGTTGAATACAGCTATGGTAAATGTTTTTTGTGTGTTTTAGGGTCTTCTGGAAGGCCAGTATGATGTGGTTGTCAGCACTGGGATTCTGGGACGAGGCCTAGATCTGGTCAATGTTAAACTGGTTGTAAACTTCGACATGCCTGCTAACATGGATGAATACGTTCACCAGGTACACAGCTTTTGTAAGGAAATGTCTGTGTTTTCTTTTTGACTAAGTACATTTCAATGTGGCAGATTGGTCGAGCTGGGAGATTGGGGCACAGAGGCACGGCCATCACCTTCATGAACAACAACAACAAGCGTTTGTTTTTGGAGATGGTTACAAGGGTGAAACCCACTGGGTCCATCCTGCCACCCCAGCTGCTGAACTCACCACATCTGCATGAGCAGCAGCACAGAGCCAAGCAGAAAGAGAAGCAGAGCAGCCTGAGCCAGAGCAGTCTCCTGCATATCATCAGACAACACGATAAGAAAACCAACAGCAAGTGAATTTCTGGGAAAAGGACTTGGAATTGAATTTATATATTAATTTGTTTTCGTAAGTTATATGTTCAATAAAAAAACAAATGTGGATGATACAGAGGTTCACTCGGGCTGATTGTCATTTGGGAATTTGTGTAAACTGTTTAAACTTTGTTTTAAACTTTCACAGACCCACAGCCTCTGTCATAACAGCAGTAATGTGCAGTCGTCCAGCACTGTTGACCACAGTCTGAATCAGACACATAGAAGGTGGCAGCAGATGTCCGGGCAGAATTTCAATGACTACTGTATTTAAAAAAAAGCTCATTCTGTCAGTGGTCCAGAGATGCCTTAAGTATAGGGGGGCTGAAATTCGGGCATGAAAGCAATCAGATGCAAGTCCCAGCAGTGTTCACCACAGTATGAAATATGCATACACAAAAAGTCTGTATCGTGACTAAATTACAAATTTTTCCACTGTAAAACAAGTTTAGTTTGAGAACTAGCTGTTTTCACGGAATTTGGGATTGTTTTGGTGGCACAGCAGCATTTTTTTTTACAAGAGGTGGTAAGTCAATTCAATTTAATTTTTCAGAAGTAGATAAATGTTAAATCTCAGTGAATTGATTTCTGCCCTCAATTCTGTTTTAAATCTGTGTTAAATGTGTTACAATTAGAAGTACATCGGTAAAAATTCCATGAGCATTTAATATTTCTAGATAAAAAAAAATCCAAAAGCCAGTGATTTTGATACATCTTTGAACATGTATTTGTGTTTCCCAAAATAGTTAATTGTCATGTAAAATCAATGGTTGAAAGCTGAAAGCAAGATCATCCTAAAGTTTGGACACCGTTGTTGTCGCAGATATTAATGTTTTCTTAGTTAGACACTGCCATCTATTGGTTAATTTGTATCCCTGCGTGCTATTGCGTCATTTAGACGTGTCCAATCAGAGAGCTGTTGCTGTTTTTGAATTAGAGCGGCAGTATGGCGGAGCGCAGTGCATGGATTGTTGTTTATCGTTGAGGCGGTTTTCAGTTTGTTATTTTGTTAAAACGGAAGTAAACACGAAGGAGAAAGGACAGTGATTTCAACCCACATACAAAGAAACTTTTAATTTAACATTACAACATGCTTGGTTAACGACAGACTGTCAAAATTGAGGTAAGTTAACGTTTTTTTTGTGCTCGTTAATATTATAAGAATGATGGAATTTTTTGTATTTGAGCAGATTTAAGAAGATTCCTGTGTCAAAAGAATTCTAAACGATGGATATGTCAAAAGAAGCAGACTCCAGATCTGCCAATACACCCAAAGAAATAAACAGGACATATGTGATCTCAGCACTCAACAGAAATGGAGAACCCACATTTAAAACCCCATCATCTGGTACCAGACTAACTCTTCAGAGAAAACTCAGCAGAAACCATCATGAGGAAACGCCACAGGAGAACCAAAAACGCCTTACTCTTCAACGCAGGACCAGAACTGGGTCCATGAACAGAACCAAAGTCCTGACTGAACCTAATCCAGTTTCACAGGGAACCACAGAGACCTCAAAAACATCTGGGAAAACCTCAGGAGGTGGGTCAAAATCAGTTTTAGAGAGAGTCACAGCCACTCATGAAGATTGCAAATCGACTTCAACCCCAACCAGAAGAACCCAGTTTGGGAAACTAAGCATCAAAAGGGATGTCTTTGAGAGACTGGCAGATAAAGATGCACCAAGGCCTGCATTTACAAAACAAACAGAGATTGGCAAACAGAAACAAACTCATATTTGCTCAGAAGCTGGGAGACCAACAGGCGAACGACTACAGAGGGGTGTATTTAATGATAGACTGAAGCCAACACAGATGAGCAGTGAAAACTCTAAAACACCAGGTGAGAAGGTTCTGATTGGTGGCTTGAGTAGACACATGACGCTTGCATCACAGCCAGCACAGGTGAGGACACCTGGAGGCCTGATGAGCTCAACACCTCATGGAGGATCCAGGGGTTCATCTAAAGCCTGTTCTTCTGCTGGTTCAAACCCTGCTGAGGTTGTGAGCAGAACAAGCGGTTCAAGTCCACCAGAACTGAAGATGGAGAACAGCGCGGTCACTGTTGCCGTCAGAGTAAGACCTTTCAGCTTGAGGTAAGACATTATACTCCTAAACTATAAAAAAGTTCTCTGTATCAAACTCATTTTAGTTCTGGTACCAAACTAGACAATTATGATTTAAAAATCTAAATTCCAAAATGTTCATTTGTTAATAACTACCGTACTTTAACAAAACTGGATACTTTTCACTGACCCACGGCTTCCGCCATAACAGTAATCTGCAGCCATCCAGCACTGTTGACCACAGTCTGAAGCAGACACATACAAAAAGCTATTGTATATCTGTATTTTTGCTGTTTTTGTCTACAGGGAGAAAAATGAAAAAGCTCGTCAGGTGATCTTCATGGAGAACCAAGAGACTCTAGTGCAACATCCAGATAGCAAACAGAACTACACATTCACCTTCGACTTCTCTTTTTGCTCCATTGATGAACTAGATGGCAGATTTGCCAGTCAGAAGCTGGTGTATGAAACCCTGGCTAGGCCTTTGCTTGAAAGAGCCTTTGAGGGATTTAACACCTGTCTTTTCGCCTATGGACAAACCGGCTCTGGAAAGTCCTACACGTGAGAGAAGCCTTCCTTTTCCATAAGCGTTTAACATTTTCAATCGACCTGATTATAACATCTGTGTTCTTGGTAGTATGATGGGCTTTGGTGAAGAGACTGGAGTTATCCCGCGATTTTGTGAGGAGCTTTTTTCAAGACTAACCAGAATGGAAACCAAAGAGGTCACTGTCAAATATGACTTCTGAGCGGTCACTGGTCATTCATAAAGTATAAATATAGTTAAAAAAAACAAAACACTTTCTTCTGCCTATTATTTTACAGATCTCTTGTCATCTGGAGATGAGCTACTTTGAAGTCTACAATGAGAAAATTCATGATTTGCTGGTGGCCAAGGATGAACAAAACCAGAAGAAAACAGCTGTGCGCACCCTATGAAGCCCTGCAAACACTTATAAATTTGTGTGTTTATGATTAATTGCTTAGTTTGGCTTTTTCGTGTGTTTTAGCTTCGTGTCCGAGAGCATCCTGTCTATGGACCTTATGTTGCAGATCTCTCCACGTAAGCAAATCCTATGCATAAAGGAGCATTCACTGTAGGGATTTAGTTATAAAAACACTGTTTGGCTTTAGTGGCTTGTTATTTATAGTCCCCCCCCCCTATTTTTATGTTTGCTTTACATTGACTTAACAGGGGGTCAACTTTGTAAAACTGTAACTCAAACTGAGAACCTCACAGAAACTTTAAAGTGACCACATTTGTGGAGGTCAGCATACCAACAGTACAAAAGTATCTAAACCATAGGCTCTAGAAGGGCTTTACGAATGACTTATAATGGCCATTGAAAATAAATTGGCAAAGTCATCAAAAAGACAACTTCTAGATGTTTCAAAAGTGTTTAAAGTAATCATAGTAACAACTGACAGCTCTCTAGCAACCGCTTACCCTAACTCTCTCTTAACTTTGGTAAATGATAGAGGCATACGGGTTGGTTTCCTTAACGGATAGTGTCAAAAACAACATAGCATGTCAGTGACCCCTCCCTAGCAACCAGAATGTTTATCCTAGCAACCAATTTGACAGAATCATAGCTCAGATTTGGGAAATCATACAGACATAGGGGTTGATTTATAAGCCTCATAGTGACATAATCTTCATTTTATTGTCACTGCCCCCCCCCATAGCAACCAGACAATTAACCATAGCAACTACATTGCATTAGCTTATTAAAATCATAACTCATACCAACTATTAAAATCGGGGAACAATAAAAATTTGCAATACAAAATTTACACAGTGCATATCATGTAAGTACTCTAGGAGCTGAAATGCCCTTGCTTCTTGGAGTGATTTTAGTTACTTCTTTAAGTTGTCTTTGTGTTTTATTTGATATTTATTTAGAAAAAAAAAAAACTATTACTCCTGAAGATGATGTATATTATAAAACAAGCTCTCCATAGCACTCTGAGTACACAAGACGCCCAAATACAAAAGCTGTGGCTGATGTTACGAGCTCTAATACAAATAATAATACAACTAGATAATGTTATGTGTGTATTCTCTTTTTCAGAAATGTAGTCACATCCTTTGCTGATATTCAGGTAATTTTTTGAGTTTATTATTTGTTGCACAAAAGATGAACAATTTTAGCTTAATTTACTCTCCCTTTCCTTTCAGGCTTGGTTGGCTCTGGGTAACAGACAAAGAGCCACAGCTGCTACCGGCATGAATGATAAAAGCTCCAGATCGCATTCTGTTTTCACTCTGGTTATGACTCAAACTAAAGTAAGAGACCCTGAGATGAATTAACAAAAAAGTGTTATTTCAGAACAACTTAATGCTAGGTTAGTGAATGTATCATCATACTTTATGGATAATAGTGATTAACATGTTCATTGTGCTTGTATCCAGACAGAGTTTGTTGAGGGTGAGGAGCATGATCATTGCATCACCAGCCGGATAAACCTGGTAGATCTTGCTGGAAGTGAGCGCTGTACTTCTGCACAGACCAGTGGAGACCGGCTCAGGGTGATCTAGCAATTACCTTGTCTTTTCATTCCATAGATTACCCACAATTCAATTCATTCCACACTTGCAACTATTGCTTTAATTTTGTGACTAAAGTGACCGTTTAAAAACAATACTAATCAATTTCGTCATGCAAATTGCAAAACAATTTTTACAGGAGGGAGCAAGCATCAATAAATCTCTTTTGACGCTGGGGAAGGTGATCTCATCGCTCTCAGAACAAGCTCAGAGCAGAAAAAAAGTCTTCACTCCCTACAGAGAGTCAGTGCTCACCTGGTGAGAAACTTGAGTTCAATCCTGGTTTCTCAGCAGTTAGTTAAAAATAGATCGTTTTTAACCATCTGTGCATCCATTGATGTTGTACACATAGATTTGTACAGAATAATGACTGTAAGAAATTATCGTTTTTATTGAATCACCTGGTCTAAAACATATTTAAAAACATAATTAAAAAATGCATTTTTACAGGTTACTGAAGGAAAGCCTTGGTGGAAACTCCAAGACTGCCATGATCGCCACAGTGAGCCCGGCAGCCAGTAACATGGACGAGAGTCTAAGCACGTTACGTTACGCCCAGCAGGCTCGTATGATCATCAACATGGCCAAAGTCAATGAGGACAACAATGCCAAACTGATCCGAGGTCAGCCAGCTTGCCTTAGCTGAATAACCTTCATTTGGTTTGTTGTGAAAAACCTGCTTTCCTCTAGAGGGCAGTAGAGCCACTTGTCAATGTGTTGATTCATCAAATTTTTGTTTTTTTTTAATCATTAATATTAACCATTTGAGCTAAAAAGGGTGCTTCTACCACAATAATACTCATGTTGTTGTTGCAGAGCTGAAGGCAGAGGTGGAAAAGCTGCGAGCGGCCCAAATGAGCTCTCAGGGAATCGATCCGGAGAAAATGAGACTGTTTCAGCAGGAAATAGTCACTTTGAAGAACAAACTCTGCCAACAGGAGCATGAAATGGCCGAGGCTCATCGGTGGGTGCACTTAAATCAGAGCTATACCTCAAAATGATTCCAACAATGTTTCTAATTTATTGGAGATGAAGATGACTTAAAATGAAATTTTAGGCTAAAATGTGGTAAATTTTAAAAGCAAAAGTATTTTTTACTGGGCTGTCTGTGTCCTGAACAGTAAAAGCGCCTGGGTCTGGTTGTTTTCCCAATCAATGACATCATCTCGACAATGGTGGAAAAATAGAGCTGTGCAAACAGAGAATGTTTTATTCCCAGAATTCAGAAAAGAAACAATTTTAAGAGGTGCATATTGAAATTTCACATTGTTAAATACGAAAGTAAATGAAATAATTATGACTTTCCATATTTTATACAAACCTAATGATATATTTTTTTTTTTAAAAAGGGAAAATGTATAAGAAAAAGTTTTCCAGAATGCATTTTTGAACACTGTTAATCCAAGGTTTGTGTTTTTAACATTTTAAAGTCTTTAAAATAAAAAGCAGTTTTATAGTTTAATAAAAAAACGATACTTTGGAGTAAATTTTCAAATTGTTTTGAAAGTTGATTTTTATTTTTCTGTGAAGCAGTAGACTAAACAGGGAAGGAACAGCACTAAAATATAAATGCAATCATATGGGCTTTTCTAGTTTTTAGAAGTAAATGCATCTGGATTAAACAAAGACTTTTCCTTGTGATTGTTCAGTTTAAACCTGAAATTCAAATCACTGCTATGACATTAAAACGATTATAAATTTTGAGAATTAGGTATTGTTTTGACATCCAATTTTTGAGGTCAATATTAGGTACTAATCTGAGGACAAACTGAGCCATTTTAAACATCCTGACCTCTAGGGGGCAATGTGTTGAAACTCTGCGGCAACTTTACATTGTTGCTACAACACTCACCAAGTGTTGTAGCAACACGACTATTTTAGAGAGGTAATGTTTACTCGAGTTTCAGAACTCGTTTCAACTGTTGATTCGACAAAAAATGGGCAAACAGTCTGGTGGCAGTTTAAAAAGTATGTTTTAGACAAGTGCTCCCCGACCTTTTTCACATCGTGGAATGGTTTTAAAGATTGTTCAGATTCTGAAATAAATAACATATTAATAATGAATGATTTGTTGTGCAACCCAGTACTAACTGGGTGCCTTTTTTTAGATGGTATCCATGTTTTCGGCATAAACCAGGGAAGGTCCAGGGAACCAGATTTTTAACCATAGGCAATAGGCTAAAAATTTGATCATAGCTTTGACCCCAACATGTCACTGCCTACTACACGTGAGTACCGCCAACTTTTGTAAAGATATGTTAATGTATTTTATGGTAAACTGATGTGCAGTTATGAGCCAAACCAATCTATTTGTTAAACTGTGCTTTTTAAAACTTCCATCAAACTAAAAAGTGTTTAAGAGACATAACCTTGCAGCCATTTTGAAAAGCATTACGTTATAATTGTCACATTGTATGTTATTTTCGGGAGATGCTTTGTCGAATCAACTTATATTCCATAACTTTTAGTTGACATGGTCAGAGATGATCAGGTATACATTTTATGAAAATTTGGTTTAGTCTCGGTGGAGTTAACAAAAATGTCCTTTTATTATATTTTAAAATGAAAATAAAAAAATGACACCATTTAGTGTAATAGAATTGGACTGAGCAAAATATTTGAAGGAAAAACATTATTTTGCTCTTGAGCGAAATGATCAATAATTTGACCAAGTTTTTAAATTGACGTGTTCTCAGAACTTGGAAGGAGAAGTTTGAAGAGGCAGAGCGGAGGAAACGTGAGGAAACAAAAGACATACAGGTAACAAATCAGCCGCAAAACTGCAGAAAGCAGCGCTTGATGGATCGATGGGCTTTTCAAATGCGTTTCATGGCCATTTTCTGCCTCTAATGTCTCTGCGTCTGATTATCCTCTGTGCCTCATTCAGCGCTCAGGCATCACCTTTAAAGTGGACAATCGTCTGCCTAACCTTGTGAACCTGAACGAGGATCCGCAGCTGTCAGAGATGCTGCTGTACATGATTAAAGAGGGCCAGACCAAGGTCGGCAAGCTCAAGTCGGAGTCTGATCACGACATCCAGCTATCTGGAGCCCTCATCGCTGATGAGCACTGGTGACGACTCGCACGCACTTTCAAAATTTCTACTTTTCTCAAGCTTTCGATATTGTGTGTCACAAGGATTTTTTCTTTCACTTTTATAAACATCGCCTCGATGTGTGCTATGATGTGTACACACAAACATTTTGTAGTAGTTTCCACCAGTATATGCCAAAAGTTTTCCTGTGTTCTTGCGATACATATCATGCATGTATATTTTTTTCGTCGCCACTTAAAGGTGTTTCCTCAAGTGCACACTAAATAGAGCCTCATGCAAAAAAATGCTGTTTTTCCCCCAATACACAACCAAGTTCTCTAAAGCTCAAAGTTCAACTAAACTGCAAGGCTCTTTTGCTCCACATTTACCGGTTTTACTCTTTTGTTTTCAGTGTCATCTCCAGTGTGAAAGGAACTGTCAGCATTACACCAATGCCAAATGCTAAAACTTTTGTGAATGGACATCTGGTGTCTGAGGGCACTGTTCTCCACCATGTATGTGCCACTATTTATTTATTTATTTTTTTTCTAAAATAAAGTTCATTGAGTTGATTTTGTGAGTTTGAGTTTTGTTCTGTGCTCAGGGAGATCGTGTGATTCTCGGAGGTGACCATTACTTTCGGTTCAACCACCCGGCTGAGGTTCAGAGTGGGAAGCGCGCGTCCTGCTGGAGCATTGCGGATGGTCAGAAAGATTTCGAGTTTGCTAAAAATGAGCTTCTGTCTGCCCAGAGAGCTCAGTGAGTACCAGAGCAGGAATTCTGATGGTGGTGTTTGACATGTTTTTTTCCTGCATACATTTGTTTATTTTATTATTAATTTTCACCTTTTTTGTGTGTTTAGTTTTATTATTATTTCTTTTATTTAGTCTGTGTAACATTTTTGGTTGTTTTGTATTTCTTTGTCGTAGTACTTTAATGTTTTTTGTCTTGTTTTAAACAAGTGCGTGTGTTCATATGTGTTTCGTTGCTTATTTTTCATTCGTTGTCATTATTTGTGGCTGCCAAAATGATTTGTTTTACAGTCGAACTTGAATAAAGGTGCTTATCTTAACAGATTGGAAGCAGAAATCGAGGATGCTCGATTGAAGGCTAAAGAAGAGATGATGCAGGGCATTCAGGTGGCTAAGGAAATGGCCCAGAAAGAGCTGAGTGAGCAGAAGATTCTTTATGAGAACCGGATTCTTGCTCTGGAAAGAGAGCTGGTGAGGTCTTACAGTACATCTAATGTCTCAGTGTGTATCAGATGTCATCAACTGCTTGAATGCTAGTGCTTTCTTCCTCAGGAGGAGGAAACGGAAAGGAAAAGAGAGCAAGAGTTGGATAAAGTAAGAACTGTCTGTCAGATAGAGCAACTGCAGACTGCAAAGACTCTTCTGGAACAGGAAGTGAACAGCCATAAGCGACGCCTGCATATGGAGGCCCAGGCAACCAGACAGGTTAACATCATGTCTCGCCCATAATATTTCAAGAGGTTTATTAAGGTAGAGTCGGTAAAATGAAATGTAGAATTGGTTTATTTACATCCAGTATTTAGGATTTTATTTGTTTCTCAGTGTCTTTTCATCACGATCCCCTTGAACTTTATTTATTTTTTTATTTATGATTGGGTTTTGCTACCATTAGAGTTCAGGAGGTTCTTCTAACGATGACTATAAATGGGCTTCAGCTATCTCTTGAGAGTTTACTGGAGTTCAGGACCGAGGTTCTGCTACCAATGACCATACATGGAGTTTAACTTGAGAATTTACTACAGCTGGGGCAGAGGTTTGGCTCCCCAATGACCATAAATGGACTTCCCACTGCGTCCTGAGAATTTACTAGAGCTCAAGGGAAAGGTTCTGTTACATATGACCAAAAAAGACCTCTTGAGAGTTTACTTACTTTTTATTTGACTTAGATTTTTTTTTATTGTTTAAAATACATACATATATGTATATATACATTTTATGTAGGCGATGGCTGATCATGATGTTCGACATGCTAAAATAGTTGAGGCTTTAGAAGCAGAGAAGAGGAAGATTGCCGAAGATCTTCTGCAGATCGAGAGGAAGCGTGCTCTAAAATTGACCCAGACCCCTAAAACAGGTTTGTGCTAAGGTCATAAAAACAGCGTTTTCTATATTTAATGTTCTTTAACATGTAAATCTCTCTAGCCTTCCCACACTGGGATGCAATGAAGCTGTCTTTGATGATTGAAGAAGCAAATAAAATCAGCGGAAAACTCAGGAAACACACCGTCTTCAGCAGGTGCAGATATCAAAACCGAGTCTCACCAGCTGTTTAAAAGCAATCGAGTTAGGTGTAATATGTTTGTATGGTTTTCAGACATGAGGCCAGCGATAAGGAGGTGGATGGTGGGGGTGCTCGACTGCAGGTTCAAGTTCAGAACACCAAATTGGGGATTTCCACTTTCTGGAGTTTGGAGAAGTTCCAGAGCAACTTGGCTGCCATGAGGGAACTCGAGCAGGTGCGACAGTTAACATGCCACTAATGCTAACTACATGTTTCTACATTTTTTGTTTGGTTTTGAATGTATTACACTTAGTTTTTGTGTAAAAACCACTCCGTTTTGTCAGTTCTTTAGGCAAGCTTTGATTAACCCTGATTTGCATTGGTTTTCTTAATATTCGCTTGAGAAATGACGCAGTTATTATCAGATATAAATGTTGATTGTTTGAATCAATAACACGAGGAAGCTTGTTTATGTCCATGTAATTACCCAGTTAACACGGGAACCATGTTGTATTGAGCACTTGTTCTTATTATCGTAAAAGATTCAGATGCTAAATCAAATCTGATGTTTATTGGCTGCAGGGGGAGAGCAGCTCTAAAGATGACGATGTGTTTTATGACCCTAATGATGAGTGGGAACCAGACTTGTCTGCCTCATCAACCTCGTCTTTCTCTCGGAGAAGGTAAACGAATCTGTTTCACTTCTCCCAATGCAGATCTATGTAGTTAAGGAAAGAAATAAACGTTTATTCGGTTGTCAACAGTGGACTTGTACTCCTCAGTGATGCTATTTTTCCTCTTCTAAATCAAGCTGCACATTCCTGATGCTCCTTTACCCATTTTATTTTCCACGAGTGTGTCACTCATGCCAAATTCAATACTGATCCTTTGTGCACTTGTTTTCACTCTCTGCTTATAGAGGTTTCTAATCAAAATTGTCATTTTTTTGCTTTTTCATGGTAGAAGTAGAAGTTTACTGAAGAGCAGGAGGATATCCGGCCGCCTTTATGAGATCCGAGTTCACCCCATTCAAAGCCTTCATTGTGCTCCATCACAGTCTACTGGTAAAGTATATTCCTACAGAAGAAAGCAAATGGTCATAACTAAATATTGAACTTGAAATGTTAGAAATATCTTAAAGAAAGAAATCTGTTTTTTAGTCTTCGTTGCATACATATTTGCATGTGTTTAAATTCTAATTTTCACTTACTTTGATCTGCTTTGTTTCAGGTCTCATGAACAAGCCTCCATCTTTACACTCCAGCTCCTCTGACTCTGCCCTTCCAGCCATTTGCAAAGATCTGATTGGCTCAGCTGTGTCTCGCTTGCGTTCCAGCCAATCTGCGGAAGACAATGAAAGCTTGGCTCACAAACTAACCCTCGACCTGCTGGTGATTCAGCGGGCTGTGAGAGCCATAAAAGAGCTTTATGAACACCTTGACGATGATTGTCAGGAGAATTGTAAGAACCTAACATACCTCAATGAGGATCAACATACCTCAATGAGGCTTATTCTGTTGTGTTTGTGTCTATATTAACAGTGTTCGCCTGCAGTAATGAAGCCCAGACTCATCTGGTGAAGGCCACATCTGCTGTTGAAAGAGCCGTGTTTGTGACAATGCACTGGGTCTCTTGTATAGCACCGGGCTCTAACGCAGTCTCTCAGAGAGCTGAGGACCTCAAGATGGTTGTCAAGAAGATTGGAGGATACCTGCAGTTACTCATTCAGGTGCTTGTTAGTTATTTTTACTAATGCTAGAAAATGTAATGTACGTCAACATGTGAATATTTACCAACCAGGCCAATCTTTGTGCCAACATTCATCTTTCATCCACCCAGCAACCATTAACCCTGTTTAATTCATTGTAACCCTCATCTCTGCTTTAGCAAATGCCTTTATTGCCAATCAGAAACCACACGGTAGTTTAAAGGACAATTCGTCATTACTAGCAAGTACCTTCGTTACCCAATAGTAACCACAAATCTGCTCTAGTGACGTTCTACAGTGACTTTATTACTGGTCTGCAACTGAATGCAACTTTAACTACCAATATGTATACCCTAGCAACTGCCAAGAGTACCTTAGTTACCTCATAGTAACCACCATCTCTGCTCTCGCTACTACTCAAACTGCCTTTGTTACCACTAAGCAACCCGATGGTATTTTAACGCCAATGCGTTTACCTTAGCTACATCGTAGTGACCACCATTCAGCTCATGCAACCTTTTAGAGTCCCCTTAGCAACTGCGTGTTACTTTAATACTTGCTACAGCAACCATGTAGAGTACCCTAATTACCTCAAAGTAACAACCTCTTGTCTAGCAAGCACCTAGAATATCGTAGTTACCTAACAGTAACAACCATGTTTTCTCTAGCAATCAATCCAAGTACCTTAGTTACCACTTACCAACTACTCCTAGTGCCAAAATGGCTATCTTAGCAACCACCTTAGTTACCGGTACTTCATAGTATCCATCATGTCTGCGCTAATAGCCACATAGAGTGCCTTTGTTACCACCCAGCAACCCCATGTTACTTTAATGACCAATATCTGTACCATAGCAACCACCTAGTTTACCTTAGTTATCTCATAGTAACAATCATTTATTTTTTAGCAAGATCCTAGAATACCTCAGCTTCCTTAGAATAAAAACAATAGCAGCCACTTAGAGTATTTCAGTTACTTCAAAGTAACCACTCCTTGTACCTTAGTAACCAACATGTCTTGGGTGACTACAGAGACCACCCTAGCAACCACTTTGAATAGCCTAGTAGTTATAAATCATGCAGGATGAGGGATGCTTACATTGTTCAGAATTATGAAAATGCAGTAATTCTTTTTAAGGGATAAACCTTTAAAACAGTCGCTGATGGTTGTTTGATGTGCTTCTAAGGGCTGTGACTCTGAGATTGACTCCATGGTGACTGAGGCCTGGAGAAAGGTTGCAGAGTGTATGAAATCTGCCCTAAAGACCATTGGCTTTCTGGCAGCTGTCAGTGGGACGGATCTTCATCTTACGGAGCATGGTTCAGAGATTATTGAAAATGTAGGAATGTGTTTTTGACATAAGCTTTGTTGTTTACAGTGTAATCCTTGAATTCTTTGAGAATGCGTATCAACCCTGTTCCTTTTTTTTTCAGTGGTCCGTTGTAGATTCTTTGCAGGATGGGATCCATCAAAGTTTGAAGGATCTTTTATTAGTCGGTTTGCAAACCACTAATGAGATGCTTCGAGATGGTCAGGTGCCTTGTGCTGGAACACAGGTAAGTCTATCTTGGAAACGTATCAATATTTTACACCACTAAAGCAGATCAATCATGGTTTCAACAGATTAATTAATATGTATTTCTTACAGGCCCAGATGTCTTCATGGGTGGATGTTGCCCACGCTCTGCAGAATATCTTGAACTCCTGTTTGTCGGTACATCTCACAAGCAGCTCTCTTTGTCATTGAGGTTACCATGTTACCATGACGCTACAATGGAGGAGCGCTTGTACTGTCGAAACTGTCGAATTCGAGCACTCTTATCACATGTCTTGGGTCATTTTGCTGCTTGGGGAATCAATGGATTGAGTGGCATATCATTCGTCACCTTAATGTGGCTGTAACTGTTATCTTCAATACACAAACTACAGGCTCGTTCGTATTGTTTGGCAACAGAATGGCATGATGGGATAAGGAGAAATGGATGCCTCCCACCTACTCGCCTATGTTTATCATGTGGGCGAATGGAGCTCAATGAAAATATATTTGTGTTTTACTAAATGTAACTAAAATTGTGAAAGTTAATTTCATTTGGTTATGTAAGCGTTTTCAACGTTTTAGTTGGATTTCGTGTTTTGTATCAATTTGGACATTTTTCGGGGTTTCTTTCACTATGTATATATTTTTGTGTATTTTACTGTTTTCATAGTGAAAATATCTTTCTGCACCTTCTCCCACAGAAGAGCTCCGACACCTCAGGGATTCATTCGGTGGAAGGGGATCGCTCAAAGTTCTTTGATATCCACAACACTGCCAGAGACCTCCTCCAGCTGAACCAAGCCATCAAAGACCTCCACTCATCTCTGCTATGTGCTTTGAAGGGTACAACATTTTAGAACTTCCAATATTGGACTTCCAGTGTATGGGAAATATGACATTATTTATTTCTTTATTATGAATTACAGGGAGAAGCAGTGATGTTGGCCTTATTCACACGGTACAGTCTTCTTCTAAGGTGATTGATGATATCATAAAAGGTCTTCCACGTGGACTGACAGGAAGACATGCAGACAATCTTCAGCGTGAGATGCAGTTGGCACTCCAGGCTTTATCAGAAGTGTTTGATAAAACCACAGACAGAAATAGTCTTCAACCAGGTTATAGCTGCAATAATCTGAGAGCCCCTAAAGTACTGTATACATTTTCCTCTGGAATAAGCACATGCTCAAGAGACGCCCGCTGGGTGTGAATTTTGTCAATCTACAGACTGAAGGAGATTAGTCAGAAATGTAATTATAATGCAGTTTAAGTTGAAATGTTCTGTACAGTATTCACTAAATTGTAATGAAGTGTTGGAAAAATAGTACGCCTTTTATAACAAAGAAGTCATTTGTTTTTGGATGTATTTTTGCACTAAAATATTGCACTGTTTGACAGTTTTTAAATGCACAATGACTCTTCAAATCATGGTATTGCTTTAATGTGATGTATATCTCAGTAATAAATGATCACTGAAAAAAATGAAGCCTGTTTTTTTTTCTTGCTTGTCAAATTGCTAAAAGATGTCCATTGTTTGCCAAATATATTTTTTGAAGCATCTATGTTTAAACTGATCATGCTTTACTGTGTGAGGTATCCTATCTCCTAGACTGTCACCAGCCACCAAACTGCCAATTTGTTATCTCTTCAGGTTGATACCACGAAAGGAATTCTGGGAAATTTTCCACTGACTTAACATTGGGTGAAAATGTCTAACTGGGAACCATAGAAACCTAAAACAGATCACACTTGTGGAGGTCATCAGTCTGTGCAAGAGCATACCAACCACTGTCCAAAAGTATTTGAATCCCAGGCACTACAGGGGGTAAAATAAACCATTGGCTTGTAACGGCCATTGAAAATAAATCAGAAAATTTAATTAAAATTTTTTATAACATTACTGACTGCTCGCTACTCTCTTTGGTAATGATAGACACGGGGCTTGGTTTACATAACTCATATTAAAATCAAACTGTTGACCATAGCAACCAATTGGCATATCACTATCTCCGTTAAGGAAAATCATAGACTCGGTGGGTTTCCTCCATAGCAACCAGCCATTCTACCTTGGTAACCATTCCATTTTACTTATAAAATACTTTAAAACACCACTTTCACACAAACTTTACCCTGTAGTTTATACCTGCAATGAAAAAGATATTTAATAAACGATAGAAACAGAAGTACATTATATTTCTCACAGAAAACACCGAGAGGAGTGGCGGGAAGTACTCAGAGCGGGTGGTGCGCGCACGTTCTCATTAGCTCACGCTGGAGCTTCACAATCACATTCAGCTGAAAGCGCGTTTAACTTTACACTTTCACAATTATTCGACAACAACTCGGCTAATATACAGGTAATTCCCGATTATGTTTTGTTTTACAGTTTACCCGCAAAGTAAGTGCCAGTTTAAACTTTCATGGAGCGATTTTGTTTGTTTTACGTTTTCATATTGTGACTAGTTTTGTCTTACGTTGTTGACGTAAATTGCTAGCAAACAAATATGTCACTGCTACTGTTGTTTTCTTCTTCACAGAATGAATCTTTTGAGCTTTATTTACTGCAACTTAGTTGTAAGTAGCCCATGCTGTATAACCTAATATGCCTATGTATGTTCTATATGATTTTACAACAAAAAACTCTTGTATAATTCAAACTCTCCCTTCTAAGGTTTGTATTCATCACATCCTGGAAAGAGGTAACATTATTCACGTCTAAACGAAATATTTATATATATTTATTTATTTATATGGCAGGTGGGAAAACTTTAAAGACATTTCAGAATTATAATAGATGATTTAAAAGAAAAGAAAGAAAAACCTAAATGAAAACTATATTTGGTAAATTCTTTTGTGCCTTCAAACGAGCAACAATTCATATAGGTACACTTGCACAAAGTCAGGGCTTTAATAAGATTATAATCAGGTATGAGTTACTAATGATCATCAATGTCCCAGTCATGACCTTAAACAGAAACAGCTCTGTCGGAGGCTTAAAGCTAGGCTGGAAACCAAGGTTCTCTGTGACTAAGGTGAGGTTGAGAAAGATGGCCTGATTGCACACAGCAACGAAGCATATACACACAAGGTAGTTGCGCATCTGCAAGGTCTCTCCCAGACAAAGATTTCAGTTCAGACAAAGATTTTCAGTTCAGAAACACAAAGAAACATGCAACATGGAGTACTGTAGATGCACTTGTTGCAGCTGTTGCAAGACACTTTAAGCTTATTAGCCTCCAAAATTCATCCCATGGTTGCATACCATACAGCCAATGTGGGAAATACCAAAAGCCATACTGCCAATGTGGGAACAAGGTCAATTGACTAAAGTCTGCTCAAAACTCTGGGTGATGAAAAGTAGTCACAGTGGTTCTTTACTGAAGTAAATATATGAAATATTTGGCTGTATCAGAATGCTGTTTGTGTCCAGTTTAGACTGGAGAGAGGTTTAATGAGTAAATAAAGGAAAAGTGAAATAGGATGGAGGTGTCTTGATCCTTTGGGGCTGAATTTGGAATTTGGCTAAATGTTTGAAATACATATACAATTGACCCCAAATTATTATAAAAGTAATCGTAATCCACTATAATTGATTTTCCAGGTAAATTTTTCAATTACTTACCCTTTTAAAACACTATTCCGTGGACTCCCATGGTTTGATTTAAAATCAAGGAATGCACCTACCTTCATTCAAAAGTCTCTTACTTGTAATTTGTGAGCCTATTTCTAGTACAAAACCTGTCAGAGATAAAAAAAAAATATTTTAATTAATTGTTCATTAATTGTAATCAAGCAAAAAATGTTCATTTTATCCAGATCTTAATTCTAGACCAAATCTAGCCCCAAATATATACTGCAGCAAGACAACAGCCTTAAACATACAGCCAAAGACATTAGGTATGAACTTTCTTCAGCGAAAAGAACTGGAAGTACTGGAGATGATGGCTTGGTGCCCACAGAACCACGGTCTCAACATCTGGGATTACATGTAGAGCCAAAAGGATGCAAGACCGCCTACATCCACAGAAGATCTGTGATTAGTTCTCCAAGATGTTTGGAACATCTCTTCAGCTTAGATCCTTTAAAAACGGCGTGCAAGTGCACCAAGAAGAATTTCTTCAGTTTTGAAGGCAAAGCATTCAATATATTGATTTAAAAAAAAGCATTTTTTCCACACATGCCTAACCCTTTTGCACAGTACTATGTATGTATGTATGTATGTATAAGTGTGTACTTTCCTTTTCTCCTAATGTGAATGGTTTTAACAATGTGTCTGTGTTTTCAGTGGAGAGCAAAGCCATGCTCACATTTGATGACTTTTACCCCGAGTATGTGCCAGATCGTCAACCATGGATCGTTGCACAAAAGCTCTGCCTTCAGCGTTCAGGAACCCTGGCGAAAGTTTCAACTGCTGAAGAGATTCTAAAGCTCAATGCTTTCCTACACTCTGTGAATATTCGCCAGCCTGTTTGGATAGAAAGTGCAGGCTACTTTCACAAAAGTGGGCATCGTATTTACCATAAAACTGACACATTTATCAAAATTATTTTTTTTAAAATAACACCGTAATTATTGTTTCTAGGTCCTTCTGATGTGTATATATTGGAATTTCCTATGCGGCCCCACCGAAAATCAGCTCGCCTACGCCACAAGTTCCCTAAGATGGAAACCATTACGGTTTGCATCCATCTCCAGTTGGATCCAAGTTACAATGGGCTTTCTACGATCTTCTCATATGCTGTAAGATCATTTATTAAAGAAATCCAACTCCAAGCACAAACTGCTAATGGAACCATCCAGCTTGGATTGCTGGTGCATGGTTCAAGCACGTCCTTCTTGACCAGCTTTCTCAATGATGCCTCCTGGCACCACACATGTGTGAGTTGGGCTGGCAGTGGCGGGAAATGGGGCATCTGGGTTGATGGAAAGAAAGTAGGTTCTGGGAATTTCATAAACTCAACAGCTCACCTCAAAGGGGATGGTCTTTTCTTGATTGGACAAGACCAAGAGACCTATGGAGTCTACAACAGCGACAAGTCGCTTACTGGAAATGTTACACAGCTGAACATATGGGATCGTTTGTTGCTTGAACCTGAAATGCTAAGCATGGAAAAAGTGTGCTCGCCTATTTCTACTGGCTTGTTCTTCAAGTGGAACGAGTCTGCATTAGAAATTGAGACCTCCCTACAGACCCGTCGAGGAAACTCACCATGTCAAGGTAGAGTTGACGCAGGTGGTCTTGCACCCTTGGATCATTGCATAATATTTTCCACTCTTTCCCCAAATATAATACAGACAAGATGTTATTGAGAAGCTCAGGCTGAGATTGGCTGTAAATACTTCATCCACTCTGTAATGCTGGGACCCACCCTTCTGAATTTTCACTGTGCACATGGTATTACATGAGTCACAGACATGTTTCTAACCATTTTCTCTAAGAATGCATGATCTGGGTTGGCTAGTATAGCTTAAGAACATTAATTGATGTGGACCATCCGAAATGGCAAATGTTCTTAGTATAGGCAACATTTGAAAAGGAGTTTATGTAACGACTGTTGGAAAATAACTCCCAGAATAATGGGATCAGCCTTAAGTTTCCCATGCTTCTCTCTCATTGATTTGGAAGTTCTCCCATGGTAGAATTGAATGGACACAAGCATGCTCCATGCTCTGCAGAGCAGACTCCAAATCATCAGATCAACCTTTGACAGTCAACCCTCAGATCCTACTGTTTAATCTCGTAGCAAAGATAATTGCTAGAGTGCCCTGGACTGATTTGACTCATATCTTCTCCAATTTTCTTCAGAATTGGCTTGAGGTGCAAGACCTCAATAGTTGCTCATAGGAATTCTCCAAGGTTCAGTTCTTGGCCTCCTGATCTTCTTGACTTACACCGCTTCCCTGTTAATTTCACTTTCCTTTATATACAAATTATAAATTAACACACAACAGACTGTCTGAATGACATCTCACCATGGATGGCGACTTCACCATACAATATTTTAAAATCTCCCTTTTTCCTTAGTACGGAACCTTGGGGTGATTTTCAAATGAGCAACTAATGTTCAAATAGCACATTGTTCAGCACAATTGCCAATCATGCAGATTTACTTTGTTCAACATCAGAAAGATCAGACTCCTCCAGTGTTCTTATTAACTTTTACTTCAGTCTCTGGTAATATCCAGACCAAATTACTGCAATGGTCTTCTTGCTGGAGTTCCTTTTTGTGAAGTTAGGTCTCTATAAGTGGTCCAGAACTCAGCAGCTCAACTGGTTTTCATGGAACCCAGAAGGCTCATTCTCTTTGATGACTTTATATTGCAGTCGGTGTCACGTTTAAAACGCTGATGCCCGCGTACAGAACAGTCACTAGCACCTCCCTACCTTTACAAGCTCTTGGAGTCCTAAGTGGTTCAAGAGAGCCAGTAAATCTCTAAGCAGAACGTTCTTATTCTCTGTATTTTTCGTGTGAAAAAATACTCCCAATTCAAAACAAATCTGACAACTTTTAAAACTCTTCTTTTTTGATAGCACTCACATCTCCTTGCTCTCAAGCACCTGATTGATTCTGGATCTTCTCCTAATCTATTAGTCACAGAAAGCTTCCGCCGTAGACTACGTTTGGATGGGATTAACACAGAAACAAGACTAGCATTCAGCTCAATGTGATAATATAGCTCTTATCAATTGCCGAAGAATATAAAGTGGTGCTAGTATCTATGATAGATGCAGCTGACATGTTTGAAAAGATGCTTGAAGTAGTGATAATCCTAGTTTGTGATGCTCACCAGTTCTGATTGCCATGTAGCTCACTTAGTAGAGCATTTTGCTACATACTACATACATATTACATAGTATGAAGATATGGGATTTCAAAAACTTCAACGTTGTGTTTAAAGTTACAGGCCAAAAGCAAATTGGTTTCTGTTTGTCCTTTTTGTCTTTGTTTGTGTCTTGGCAGGCCCCAAAAGCCAACCATCAGACCAACTTGGGATCTATAGGGTGGAACCAAGTTTGCATCATAATGTTCCTGCCATTATTTCTAACAAGACCTGTTTAACCTTTGACCCGAGAAGTGGGAGGCCTATAAATGACTCTTGTGGGACAAACAGAGGAAGTGTCTGCTTGGTTCCGAAAGGTGATTAGATGGCTTGACCAATATTTTGAGTTTAAATACTAGTCTTATTTTGGGTGTGCGTGTGTGTGTGTACTTTCTTTTTTAGTGCACCTGGACTTTGATTTTCCAGGAACTTCATTTTTCTTGAAAGTCAGCAATGAGTTTCATTCCAAACCAGTGAGTTGGACTGAATACTTGACATACTGTTCTATTAGGATTGAGTTCACCCAAATTTTAAAGTGATCATTTAGATGCTAAATTATCTGTCTGATTTAAGATGGAGGCATATATTATAGGACAGAAAATGCATGACTTGATGTGCCATAATCCCCCTTTTTCTCCCCACAGGACACTGTGAATTCAAATGCAACCTTGCCCTTAGACAATGAACTCATTCGCCATATTTCCCTCTTGAGTGCCATATTGAGAGTTTTGGACAGAAATGCCGATATAACACACACTGATCTTCAGTATTTCACTGAAGCCATTGAGAAAACCACTCAACTCAACAGAAGAGCCATTTCTACTGAAGTCTTCATATCCATGATACAGGATTGCTTGGAACTTGTCAGTAGACTCATCGATCCCATTATGGCCAATCCCTGGAAAGATTTGAAAGCACATGGAGTGAGGATATACCGTAACTTCTTTGTGCATCCTCTGTGTTGAAATCAACCGTTAATATGTACAATGTATTTTATCCAGAATAACCCAGGACCATTGACAATGCTAGAAACCATTGATGAGCAGTTGGGGATACTGGCAGACGAGCTCTGGACTGAGCGTAAAAGCTTTACATTGGAAACTAAGAACATAGGTACAGTGTTTGTTTCATTTAGCATGATTAGCTTATGTGGGATTACCTTTGATAAGACAAGGTACAATGGGGCAAGTAAGAATTTGAAACACTGCCACATTTTTCCACTTGGTTCCTGTCATTTTTTTGTCCTTTGTACAGGTCTTAATGTGTGTTTTGGGCATTCACATAGATTTTCAACTGAGATCCTCTGTGAAGACTGACTAGACCCCTTTAGTGCCTTGATATTCATTGTAACGGAACCACTTCTTAGTTTATCCTAGTTGTGTTTGGGGTCATTGTTGTGTTTTTTTGGCATCATCTGAAAGTGAATCAACTTGATGGAGAAACAGGAAATGACTCCAGAGGTCAAGCACACATTTGTTACAAGATTGAAGTCCAAAGTTCCCCCTTTTTAGGCTATTTTCTCCTATAGCCTAACCCAGCCTTGTATGGGTCTACAATTTTGTCGCTGGTGTTTTAAGACCCTGAATGCGAATGTGGTAGGTTTTGAGGTGGGTGGGCTTAGTAATGAAAAACCAACTGGTTCATATGAGCCCAAATGCTTTTTGGTCGGTAGTTGATCAAATACTTAATTCGTGCATGCATTTGATGAATTAAAAATTATAAAATGGCACTTTTTAAATACAGAGTCTTATTTGGAAAACTTAAAAAGGACAGTGTATAGAATGCTTATTTGTCCCAAACGTCTGTTTTTTTTTGAGAGTTAGCTTGATAACCCTTATCATATTTTCCTGAAGGTATCCATTTGGAGCCAAGAGAACTGACCCAGACAAGCTGCAGTTGTGTTTTTAAGCCGTCAATTCTCAGCAGTCAGTTTGGAAGCCATGACGAGATCCTCATACCAGAGTCAGAAATGCAGAGGATATTTGTCCGCGGTAAGCCAGGGATGGCCGATTTTTGGAATTTCATCATTTCCAGTCTGTTTAATAATCTTGTTTAACAGGCCACGTGAAAGTGATGCTTATTCATAGCTACTATAGCAATCTGGCAGAGCTGTTGTCCAAACTTGAGGAGAAAAACTCTGATGAAGAGCAGAGAGAAGGCAAGAGGTTAGCAAGAGCCGGTCGTTACATATAAGTGGATATAAATCTGAATTCATTTCTTAAAACCCTAAACAGTAGTGTGAAAGACCCTAACAGTTTGAATGTAAAAATATCCCAGAACATATTTTGCATTTCTTCCATTTATCAAGAGCACTCATCAGCCAAAAACAAACACTGAGACCCTCAGCAAAATTTCTAAAAATTTAATCCAAAAATTTGTGTACATCAATTCTTTTGTAATACATTTGTTTTATATCAAGAAATCTTGCTGGCCAGCTGGTCACAGCAGTGATCTCTGCAACGGTGCGGGACATTCCCAGGGCAGACAATGTTCCTGTCTCTGTCCAATACACTCTGTCCTCTGGCATTATGGTAAAAAAAACACATTTGTGAGATTTATATAGTGGTTCTATTTCAACCTCTGGCTAACTTGGTCCACTGGTGTTTCCCATCTTTAGGCTGAGGTCTACAAACAAGTGACTCCTCTTTGCGCCTTTTGGGACGCTGGTCTAATGTAAGTAAGAATAATTGTGTCATTATTGTGGAAACAGATTCTTAGTTTGCCTCTCATGCCTATGTAGGGACCGTCATAAAAGTTCATGGTCCAGTACAGGGTGCAGTGTGTTGCCTTCTCTCCCTGATGTCACTTCCTGCTTTTGCAACCACACCACCAATTTTGCTGTTCTCATGAACTACATGGAGTCAAGGGTATGCTTAAATGTTTTCATCATACACAAACTTATGAAGAGTATGCAGTTGTAATAGAAGAGTATGCAGTTGTAAAATGGCACAGTATTAAATAGTGATAACTTAAAACAGTCAAACTTGCTCCTCTTTGGTAGAATATGTGATTCTGAATCTTTATGGATCCATTACTCATTTTAAATGTTTGCAGGAAAGTAGTAATCTGCCCAGTAGAGGTCGCTGTGTGCTTACAAATGCAAGCAAGCAGCTCTGGTAGTCAGCAATGGGTTCCTTTAGATATCCCCTTATAGATTTACACTTATGTTTGTTTTTTCAGAAGTCAACATATATCCTAATTCTTGTTGATGGTGAAAGCGTGCAAGATTGTGTTTGATGGCTATTTTTCCACAGTGGAGTCCTGAAGAGGAGAGCATTCTGACAAAGCTGACATTTATTGGATCTGGAGCATCTCTTTGTGCACTGGTGGTGACCTTGATGCTCTTTACCGTGTTAGAGTAAGTGCTTGTCATCCCTTCACTGCCATAATGTCTGAATGCTTTAGCATCAGCCCAATCAATAATCTGCAGATCCCATTGTAATCAATTATTAAAAGTGATAAAATGGCCATCAAACTGAACAAAGCGACAACATAAATGTAAGAAAATTGGCAGAAAATCCATTTCAAACCTGGTCTTGGTGGATCCTTGCTCACAGTAATAATAATAGTAAAGTTTGTTTTATAACGCACCTTTAAACTTGGATTGTTCTGTACAGAGTGCACAGAAACCCATTCAGTTACTAGTTATACAAATATAGAAGGTGTGTTTTAAAACAATGGGGTAGAATGAACATATGAACCAAAGTTTCAGAGATTTTCGGAATTTATACATTTTCAGTGAGCTCATCAGGAATAGTTCCACAGTTGTAGGTGGATGGAACAAAAAAGCTTTGGAGCAAAGCATAGGGTTCAGAGAAGATGAATGCTCTGGAGCCAAGCCATGTAGTGCTTTGTAAGTGAGCATTAAAATCTTAAAATAGACCAGGAGCCAGGGAAGTAACTGCACTAGATGCATTCCTATCCACCTATTTTTATGCGTATTTTGGAATATCGCGTAAAGAAAACCCTGTGTGGAAATGGCAAGATGGCCATAAAATTTGAAAATGCGTATAAAAAAGAGGAAAAACGCTTTATACGATAAGAAAAAATGCGCATAAAATACGATGGAAACGGATAAACTGGATAAATCCTAATGCAATGGTGATGCGTTTTTCTGTCGTAACTGGGGAGCGATACGGCAGCATCAATGGACTAACCAACGGACCAATTTCATTTAATCTCATATGTTGTTTTGGTCATTCTAAAATCCCTTCTCCAAAGTCTGTCATCAAAGTCTTGATCGGCTGCGTTCCAAAGATTAAGTCTCTCTCCTCCACAAGCAGAACGGCATGACTACATTTCGTCTACGTGTTCTAACACACAAGTCAGTTATTGAATCTGCCAATCAAAGAATCACACTTTTGCATATTCACGAGCTATATAAAGCTGAAAATTGAGTTCATTAAAGGTCACAGCGTCTGCTGGACTCCTTGAGCTCACAGTCCACACACTCGTCGATAGCGCCTGGTTCAGAGATTGAATCCATATTGAAAACCACTAAATGGCTAATTAGCGCTCCGTGCCAAGCAACCCCAATGCTGAAGTTTTATGGTGACATTACAGGAGAGTTAATTAAAGGAACAGCTCTCACAAAGAAAGCTTCATCAGCACCATCTCAACCGAGCTGATTCATTAAGAGATTTACGGCCTCAACAAACACTCCCACTTCATCTGGCTGAACTAAACGGATACAATTATGCCTCGTGATTACAGCTCTCTGAAACATCTGCATGAATTCTGTTAATATGCTCTCGGTGACGGCCGTGTTTCTTCATTTTACAGCATCCCAAAATCAGATCGTACATCGGTCCACAAGAACCTGTTTGTGTCTCTGACCTGCGCTCAGATTGTTCTTCTATGTAGTGGATCTGCTGTTCATCATAAGGTATCTGTGTTCATAAAAATGCATTCTTTTTTTAACAATTTGTGCAAATGGTTGATGTTCTCAATCAGTGGTTTTAACCCTTTTTTTTGGTTGATAAAAATAACCAGGGAAAAAATGTCCGTAGTGACGTTATAAAGTGGTTCTCATTCAAGTGCCTTGAATAGGAAACAAATAAGAAGTATTTAATAATCATTTATATTTCTACCCACAAAGTGTAGTTGATTTAGACCATTTAGGGGAAATTTGGATAATGCAAAATACTATTTAAAATATTGCATAATATTTACTACATGACTTTTGGTACTTTACACATTTTTAATTCAGAGCAATAATAATAATAATAATATCAGGTGTGCACAATAAACAGCTGACATTATTTAAATCTATTAAAGTCAAATCATTACATTTCACATAATTTGACATGTTCTGAGAGTTGTTATGCAAATGAGAAATTCTTAGTTTTAAAAGTAGGACATTTCAGCAACTTTGCTTCAAGTTTAGAGTTTTTAAATCTTTTTTTGTTAATCAATTATGAACTAAAAGGTTACAGTCTTGAAATCGATGTTCCTGCTATAATAATATAGATATCTATTGTATCTTTAAGCATTTCTAGCATTAACACGTTGAATGCCAATGTTCGTGTCTATTTTAAGAACCTTTACAAACTGTTTAAAACAACATTAGTGTTGTCCATGTTTGGCATGGGAAAACCGTACGCAGCCAGCTTTGTGTGGCAGTTTGACCTCTTGACCCCTGAGTGCCTCCTCTTTGACCACTGACCTGTAGGTGGCCTGCATGCTGGTGGCGGCTCTGATGCATCTGTTCTTCATGGCAGCTTTCAGCTGGATGCTGGTGGAGGGCCTGCTTCTCTGGAGCAAAGTCGTGAGCGTTAATCTGAACGAGGACCGTCACATGAAATATTACTACCTGATTGGCTGGGGTAATATCGCACCTCCCTTCTTTATTCATAAGCCTGTCATTGATTGAGAGCGAGAGTGCAGGAATGTAGGTTTTCTGTTTACTAAAGAGATCATTTGTTCAGGCAATAAGTGATCAAGAAGATGGTTTATATTTCAGGATGTGTTCATGTGGTTTGACAGGTTTGCCTGTGCTGATCGTCGCCATCACGCTGGCATCTGCCATGGGGAAATACTCTGCAGTGGGTCATTGCTGGCTCAGTGTTCAAAACGGTGTTATATGGGGCTTTGCAGGACCAGTCATCTTCATTATCATGGTGTGGCACTTTCAATGTATATTTGAAAAAAGCATACATTAATAAATAATTATATTATGTAGTTGATATTGTTCTAGAATCAAATGGAAAGCCTTCAATCTCTTGCCACATATAGCCACCTTTATTGTACATATACATACATGAAATATTATTTTTTTTAATGAGCATTTAAACACCAACACAAAATCAGTTATATTTATTCAAATGTATTTAACTAAATGTAATCTGAATTATAATGTATTTTTAATTACTTTTTTATGTACCTTGAGCACATTTGTTCGCCAAAGAAAAAGCTCAACAAAAAACTACTACTACTGTTGACTATAGTAAATGCATTAAATATGATAACACTGAATAAATTTCTTATTTGCATTAATAAACATTAAATTAAAATGAAAAATCGAATATTTAAAAAAACACAAGGTTAAAGAATGTATTATTTGCATGAATAAATATATTCAGTTAAATTTATATATTTATTTTTTTTCTCGTTTTTTTATTATTGGTAATATTTAACACACATTTCAATAACCAATAGAAAGATTGATTGATTGATAACCGATAGAAAGTGCAGCTGAGAATTGAGTGGAATACTCGGTTAAGTGTTTGATTTTTTCACTATTTCATTTTGTGGTAGCTTGAGTTACAAAAACGCAAGTCATTTTGTTGAATCCAAAACAAACAAACATTTTAATTGTTTAATAAATAGACCTGCGGTTCTTTAAGTTGAAGTTCTGTCATTCAGTGCATCATTTAGTTCTGAACTGAATTTAATGTGTATTTTAATAATGTCTTTGTCTGTAATTTGTGTTTATTCTTGTCTGCCATTTACAAGAATTGATAAGACAATCTGCTTTTTGGGGGTCTATAGTTTTTAGCTAAGAGACTTTAGTTTAGGAATGCGATGCAATGGAATTCTTATGATCTGTTTCTGAATTCCAATAATCATTCTTTTTGTTTATCTTTTTGACTGTATTATATTAATATTTATTCTATTATATTTTTAAAGAAGTATAGAATAGTGTAATTTGAGTCCAATCTACCAATGTAATATGTTCGTTTAGAGGCTAATGAGTGGATTCTCTGCTCGTAATACCTTTAAAACATGAAATATATGTTTCACCAATGTCTCTGTTTATGTGTATGGTTGTAGTTTTGATAATAAATGTATGAAATCTGTATCTCGGCAACCAGCGAAAAAGCAAAATGCGTTTGTTGCACATTCTGATCACCCGTCAATTAGGAGTTTGTCCTTCAGGTTCAGCGTTATCCATTAAATAATGAAATGTAATTATACAGTTCAGCAATTCAGTTCAATTCACATTAATATGTGGAATCCCTCAGGTTTTCTGTGCAATTATGCATTTATTGTACTGAGTATGAAATTTCTCAAGCACATACTGCAAGTTTGGAAACAGTCCTTTCTTGCACTGGTAAAGAAAAAGGAAATATTATCTTTTTTTTTTCTTTTGTTTACACAAGAATATTTATTGTCTGCCTTTATGTCATTCAGTGCTGCAAACCACAGTCATTCAATGTAGCGTCAATAATTGTGTAAAATGTCATTTATATTGTGCATAATTACATGATGTTTCACAAAATTTTATTACATTTAAAATATTTTTTTACTAAAATGTATGGCTAACTAATTGGTAAAACATGGCTTGATGAGCATTGGCAATGTATAATTGATTTATTCGTCAATAGTGATGCATTGGGCAATAGTGATTGGTGAGCATTGGGATATTTAAATAGCAAAATATTGCTTTGATTATTATTTTTTCAGGAAAACAGTCAGTAAACTATATATTAAACATAAAACTGATGAAGTCTGAAGAATGTAAACATCCGTATGATGGTTTCTATGTAATTGATGAATAATATAAAAGACAGACTTAATCACCTTGATTTTCAGAAAATTAAATAAATTTTAAGTATTTGATTATAATTTTTAAATGATATTAAATGATAAACTGAAACACAAATTTGATGCATTATTAATTATTTTAGCATTTAGTATTGATGTTGTTTGATAATACCTTGATAAGCATTGATAAAACAATTTTATTTAGTTACATATGGATAAAACAAGATTTTTGACGCACCTTTTTATGCATAATTTAATTTTTATCCTTATTGAAGCGACCAACAACTTACATCTTAATATATATTGTTATATAATTTGTCAAGTATGAGCTTTATCCGAATTCTACAAAAAGTCTCTATGATATTAGAAGGGCTGTGTGTTTTTCAATTTATTTCTTTTTTTTTTTTTATTTACATGACTTAAACTAGGCGTTTATAAACAATATATATATATATATATATATATATACATACAAATTTATCATAAACGTTGTTAATAATAATTCTATGTGAGTGTGGCGTTTTGAACTGTTCCCAATGCATTTCAGGTGAACATTATGATTCTGACTCGTGTGGTTGTGATCACCATCGCCACCATGAGGAGAAAATCTCTGATGATGAGCAACAACAGCAGCCCTGAAGAGCAAATCTCGGAGCAGATCAGGCAAGAACACGCTTCTCCTGCTCACAGTCAGATGTTCTCATTAGCTCTTTCATTTGGACTTGTTTGGCGTAGAGTTTCGCCACATGGAGGCACCCTTCCCCAGTCTTGTGTCAGACGGTGCTTTTGGCTTCCGTTACAGTAATCTGTTGGCACTTCTTTTAGCGTCTCTTGTTTGTTTTCTTGGTCATTATTAGAATAATTTGAGTAGCTTGGCATGACGGCTATAGTAGCTTTATACAAACTCTCCTGTTGGTTTTCAGCTTCTCCTTGAGACTGTAAATAACCACAACCCAAATTAAGCTGCCCAACATTTCAAGACCTCCGGCATTAGTTGCTAAAGCTCCTGGGTGTTAAAAATGATCAATGTGACTCCTGAAAGCCGGTCAAATGCACCGTTCTGTAAAGGAAAAGCAAACACAAGCTTCCTCTGCTTGGCAGGGTTATCCGTGCCGCAGCTGGTTCACTTTAGCGGTTACCTGAATGGGGAGGTAATTTCATACTAAACAGAATTAAACTTGATTTAGCGGAAAATTGTCAGAAGGTGAGAATAAGCAGCAGCTCCTGTTGCACTGGGAATGAACCCTGAAGTCCAGTGTAAAAGTTTGCAAGAGCAGTTATTTCTTCATGTGTTCTAGGGCTGCATTAAAAGCCGTCCTGGTTCTGCTGCCCATTCTTGGCCTGACATGGCTTTGTGGGGTCCTGGTTCCTTTCTCTGTGGTCATCGCTTATGTGTTCAGCCTTCTCAATTCACTGCAGGTACTCTCCATCTAAAGCTCGCTTGCACTTCAGCCAAAGTTTAATTCCGTTCACAACCACATCCATTGTGGTATTCCTTGTGTTTTTTGAGAGCCTTAAGTTATATGACGTCATATATAACAGTTTGTGAGTCTAGTAAGTGGTGTAACGTTAGCACACAACCCCACAGTGGTTTAGCTAAAGAGATAATTGCTGTTTAACACAGACGCAGCGTAGATTTGAGCGCATTCGTGTTTCAGACGCTTGAGAGGCTGTATTCTCATTCGTTCGAAGTGTTAGAAAAGCTTCAAGCTTTATCGAATTTTGCGGTTTGTTCCTGTTCAGTGGTGTAAAGTGTGCTGAAATATCATTCTCAAGTAAAAGTAACTCGCCAAAAATGAAACGAAAATAGAGTAAAGTAGTATCTGTTCAAACATAACTCAAAGTTTGAGCCAAGAGTAAAGTTTTGTGAGTAGAAAACATTAAAAAAGTATAGAACATTATTTGAGAAAAACTGCCATGTCTATTTATTTTTATATGAAAGCGGAATTAAACAATGAATAATAGTTTTAAAAGACTTTATATAAACAGATCAAGCCAGAGTGAGATGGAGAAAACAGAGGACAGAAAAAGAGAGAGAGAGAGCTGGAAGAAAAGAAAGGAGAGAGAGAAAAGTAGAGAGATTGAATGTGAGAGACTGAGAGTGTGAGAGAACAAAAGACAGAAATAAAGGAGAATGAAATAGAGAGAGTGAAAGAAGAAAGAGACAGAAAAGTAGAGAGCAAAGAGAAAGGAAGAGAGAGAAAGATGCAGTGGAAGAGAGTGGGAGAAAAAAGAGAGGAGCTAGAGCAAAATAAAGAGAACGAGAGCGAGAAAGAGTGATAAACAAGCTAAATGAATATTTACCAACTTGTTAATTGAAAATACATTTCTCAGAACTCTACTGTATTTTCAAATCAACGACAAGTGTTTTCTAACCGCGATGTAAATTACTCTTTATTCACACCTTTTTAGAATGGAAAAATGTGTTTGTTTGTTTTTTTATCAAAACAAAATGATCTAATAACGCTGCATACAGAGCATCAGCACAGAGCTGCGATCAAAGAGATAAAGTGTGCCATTCTTTATTTGTTACAAGCTTGCGTGCATGGCTTGAATGTGTGTTTGTGAACTGTGGAGCCCCTTAATCAGTTGTTTCTGTAATAGAGCTGTATATATCAAGAAAATCAATAGAGATTTAGCCTGACTCGCATCATTAAACCAAACTATAAATAGTTAGCTTCCACACTAATTAAAAAAGTCTCAACGCTGTGATAATTGATGAAGGCTTTTCTGAAACAAAGTCACTGTTTTAAAGCCTAATTTGTTTTCGTTTTTAAACCACCACGTTTGCTTGTACTGAAACCAAACTTGTTTGTTCCCACAATTTCTTTTACGCGCATACGAAAGTTCAAATCAAAAAGTTGTGATCCTTCCAGATGTATTTTGCATTTGCAAAGTCAAACTTTAATTATGTTGGAGTTCACTTGTAAGAGTTGGGCTTTTCCATGTGTTTCCTATATTTAATTTAGTGATGATTTCAACACATAATTTCCACATGCCGTCACAATATATGGATATTTCCCCAGGCTGCAATCATCTGCTTTGAGCAGCTGTACTGCAGTTTGATTGAAAACAAATAGAGAAATGTACAAAGTGTATGCACTTTTTTTATATAATTAAGTATCTTCCTTTAGATTCTCTCTGAAAATGAGTGAAAATGGAAAACTAGATGTTTTGTACACAAACGTTGTGGTTGCCTTGTTAACGTGCCATTTAAAACAATTTTTTTAAAATGTGCCCCGATATAAACTTTACCCCATTTATCAATTATTTTCCTGATTTTTTTAAAATGATTGCTTGGCTAAACAATCTGGTTGCTAGGGAGAAATTAACGATGTCATTAAAAAGTTCCCTTCTCACTATGAGTGAAATGCCAAGTTCTATATTCCTAGCATTCTCTGAAGCTGAGATGTATATCTGCTGATTTGGTTGCGTATGTTCCTAATGTCACTTTGAGTGAAATAAACCAACCCCATGTCTGAGATTGGTCAGTATGGTTGCTAAGGTAAACAACCTGGTTGCTAAAGAGAGATCAGTGACATAATATAATGTTTCCGATGCCAATGTGAATAAAATAAACGAACAATCTTGTATGATTTTCCAAAGCTGAGATAGATTTCATAAATGTTGGTTGAAAGGGTAAATAGTTGCTTGGGAGCTGTCAAAAATTAAGTTGTTCCTATGATTAGCATAAACAAACCCCTTTTTTTCAATGGCTGTTTAACAATTAACACTTATACTTTTGCACAGTGATTGATATGCACCTAAGTTAATGGAAAATCACCCAGTTACCTCAGCGATTTCCCAGAACTCCTAAGTCTACACAGATTTAGCAACCTGAATCAGAGCAGTTTGGATTTCTTGTCAAAGTTTGCTAGCTGTAGTTCGAATTGTCAATAGGAAAAGGGTTTGATTTTTGTTTTGTCAGAAGTTGACAAATAAAAAAAAAAATTAATTTAAATATAGCGGCTTTTCCAAGCCAACATAATTAGACAAGAAATTCAGAATCCACAGGAAATCTCGCAGGCAGGATGTGATCACTGTATTCAGTGTTTCCCTTACCATTATATTAGGGGGGTGCCCCGCCCCCCCAACGGCACCCCCCCGCCCCCCTTGAAGGTCAAGTTAATTTTATTTTATTTTCGTCGAATAACGACAGAAGTAATTTATATATAACAGGTCTTTGCTTTTTTCTTTTATTAAACTAAATAGCATTATGTTATTTATACGATGGTATGTAATTTCTGTCTCAACGTTTGCGCGTTTACAATTGTCCTCCGTGTCGCGCACGGCGGACTTCCGCCCCGATGCGCGCGCACCGCGGAGTTCCGCTCCGATGCGCGCGCACACACACACCCATCAGCGGACAGAGAGACACCGCGCGTCGGAGAGTATGTCGCAGCAGGCAAAAATATCCGCGTTGTTTAAACGCTCCCAAGGTGGTGACGATGACAGCACGTGTTCTGCTGCGAGCAGCAGCCGGTGTAGCTTTCCTACTTCGAAACAAAGTACAGAAAAGAGCCCAAGTGCTGCATGTCTTGCCCCTGACAAGCAGCAAAAGTCTAGCCACCACAGAACGACCCAGCTTGGCTGTCAGAGGGGAAATACTCCCCCTGGCTGTACAAGACTGATCTTGGTAAGTAAGTAAATACACACAAGCATTAATGAACGAATTGGTAAATAATATGCTTAATTAATAGCTAGCTAGTTAGTTATACAATGGCATTTCCTGCTTTAAACTATCACAATGTTAAGTTGATTTTTACTGTTGTTACTATCAGTAATCACTTTTAAAGCCTAACAGTTAATGTATTTACAGGTCAAAACAGACATTCGCAATAGGCTGCAAGGGGACCATCTTGCAGCCTGCATGCAGATCTCAATAAATGGGCCAGAAGTTTCAGACTATCTATACCAAGATGCTCTGGAAATGTTCTTTCAGAAGCCCAGAAAGATGCACTGCAGTGACAAAAGCTGCACACTTTGTGAATAATTAACATATTAAAATAAATCTGATGTTTAGTGTTTAGTTCAGTGTACAGTTGTTTAGTTATTGTACAGTAATTGTTCAGACATTATAATATATTGGTATACTGCAATTAAAAGAAACATAAACACTATTAAGTGTTTGTGTGAGTGTTTTGCCGCACCACCCATAACACCACAACCCCCCCCCAAGGCCATGATCCTAGGGGAAACACTGGTATTGCATTTACATTTATGCATTTAGAAGACGCTTTTATCCACAGCGACTTACATTTCAAGCAATTAACACATTCCATTAACTCTTGCTTTCCCTGGGACAAGAACCCATGACCTTTGCGTTGCTAGCGCAATGCTCTACTGACCGAGCCACAGAAAAGTATTGTGATATTTTCTTATCCTTTTGCTTTGTGTTAGACTATAGAACAGATTTATTCTCTGATTCCAGTCTTATTTGTCCATTCTAATAAAGTAAATAATGAGAAAAATACAAGCTTGGTTTGAAAAACCGAGCACTTTGGGATGAAAAGGATACAACAAACTGTAAAGTCTTTTGTTGCTACTTCTTGACAATGTGTTTTAATGCACATCATTTTGGTTTATTTTGACGTGTTGAGAACACAGCCTATGCGTAGGGCACTTGAGTCATTCAGTGCACAGACCTTGTGTTTAGAGTGCTTCGTATAGATGTTTCAAGCTCTTAAATACTTCAGTATGTCCCATAGCTTCTAAAAGGAAGTAGAGACTGCGTGCTCTCATATGAATGCAGACCGCATGCGGTGGTGAATGAAACATTCTGCCATCTGAAGTTACTTTGATTGAGGATATATCCACAATTTCATTGGCACACAGCTTTAGGACGAATGCCCTTGAAAATGTGAAGAATAGAACAGGCGCACTTTATCCAGAAGATGTTCGGGATCCTAAATGGTCGTTTTTTTTGTTTGTTTTTTTTATTCCCCTTCCATGTTTCACTGTATTTTCAATAGGCAGCAATAACAACATAAAACTTAAGCCACAGGACTTTATTGTTAAATCAATAAAAGGAATAATGTTGACAAGCCCTTTTCATCGTTTGCACTTGCTGCTGTTTTTGAGTGAGGGGAAAAACATGACACGCAAATCGCTCTTATTTGGAGCGATGAGCCATGAAATCGATTGGTTTTTGTTACATAAATGCAAAAATATAAAGGCATAAGCTTAAAAGTTAGAAGGTTGCACTTTGTAAGAGTAAAAAACACACAGGTAATATGTGCATTTACATAAAAAAATGTTTTTGAAACTTTTTTTTCCATATAATCATAGTATTAGTCCTTTCTGCTCTTAACACAACACTGTTTTTGTAAAGAATGAGCTATAATGCTAAATTTAAAAAGCAGCTTCAAGTAGTGGATACATTTGTTTTTAGTATTTAAATTATAGAGTGAAATTAGATTAATGTTGTGTACATATACGAAAAATATTAAAACATATTCACATGACCCCAAAAATCCTCTGATGAACTCTAATTTATAAACTCCTGAGCCACAAATAACATCATGCTTCTCTATCAAGCTGCAGATAAATGGCTTTCGGCGAGGATGACGAGGATGGGGGGGGGGGCATAGGTGCTTCATTTGGTCATAAATCGCACAACCCTCAGTCATCTAATCTCAGTGCAATGTCATTCAAAGCTCAGTGCCATCCATTACCAGTATATTACAGGCCCTCCACCGCGCATTGTCCATAGCATTATATGCTCATCATTTCCTTCTATCAATAACTTTGAGGCAATAGTTTATTAAAGGTTTGGGGTCACAAACTTTTTTGGGTCATTGTATTAAGTTGCAGTTTTAACAAAGCGACTCGACATCTGCGGTTTTGTGGTGACATCTTCTGTGACATCATTTTTAAATACTTTTAAAAAGTAAATCGATTATTTTATTTTATTTTTTTTGGTTGTATTACCCAGCCCAATTAGCAGTGCTCTCACTCTTGTGGTAACATGAGCAAAGGCAACATAAAATTATGACACTGATCCCTCCATAGCAACCAGGCTGTTTACCATAGTAACCAATTTGGCATATCTCTAGTTTATCTCATCGTGACGTTGGCTTTAAACAAGACAACATCAAATCCAGTTTTATTAAATATTTCTTCCTGTAATTCAATATGAAATATTGAGTAGTGTCTCAATACCTCTTGAACACATTGAGACGTTTTTAAAAACTGTTTGATGTTCAGATGCAGAGGGTAGCTGGTAGGACGGTTCAGCGTTTAAAGGCCCACGCTTGCGAAGAAAACCAGCATGATCGGCAAAACAGGTGCCGTACAGCTCGGCCTGCATTTCCTTCAGCCTCCGTGATCACCTGGTTGTTCCCCAAAACTCTCATCAGATAATTTTTTGTGGAGTTATTAAAGATGCAATCAAAGAAAAATATCTTTTGTACACTATTGGTGACTACTATCCCATACATTTAAGCCGCCTACTCTCTCTATTGACAAAATATTCAACCTACCACAGAAAGGAAAGGTAATTCCTTGTTTGGATGTGTCCAAACAGCTGTTAAATAATCATAGTCAATAATTTGTTTCCTGTTGAGAGGAAAGGGAATTCCACAGCTTCAGTTAAAGAGCCTGTCGCGTTTGGCACTCACCCACGTTTGTTTGCTTTATAATTACCCAACGGTTCTGGGTAGTAATAGTTTGTGTCATAGGAAAGCAAACCTCTCCGTTTCCCTGGCAGTCAACCTACTCTCACATGGCCTGTGAAAAAAGACCCCACCACCATCATTTCTTCAAGCTCTGGTGTCAGAAACCACCCAATGCTTAAATTACGCTCTTCATTGATCATTGCAGCTGATGTAGGGTTATGAGAGGGGCTTTTAGCATGGATATCTTCTAAAAATGTTTTAATCTGAGCCCTGCCAACTGTTTGCTGGGCTTTGATGTATACTTTGCAGATAATTAACAAGAACTGGGTCAGTCCGGGCAAGAGTAAACCTTTTCCTCGTCTTTTTCTCCCCTCTAGAAAAAAACCCTGTCAAATGCTTAGTGCCAGTGAGGAATTCGGTTCCTGCATAAAGATGGAATTCAAAATAATCGTGCAATGCTTTTATCCTTGTGTTCTTTGTTTTTAAATCATTATTTCATCTGAGGTCCTAATTGTGGAATAGACTGTATTTTTTTTAGGTTGTTTTGTGTTGAATTTTTTGTTTGAGAGGCTGTTTCACATCACCACGATTTTGTCGTATGATTTATTCGAAAACGAATAACGCAACGTTTACTTGGTTCGCTCCTAGGACAGCTTTGTTGATACTGTTGCCCAAACAGTTTTATATGACAAAAAAGACATACAAAGACAGCGGTTATAGTGAAAATATGTGAAAACAGAAGGCTGAGGAACAGTAATGCAATATTTTGAGTGCAATTATTGTAATTTTTAATCCACATGGATGATTTAAGTTGTGCGAACTTCTATATTCCAGTTGTGACCGTCTGGAGATACATCGGGTAATCAGCTCTTTCGATGTAGTTTTAGTAGACATTTTCATCACACTCTGACTCATATATGATTTGTTTGGTTTGCAAAAGAACAGCGTTTAATAATGATATTTTAACAAACTTCGTCCTTTCTTACCTTCCCCCTCTGAAACCCTGTCACAATACTGTCCTGTCTGTTTAGAATAAAGTCAGCAGAGGCCCAAAAATTTTTCCTGAGTACGGTTTTTATGGGAGCTCAAACTCAAACAATTAATGAATGATATGCAACAGTTTCATTCTGAATAGTGAAATGGAATATAAATGTACTGTTCATTTGTCAAAAGAATAATTGGCCAATTAATTGATTTAATTGATTTGAGTACTGGTAACTTGGGTAAACTTTAGGTTTACAGTGCAAGCATAACCTATTTTGCACGTTCTTTTGTGGCAGGACTGTCACACGTTTGATTTTCCAGTTGCATAACGATTGTTTTAAGTTTATGTTGATTTGGGTTAATCTGGCTCTTGTCGCCTTCAGTGGCATTTGCTGTAAGTTACCAACCAAAGGTGGGAAAAAGCACAGGGCTTGTGAAAGCTTGACTCGGGGTTGTGCATGTGGGCTTTACACTGTGCAGATGTGGTTGTCTGCTGTGTTTTTCTAAGTAATTATCCTCATTAAGTCAAAGCATGTGTCAATCATATGCCTTTCAGTTTCAAATGCATCACAACTTCCCTGAACTTAATAGAACCTACTATTTTAAGTGTATTAATGCACCAATATTGAAATGTTGGATTGAAGTGCAAATGTTGGTTGAAAGCAAATCCTTTAATTATTGTGATATTGATCTTCGATCTAAAAATTCTAAGAGCAACCAAAATTTGTACTTTTATCAAGTAAATTAGTTTGACATTTATGTCTTGTTTTTCAGGTTTGCTATTACTTATTAATGATATTTAAAGCAACTATGCTTACACTTCGCTCGGTTCCCTTCACTATTAGTGTGGGCAATAACAAATAGTAGTAGTGTTGATTATTTTACCCAATAACTGGAGTAAAATACCTTAAGCATTAATTATATACTAGAATATCACAAAAAAGTGGATTTTGTTCAGTAATTCCATTCAAAATGTGACACAATTTTAATTTTTGATGATTATAACTTACATATATTTAAAAATAAGAATATTTTAAATGGTTCTATGCTAGACACATGGTGCAACGGTTTAATCCGGTAATACTCAAATCATCTGTAAAAGGTTTTTGATGGTCTCTCAGTCGAGATCTGTAGGCTCAACAGCAATCTGGAAGACTCGTGACATGACAGTTGCCCAAAAGATCACCACTGACACCTTGAACAAGGAGAGTAAGACACAAATGTTCATTGCAAAAGAGGCTTGCTGTTCACATGCAAATTATTATAGGGTCCAAGGGAAAGAAAGCATGTGGCAAAAAAGGCATCACCAAAAGGCTAAGTGATTTACAAAAGTAAAGACCTATGTACTAAACTTCACATGACCATATTGTGTAAAACTGGCATGATTTTAATATGATTAAAATGCTTATTTATTCTAAAGTCAAGTAAATGTATTTATATTTATAAAAGGAGTACTTTCTGTGGTAATAGTAGAGGCCACTGAGCAACAAGCAGCTGATGAAACAAAATTTATGAATCCACCTTTTGCTCAACTGTAAAGAAGCAATTATAAACCATAAAAAGGCAAAAATAAAAGATACACGTCACACAGTTAATAAATTAGTTTTTTGTCACTTTAAACAAAAATCACCAGAAAGGCAAAGACTGTTTCAAACCAAAGTCTAAGCACCTGGACTCCAATAGAAACCCAAGGGGAGTAAAAGGAAGATGAATGAAGTGCTCATCTCGATGAACTACCATTCGTTTTCACTTAGCTCTCCTGTGAGCCGTGGTCAAACCTAAACGCATGTGACGTCCACACAGTCCTCTGCTGGATGACGATTGATGCTCTTACTGTAAAGTATCTTAACCGCATGTGGCACGACTCGGGCACATGCCATTAACCCTGCGCCCTCACGATCCGACAAACAGACAGCCTTCCTAGGTGCTTCTTCTCGAGTGAGAATGTTGCTTTTCATCTCAATTAAATCAACATTTCTCCCTTGTAAAATGCAAGAGTATTTATCTTTAAATTTCTAAATGTTATCTAAAAACATGTTCTCAAAACAAGAACCTCGTAGAAACATCAGACAGACCACACCTGTGTGCAAGAACATGCCGACCACTAGGGGTTAAATATTTACTGTTGACTTATAACCATTGCTATTGAAAATAAATGCGAAAGGGCAACAAAAATATTTTCAAGATGAAACATCACAGAGAAATGGAGGTTTGTAGCAATTTACATATTTTTGACATATCACTGACAGCTCACTCGCAACCAAACAGTTATCTCAACTTTGGTAAATGAAAAAGACATGGGGGTTTGTTTATAAAACTTACAGTGAGAAATTATATGTTATATTTCACCACTGACCCCTCCATTGCAACCGGGCTGTTTACCATAGCAACCAATTTGGCATCTCACTATCTCATAGACATGGCATTGGTTTATATACAAGTTCTACCTTGGCAACAATTCCATTTAGCTTATAAAACTTTTAAACTTTTACAAGCCAACATCAAAGTTTGTGCACAAATCATCTAGTTATGATTATGTTCTTATGGAGCAAACTCTTAATTAACTTTACTTGTTATTCAGAAAATATCAAATAAAATTACCTTAAATGACCAATCTTTTTAGAAATATTGAAAATATATTTATTATTCTTTTAAGAAAGGCATATTAAAACGTAAGCAGTAATCTTAAACAAGTGTTTGGCTTAGGGTGCAATTTTCACATTACAAACAATACAAATATTCCTCGAGCAGACTTCCATATGCGCCTGAGGAGGCGAGGTTGGAGACGTATGTGTTTCCCGATCCCAGCTGTTCCATCTTAGCTGCGTGAAGCCTGGCATTTTCTTACTTTCCGTTGAAAGTGTGTAATTGTGAGAGATTGGCAGGCCAGTCTCATGCGCTCTGACAGCGGGGGCACTCAGAAATGTCTGTTGGACGCCTAAGTACTTCTAATTAAACAGTTTTTGCCACACAGGGCCTCATTTTCTCCTCACATTCAAAGAGTGTGGCTTGACCCATGTGTTAAGAGTTTGTATCAATTTTCTGCAAGGATGTTTGACTTGGCCCAGGAAAGCATGCAACATGAAATTGTCTTGTTTAAAACTGAATTTGTTTAGTATTCCATCCCTCTCTGCACACATGTGCAGCACTGTTTAGTTACTTTGGATTCCCAAAGTCCTTCTTTTGCAGTTTTCGTTCACTTAAAACAAATCAATGTTGAAAATGGGGTCTTTTGGTGCAATATGCGAACATGCATTTAATTTTTGCATGGAAATTGTTCAGTTGATTCAAATCAGCTAAAATCAACATCCCTGTCATCAATAAATTAAGATTGGTATGGTAAAAATTCCAAAAATCTTCAAGTAGCTGTCATTTTGTACAATACAGGGAAGTTTCTCTTTTATTTTCTCTAGTAAGAGGTCTGAAATTCCTCAGTTATATCAGATTTCACGCTTTGTAACATGTACGAGCATAGCACGATATTTTCATTGCAAATTTGAATTCCATCATTATATTTTTCCTCCTTGTTCACGAATGAATTTGATATTGTGACAACTGACCTTCAGCTGAATCTAAGATCCATTGAGCCTGTTAATAAACCAATGAAATCCATGTCGATGGACTTTCTGTAGACACAATAAAAGTACCAATGTTCTAATGATGATTTTTGTCTTACCATTGTCTGCGTTTGAGTGCATCAACGCTGTTCCTGTGGTATACCCACATGCTCTCTGCTCTACTGTAGCAGGGAACATCTGTTTTGCGCTTGTTGTTCCTCTTGGCTGCTTCTCAATTGGATTTCCTCAAGCAGGTCCAAGAGCTGTCACCTCTGCCAGGCTCTGTTAGCTATCACTGCTGGACCCTATATTAAGAAGGGCTTTCAGGGCTAAGTTAATAACTCTCTGCTTGGTGTTTCACTGCTGGGTGGCCTGTGGGTTTCCCTCAAACACTCCTTCTTTCAGCTCCTCCTTGCCTCAAGAGGGCCTTCTTTACCCTCTGACTTGATGCGTTGCCCTCTGATGACTAAAGTGAAGTAGTAAACAATACGATGTGCAATCTTTAAATCAAACATGATTCTGTAGTCAGGAATTAGCATTAACATTATTTAACATCAGGGTGACAATGAACTGTTTGAAGAATTGTAATGACGAGTCACTATTGCTAACTCTAGGAATGCATTAAACTAAGGCCCTGTCCACATGTATCCAGTTATTTCAAAAACAGGGCTTTTTCTGCACGATTACGCTGTTTGTACACATGTAAACGCAGCATCGTTTAAAAAAAAAAACTGAGACAAACAGAAAGTACGGCTCCACTTTTTTTTATGTGATTTCAGGACTTGTTTCGCAGACCACCAAGCCAACCTGGTTAATTTTGAATATAGATTAAGAGACAGATTTTCATTGTTGAATGTGAGTTTGCAATAGTTGTATTAATCAGCTTTAAGGCTTATGCACTCTTAACTGTTTTCAGTTTAAGACGCACCTAAACTGTTTTTATGCATCAGGCCTATTCACATCTATGCATTTGAGTCATCCAATCTTCTCTGGGGTCAGTATTGAGAGTGCCAATCCTCTCTCAATGGATTACATGGCTTTTTATGGTACAACAGAGTCATTTCTGACCACATCTTTGCTTAATCATTATAACTTGTGTATCGCTAAATGTAGTCATGATATCTTCTGCAACTGTGAATTGCATCAAGTCCAGATCCTACCCTACTTCCAGCTCTAGCAGTAATGAAGAAGGTCAGAAACCAAGGACCACAGCTTGTGTTCTTTTTTTTACTTAGACCTCATTGAGTTTTGACAGTGAGCGCCACCAAGCTGTGTTTTTTTTCCCACCATTTTAAGAGAGCAAATGACCCAATCTCAGGATTGTGACTGCTTTTCTTAAAAAAAGTGTTTAGTTTGATGATTAGCGTTGTGTTTTGGTCTTGTTATCAGACATTATATATTTTAATGCCAAAAATGCGTGCTGATATCATATGGTAAAAAATGTTTAGTTTTGGCCTTGGGGCCTTTTCTAATGCTGCACATTTAAAAAAAACTTTTTTTCCAACAGCTTCCAAGTAGTTGCTGGTTCCAAGCTTTGCCACTGATTCAGTGAGATCCCTTTTTATGTGTACATGACCAAAAATGTAATTTGGACTTTGCCTGGATGTTATGCCTTCCCACTTTAGTTATGCCTCGTTGACCTTTTTTTCCTCATTAATTCATCAAAAAGTCTGGGAGTGAAATAAAAACATCAGCATTTTAAGAGAGGCACAACGGAACATTTTAAAAGCATTTATCCTTGACTTTTTTCAGGTTGTTTTTAATTGTGGCTAATCTTTAAATCTCAAATCTACATTTTATTTCTCAACACTTTTTGACTTAAAACGGGCTAATTCTCTGTATGTACTTCTGTCAAGCTCTGTGTTTCCCAGATGGGCTTGCTTTTAGTTTTCTGTCATTCCCACAACATCTCCAAATTCAATCTGGTTCTGCCTTACATCAGCGTCAAGACCTCTGGGTGACATTTGGCCCTTTTTAAAAAGACCGCTAGCACTTACGTTAAACGCTGTGTATACAACTTAATTAAACTGTTTTTCTGGGGCACGTCACAGACATTAGCAGGTCTCTTAAAAAGCGTGAAAACCTTCTTTTTCTTTCACACAAAGATTTCTTTCCTTCCAGAGCCTTTTGGTCTTAGGTTTCGGTAATCGTTGCCACATGCAGCAGTTTCTCAAACAGAAAGAGCCTGAATCCCATGACCCCAGCCAGATTGATCCATCAGCCCTAGTTTGACAAGAAGAGACGTTTCTTTGCCTTTGCTGTGTGTAATCCTAACAAGATGAGAGTCGGAATGGGTCTCCTGAACGCTTGATAGTCCATTAGCTGCGGGAAATTCATTGGTTATTTGCTGAAGCAGGACAATCACAGAGCCTGTTTGCTGACCTTGGAAAGAATTGACATTATGTTATCATCTGCTGTCACAATGATGTGCCCCATTAGGTTTTACATTTCATTCCCATTCACATTTATTTAAATCTTTTTAAGGATCCGCTCCTAAGCCTCAGAACACTAATTAATTGTGATTTTCAAGAGCCATTAGCCTTCAATCTATTAGTCGTCCCACAGCATCAGATGGTTTTAAACAGGATCACCTTTAATTTGCTGAATCATTCTCTCTTTCCTTTATTTTATTGCAAGCATACATTAAAAATAATTAGTCTATGTCTGTCAGTGTAGCTGTGCATACATTTTTTTCAAATAATAACTGTCTATGGGTAAATCTGGGCATAGTCGATTTATCTATCTATCAATTCCTGTCTATTAGTTCTGACTATCCCCTTCTGTCTGTCGAGCTCTGTTTTAATGTCTGACTCTATAAATGCTACTTGCACTTCTATCAAAGGAAGGAAATATTAATGTGTCAAGGAAATATTAATGTAGCAATGCTCCCTGCCTGAAGATGGCGTTACAACGTCCTACTGGCGTCATCAAACAAGCCAGCTTTTATTGGTCATTCTCCTTGCGAAAAATGGATGCGATATGGCAGTGTAAAACTCTTTTTCGTTGACATCACTCATTCGGTCAGATGTCTGATGTCCCCTGCTGGTATCCATGGTTTTCGATTGAGTTGCGTGGTCACACCGAAATTCGGACTGAAAATTGGGATCAGTGTAATTCTTGGTCCGTTTGTGTCCATCTGTTTTTCTCTCTAAGTCAATCAAATCATGTCTTGCATTCCGTTTAGGCATCAATCTGTTTGTCTCTATGTCTCTCTGTGTGTGGGAAAAACAAATCAACCCAATCTCCTCATGTCGATCTGTAATTTAGCTCTATTTTTCTGCTTATCGACTCCAATCTTCCTGTCTGCCTTTCTGTGTACAATACATCCATGTCTATCTGACTTTCTATAAAATCTATCTAATTGTCCAACATTTCTTACATTTCATGTTTGTCTGTTTATGTCTGTGCTTACTTTTTTTAGCCTCTGTCTGTCTATCTGCCGGTGTGCTTTTCCCATAAAAAAACGGTTAATAAATTTTCAGTCTGTCTAAGAACTGTCCATCTCTTTGTCTCTGTATGAATATTTTTCTGACTGTCCACCTGTCATGTGTGAAAGAAAAATTGAAAGCATTACAAATGATATTAATATCAATGACGAGTAACACATGTCTGTCTGTCCATCTGTCTCTTTTTCCTGTATGTACGGTACATTTTTCTGTCTGTCTTTCTCTCTGTCTGTGTTCATGTCTATTTGCCTTTCTTTAAATCTGTCTCTATATGTCTAATTGACCCCCCGTCACGTCTATCTTTCTCTTTTCTTAGTCCAGTGTTTCTTAAACTTTTTCTGTCATTCCCCACTTTGGAGGTATGGAAGGGTTGTAAGCCCCACCTGTCCCAAATCATCCCCAACAAAATTGTAATAAAGTTTAACTGTTCAAATTTATTGAAATAACATTACATTTTAAAACCATAACTTCATATTACAGCATTAAAATCTTTCACACATGGAACCTAAATAAAACATCTAATAAAAGTACAAATATATTATCACTTTGCATGAAATAACACTTTGTTCAAACATATATGATAACTATAATAATAATGCATTTATGTTTGCATTTTACCTCTGATAATCTCAATTTAGAAACAAAGAAAATAAAAGTGTTGTGTTTTCTTTATATTTTATATATTATATTACTTTATTTTTTTATTTATTTTTTTACTATTTTAGTGGCTGCAATGAGCCTGTTTTGTAGCACACATGTTTTCAAAACGAGGTTGAAGGCTTGATACTGCCACTCTCAAGTCATGCTCAATTCTAAGATGAGATCTGTATTTTGTTTTCAGTGAAGCAACAGCTGAAAATCCGATCTCGCCTTGGTTTTCTCTGCCGGCGCCGAATCTCCAGTTTTCTTTTCGTTCTGCGTAACAAACCTATCCATTTTAATTATACCTGCAACTGTGTACCGCCTCTCCACATTTAATCATTCCGCTTCAATTACTCCGACGTAAAATCACTGTCGTAAAGTACTGTGCTTCCACGTGACATTTTCAATGCCATTCGTTCGCTGATGTTGTTTTAATTTAGGATTACGTTTAAATGTGTCTTTGTTTTGTTTTGGGTGTATGGTAATTAAATAAATGAATTAATAAATTTAATAACACAAATAAAAATAAATAAATGAATAAACAAAAAAGTCCCCCTGTATTTCGCGCCCCACTTGTCATGTCTCTGTTCCCCACCAGAGGGGCGCGCCCCACACTTTAAGAAACTCTGCCTTAGTCCTTGAAACAAAGGAAAGAGAAGGACAAAACACCTCCACAAAGCTGTAACGCATCACTCCTGGTAGATAAAATGAATTTTTTCATGCCATACAAGAGTCTCTAATATTGGCATATTATTCCTGTAAAACAAGGGATGTTTTGTGATTTTAATAGCTTTTATGGATCTATATATAGACATGGGACATGAAACCAACACACAACAGTGTTTTTTGTCTTTTTAGAACTTTTATAAATTACATACAATAATTTTGTGGGTCTCTTTGGGCCTTCATTCAAAATGGTTTGGGACACCCCTTCACTTCACTTGAACATGCGAAAAAACAGAGTGGTAGGAATGAAACTCAGCCTGTCTACAGGTTTTTGTGTGTTTGTGTCCATCTGTACATACACCTGATGCCCCTCATGTCCTCATCTAAGCCTGATCTTTGCCTCAGAGCTGTTTCCACTGGTTTCCATGGACAAATTAGTTTGTGATCAGTGCTGTTTGCTTTGATTAGTGCTTCAGATGCCGAAACACTGATGTCACTCACGATTTGTTCCCGCAGTAGTATCGTATATATTTTTATATAGAGAGGCTGAGCAGCGCAGAGATGGAGAGCTGGCCTATTCTTTCTACCCATACACTGTGTCCCTTTAATCATAGTTTTCATTTCAGAACATTGAAATTTCCCTTACCAAGGACAACGCCATAAATAAAGACAAAAAAGGGCTTTGCGGAGGGAAAATCTCCTACCTGCTCGCTCCCTACGTTTTGGTGCATCAGGGAATAAAAAAGACGAGGTGGTCATCTGTGGAAATTTATAATCATTTATTACGCGCTGCCTGGCGAGGCGAAGTAAGTAAAAGCGTGAAGGCAGACATCCATAAATGGGGACTTGAAGCCCTTAAATGAACAGCAAAGTGAGTTTCTGGATCTTGTCATTTGTAATGAGGAGCAAGGGCCTTTTCTTTTTTGTGTTTGTGGTTCTGCCCTGAACCTCACTCCAAGTTTCATTTTTGCTCTCTGTATTTTTGTGTGGTTTGGTTAAAGAGGTTTGATTATTGATTTCATATGTATATTGAGCCATTTAATACCACTGCTTATGTAAACATATATATTATATACAAATATATTATATATATATTTAATTTATGGTACCCAGTCACTGATTGTTAGGTGCTGATGTTCAAAAAATGGGAAGAGACTCAAGTGCAAGAGTTTAATTGAAAAAAAAAAAAGCAAATTATTTTAAAAGAAGATTAAGTCATAATGATGAGCAGGTGCGCTAATTAAAGGGAAGTGCATGGAAGGCAGAGAGAGAGAGAGAGAGAGAGAGATAAAAGCAGACCTCCTTAATTTAGAAAGAGAGAGAGACCTCAGCTTCCTCCACATGGTTTCAACTACTCCAGGACCTTATTTTTGAGTTCCACCTTAGCTCCCAAACACCCCTAAACCATTATGTTTCCACCACCATTTTATGCTCGGGGGCTCATATGCATTATGCTTTCTTTAGTTTAGTGCCAACACTAAACATCTGGCCGCAACACTTTCACCCAGTTCTTTTCTGAGTTGTTCAGATGTTCACTGACAATTGTTTTATTTTTTTTCATGTTCGATATTTTGGAATAGGACTGATGGCTTCTTTTTTAACCTTTAGAAGGTTCCCTTAGTTTCCTTTATAAAAGACAATTGGCAGTTTTGCTGTTGCTCTACATCTTTGTAGAACCATATCTTAAAGTTTCTGGACTGATTATTTCTCAACTGTTCTCAAATTTTCCTCTCTATATTTCTGTACGTACTGTCTGAATCTTCCTGCAACTGATAATCACACTTCCCAATGCACAGTTCTCTGGGGCACTGTTTGTTTTTTGGAAAACAACATTCTGTTTTTAAACAGAATTGTTTCCTAATTAGTTTTGTTGGGAGTTAATTTATGCCCTTTGTTTGATGTAAAGCAACACGATCCCTCTGCATGCATTTCCACCATTTTAGAGCCGAGTTCAAAAGAAACATTCTCCCCCCAAAAACACAATGAATTTAAATGTGCTCTATTTTTCACTGTTTGTTTTTAGCTGCACATTAATGAATTAACTTTTTAAACATCTATTGTTCTTGCGCCATTTTATTTTTATCTCAATTAGATTCTAATTGATCATTTTTCATAATATGCAAGGGATGTTTTCCCCACTTTGTTCTGAACACAATGAAGGATTAAGCACAAATGAGGCGTATGATCAAAAACATGATAATTCATTTGCAAACTAATAGGAAATCGACGTTCTAATGTAAAACAATGGGATGCGTAGTGCATTGTCTTTTACCCCCCGCCATCCCTGAGTATTGACTCCTTAGAGGACCACTGTTCTGCGTTCAGCGACAGTTTAAAGTGGATTTTAATAAGATGAAAGAAAAGTCTGTGTTAAATCTGAACTAAATGTCACAATCTCATGTTTGGTGAACATCATAAAATGTTTTATCAGTATTACTTTATTCCAAATTTCATTAAATTCAGCTTTTTAAATCAATTATTGATCCTGCTTGTGGTGTCTGCTTTTGTGTGTTGTGTTGCGTTTTATAAATATTTTTTTGTTTTTGTTAAAATTTCTACTTGTTTTTTTCTTTTTTACATTATTTTAAAGTTTCATTTAATCCATACTTTGGTTTTGTATTTTTTTCTACTTTTGGCCGAACTAAAGCTGCTTGAAGGAACTGTGTGAAAATCTCTATTTCTCTTGATTTTCTCCTGCTCTCTGACAGATGTCAGGGGCTTGTTTGACAGTAGTTGATAGCCAGGCGGGCGCTCATGGGAGATGCGTGCTGAGATGAAGAGGGCTGGCAACAAGGCATCTGAAAACACTGGTCCAGATCAGACTGTCAATGATGATGAACGGTTATCTGGCCCTTTGAGCCAGGCTGATTGTGTTGGATTGATTTCACTCGATACCAGCTGTCAGAGCAGACTCTTGATTCAGGTCTCACACAAAATATTTCAATGTTTCATTTTGTTTCAGAGTTAAGTTTACAAAGGTGACGCTAATTAAAAACATGAAAACGTATCATTGAAAAGAACAATAGTCAAAATTCCACAATTTATTTTTTATTTTAAATGACTATTTAAGTACAAACTTTCTCGTTAGTGTACCTCTGAGGATATATCGTAAGTAATCCAGGTTAAAATGGAAGAAAGTGTCGAATTGTTAAAGGTTAATAGTCTGGTTAGCACCAATGGGTCAGTGGTCGGGTGCAGACGCGTCCAAATGCAGTGTGGATTACACCTTTCCACTCTTCATTTTTGACTTTTTTTATGTTTTGTGTTTTTATGTTTGTCTCTTTGCTCCTGCCCCTCCCATCCTCTTGCTCTAGTAATTGTCTGCACACCTGTATCTCGTTCAGCCTGGGGATTTCTCTCCCTTTATATTTGTATCTGTCCTTTTTGTTGGCTGGTTCTTTGCGGGATTTGATTTGATTTTTATTTGATATTGTTGAAGCAGACTTTCCTTTCTTCAGAGATTTGGAGAATACTCATGGCTGCTTTTTTTTCTAAGGTATTTATGCATTGTTTTTCTTTCACTGCTCAAGTATACTTACCTGTATACTAAGACTTACACTGCTCTTCCAGTGTTAAGTCTTATGTTATTTTTTTTAATAAAGCCTGCTGATTGTGTCCTGTGCTTAAAATCTATTCATTGTCTCACTCTGAGTCTCAATTCCGCCCCAAAATGAAGGGAAAGAAATCACCAGATCAAACAAGATACAAGTGTGCAGGTAATTAGGAAAGCAATAGGAAGGGAGGGGCACAAAGGTGAAATGTGGAAAGGTGAAACCCATGACGTCACATTTGTTAACATTTTCAGTTTTTTTTTAGGTTTTATTTATTTGTTTTATAGATTTAGTTTAGTTTGGTTTTGTTATTTTAAAAGACGTAAAACGTCAGGCCCCAAGTATACGCCGGACAAGTATGCATGGTTTCACAGGAAGACTGGTTAATATCCTAAACTTCTCCCTCTCTTTGCTCTCATCTCGTTCTGTCACAAACTTTTATGATAATCTGTATAAAAGACTCCAAAAGATATAATTATATTCATATTGATTATCTTCTGACAGACATGAAAGCTTGGTGAGCTCACCAAACCTAAATAAAGTAAGAAAAATCCCAAAAGTGTTGACTTTATGGACTCAGGAAGACCAAAGTAAACTAATTTTTTTTTAAATATTTTCGTTATATTTATATTCAAGGGCAGTTATTTCATGCCTCTTTCAGACCGTGCTTTTTTAATTAATTTCACATTTTTCTCCCATCACCTTTCTTTCATTTTCAAAGTGTGGAGAGATTGCATAATGTAGAAATACTATGTAAAGAATGTAGTCTTCAAAAAAGACCTCCTCTTTTACTTTCCTCTGACAAATGAGAGGATGAAAACTGGACCTCTGGCTTGATCAAACTTTTGTGTTGGATTTCATCATGAGCATGTGTGAAGGGTCCAAACATAATGGCTAGCTGGTGGGAGCAAAGCAGGTTTGAATTGAGTCAAAAGAAGGATTGTTTGTGCTCCTCTGTTACAGAGGACAGTGAGCATGACACCTATTGGGACTGGGGACATTTTCCAGCCTCCCAATCACTTCCAGTCAATCCATACATTAGTATTAATAAAGCCTGAAAAGCCCAAAAATTAGATAAACACAAAAAAGAAGGATTGGAGTGGGTTATAAGGACATTTGATTGGGTGTTGCATCCAGATTGCCTTCTATTGAAACATGTTTTACAGAAATCAAGAAGTTTTAAATGAGTCATTGAAATTGAAATCTAAAACAAACAACCAGAAATTTGTTGACCAATTTCTTTTTTTTTCTCTCTCTAAAGAAATTAAAATAAATGAGAAGTTTTTTTGTTTTACTACACATCCACCCCCAGAATTCTTTTTCATGGTTCTTGTCCAACGTCTAATTTACCCACACTTATCCTGTTCATTCATCCTTTCTCTTTACCTCTCCAGACCTAAAGATCTACAACTCTTAAATCGAATTCTTGCAATCATTGGAATAATGAAAAACTGCCATTTTATTGCCTCTCTGTATGTCCAAGGGCAGCCTATTCATGCTGCTTTCAGAGTTTCTATCAACTCTTAATGGTTTTTATTTTCCCTTTATTTGCCTTTCTTCTACACTACCTACGCTACAGATGTTTTTAGTTTTGGACGCTTGCTTGGTACCTTTCTAAAGAGAGAATAAGAATCTTTTTCCACAAAGACCTGATAACCTTGGGCTGATGTTTCGATTGGGTTAGAGGAAAAATTCAAGCTGGTTTCAGAAATGCCGTTTTTGTTAACTCTTATGAGGCATTTAGTTGTATTTTAACTGAACACAATGCAAAGAAAATTACTGCTATGATCTGAAAAGACTGTTGTTTTATTTTATTCTTTTGCTTTATAGTGAGTTTGGAAAGTTATTATGCAGAATCCATTTAAGGAAATTCCTAACAACTTCTTTTTTCTTTTGCAGGGTCTCTTCATCTTCCTGATCTATGGCGTGTACAACACTGAGGTGAGTCTGCGGTGCATCTCAAGGCTGACTGAGTGAGTGAGAGAAATGACATGATGTTTCTGATGGGACCCGCACCCCGCCAAAAGCCTGCCTCTTATTCTTTTATTTTTTTCCATATGAGCGTCCCACTGCCCTTCATGCTTGGGCTAACTTATATGCATCCAGACCCACCATTAAACACTGACACCCGGAGTAAAGAGCCAGTCATCCCTCAAGCACATTGGCCAATATTTCACTGCCTCTTTAAGTTTTTAAACTCACGGTCTTCCATTTAACATTCTGACAACGGAGCTCGCCGGCGCTGCAGAGAAACGCATATGTATGCAGGCCGTCAGAGGATAGGTTCAAATTTACCCAGAGAACAACTATTACCATTTAGATGCTCTTCAAAGTTAAAAAACAAAAAAGAGTAGGTGACGAGGTGGATATTTGTTACATTTTGTTTTTATTCAAATACTTTTTAGAGAAAAGATATGGATAAGTGGAGCAGTCTAATTTAATTTCCATTTCCACTTGGTTTTTATGATATGGTTGGGTTTTGTTACTCTCGAATCATTATTTTAATGAAAAACTGATTTCCCCCCAAAATATTTTCTGCTTGGTTTTTGCTCACAGTCTTGTCTGAAAGGGTGATAACTTCAGAGCTCTGATTGGCCAAGATTTGCATATTATTGTGGGCTTGCTTCAAGCTGTATCTGTCTTTTGAGATTGAGTGAAACCTTCATAGATAGCTGAAGGTTCTAGAAAGCTGCAAAATTAGGTTCTATAAAGTTACCTTCTAACTGGAAGGCCACAGTGCTACCCCCTGCGCCAACGTGCCTTTTGTTAAATAACACAAGGTAAATTGAACATGGTAAGTTCCAAAAATATTAACTAGTTTAACTTTAACTGTTTTTTCATCTGAACGTGTGTCGTTAATTGGTGTTAGGTGGTACAGATAATCCTTATAACCATCTTTAGAAGCAGATTCCAGCATTTTCCATGCAGTGGTCATTTGTTCTGAAGAATCATGTTTTCATTGTCTTTATTGTCCATCAGTCTTTTAAGGTGAAAAGATCAAACAGTTTGTTTCTCAGTGTATGACCCCTTTAATATTTAAATGATGTCATCGAAACAATCGGCTTGTTGTATTCCATTCTATCAAAGAAATCTCAGCGATTGTAGGAGGTGTTTAAACTGGCACAGAATATTCAGCTACTGTCTATAGCACCATGGGCTCCAATGGTCACGTAAACTGTGGTTTATGTTTGTTTTGGGAGCTTGCCCTCAGTTTAGCATTTCTTGGTGCATCTTTAAATAGATTTATTGCAGATTTATAATTTCGTCGCAGTAAGTGATCAAGTCTTCGCATGTTTTTGCCTTCTGCTCTCTTCTTCATCACAACCTCTTATTTTACCTGGAGCTCCTGCCTTTTGTCTGCCTTTGCTTCTACCTTTTCAGTGGCCACAAAAGAGGTGTAAGGAGATGGCCCTGAGAGCCAGCCGTGTATTGACACAGCAGAGACTTGTCGGTGACCCTCTCCGCATTGTAAAATAAATCATCGCTGCATTCTTGCTTAACAGGCTTTTTTAGTATGGCGGAATCTATTTTCCAACCCCCGGCTCTCCTTGACCCATAGGTCTTCACAATTTGTGTGCAGCTCATGCACGCTGTACACTTTTATTTTTTGAAGAGGGTTTGTATATATACAACGTGATTATTGGTGTTTTTATGTATGTTTTTTGTTTGTTCTGTGGATTAACAATAGCTTTTTTGATTTCGCCTGGAGAAGACACTAGAAGAAAGTTTCTTACCACTTTTTAATAACAAAACAGGTATTTTGAATGCAAAATTGTATGTAGTAGCCTTGCATTGAACGAATCAGTCGATTTCATGGTTAGTTAGCTTAACTTTATAATAAACAATCTGGGCTGTTTTTTTTTGGTAAGTGCGTCCATTTGCATTGCTTTCATATGGAAATGTTATCGAATGGATTTTTGAGTCGAACATTAGACCACCATCGCTTGTAAACCTTGAAGAACACAACTAAACTGCTTTTAAAAGCAGCATCTTCAAAACATTTGATTTTTTCAAATGCCTTTCTGTGATTTTTAGCTGAAAAAAGAGATTTGATTTCTTAGATCCATTCATTTAAGCCACAACACAGTTGATTTGTTAAGGAAAAAGGGCAGAGAAAGAGAGAAAAAAGGGTCTTTTTGCAAATCTGACAAATTACCGTTGACTCAAAGCTGTCAGAGCTCTGCCGTTCTCTTCATTACCTTTGGTGACGGTGTCTATTCAAAACATGCATCTGAGTGGCACCAATAATTTATGATGAGCGAAGAAGCTAATGAAGTCACAAGAGCTCATTTATATTCACTGCGAAGGGTGCAGGTATGTTTCTTTAGTGGGTCGAGGCTGATAAGTAAACTGTAGCTTTCACTGTTGTTAACTATTGGGGGCTATTTTGGGGGAATGGATGTGCACTTTTCACTGCTGTAGGGTATTTGGGTTGATGGTCTGGCAGAACTGTTTCCCAACTGTTCCCACTTGAGTCCTTTACTCAAAAAAGTTACAAGTAAAATATTAAAATAAGAGTGGAGGGTAAATAACAAATTTGTTGCTTGAGTAAGATAAAGAAGATAAAAAGACAATAATTAAAGTTAGTCACAAATTAATTTACTAGTTACCGCTATTAGAAAAATATATTTTTTTAACTATGCAAATGTCGAATTTCTTTTGTTTTACTATTAAATACTTTCAACATTTCTTTCAGCAGCGACACTTTCAGCTGTTAACACTGCCTTAATTACACCATTAGAATATTAGCAGATCCTTTTTTTTTTTTCCTTTTTACCTTGTCCCGTCCTGCTCAAAAGCCATCACATAGGAGAGTACATGCCTTGCTGAGTTGGACAGTTTTGCTTTCTCCAGGAGAGTAAAACACCTGGTGTGGTGTTTTCTCCTCTGCATTGGAACATTGAATGTATGTAAATATTTATTAGTTGTGGTTCCCGCGAGTCAGTTTATATCGGTTGTGTCAGGACAAGACGGATGTTAGCAGATACTTAAGAGCCATTCCACCCAATGGGTGCCATTGGGTGCCAAGAACCTTTCTTTTGCATTGATATGTAAATCGATATATAATGTTTGTTTCAAATAAATGTATTTACACAAATATCTATACTCTTTTTTTTATCATAGATTTAAAAAAAAAACACTTTAGTCATGTTCCCAGGTTTTTACTCATTCTGAGAAACTGGGCAATTTCCAAAAGTCAGTTTTTCAGCATCACTCAATGTCACTCAATTTATATATTTGATGATTTTGTGATGACATCTTGGAGTGTCATTTAAAAAGTGCCATCCTGTTACTCAAATTATTTCAGAGATTTCATTTGTTTAGTGTAAAAATACACATATTTGGTAAATAAGTGAATTTGCAGAATTTCCTCTTTATGTAACCATACGCACCATGTGGCTATTTAGCATGTATTTGCTAATTCTTTGATTAATTTCTTTATTTCTTCTAAAAAATCAGTTCTTTTGATTTAAATCTAATGAAACATTTAAATAAGTTACCAAAAATGGACCAGTAACCATTTGGGATACTGAAGTGTATTGCTTTTGGATTTGAAATCAAGTTAAAAAAGACATTTTGAAAAGATACAATGAGCAAATGGCCCCCATTTCTTGGAATACCATCGAGCCACCTCTAGTTACTACCCACCGCTGATGGTGTATCTATATTACCATTTTGTCACTTTATAGTTCTGTACATCTCATTATGCACACACCACCATTTTTCTCATATCGTTAGTTCTACAAGGGAAGTGGTTGATTGCCTGATCATAGCTCCAATCTGTAGAGTGTAACTGATTAGAGGAGGAGTGGGAAAAGAAATCTCTGCAGGGCCGCAGCCCTTCCAGGTTTTAGTTCCATCCTTGCTTCTGTACACACTAAGAACTTGAAACAAGAGGAGCTTTGTCCGTGAGAGTTTAATCTAAGCCAATTTCCCCAATACATGCAATAATTCAGTTTATGCCAATAACTAATAATTTGATCGCCACCACTCAGTGGTTTATTTAACGGTGGCTGGTTTCTCAGCGTTGTTCTAGTTCAGATTGTTTGGTTTTAACCAGTGTTTCTATTCACAGGTTCGAAACACTGTCAACAGGTTCAAGGAAAGAAGAAAAGCCCTTAATTTCTCTGTAAGGTGTCATGTTTTCCTAAATATGCTTTTAAAGTTTAATTTATAGTGATTGTGTTCATTCTAAGTCCCTCTCTGAACACCTCCAGCCGGTGTCAAGCTGCAGCCTGGGTAAAATGTTTCTAATCCTGCGCAAGCTCGTCTCTTCACATTAAACTGTCAGGCTAGTATTTATACACCAGGCTGCTGTTGACGGAGATCACTTAGCTTCACCAAAGCGGTTTAAAAGTAGTTAATAGACCCCACCTCCCCTCCTCATCTCCTCCGCTACCTTCCTCTTGCAGTGCTTCCTCTATGAATGGCCACATTAACTCTCCTCGGGGCTTGTCACGGTTTATGGCCTACGGCAGTTTGTCCCGCTCGGCCCTTGCTGCGCCACCGGGTCATTGAGAATGGAATGAGACAATTTCTAAAGGCGGATTGATTTTAGAATACAGCCCCCTCCCTCTTCCCTTTGACCCCCCTGACAGGCCCGACACTGTTAAGACTGGGACTTGTAAAAAACGACTGTGGCCCCAAACGTGGGTGCCAGGTAGCAGCTGATAAATCGCACGGGCCATATTAGCAGTGGGACCCCTTAGTGCTCTCTGGGCAATTTTCCAATTTTTAAAGTCCACGCAATGAGATTCGCCGGCCGTGTGTGGCGGATGGTTTTTTAGCTAATGTCGTTTTGCGCCATAAATCTAGAAGTGATATACTGTATCCCGTCAAATAGCTTCAGTGCTGGACGCGGTCCAGGCTGGGATAGGAAAATGTACTCTTCTCTTTATTGCATGAGGGCATTGGTCAGGGAATGGACTGGCTTCCAATAAAGTAGTGATAACAAACAGGACGCACTCTGGATGGATAGGTTTTTGTCCCCGAGGGAAGCTAAACGTTGTTGAACTCATCGTAGAGTAATCAGATGTTTACTGTACAGTGTTTGTCCAATATCACCCCTGGAAGCACCTGGCAAGTTCTAGCATCCATCTTTAGAACGAGCACTAGCTACTACTTCCTTGATTTAGTTTCCTTTCAGAATCAACATTTATGAGATATTATATTACAAAATATTTACACAACTCTGGGCCATTGATTGCACACAAGATTTGGTCATTTGCAAACACAAAAAGATGATGGTCCTAAGAAATTAAAATTCAGTCCCACGTTGCAAAAATGGGTACACCCTAATTATAGTCTTAAGAGAAAAGCCACACTTAAAACGACAAAATTCTTGCCACCAGCAGACAGATGATTATAAAATAACATTACTTAACCAAGAAGAGCCTTTCCCATTTCATGCTGTCGCTAATGGCTCCCCATGGAAGAAAAATGTCACGAAATTTGAGAATGGAAATGATTTCTTCGCAAAAATCTGGTGAGGGCTGCAAAAGATCACCAAAGCTTCATCAGTCTAAATACTGGAGGTTGGACATCTTGACAGGAGCGTCTTCTGATGATAAGTGTTCATTCAAAATCGCCTGCAAGTTCACCGCCAAACTTGAGTTATCATTTCCTGTGACGCCATACAGCCCACTCTGCAGAGAAATGGCAAACATGGGTATTGTCCACAAAGGAACCCTCTCCTAAAGCCTAGAGTTTTCAAGGGCCCATGCTGAAAAAGAGGAAGACTATTGGGGCTTGATGCTCTGAAATGATGAGCGATGTTTTAGGAACGAATGGTTTTAAAACTGTTGGCAACATTATGGTGAGGATTTCAAAGAAAAGGTGCATACAGTGAAACATGGTGGTGGCAGCGTCCTTATGTGGGGCTACATGAGTGCTGCTGGTGTTGGGGATCTGCATTTTATTGATAAAATCATGAACTCAACAATGTACTGCTCGATACTGAAGGAAAATGTCCTGCCAGCACGACTATGATCCAAAACACACCTCTAAAGCTACTGCTGGATTTCTGAAGAGCAGGGTGAAGGTGATTGAAGGCCAAGTGTTTCCTGATCTGAATCCAATTGAGCTCCTGTGGGGAATTCTGAAGTTTAGCATCTCCATCCAGCATCCAAGGTCTGAAAGAGGTTCTTCTTGAAGAATGGAAAACGGAGATAGTGCAATATGTCACCAACTTGTTCATCGCTAGCCTAAAGGACTTGGTGCTGTCCTTAAAAATGAGAGAGTTCATCCAAAAAATGTTTTGTTGAGGGCTGTATTCATTTTTCTTTCAACCAATTTGAAGAATTTGAAGATTTAAGTTAACCTCAGTGTCATGTTATGGAGTTAAATACGTGTTCAGTAAATCTCAGCCTAATGAAAAAATGTTCTTTTGTAGTCTTTATAGGGGGTGTACTCATTTTTGCTGGGCACTGTACGCTTCTTTCTGTGTGTTCGTCTACTTCTTTGCTGTGTAGTTACAAAAAACCATAAGCGCTGAAAATATCTGATATTTTTAAAAACTCATTAAAGTAAACAGACAGCACGGTGTCTGAGTAATCAATATTTTATAGGTGAAATACAAAAAGTTTGATAAATCCCAAGGAAGTTGTCGCTTTTGTTCTCTATGAAAGGACTAAACTTAAATGACTGAGATTTAATCTGTGGCATGACATTTCCCCATCTTTGTGTCCTTCCCTATATTCTTTGGGAGTACTTGGGGTTCTTGTTTATTGATGAGCCAAACCACTGCTGCCATGGCACTTGATGGCAACTGTCGTCTGACCCATGTGACCTCACACTTGTACACTCTGTGGCAGATTGCTTGAGAAAAATAAAGCTGTCAGTTCCACCGGCCAAATGAAAAACGAACGTCCTGCAATACTAGCAGGGTCTGGATCCCTGACAGCCCTGAAATATAGATATAAATTGGAAGCAGATTAGTTTTTTTGATCCTAATTCAAGTTTTGACAAGATATAAGGCAGCAAAGAGAGAGATGGACCACATGTACGTGCATTTCCTGTGTCACATCTGCACATCTACGATTGGAACTGCTGATGTTGTGTTGGGTTGAACCTTTTCAGATGCCGTTTCACCAATTCTAAATGCATTTAGTGTTATTTCAACTAAATGAGATGTACCTGTCTCCAAATTTAGCTTAGATTTCTATGTACGTTTTTATCACAATTGTCGGTTTTTCCACACACGTCTCCCTCAATGTACATTCTCTATGATCTTACGAAAAGTTTTGAACACTCCACTCCAATTAAACACTTTTGACTTTTATCTTCAGAACTGTGCCAACTCCAGACCCTCCAGTTCCATAGGCAGTTCTCGCCCTGGCAGTTCTCCTAGCTCAGGAGCTTTGGAAGGGCGTGCCAACTCCATCAGCCACTCCAGCAGCTCCGACAACACAGCGCAAAATTTCCACAAAACACGTGAGTCTGTGGTTTATTTATTGACGAACCCCAGTTAATCCGAAGCCTCTGTGTGTGACTCGTTCAGATGTTGTGTAGTGTATTTTTAAAGGGCAGCGTGTTCATTACAAGCAAAGGTTGAAAAATCTGTCCCGAATTATAGTGAGTACTCAAACATGACGGACCTGTTCAGGAACGAACATTCTCCAGATCTAGACAACTGACAGGCTTCAGTCACCTTCTCTGACCCCTGCATTTCAGGACCGACACGTGGTAATCTCAGGGGGGAGTTCAGGCAAGGAGGGACCAACGGAAGGAAAAAAAGTTAATTTTTGGAAAAATGAAATGTTAAGTAGCTTTTTTTAATACTTCTATCTAGTTAGTCAGTCTGACGTCATCAGTAAAGTTTAGCCATAAACATGACTGCATTTATATTGAGGTTTAGTTACAGCGTAAAATGTGTTTTACAAGTTAGAGTATTTTAATTAAAAGTATTAGGAACTGAAAACCAAAATGTGTCTTTTTATAATATGGAACAATAAAGACCTTATTAAAGTTTCGTAATTTTTTTTAAACTGCTTTACACTTTCTATGTTGTCAAGTAGAAAGTATAACTTTTCATAGCTGTTCGTTTTATTACAGACCTAGTCACAAACATTGGGAAGATGCTACTACAATGTACTTCTAATGGTGACTAAGAATTATCCGGAGATGCTCAGTGCCAGTATTTGGGAATAACAGGATTATATAAAGCGATGCACAATTTTGAGACTGAGAATTCCATTAAAAGGTCATATCCTAAGGCCTAAGGGGAATTTTGATGAGCTACTTCACCCATAGTGTGTTTTTGTTTGGAATGTAGGGGGAAATTAAATTGCCCATTGGTAAGTCTCGAAACGGCATTGATCTGCTAACTGATAGCTGCATGACTGTGCCACACAGTTTTAACTTTATTTTTGAACCATTATTCCAAAAACAAGCGTCAGAGAGACATTCTACAGCCACATTATTAAATGAAAACGTTTAAGTTTTATTAACAGATTACTAATAATTATACTGTCATTTTCAGTTTCAACTCTGTACCTATGGGCCATACCATCTAGGAGTGGTGGTTTCCAGTTGGGTATTGGCTCTCAGATAAAAAAACCCAAGTGAAAGTTAAGCCAGGTTCAGACTACACGATTGTCAGAGCGGTCATGTCGCAGATGCTTTCACACTGAAGGACCGTCTGAGGCAGCATCCAGTCTTTTGTGACTACACCCAGATCGGCAACAGAGGATTTAACAACGCATGACTTTAGACACAATAGTAGAGAACATTGTCAGTGTTCTACAACGGCGTCTCACAATCAAACACTCGCAGGAACATTTTGAAACAGTGCGAAGTCACATGTGCCGGACCAAAGCGCAATACCTGGATTCAAAAAGGAGATTTGTGCAGGTTTTTAAATCAATTATTGGGCCCAAATAGACGAAAAATTTGCCCCTTTTAAACCATAACCACTGTTTATATTTCCGTCTAGGCTTTTGTAAGTGCTACACAACTTCTTGCTCTGGATGTGACTCTCTCAGTGGCTCCAGGTGGTCACAAACATTTCAGTCAGAACACATTTCACACTGCACGATTCTGACACACTAACATCTCCAGATAGTTAGCATGCCAAATATCTAGAGCGAGTCTTTGGTGCTTCACATTGTGTGATTGTCAAACGCATGCACAAGCTCCAATCTGTCTGCGATTCTGGGCAGTCCATTAGAATCTCCTTTTTTATTAGTTGATGAAAATATCTGTTTCCTTTAGTTTTAATTTTCATCATGTTCTATGGATTTCTTTTAGTTATCATTTCGATGTCATTGGTTAAAACTCTTCGTCAGCGACATTAACAAATATGATTTCTTTTAAAATGTAGATTTTGGAACGATCTTCAAACTAAAGTTGCGTTACCACTAGGGGTGTAACGGTACGCTAAAATCGTATTCGGTTCGGTACAGTGTCTTGTAGAGTTCGGTTCGGTTCATTCGGTTCGGTACAAAACAATAAGAACTTGCATAATCTTTATTTTGAAAAGATGCCAATACACAATAGAATTCTTGCATAAAATAAATAAAAGTGACACATTTGGGTGATATTTTAAATAAATTGCACTCTTTATACGGAAAAACACATTTTTTTAAATAAAAAATGAAATACTGCGACTAGTTAGGATAGATAGGATAGATTACCTATCCACATTTTCTGAAGAGAGCACAGATCTGGTTGCAGTGACAATATCTCCAGCAGTAGAAAATGTTAGATGTGTTGCCTGCCCGATCTCCGTGGAACAATGTCGCCATACAACTTTAAATTTATCCACTCGTCTATCCCCGTTACGTATTTTAACAGAGAAGCCAAAGTGTTCCAAAATAGGAGAGTGTAGTGAGGTGGGAGAGTCTTCAAGCTCTGGCTTCTCTTTCGCTTTTGATATGATTCCATTTTCCTACTCGCGCTCGTGCTCGTCACTCAATAGCGTCCGTGCGGAAACTCGCCTAGGAACATTGTTCCGCTGCGCTTAATATCGTGCTAATAATAAATTTAAATTATTATAAAAATACAGAATACCGAAATGGTACGCAAGTGTCCCGAACCGAACAGGCCGTACCGAAACGATTCAATACATACCGTGAACCGTTACACCCCTAGTTACCACTGTATTAGTTTCTTTCGTAGAGAAACCGATGTTGACTGGCCAATCAGCAGATACACTGCACACTAATGATTGGCAGCTTGAATAATCCAACCCATATCTCAAGCTGTATTTGCACAGAGAGGAATGAAGTGACAGTTTGATTGTGGGTCGTATCTGCAGAACATATGCATATTAGGGGCGTCACGGGCATATGAGCGATGCAACTAATCATCATGACGAGACTCACCCGGACCCTCACTGTAATCGCTGGCGCTGTGGCCCATGATTGAATATTTGTTTTTAATGCTGAGCTATTTTTAAAGCAGTCAGCCAGGCGACTAAGACACATACGAGAGAATGTAACCAAGAGCTGCTCATACGCATGATGAGCCCAACTATGAAAGGCCTTGTGTTGTAACAAATTGGGCTGAACGCACAATAAATACTGGTCTACATCCTGATTGTATGTAACTGATTGTTGTCTCCATCCATTCAAGGTCAAGTAATTCTCAAAGCAAAGAGAGCAGAGCGTGAGAAAACCGCGTTTGTGTTCACTTTTGATCAATTCACGTCTTTTTCTCCTTTGAGGCAATTATCCCCAAACCAAAGGAACTGTGTTTTACAATCTCAAGTCTTTTTCAACTTTCTTTATGTTTTGCTATTTATTTAGTACGTTTCATGAAGGTTAAGAGGGACTTTTATTTTATTTAAATGTATTTTTTTGTGCTTCCTCCCTTTCAAAAGGTGACCTCAGATACTTGTCTTTCAATAGACCACACATCTCAAAGGGTCAACTTGAAAAGGTTGATGAGGCTGAAAGTTTGCTTTCAAACATACAAACCCTTCTAAAGCCTGTAAGATGTGCAGAAGAAAAACTGAAATGTGAAGTTAAATGATGATTTTTTTGGAATGAATCGTCACTATAATGAGAAGATTATTAATAGATTTAGACAAATCGGCAATGGTCACTTCTATGATGGGTGCTCTATGAATAAGCTTCTTCTCTCGACTAATTAAATTCTGAGAAATTATTTATAAAATTAAACCAAATGTATAACATAAAATATTGCTTCTTTGATGCCAGCATTGTTTATATGTTGTTTTTATTATTATTATGCAATTAGGATTTAACTTTGTAAGCAATTTAGCCATTTTTCTGCAATTTCCACCACTGGATAATTTCAAAATTTTAAATCTTAGTTGTTTTTATTCTCAGATTAAACACAGTTTGATGGTAAACACTTCTTTGCAGCAATTATATTCAGAAGTAACTCAGGCAGTCTTGTTACAATATTGTGCAAGGCAGTTTCAGGCATGTGTGAAAAGGTTCTTTGACAAAAAAATGCTTTTAATTTAAACGTCTTGGAGAAGTAACCACGGATCTTCTGCGGATGTAGGTTTTCTCTCATCCTCCGTTCTCTTCATGTAATCCCAGACACATCTGATGACGCTGAGATCAGTTCTCCTTGGTAGCAGAGTTTTAAGCCTCCTACACAGCTGTTTCTTTTTCAGTTAATGATAAACTTTTAATTGTTTATCATTAGCACCTGTTTGGCACGATTGGTATAATAGTCAGATTGAGGCTTAAACATGACTATATCAAAATCCCTGACTTTATGCAAGTCTAAAAATGAGAAAGGCTGCTGGTTTGAAGGCAAATGGTTGCAAGAGCAAATATTGGTTTGATTATGATCTTTCATTTTGTCCGCTTGCTTTGTATTTTGTAAATTTACACGAATTAACCATTCTTTCTTTACAACATTTTTTACACTTGACCAATGCTTTTGCGCGGTTCGGGTTCAATACAACACCAAGATTGACAAAACAAAGGTTACATCCCATTAGTGCTTGGATAGAACGTGAATTCCTTGTTAAAATTCTCACTTTTCTGACTGAAATTCACCACTTAAATTCAAATGGTATGCACCATTTAAACCAGCCTGTGTTGTGATTCAGTGGGTATCAAATAAAACATATTCAGTGAAAAAGTTTCAAATTCAGTGAATTTGTTTCTGCCGAGGTGCCTTGCACATGGCTCCAGGTTTTGTGGTTATAGGGTCTTTGATGGATGACAGCTCTCCCCAGTCTCCCATATTATACAAGATGTTTATTTATTAATCTGTCTATTTATTCAGTCAAATCATCCCCGCCGGGGTCACTGCTATATATCGTTTTTTATCTTCTTTTAACATACCTACATTCCCAATATATATTTGGACTAGAAACATGTCTTCGAACTTTGCATTTATGTTTTAGTTCCTTGCACTCATAGGTCAATAATCAAGCATTTCTAACATTGTAAAAAAAAGGGAAAACTTTAAACATTGTTGTATCTATTGAAAATATGCATAAAAGACGTAAAAAAGATGCTTGAATGGGTAAGGGGCAATATTATGACTTTTTTTCAATGCATATGGTCCCCACTAGACTAGCACGGCATCTTTTTTAACTTTTGAAATGCCATATTAATCTTAAACAATGTCAAACCCACCATTTCCCCTTTGTTCTCTTCTGCCATGCTCCTTTGTGCGCAAACCCCACCTAGTGGTCAGAACTTAAAACATCTGTACAGAGATCTTCTTTAAATCTGTATTAACTTGATCAAGTGACTATATTTGCATTACCCACTTGCTAACCAAACACACACACTTTCATGTTCAGCACTGTTCTGTAAACTTTACAGAATGTGACCATTTCAGTGCTTCGTAACTCCCAGACAGAGTGTTTGCTCTACATGGAAATGGGAAGCATTTGCAGTTACTCTGATTGGTTAGTCGGCGGGGGAGGAAATGAATGACGCAGTAACTTTCCTCAAGCCTGAATAAATGAATGACTTTAAAAATAAATATATTTATATTTTTATAATATATAAATATAAAAATACTTCAGATATGCCTTTGATGAGAGAACAACAGTCAAACAGGGTAGATAAATGCCCATATTCCCCGCCTGTATCGGGTCTCCTCTGCCCAAGATCATTTTCAAAAAATGCAGAAAAAATGTTCAATGCATGAAAATATGTTGTTTACATCCTGTGCATCATGACCATTTAAGCACCATTTTATTTATGCATAAAAGCAAAAATTCAAAGACTTTTTATGTTTTACTGCAGCTGCTATCATGCTTGTGTAGAGGACAGGGAGCAGAACATTTACTAACCACAGTGTGAAAAAGAATCCAGGTTCCATTCCCAACATCAAATTCACTTCCTGTTTTAAATACTTGTATGAATAAAGGCTTAAAGAAACCTTTAAAAAGAGCAGCTGGGCTCAAACACTTCTAGGAAGTCATCTCAATTATCAACTATTGACAACTTTGGGCAATCTGCCACTTCAGGTAAACCTCCAGGAGGTCTCCATTAATCCTCCTTTGATGCCAACCAGACCTTGTCCTTTTAGCAGTAACCTCCTCAATCCCTTCACGTCGCACCAGTGCCCCTCTGAGATCTCCCCAACAGGAATCATGAAGGGGGGGGGGGTGCTGTTTAAATTGACAGAGAGGGGGTTGTAAAGGTAGTATGGGTTTGAGCAGGTGGGGGTGACTGCTCTAGAAACCAATGGTGCATCAAGACACTTCTACCCTGCTACGCTGGCCATAGATCAGGGCAGGACTGCTAGCGGACCGGGTGAGGGTGACAGGGGAATAACATCCCTTTCTCCTCAATCGACAGGGCCCATAACTCCTGCCTCCCCAGGGACAGATTGAGAAAGGCAATAGCCAGAGGCTGTGAAGCAGAGATGCTTGGGAGAATTGAAAGTTAAAGAAGCAGGAGCCGAATATGCCCCCCCCCCACCTCCTGTACACTTGTGCCCACTCTGTCATCTTTCACTTCTTGCTACTGAGGGGAATGTTTTTAGAGCGATTCTGTTTCATGCTACGCACTGCAACATTGTGTTTGTGCTCAGTATAAACATGGGAAAATTGGGCACTTCTGTTTGGGTAGCGCTATGTAGATCTGCAGGGATAGTGCTGTGTCAGTAGTGGAGGGCCTCCTGCCTCGGTTCAGACACATTTTATAGCCTGATCAATTTCCCGCCGGCTTATTGAATGTCTTTTAAATGCCTTTTTTATTTTCAATTATAACCTACTGTGTCTTGCCTGCCACAACGGGTCAACATTTGCACTGCTGGAAAATTTAAAACCCTACTTTAGGAAATTATGCATTTTATATCACCTCAATTTACAATCGGTTTCACAGTAGCGACAATAAAAGAAGCGCAACTATCGTCGTTACTGGACGTGTCTGTAAATATTTGTTTGTGGCTAACTGGCACGTACACCGCTGATGAATGGGATTCATCCACATTTATGGAGATTTATCTCCTTATTAACTTTTACTCTCCGTTATCCAGTTGATGGAGGCAAACTCCCATTAAAGTACCTCTGGCAAACGACCCGAAGTTATACAGGTTCATCGGAGTGCCCTCATCCAACCATCTCCTTATCCTCGGTACGCAAAGCAAGCTGAAGGTGAAAGAAGTGCTCACTGGAGCTCATTGGAAAGTAGAAATGACAGTAAATTTTTCAGCCTCCCTCTCTCTCTCGCTCCTCCTTGAGACGGGAGATCTTGTTATAGCAGTCAGGATGAGAGGGGGTCAGGGCAGCAAGCCGGCGTGCGCCTGTTGATGATTGAGGAAAAGAGGAGTAAATTCATTCTGCTCTCGGCACTTTGTCAAGTGCCAGTAGCTTACCGTTGAGAGCCAGTCACCCATCACCATGTTACGACCTCAGAGGTCAGCGGCGAGTCATAAATCAGCAAAGGGAGAAGTTGTGGTGATGCTGCAGAGCTGAAGAGAGCTGATGCGACTACTGCCTTCAATATGCCCCTTCCTCCCGCCTCTTTCTGCCCGTGTAAAGCCTAGGAACCAAGGCCTGCATAAAAATGAAGCCCGGCGCTTCAGATTTGGCTGCGTTAGAATAAAAACAGCGTTGTACATTGCATTGATTTCATCAGCAGAGTGGGATTCTTTGGATTTCTTTTTTGTATTGTAATTAAGGGTTTCATAAGTGACAATGTTTTTGATTACTCGTGACAAACCTCCTCAGAGTATTAATTAAAACAGCAGCAGATGTGTAGGTGCGGCAAATCATTAGAAACAGGCCCCAGTTTGTGGACAGGTCCCTCTCCCAGCATGCCACCGGTCTGCATGGGAAATGAGGGGGAAACTCTCTTACGTTGTTCATTATTTGAGCATTTTCACTTATACCGGTTCTCTTGGCATGGATATATTTTTATCATCTGTTAAATTCAAATACTAGCACTTTTAAAATATTTAGCTTGAATACTACAACCTTACATTTTTTTCTCCAACACGTTTTATCTGGCGATTCCAACAAAAACAACTTCGTTTTTGCCAACATAATTTGTGTATGATGGAATCCTTTATTTCATACAGCTCCATGTGCTAGCGTTTTGGTCTGGAGCGCTGGGAGAGTGCACCAGGAAAGGGGATCTGGTCAGCCAGCTCCTGCTTTCAATATTTGCTCCTATTAAAGTATGATTATCCTGCAGTGCCTGGTTTCTCTCAAATTTTGGGAAGGAAAGAGCAGGTCAATACGACACTGTCAGATTTTTCCAGAGGGTAAAAGTTTCCTGATATGCCTGAAAGATGACCTGGTCTTCTGAAATTATTGAGTACCTCATGGCAGCGCATGCTGAGGTACTTTTGCAGATTTCAAAATGAAATTGGGGATAATAAATTAATGAGATTTCTTATATTTCAAACTAAACTGAATTTTACAAAAAAACAACAACTGAGATTTGCATAAAAAAATCCGCCCAACTATTTTGGCTCCAGAGATATGGTTCTAACTGGTTTATCGAGAATCCTGAGTTCAAAAAGAGACGTGGTAGGATTTTGTTGGTGCCATGACCCAGATGTTGGAGGGGTCTGCAAAAGAAACTTTTTAAAAGTTGTACAAACAAACCACCCTTCCCTTGCCCCTCTTTCTGGTCTCTGTTTTCCTCTCAATATCTTCCAAATAGTCTTCATTTCTCTTTTGTTGGTGCCGTGACCCGGATCAGCTTATTCTGAACTACATAATTTTACATTTGCAGATTTCATAATGACATTGCGGTTTAAGCATAGACGAAACTTCTTATATTCCAACTTGAACTAATTGAATTAAAAAAAAACTGATTACAATAGCTGTTTATTAGTTAATTTATTTTAACAGTTTTATTTTTAAACATTACAACACAAAGTCTGGTGTGCCATTTCATTTTTTAATGTCAAGGTAGAGGTAGAATTCTGTCAGATAATTTTACCCTTTTGGCTCACATATATGGTTAAATTTTAACTGGTTCATCCAGAGTCCTGAGATCAAAAAGAGACATGGTAGGATTTTGTTGGTGCCATGACCCGGATTTTGGAAGAGTCTCAAAACAAATCTAAGAAGTTCAAGCTAACCACCCTTTCCTTGCATTGCTTCTGATATTTTTTTCCACTTAATATCCTCCAATTAATCAATTCTTAATTTCTGGATACCATACCCCAGTGCTGCCCATATATGGTAAATAAAACTTTGTCTATTTTGACCATCTTTAGAAACTATTTAGTTTTTGGTGTTGTCTAGCTTGAAGAGTTCATCTCCTTTGGCTTAGGCCCATTAATTTGTTGATGCCATAACCCTGAGCTGCGTCTTTTTGCATTTGCAGATTTCAAGTTACGAAGTTACGGTTTAGAAATAGATGGAATTTCTTGTATTCCAAACTGAACTAATTAAAGTTGCTGTTTTCTCATCAGGTAATTATCACCTGTTTTACTTTTAAATATTGCTCAAAGCTGGGTGTTTCATGGGAGTTTCACCCCTTTTGCCTCAGGAAATATGCTTGAAGCCACTTCTAGTCCATTTGGCCAATTATCTTGTTGGTGCCGTGACCCGGATGCTCAAAATTTCTCAATGTTGTGGACTTATATAAACAATACCCCAATGCTAACTATAAGTTGAAAAAAACACCTCTTTCAGTAATTAAATGCACAGATTGTTACATTTAACTTTTGGGGAGTGTTTATATACTTTCTTTGATTTAACATTGTGAATATTGCAAGCTTTAATTCTGCAAGGATTTTTGTTCTGTGGTAAAGCCAGTGTTTGGAGGCTGTAGACCGTTTTATTTGTACACAACACAAATGTCGTTAGAGTAGACGGAAGAATCCAAAGTGTTGTGTGTTCAGTTATGTTGTCCACAAGCTTGACACATCAGAATGATGGACACCTTGAATGCTCTGACCTCTCTCCTCTGGACACCGCTCTATCCCTCCCTCTCTCTCTCTCTCTCTCTCTCTCTCTCAGTCCAGCCCTTCATCCTTCCAGTTCCAGCCATGTAGATGAGACAGAGATGTATGAAGATGTTTCTGATGGGCAGCCATTTCATAGCACAACAGATGAGTTCTGGCTGTGCCGTACAAGCCTCCTTTGCCTCCTCAGATTAATCCTGACAAGGGTCCTTCTCGACCACGGCAACCATCTTTTGATAACACACCAAAATATGCAAAGATACTCAAAAATGCTTAAATTTTTTTATTATTTTAAAATGTCTTTGGGAGCATCTCTGTTTGCAGTCGGTGTGAGATCTATTACTTCTTGTGATGCACAGAAGGATAAAATGAAGCAGATGTTCCCACTCATAAATGGAACTATCTTTGAATGTGAAATTCAGTGATTGTTCGTTCTGAAAGACGCACTTATCTTACGTGAACACGTCAGTGAGCGGACACTCTTGCTACACTGGAGTTTATCTGAAGGCTCTATGTATTCAGGACATGCTGCTCGCAGGCCTGATGTCTCGCTCATAGACGGAGCATATTACAAAGTGCCCCGAGATTTATGGGCATGCTGACACCCACCAATTGGGGACTGAGCCCTCTGAGATGGGAGGCAAAGATTGCACTCATTCCTACTGTACTATCATAGAATCTAACCTCAAGTCGGCTGTAAATTTGGGGAATTAATAGACGTGGATCCTTTTTTTTTCTTCTGAGTGTTGTTGGTAAAGCTTTAAAAATATAGTTTGTACTCTGATAAAACAAAAAAAAAATGTGATAGAATACCTTCTATTTAAACAGTTGGTAAAAACTGAATTATACAATGTTCCAACAAAATAACTTTTAATTGGGATACACTAAAGGCCATCAATGTCCCATGATTGGCACTTAATTGTTTTGTTTTGGAGTTCCATCAATTTCTTTACCCAGAGCTTTTATGTCCGCAGAAAATTTGTTGTGGTTTGATTCAATTGAAGAAAGAGGCTGAATCCAAGCAAGACAAACGATTTTTTGCAATACCGAAGCATGACGGCGTTTTTAAAAAGGATCATTTTAAATCTCGTCTTAATATTAAATAAAACATAAAGTCAAGATAAAGAAGTTTCAGAAGTGACTAAAATCACCATCTTTAAAGATTAAACTACAACAGTACTACAGATGTGTTTTTTCCAAAAGTGTTATCACCTGAAACCGTAGATAAGAGTCTGATGAAAAGATGCGTATTTTAAAGAAAAGTGGTAAGGTGGATTTTTTCAAGCTGGACTTTTGCTTGGAGCCTTGATTGCTGCTTGCAGTTTTGGTTGATTAATTGAGCTTGTGTCACTTTACTTCACAGGGCACCTGTCTCTCCTCTGTCTCCATGACAATGTGAATGAAGACATGCATTGTCCTGACAGCGATCTCCACCTCTCTGGACAGGTAAGGTCACATGCCACTATAGTGGACATCTGTCAATAGGCATTCAAGGTTATTTGCCATCCGAAAAAGAAAAACAGCTTTTTTTTAGGGCTACTTTGCTTGTGCTATGTTTGCTTGAAGCAAATAAAGCTTTAAGGAAAGAAACTTGGAGAAAAAAGAATGTTGATTTTCCCATAATAAGTGTACAGTGTGCTAGATTTAAGATTAACCTGCAACAGTAAGAGAGCAGGGGGATCCTCAAAGATGGCAGCCCTCTGGTGGTCAGCAAAAAAACCTCTCTCGCAATTCACATCTTTTGAGTTGTCTCCGAATGAATCACTTCTTTGACTCTCAGTAATACGATGCGTTCAGTTCTTTTATGAAGCTATTTGTTGGGTTTTAGATCCTAGGGGTGGGAGTGGTGGAATTGTAGACCTCTCTGTTGTGGTTGCAAGACTGGGAAAGGGTGGTGTTTATTGATTATTGGCAGTTTGCTGTGAGCCAGTGTTTTGTCATCCCATGATGCAATAAGGGTGAAGACTCTCAGCTGTGAGATCACTCTGTTCACACTCTCACTGATCAGATGATCCTCTCCATATGTTCCCGTGTGACACAAGCCCCGGTCTTCAATGTCTTTGTGCTTTCTTCTGTCGCTCTTATTCCGCTGTTTATATGGTATGTGAACGTAAATATTTTAATAAGTATATTTTAGATGATATGTACAGTACTGTGCAGAAGTGTGGTGCAGGTGTGCTGTTTACAGAAATGCTGTAAGCAAACAATGATTTCCGGGAATATAAAGAATACGATACGATCATGTCCACGATACAATATTTTACACTATTTTTGACCAACTATTGAAACCATCATTTAAAAGTGGATTTTAAAAAGATGTGAGGCAAAGGATCTAGTTTGATTTGCTTGAGAGCATTTCATACCATCCATCCACTAGGGGGCAGTGTTAACATTTACGTTGTCATTTTTTTTAACTCTAATTGAGGTAGAGAGCTAATTTTCTAATATTTCTTGGTTAAATGTGAGTAAAGAATAGTTGTCTCCTAGTAAATATTACATTAAACAAGAAGACAAGGTAAAGAAGTTTCAGAAGTGACTAGAATCACTATCACCCAAAGAAGCAAATACACTTCCAGTAGCCTCACGATACGTATTATGAGCGTTTTGTTCGGCAATAAATTGTTGCGTCTCTAATAAAAAATTATTTATTTTTAAAACTAATAAATATACAACATACCAACATCATTTCTTAAAGCCATCAGGGATTTTGTAGAATTATAGTCAGGAGTACGTTTTTATTATGTTTCAGTTGACTCACAAACCCAAGAATACTTGAGTTTATACCTCGTACAGTGCAAGAGATAAAGGGAGAGCTGAGCATCAAAGAATACACAACACCTTAATGTTATCTTTATTGCTAACTCTCTGCGCTGATTTTCTTTGATTTGCAAATTGCCCAATTTAAATCGTTGCTTTCTCAGAGATTTCAATTCCCTTAATACTTGACAGCGTATTTATTACTGTTACCAAGTATTTATCACTGCATTATTTGACCCAGGAGGACTGGAAGACAGACAAGCATGCTCTTACATGTAACCAGAGCTCTCGGTCCTTCTTGCTGTGCAGCAGCTGCATGGCTCAGAGTCACCAACCCTTGAACATGCTCTTGTGGAGCCTTCATGAACTTCCGCCTGATTGTCAATCACTGACTGAGTGGCAGAGCTTCCTGTTTTGGTCGTGTGAGGTTACACATCCTGGCAGGGGAGCCGTTGTCAGTCACGGGACCCCGTGCTAGCGGTACCACAGCCCCAGTGGGATCTCCTGACTGCGCTGCTCTGTACTAAACACAGGAGGCACTGCATCGATTCCTGCTTCACTTCACAGCTACGTGGAGCTGTCAGGGTTTTTCCTCAGCCACACGATAGGTCAATTTTGCTTCCGTCACCACAAAACTAGCATGAAATCACTTTAAGGTTATTACTCTAAGTTCCTGTACGTCTAGTGGTTGGTTTAAAGGAGGTTAGATCACTGAAACAAGGTACTCCAAGAGCTTCTATCCTCTGAAGATGGTGTTACAGCTCCTGCTGAGGAGTGACACTAGTTAGCATGGGTAAACTCTGCCTTTCCTTTACGTGCTGCTGCCACAATTTCAGTGGACACTTTATAAATCTATATTGAACCTGAAGGACATCAACCAGAAATAAAAACGTCATTCCCAAGGACACTGTCCCAAAAACAATCCTCAAGATCACCTTTCCCACACTCTTTGAACCATCGCGAAAACCATTGTTTGACCCGAAACAATTGTCATTGAATCAGTGACATGCTACGTCGTCCATCGGGGCCGGAGCATCAATATGCCATCACCAGCGCTCACATCCTTGTTAGAGCCTATGCGGTTTCCTGTGGCTCGCGGGCACCGCCGGCAGGACACTTGCTCCTACCAATCTGTCAGCGGGGAGAGGATGAGTTGTTGCGTCACCCTGGAGTGGTCACCTGAGCTCCTGTGACTAAATCTACAGGAATAATTCCACTTCAGAACAGTTGTGCAGTCAAAGCTGAGCCAATACTGAAGGATTTAAAGCAATCAGTTCAGCAAGACCAGTGTTACAAATGTATAACGGTCTCTTAGGAGAGAAACTAATACAAATGATGGACCTGCTGTGTCAAGTTTCAGGATTTAGTGAAAATCAAAGATACATTTTCGTTTTGTGTAGAACTACACTCTCACAGCCTCTGTAGTTGTTTGTTCATGTACAGTAGTGAGCACCATCGTGGCTGGTCTGTAGGTAAATTCAGCTTCCTAAGGATGAGCCAGTTCTCTTGGGTCTATTTACGGTACTCACAAATGGCCCAATTGGCAAATATTCTGGGGTGAAACATTAATTATCATTAAAGATTCAAAGGCAGACTGTGCTTTAGTTGCTTATGCTTTCAGTAGAGAAAAAATGGTCAAAACAAAAAACAAATGCAGTATATATATATATATATATATATATATATATATATATATATATATATATATATATATATTATGTATAGCAAGAATGAATGCGAACATGCAAAATAAACCATTTTTGATCAGATTTCTATCATTATACTTATCATTTAAAGGTAAATATTGACATTGAGCATTGAATATTATGTATCTGAGTGAGGCGGAGGTTCACTTAGGGAGCAGAGGGAGGAGAGATCCATTGAGCTTTCAAGTCTTAGGAGTGCACATCTGCCGGTTTTGAAGAAAAGTTGAACAATCGGCCGAGTCGATTTATGTCGGACTATTCATCAGTCTACCTCAAAAGGAAATGTTGATAAATCATGCAACAGCAATCACTTTACACAATGTGACTTCTCATTTTTTTCAGAATGAAGTAAATGCACTTTTGTTACTTCAAATGCCATTTATGTTCTTCTTGACATTTCATGAAAAAATATAACATAAAATAATATACAATTGCAATTAAATGTAATCTTGTAATCACATGAACTTTAACGCTTTTACCATGTACCGCATTGTACCAAGTAAAACAAAGTGAGTGGCAACAAATCCTACCCTCCATTTCTTCTGATTGGCTGAATCCCAAGTATCTTCCAATCATCATGAGTCGAGAACGCTTTCCATCGAGGGATGATTCTGTTAATTGATTGCTGTTTAATTTTAGTGGCCATTATTATCATTTCTACGCACGAGAAGTTGAATCTGTGGCATTTGTCAAACTCAATACGTGAAACAGAGAACCCTGTTTTAATCTAAGGCGACATCTAGTGGTGAAAAAAATTACATATTGTTTCTACAACTTCAATAAAAGTGGCAATTTCTCTTTTTAAAAAATAAGCTTGAACTTGCATCCTTTTGAGTTTTCTCATATAAAACTCCATACCCAACCCCGAAAAGGTGTTGAATGTTGTGTTCATGTACTCAATTGTCAGACGAGAGATGCTACAACCAAATATATTATTCGTGAGCGGATGAAAAATACAGAAGATAAAATATTGAAGAATGGATGCAGTCATCCTGGGGTCATCGTTCCGGAGACAGAATATTAATGAAAGTGTGCTCCGTGGATCTACAGTCTGCTCGTTTGTGCACGGTGTCGGGGCGTGTGATGGACATTTCCGCTTTGTGATGTGGGTGGATTGGAGAGTGACACATACTTCCACCCCCTTTGGAGAGGAAGTTCCTATCAGAGCACAACAGGAAAAGAAAAGGGGAAAACAAGCTGACATCTTTTCACTCATGAAGTCACTTCCTACAGGCCCTTCGTTGACCTCGGTCCACCCACCAGACAGACAGAGCTTGAATTGTAAAGCACCTCAAGCTAAACTCACCTTTAGCGTGAAGATCTTTTTCATTTCAAGCAAACCTCTCAGCATCTTGACCCTTCGGGAGAGTTTTTATCGACTCGTTCTTCCTGTTTGACCCCATGACATAACTGTTTAGCCCAGAGGTCTTTAGTTTGAAGGCTGGAAGACTGAGAAGGAGGGTCATGACCTCTTGTCTTCACTGTGAACTCTAACAACATGGCACTTGACTCAGTTCACCCGAGGAAGACCATGAGATGCTACTGTAGCAAGCATCTGCTCATGAATGGACACTGGGCCCAACTGAAATTGTTCTTGCAGCTACAACACGTAATATTTTGCCACTTCAGATCACTCTCCAAAACAAACAGGGACCAGCGTTTACATGACTAGAAAGGAGTAGGAGCAAGGTTCAAGTCAACATTAATCATAGTGCTCCACGATTTTAATTTGTGTACATTTTAAAATGTTATAATATAATATATTTCAGCTGATGCTTTTAGATTTTTAAAGTTACATTTCCAGCAAATTATTATTTTTATTACTAACATCGGGTCAAATTTAGAAAAAACTCAAATTGAGACTCTCATAGAAACGTCAAACTTCAGTCTGTCCAAGAACATACCTACCACTGTGCAAAAGTATTTGAACCCCATTCTCTAGCAGCGGTTAAATATGGATTTGGTTATGTTAGTCATAGTAACAAGTAAAAAAAATTATGTAATTACTGACAGCCCCCTAGCAACCAGACTGTTTACCCTAGCAACCAATTTTTCTGAACTTTATCTCAGCTTTGGTATATGATGGAAATATAGGGGTTGGTTTAGATAACATATAGTGACAGGTAACATATATTATGTCTACGACTCCTCCATAGTAACGGTTTACCATAGCAGCTACTTTGGCACAACAATCTCAGCTTAAAATCATACGGACATGGCGTTTGGGTTATGGCACTCAGTGGACACACGGGACCTTATCTTATGCCATTGACCCTCTCCTAAATAATCAATTTGGGATATCTATCTCAGTTTAGGGAAATTATTGAGAAATGGGGGTTTTACAAACAAACCTCAAAGTTAAAACTGTGCTAGCTGCTATAAAAATATGAATAATAATTTTATTTTTGTTATTTTCTCAGCACATTCGGAAACAAACATCCCAGTTGTGCCTTGCACTGCGTCAGCAGCTCAGATGTTACTCTCTGTCAGTTTATAAAGTCAATCAATGCGTGAGGCTCCAGCCAACAAACAGCAGGGACAAAGAGAGGGAAAAAGAGATGCTTCCGCTCATGTTGAGACTATTTTCCTGTTTACATTAAAATACAGGTCAGCAGTTTGTGATGGCAGACCACATTCCCATGCAGCAAGTACCATAGACGTCTGGCTCAAGAGAGGCAGATGAAGCTAAAGCCTAATTATAGCGGCCGTTGTGAATGACTCCCAGTGAAGTCATTAGATCCTAGATGAGTGGCTAACACTCTAAAAAGACCACGACCCTACAAACCAACCAGGCAGACATTAATTATTTACGAAGCCACAATTTAATCTAGCGTGCATCAAAGACGATGTTTTGTTTCATGAGTGACGACACTGGACATCTTAAGCATCTTAAGTACAGCTCACATGATGATACACACCTCGATATTATGTCTATGATTATGAAACTATAAAAATAGTTTATATAAAAAAACATTATTGGAAAAAATGGAATTTAAAAAGCTTGATTTGTATGAGAGTATTTGATACCATCCACTAGGGGGCAGTTTTAATGTTTGCGTTAAGTCCTTTTTACTTTTTAAGTGATGGAGAGAGCTAATTTTGTAATCTTTAGTGTTTAACATGTGAGTAAAGGATACTTGTCTCCTAGTAAATATCACATAAAACAAGAACACGTCAGAAGTTTCAGAAGTAACTAGAATCACAATAACTCTAAGAAGCAAATTCACTTCCCAGTAGCTCCACAATACGTATTCTGACCGCTTTGTATTGCGATATATTGTGCCACAATACTTTATTTATTCACTTTATATACTTAGTTTATTCTATGTTAATTTGATTATGGGGTCAGTCATCTTGCCTGCATTTCTCAGCATCGAAAACACCATTAATCCTGACCAAATCTCCAACTCCATTTGCTGAAATGCAGCCCCAAACATTCAAGGACCCCCCACTAAGCTTACCTTCAGCCTGCGGATACTCATTCTTGCACCACTCTCCAGTCCTTCGACATTTTTTGTATAGATCCTTAGAAGTGTACTAAAATATATTTATAAATTACACTGGAAATACACAACAAAATTACATTTGCGAACTTGGGTTGTAAAAAACAGCAGCCCATTAAAACTTTTTCAGGCCTCTTTAGCCATCATTGAAAGATAAGAAAGTATTGAGACAGCAAAGAGAGGAAACAGGGGGGCGGGAGTTTGATTTTGTGGTCCAGAATCAAACCCAGGTTTAATTGTCCAACTGCGTTCAGTTTTTACATTTTACAACTTACTCGTTTCTCTGGAAAAATACATGAGAAATATTTTTTTCCGTTTGGTACAAAATGTGTCGTATGCTACAGCAAATCTCATAAACCTCTCTTGATCTCGAGTGAATTCAGGGACACGGCTCTCTGATTGGTTGCACCGTACAGTCATTGTTTCAGGCCTGTAATCTAAATGGTCCTCCTGATTTATTCAAATAATAATAATAATAATAATATTACACTTGACAAAATGCAGTTTGTCTTAAATTGAACCAAAAAAGCTATTTTTCTGTGATTTTGGGTGAACTTTAAAAAAGTGATGAAACTAAACAGAGAAACGAGGCCCATTAGCAGTGAGCTGAGTTGTAATATCTCATCTGCGCGTGATTTAAACGTTCTGCTAGTGCACCCATCACCAGCTCTCTGAAGGAAAGCAGATCTAGTTTCTCTCCAAGCACAGGTCACTGACAGCTGAACGGCCCCTGCCTGCTTCCCTCTGCAGGTGACACATTGCAGACACGCTCACAAGACCCCCCTCCTGTCCGCCCAAGTTCCCCTCAATGCTGTCTTTGATGTGCCCTGTGTCATGTTCGCTCGCTGTCTGGGATCAAGACGCAGTATAGAGGAATTCTGAGCTCTCCAAGGATCCTGTGGCAGACTAAATAACTGCTGATTCTCCATCAGCTATCGGCCGCGTCACGCAGCTGTTTGAGAGTGGAGCGCACGGGAGAGAGAACATCCAGTGTTCTTTTGTAAAATTCCCAATGAAGAAGTCACTTGAGCTGAATCAACTTTTGTCTTAAATTGAGAACACGGCACCATTTTTAGAAGATTACTGTGTAGCTTTTTTTTTTTAAATGCATAAAAGAATCTTATTAATTCGTTTATTAAGCAAAAAAAATTGAACCCAAACTGAAATCATACGTGCATTGTCAGCCCCTCTCCTAATCATGGGATTTCCAGTATATCTCTAAACAAAGCAAGGTTCATTTAAAATCTGTTTTTACATTGAAATCAAGGGGTATGCTGACAAATAAGTCTCAGAGGTCCTCACCAAAAATATTAAAACCATCCTTTTCATGGATAAGGAAGCCTTACAAGGAAACCAAGAGATGAAGAACAAATCGCTTATTGTTTTTAATGTAGTTTATAGCTGATTTGAAGTCCAAAAACTTTAGTGTTTACTGTATTTATGAATATGTTTTCAGCATTATCTATTACTGCATAATACATAATATATATTGAATTAAAAAGTCCAAATTGTGAGATACAAAAGTTGACATTTTGAGACAAAAAGTAAAGATTGTGAGATGAAAAGTCTTGAATTTTGAGCTGATAAAATCCATAATGAGACACAAAAGTCATAATTTTTAGATAAAAATTTTGAATTATGAGACAATAAGTGAAAATTTTGAGATGAAAAGTCTTAAGAATGAAAGTCAAAAGTTTAAGACAAAGGTGAAATTGTGAGATAAAAAGTACAAATTTGAAGATGCAAAGTCAAAATTTTGAGATGAAAAGTCTTAAGAATAAAAATCAAAAGTTTAAGACAAAGGTGAAATTGTGAGATAAAAAGTACACTTTTGAAGATAAAAAGTTACAAATTTAAGATTAAAAGTTGAAATTCTGTGAATTTCAAAAGTCAAAATTTTGACTTGCCGGCCCTGCAAAGTCCTTAACGTATCGCACAAATGCTATGCACATTTCTCAAAATGTTGACATTTGAGGTTCGGGGTAACTTCAAATTTTTTACTTTTTTAAGTTAAAATGTTCATGTGACATTGGTCGTTGGTGACTTGTTGGTTTGGTGTAGTCTTCAAGGTTTTTTTTTTTTGTTTGTGGATTGTTTACACACTGTTGTTTTTGTTGTTTACGACCCTGCTTTGGTTATCCCTCCACAGTCACATCCTCACACCTGTGGAGTTAGTTTTTTAAATGTAAATGTTTGCAAAGCATTTTGCACCGAATAGATTCAAGAAATGTTAGGCTGTTGATGACTTCTCTGAAAGGACAAAACAAGGAGTCGAGTTTTGTTCGCTATGTCAGAGTGAGCTGTCAGACTGCCAGATGGCTTCCAGAGCTCGAGCGGTGACGTGTGTGTACTTGTGCTTATCATCTTTAATTTGCTTACGGCTCGTCATGGTGTGAACAGTCTGGATCTCTGCTGTTTCCTGAGATCTCTGTCACTGGGTCACGATTCAAGGCTTCATTTCTTTTGTTTTATTAAGATCCTGCAACGTTTGTCTTGCTTCTGCTTGAATGTGATGTCACACAGCACATATGTGGTTTGTACTCTTGACATAGTTGCGTCTAAAGAGTGTTTGGTTTTGTTATAAATTCACCTTTGTCTCCTCAAACGGCCTTGGCTGACATTTTCGCGCACAAGCATTGGCAATGCTGACACTTGCCATTGTCAGAGTACAAAGGCTCTCTTAAGCCTTCATTCTTGCACCTCATTGGACGAGACACAATCAGGAAGTGACCTTGGATACACCCTCCCCTCAAATTAAAAAGGACGAATGTATGAAAACCTTTGAAACAACAAATACAAATACAGACGTGACTGTGTGTTTGATTCATTGCTTCAGTTATTCCTCAGACTTTTGCACTTGTGAAGGTTTAGTTTGGGATCCGGTGGTCAGCTCTCGGGTTTCTGGAAAAGAGCGCATTTGCTGGTGTCTCTTTTTAGCGAGTATTATTCTTGGACAGACTGACACGTCGTTAAGTCTTTGAGGAAAATGCGAGTCTCTTCTCAGTCTGGAGTTAGAACCACTTCGGAACTTATTACAGGTTGCAGATTTCATTGTAAAGTGATTGGGTTTAGAGTCTGTTTGTAGCATTGGGGGTTTATTTTTTGCGGTTCTCTTGCTCACAGTGTCTGGCCTCGTATTTTTAGCCATGTTTGCTTATGTCTACATGACGTACAATGTGTTTCGTGGTGAAATAGCAGCTCTTTCAGAGCTTTGATTCTCCTGAGAATCACCGCCAAATGTCTAATCAACCCCTCAGCTGTCGGCTCCTGAAGGTTTCAGTTTAAATGTCACTTTGTTTTCAATCTTTTCAGTTCATATATTTGCTAAATAATTCTCAATACATTTTATTGAGAGAACACAATAAGTGTTTGCAGGACTTGAGGTCTTTGCACACTGAACTCCAAAATATTCGCCCGAAACAATCGTACGATCAAAAATAAATTTGAGTGCACTTTGTGTCTACTACATAAACACACGACCTCAGAATAATTCATCCGATTAAAAACACGGAACGGGTTAAAATTTTTTGTGTTTTTCGCGTATCCAGGAAGCGATTTCAAATGGGTTTGGTCCTTGTGTGGTTCCGTAGATAGGCAATCGTGATTGGCTTCAGACCTGATATGTGTCTCAACACAAAGCTTTGTTAGATAAACAAAGCTCAGATTCTCGTGCGTTTCAAAAGGCATCAAGCTGAAGGGAGGACTTCCTGAAAAAAAACGAATCATTTTTAAGGATATGTCCGCAGCTCTTTGATAAAGAGAATAAATTCTCCTAACTCTCTCTTCTCAGGATCGGATGAACACAGTCTTTTCAAAAGAGAGATTACCAGAAATTCATCATCATCACTATTTGAAGTCACTCTTGCCTTTTGTATTTGTGAATTTATGCAGTGAGTTAAAATATTTAATGCGCAAGGATTATTTTTTTTATTTTGATTTTGATTTTTGGCCTTTTTTTAACAGATAGGACAGTCGGGAGAACAGAAGAGGGTTGGAAAGAGAGGGGGAAGGATGGGATATAAAATATATATGTGCCTGTTGGTAAGAGATTTAAATAGTAAAATAATGTACAACTAGTCTAAACTTAAAAAAAAACGACCAATAAAACCTTTGTCTGGTAGCTGTATTTGACATTTACTCTTATTTTGACATCAGGGGTGGTATTTGTTATCCTCCGCTGGTAAATCAACTTGAACATGATGCGTCCGTTATAACCCCGCCCACAAAATGTCTTCATCACAAATGAATGAGTTTACTATACACCTCATCTCAGCTGTAACAGGATACTCTCTGATAAATGTTTTAGCAATACTGACGTCCAAAAAATGTAAATTAGCTTTATTTAGAGTCATAGAAAACTCAGGCATTTGACCTCTCTAATCTGGTGGCTCAAGCCGCATTCGGTTTCTTGTTCATTTTTTTTTTATGTATGAATAATAACACAAAGCTTCCACTCACTGTTAGCAGTGGGGTCAAGCCATTTATTGTCAAACAACGTTTTTAAATCGTAAGCTTTACAAAGGACCCCGATCACTTTCTGAAAAAAATTCCAGGATATCTAACGTTACGAGTACAACGCCTTCCGTGTTAAAGGAGAAGAAAAGGGAAGAAAATCTCCCGACACAAGGGTGAATAAATAATTGTAACTCTCTTTGCTCATGACAACACACACTTGTGAAATCTGGCCAAAGATGTCGAATGGCGGCTAAACGGCCGATGATTCTGATGGCGTGTGTCATCTCTGGCCTTCTGTTTAGAATCGTGTGTAATGATGTCTTTGTGCCGGAGAATGTGGAAACAGAATCGCCTCCACAAAGAGGCAGCGGCAGGTTTGGAGTTTGAGAGGAAGAGCGCGAGCTTTTTAACAGGACGACATGTTTGAATTGGATGCTGTGGAGCTGGCTCTAAATGGATTTCTGAAGTGCTTGTTTGTGAGCCTTTTCAATCGCACGTAACCTTGGGGCTTTTTTATGGGAGCTTCGTCCGATTTAAGTGCTGGTATAGCATGAAGAGCCTGAATACATGTGTTGCTCTCTCTCCATCTATCTCGTTCCCTCTCTCTTTCTCTCTTCATCCGTCTGCCTCTCTCTCTCTCTCTCTCTCTGTGTGTCTATGAAATTGAAAAATCTGCTTCTGAAGTTGTTGCTATTGTCTGGGTAATTAATGGAATGCTGAGAGCGAGGTCCATGTGATTAAAGAGTGTTTTTCTTCTTTTTTTATCTCTTCTTTTGCTTCACGACTAATAGGGAGAATATATATAAATATATACCCATTATTGCTTTTGTGGTCCATCTTTTTATAGATAAACTTATGTATAATACATGCATGTAAATGAAAGGACAGTGACCTTCGCAGTGTTCCGTTTCAAACTCTCCGTATTTGTTTTGCATGTTGAGGTGAGCTTTAGCATAACAATCCGACTGCTCTTGTTTAATATGCATCGATTAATGCCTGCATTTCTGATGCAGGGAAGTTTGGGTCAAGGGCTCCGAGCTAAAAATTACTGTCTAATAATTGCCGCCTCTTTTAACAGACATGGGATAAAACTTTTAAATCTTAAATATCTGCTTGATGGGATGCTTTCTTTCTTTCTTTTTTGATCAATATAACATATAAATTAAAGATACGGTAAATATTTTAAAGATTAAACTTTAGAGACTTTAAACTTTAGGAGACATATATATCTCTCTCTATTCTCTATCTCGATATACATCACTTTATTTAATGTATGAACAAAGAATGATTTTAGAAATATAAATAATCATTGTTCATTTTTACAAAATGCAGAGTGAGAGAATAAAAAAAACAAAACATCTCAATCAAATCAATATTTGCCATCAGTACCTTTTGCATTGGCGGTTCCCAGGGTCTGTGTCCAAGCCCATTTATAGAGAGGTGAAGGGAAGGATAAGATGTGTTTTAAAAGTGCAAGCAGGGTTGAGGAGAGGACTGTGAAACAAAACCAATTCACAACAAGTGAACTGCAGCTGCTTCAAGAATCACCACGCACAGAAGAATGCAACACATGGGTTTATAGGGATGCCCCTTTCTAACACCCACATGGACTTTATGGTGTTCAAATGGCAGACTTTATTGGTTGAGACATTCTTTCACCATTCTTTCTTTGGATGTTGTCGTGCTATTCTGAATGGCATAACGTCTTGGTCAAATTAGGGTTTGATGTAGATAATGGGATCTACTGCACCTGCTCAGAGCTGTTCGTGGGTGGAGACCGATTATGGCAGGAATCTTGTTTCCTTAACATGGAAAAGTAGTGGAACCGAGTTGATGCCACTCTTTCACGCAGTGTTTTGATTCTGAAATCTATCAAAGCTATTGATGCATTAGCTTAAAATAGACGAGGACTGAGTGGCACAGTGGTCAGTGGGTAGAACTGCAGCCTTTCAGTGAGAAGGTTGCTAGTTTGAAACCTTCCTGGAGAAAGGTTTCGGGGTTAATTGAATTCTTGAAATTCCCCTTAAAAGTGAATATTTGTGTTTCCTGCAGACAGTAGCTTTTCGAAGTGCGAAAGAGGAACAACAATGGTTGGCTTTCACGTGTTTATATTTCATTTAAACAAAAAAATATAACTTTGTAGCTGTTTTTAAAGGAAATGGTGTTTTGATTTGTTCCAGAACATTGGTTAATCTTGCTGTTAAACTGACCATAAAACAGTTCCTGAATCCTGTTTTCAACAGTTTAGCTACAGTTACGTTTTCCTGCAAGTGGAAAGCCATCTGAAGCATCGTTAAACGCTCTTCTCTGTGACCATCAAGGGGCAAGACATGGACCGTACGCACCAGTCACCAGTGTTGTGTAGAGATCTGAGGGTTGTGCATCACAATATTACTCCAAGCTGTTGTTTCAGTTTGATGGGAGCAGATTTCTGAGTTAATTTTTGCATTAAGGCCTCTACAAACCGATCGGAAATTTCGTTCCGGAGTCCTGCTGTCCAATCCAAAAGCCATCCAATGATTTGTTGGAATCTAAATTTGGATTGGTGTGTGGAGGCCTTTAGTTTCTTTGGTAAAGGTCTGAAGAACTATTAAACTTTACCCAATAGTTAGTAATACTTTGTTTATTGGCATGTTTCCCTTTTTAGCAGAACCAGAGGAACGCTAAAGACAGAGCTCCATATGAGTGCAGCCTCAACGTACCACTGAAGGCTGAACAAATCTCCCACAATGCACCACTGCCGCAGAATAACACCAGGTGTTACCACTGAATCATCCCCTTCTTGTGTTTTGGTGATGTTATGAACGTGTGGACACTGCTTTTACACCACTGTGAATGTTTTATTGACCATCTACTCGACTCTGTACAGGCTTCCGCTCGAATTAGAAGCTGAGGTTTCTCTATTATCCGTTTGTACCAAGTAGAAACTGGAAATAAAAATGACAACTGCTGTCGTAATAGTCATTTATTAAAGTACGGCGTGGAAAGATTCCATGAATGGAAACTCTTGATGGATGGGTGGCTGCCAGCGCACAAAGTAGAGAGTGAAAAATCCCGGTCTGCTCGTTCAGGCAGGTAAGCGGACACCCGAAGCAGTGACAGGACCCCAGGGGCTCTGACTTCCTTAAGATTGTCAGTCTGATCACACACGCACACAACACAGTAGTCACAAAACAAGGCAAATACAAATCATGAGGATCCAGAACAATGTCCGTATGTACACGTGGAGAGGAGATCAACAACTAGCATTTAGCTTCATGTGCTACTGCGCGACGGCCTCAGCAATTTACTTCCGTTAAAAATGGAATCATGGGAAGTCTCTATTACACCATCCACTTTACATGAGTGTGCTTTGAAATGTAGTCGATACCACTTTTTGATTCCATTAGAAAACTTTTCTGACACTTTATGTATGCCATATTGTCAGGATCATGTGACCAATCAGAGAGTGGATATAAACGTACTGCTCGTATACTGTGTTTTACATACTATACAGTGTGGCATGGACACAGGATGCGGTGAGGTAAGGCTTCTTTTGCTTGTACCGTTTTTAATTTACCTCTTTGATCCCCTGCATTTATGCTTCATAGATGATGGCTGCAACAGGGAAACACAAATCAGGCCGGAAGTAAGCTGACGGGACAAGGAAAAGACAGACGCTGTCTTTGGTTCAGAAACATTCATCAGAAATGGTGATATCTTACAGTGATAGCTCAGTCTCCAATCTACAGTAAACTAGAACAATAAATTAAGCTTCAGCTAGTGACAGAACGTTGCAGGTAAAAACAGGCAGAACATTACAATAAAAAAAAAAACACAACCAAATCAGGTGAAAAACAAAAGCGTCATTTCCAAAGTGAGATTCTGATTTAGTGTCTCGCGACATGTTAAGTACTGCTCGTGAAACATCCATCCGGTAAGAACGAGAGCAAGTTTGGGTCTGAAATCATTGCTTTGCAATTGTACGCGTCACAGTAATCTCCCACATCAATGTAAACACCTCTTTCTCTTCAATTGTACAACATTAATACTTTATATCTATATATATATATTTATATTTATATTTACCGTATGTACTTTTATTTTACACGTCGTGGTTCACATCAGCACGGTTAGCTAGCATCGAAATGAAATAAGGCAAGACTCACATGACTGTGACAGCACTAGTTATTAATACTGATAGTTAGGCTTGTTTTTTTCTCTTTTTCTTCACTGCAGGCTTTGGTCTTGTGTTGATGGAGGCCGTGTTTCTTCGTTCCGACTTTAAGGCTGCTTTTCCTCCCGTCCCTCATCGTTTTAACCAAACAGAACCAAACATCCGGAGCCATAAATGAAGAGGTAAATACTGTCGATCTGAAGCAAATACTGCGGGCGGATTCATTTTCACGACTCACTTTGTATTATTAAATTTTAATTCTGAAATGAAGCAAATTTTGAGGAAAAAGTATTATTTAGATTTTTTTTTTTTGGCCCACGTTCGTATTTCTGACCCTTTTGGCCTGCCATAGCATTCACACTGTATTTCCCCTTTTTGGTTCTTTTTAGGCGCAAAATTACCCATTTAGGTTTATTTATGTGATATTTATACTTTATTAATTACTTGTCATTTGTGGAAGTGAACTACATTGTTGATAGTAGTTGTTTTCTCAGTCTTTGTTTGTTTTAAGGAGAATTCACAGTTCTGTTCAATGAAAGTCACTGAGTTATCGTGTGAAATAGTTGTGATTCAATATCAGGATTAATGTTTTGTTCTTGTTTTCATAATCGAGCAGCCCTGGTGATCAGTCTCAAGCGGTTGTGTACTTCTGCTAATGAATCTAAGCTAGCATCACGCTATTTTCTGGTTGCTGATGGGGTCAAGGGAGGTGTGATGCAAATGCAGAACACCTACAGCTCCAGCAATTGGCTGACAACAGACGCCATCCCCTAGATTTACTAGACTAGATAAACTAATTAGATTAACTTTGATTTAGTCTTAGTCATGTCTTTGAGGAAAATGACATTTTAGCTTGAAGTACAGGTGTAGCCATACGGAAATGTCATAATAGTAGTCACTGGAGAAACGGCAGTAAACTTTTTATGACAAAACAAAATGCATAAAAGTCCTCTTGAATGTTTCATGATATGAGAGAGCAAACTTTATCGCTGCCCCCTAGAGGCTGGATGATATTTTACAGGCTAATGCAGGTCAAACCAGACCCTAGTGTTCTTTGCTTTGCAATCGGTAAACTTTTTAATACCTTTTTATTTTTCAATGACTTCTTTTCTTTTAGGATTCATCCAAAAAATGTTAGTGACATTTTGTATTGTGGATGTATTAGCCATGTTTCCATCCACAGATGCAAATTAAATTTATGCGCAAAACGGAATATCGTATAAAAATATTTGCATCCATCCAAGTCCACAAGAACAAAATCACTTTTTGAGAAAATGGCGTCATATAGCAAAAGAAAAATGAAGTTTCTGTATCAGGAAAACACGGATAGATGAAACGCAATGTACACCGTCATGTCATCTTGATTATGAGATGGGAAACGGTCGAGACAGTTCTGGGAGGTGATCATCCCGAACCACTTTGATAGCTACGAAATTTTTAAATGACCAAAGCAACATTTTGGATGTTTTGCAATGAAATCAATCAGTTGGTTAGTCCATTAATGCCGCCCCAGTTCCTACAGAGAAACCGGTTTCCATCAAAGTTTATGCACATTTTTCTTATCTTATAAAAAGTACTAAGTTGTGCGCATAATTTTTTAAAGCGCATTTTCAAAATGTATGCGTATCTTGCCGTTTCCATCCAGGGTTTTTTATGCGATATTCCAAAATGTGGATGGAAACCCTGTAATTTAGTTATCGGTTTCGTTTTAGTCTATGAAAATAAGCAACCGTTTTATTCGACTAAAACTACTGTACATTTAGTCTACAAAGTAATCGAAGTGCAATTTAAAGTGAAAATACAACTTGGAAATGTATCCAAACAGAAAGTAATCTTGTCATATAATGTTTGTACACCACTGCTTGAGAACCATCACACATTTTCAATACGATTTAGCATTTTAATCCTTTTTGTTATAAATAACAAGTTTCTTATTATTTACCTCAAGGGATTCTCTTGTTCATATTTGTTTCCTTGAATTCTGTGGTGTTCAAAATTGTTCATTTACCTAAAAATTAACTCTTTTTTTTTGATTTGGAAGCAGCCTTGAAGCACGAGAAGAAAGCACAGCCAGGATGAGAACAGAAATGTGTTTGTTTTTTGGCGTGGGGTTGGATCACAGTCTCAGTGGCTGGCTGACGAGGCCAGCGCTTGTCCATCTCACCTCGGCCTGCTGTCCCTGCTCAGCTCATGTGCCTTAAAACAGACAGAGCACCAAACAGCCACGTTTCCATGGAAACCATGGCTCCTTGCTGGCAGAGCAGTGTGCTCTCGCTCTCCTGGAGTCTGAGAGTCAAGTGGAGGCTTGGACCGGAGCCACTGACTCCACAAGCGCATTCCCTTCAGCAGGAGCGCAGCGGGGTGTGAGTCGAGTGCGTGTCTCTCAGGCGCGTTTGGCGTGCAGCATCTCGATGAGCAGGTTGTTGCAGGGCACGTCTCCGTTCAGGTGTTTGTAGTAGAGATATTCCTCAGCTTGAAGGCTGATGGCACGGATCTCTGGCAGACGCAGCAGCAGCTGACCGAACCTGTCTGTCTGCTGAGGGTAGTTACACATCACATAGTCCAGCAGCGCTGCGTTCACCTGCTCCTGCACGCTCTCCACCAGCTGCACGTTCTCCAGGTGCTTCACTTCTGAGGAGAGAGAAGAGAATTCTGTATACAACTTTCTTAAAGGTATTAAAACGTAACACAATATTTTTTTTTTTACATAATGCAACATTGTGACGCATAGTGGTGGAAATGTCATGCTTTGGGGGTGAGTCATTGCTTTAATGTAAAGTGAGAAAAAAGAAGCGTTTGTCACGCAGTGATCAACGATTGTAGATAAAGTCAGATACCGTTAAATTCAAAGTGCTTTTTACTAAAAGTCCTTAAAAACGACCAAATATCGCTTAAAAGGGACAATTTTTTTTGTTTGACCTCTCGGCAATAATCATTAAGTAGCATTTTTATCAGGGCTGGGTAAAAAGAACAATTCTTAATCGCATTAATCACACAAAGTGTTTAGGATTGTTCGCATGTTATACGATTATAATAATGAATATTTCTAATAATGAATCCAAAAGTAGCATAAAGCTCACTTTTGTTGAAAATGTGAACAAAATGATATTAATTTGTTGTGCAAATAGCGTTTCTTTATATTGTAAAGTTCGTGTTTATACTTCCTTTGAAGACTCTCACTCAAAAAACACCCACAAAAAGAAGTTAGAAAGAATTTATTTAAAAAAGTAAAGTGCAAATGGCCAGCATTTCAAAACGAAAGACCATCAGTCGTAAAATAAAGGATTCAGTGCAAGTCTCAGCTGAAACCAATAAATCAAGTTTAAATACAAATCTAGAGAAAATCTAGAGCCACTGCCAGGGTATTATTATGCTCGGAAATAAAACAGTAACCAGGAAACAGAATTCATCAATTCTTCCACCACACGTCGCATCTAGCGTTGTCTGCCGAAGTCTCGAGAGAATCGCTTGCACTGGTTGGTATTTCAGACTCGTGAAAGTTATCGCCGTGGTTACACAAGGCTTTGCATCTGTCGACTGTGCCATCTAAAAAAAACCTTCAAATGAAAATGACCTTTTAAAAGTTACGTACTCTATAGCGGACAGTGCGCCAGAGATATGTGCCCGCGGTTGCGCAGGGCGACGCAGATTTGAATCCCAAACCCGTTGTCCTTCCCCCTCTGTCTACCCACATCTCTTCCAGTCTCCATAGTGTCCTATCTCTCGAAATAAAGGCAAAATGGCCCAAAAAAATAATCTTGAAAAAAAAAAGTTATGTACTCTTCTCCATGTTTCCAGCTGACTTTTTGCAACAGTCTAGGCTCAGTCACGTGACTTTTACAAAATAAAAGCCAATGTGTTTCTGACATAAAAAAAACAAAACATTTTATTAAAAAACGTGCCCAGCCCTTGTTTTTATGTTTTTGAATCGATCAGCCACTCTCTAGAACAATGGCACTTCTAGCATAGCTTAGCATAGATCACTGAATCCAATTAGACCACTAGCATTTTCATGTAAAATTCCAGATTTTACAAAAAGATACAATAATGTGACACTTTTTTAATCGTTGAGAATGATATTCGTTGATCCGAAAAGGTGAATATTTCACACGCGCCATTGAGTTTTGAGAATGGATTTTTTTTTTCCCTCAACAGATTCTTTTTTTGTCAAACATAGCTCTGTTTGCTGCCACAGGACTAATTAACTCTTCCACTCTGTAGAATGTTTACAAGTTGCTGTAGCCTAGCAACAAGCTGCATTGTGATTGGCCAGGCCTTGTTTCAGTCGCCTGTGACGGCTGGGAAAAATCGACCCAGAAGCGAAAAAGATAACTTGTGCCTTTTCACTTTTCACAACGCAAAATTACCTCGTTGATGTAAAAGGGGTCAAATAACGAGTATTGATTTGAAATATATGAATGTTTTGCTATTAAAACACACGTTAAAGTCTGGCTTTTAGAGTGACGTGAAACTTTTTTCACACTTAGAAATGATTGATTGCTCCACTAAAGCACACAATCATTTGTGACTTTTTCTATTCACTCCTTGTTACAAATTGTTAGCGTTTTCCGCGAGTCGCTTTGGGGAAAAGCATCAGCTAAATGGAATTCTGATGCGTAATGTGTTTGAGTAAAAGATGCAAGAGTTGTTCTCTTTCGGTTCATTTCGAGGAATCTCTTGCGATCGGGGAAGTTATTTTTGACACGATTTATTTGTTTGCTCTATCGAAGGCCTGGCGTGTGCCACTGGTTAATCAGGTTTTGAGGGCTTGCTCATCTGATGTTTTATTTATCCTTTGACCCGGGGTTCAAACAGAAACACTGAAGTCCCAATAATGGAGACTGCTGGGGTCCGAAAGCCTGTCCAACCATATCTAATAAACCAGCTGACACCTCTCTGCCTGCTCGCCTTTGTCCTAAAAATAATCAAGAGCGCCTCGACCGAATTATCGAGAGGGGAGAGGGGGGGAAGTGACTCCATCGGCAGTGTAATGAGCTCTGTAGAGCGAGCCCACAAACCTTCATGGAGCTGCTGAGGATGTTTGACCCCTGGGTGACACCAGCAGGCACAATCAGCAGCAGGAAGGGGAGGAGTTAACCAGACAAGGACCAAGTTAAACACATCTAGAACTATGTTTGGCTCAGATTTTAAAAAGTGAGAATGGAGTTGATTATTGTACGGATTCATTGAAAATAATCGTTGTGTTGGTTGAAGAACTCGGAGCTTGAAGAAAATCAATGTCTCTTTCAATTAACCCCAAAAAGAAAAGCTTAATCGCCAAAAACACAGTAAAAAGCAGGCAAGCAGCAGTTAGCCAGTCAGGCTGAAGCCTCGCATGGTAAGCACTCTCCACATTTAGCCACTCTGGGATTAATTATCAACACTTTTTCTATTTTTTTTTTTCATGAAACAGCCTCAGTGTGCACCCGAGCTGGGATGCAGCCCGTCTTAAAACCCCGATGTCCCGAGGAACACATTGTTCATTTGACTTGCGCTCACGCTAGACGACCCCACATGTCCACTGGCTGCCAGTCCCTCACAGTCTCTGTGATAGGCCGGGGTGGGTTTTCGAAGTGAAGCCCTGCATACTGACATGGATTCACAAGCACAGCAAGATCCCGCTCGTCATCTGAAACTGTGTTGATCAGCGAGCTGCAGTAATGGAATATTGATTTAATTTTGTTAGCATGCAAAGATATCCACTCATACGGAATTCCACCTCTAACCGTTTAGTCGATGAACAATTAAATCATAATTCCACATTTGAAAAGCAAATGATGAATCCATTGATATTTCCAGCAGAAGAGTAATGAATTGCTTCCTGTTGGAACTAATGCAGGCGTTTTAAAGAGCACAGCATCTCTTAGAGAACTTTACAACATGCTGTAATCGTTGGTCAAACATGCGAAGAATTCATCTTTACGCATCGTTAACTTCTTTTGGTTTTGCACCAGTCATAAATCGGGTGGTGCATGAACTCTGCTGGCCTCCAAACACTAGCATCAAAGCTTGTCTCCTGGTCAAGGTCCACCTTGATAATGTTTGTTAACTTTGCATACAGTGGGGCAAATTAGTATTCCACCCACTGCAGACATTTCATGAATCCTCTACTCGTTACCTGCACCAGACACCAATGACACCAGAGATAAAGGTGTAGGGATCAAAGCAGAGAACATAGAATTTTTGGCATAAAATCTACTCACTGAATTTGGAAAAAGAATCGCAAAAACACCCTAAAAGCTGTGTAGCATGGGGGTGGAACCATCATGCTTTGGGAGCATATAGGACGGATGGGACTGTGAATCCCAAGATTTTTTTCTTGCAAACTGAAGCTGAGTAACAGATCTTCCAGCATGACAATCTCACCAAAACACACAACCACAGCAACTGAGTAGCAATCAAAGAAACCTACGAATAAAATGCTAGACCATTTTCATCCTTTTTATTTGGAAAACCTGAAAAAATTACATTTTATTGCATATTTATGAATTTATCTGATTTTTAATTTTCAAAAGCTTCTTGTTCATTTAGAAAAATATAGAAGATTTTGGTATAAAATCCACTTGTTTCATTTGGAAAAAGAAGGAAGGGTACAATCCCGAAAACAGCATACCGACTGTGAAGCATGGGGGTGGAATCATCGTGCTTTGGGGGTCCTTTTCTGAAAGGATGATGAAGACGGATGGGACTGTGGATCATTAGATTTGTTTTCGCAACCTCAAAAAGAGCACTGAGGCCAGATCTCCCCAGACACACAGCAACTGAGAAGCGATCAAAGAAACCTAGTTTAAAATCTAGGTAGATCTTTTAAATCTTATTTTTTATGTGAGAAAACCAGAAAAAAGAACATTTTATTTCAATATTTTTGCTTTTTTTTTTTTTTTTTTTTCAAAAGCTTATTCCTCCGAGGTTCTGGTTCATTTAGACGGCTCCTCAAGAAGCAAAGAGATGGTGTCCGACTGCTGGCTATCGGACGTTTCTGATTACTACGGGTTTTGCTTTCTATAATGCTGAAAGTCCTCAATGCTGGGTTTCTCTGAACCAGTGCTGCATTTGCAAATCGCAAACCAGCATGCTAATAGCGGTTCCTGGAGGCCCTGCACCGTTTAGCTTCTGAAACGCACCTAATTATAAGGCCCTCTCAGCTAGTTTAAGGCTAGACTGATGTGTGTTGAAGCTGCAGGGCTGTGGCACCCCCGGCGTGGTCAGGGTCTCGTCTGCGAGAGAATGGATCACTGATACAGTTGGGGATTTATTAAGTGAAGTGTGAAACATACTCCTGTCGTATCGGCGCATTACTTGCCTAAGGACAGTTCAGATGCTGCATGCTTGATGCGCGGAAAGGTAAGGGTAATGCCTTGGGTGTAATGAAATGAACACGAGAAGCTGGGGCAAAAGTTTCTTCTTACAGATGCTAGCTGAAAGGCAGCTGCTGGTAAAGAGTCAAGAAATTAGCATCTGGTTATTTTTTCATCTGGAGTTTCGCTCAGTGCTTCAAAACATAAATAAGTAGAGCAACAGTTGCTAGCTAACACTCCGCCTGTCCGAAAGCCCTTTACATCTGTCTCGGAGCATCATTTGCATTCAGCTTGTTTTTGCACTAGTTGATTGCATGCACTGAAACAAGGAGCTCTAGTTGTTTATGAGAAAGTGACAGAAAATCATTGAGGGGTCAAGTATCCCCCTAAAACTCTACCTACCGTCCAGATACTGCCTACAGTGAAAGCACACACCTAATGAGATCATTAAAGCCAAGCCTCCGTCGATAGCTCTCTCTCCCCCTACCTCTTTTTTTTTGACAAATTTGGATTAATAATTCAGCACAGTGCCTGGGGATGGATATTTCTTGAGTGAAGGACGGTTAACCCATAGCGTGGTTTCCCGCTTCTATTTAGCCATGTTATATACATTCCTTTTTCATTTCTGCTTGAGCTTTGCTGTATTTTTGCATTACAAGGCTAATGTTTCAGGACATGTTTGTAAGCTTGCTGTCAGCGCTAAGCTAATTTGCGGCGCTTTAATTTAACCACTGGCAGCACAGATTAAAGTAATGAAACAACATTTGGAAATGCGATTAAATACATCAAACAAAGCAGTTAGTATACTCACAAACGGAAATGTTAAAGTGACTCTTCTACTCTTTGTTTTGTTCTACAACAAACCACCAGGAATAGACCACACTTCCCAGTGTTGACGGATAGCACACGACCTCCGACTCTCAGATCGTTTAGGTTAAACCTACTGCCCTCAGTAAGTGAGCAACTCGATAAACTCTCTTTTCTATATTTGTTTCAGAAGAGTGAGCGCTCCATGCCGTCAGCACAGGTTTACGTTACAGAAAGAGTGATGATGGGGTGCTTTTTCCAATCGGCTTTGTTGCTTTAAATACAATGAAGGGGGGGGGGAGCACCTGTCGGTTCATTTGTGCCGTCACATTTAACAGCAGGCTCTGGTTTCAGGGGTGCTTTTAGGGCTTAGCTGCAGCCCGCTCTCTTGGGGATTGGACACGCAAGTGATTTTATCAAACGGATTCTGACAAGTTTCATCAGATTTTCCAGGATGTTTTAATGAGGAAGAGAACGCCAGTATGAGAATGGGTTTCAATGATCACGAGAGTGGACCAGCCCCGAAACCGCTGCGTTTCCATCCACCTGCTTATTATGCTAATTTTGGGATATTGCATAAAAAAAAAGGTGCGCAGAGAATTTGAATAAGAAAAGTGTGCATGAACTACAAGGAAAATGCATTTACTGAAGAAATAGGCATTTTTCTGTCGAAACGATAATGGTTTGCAAACGAACTGATATCTTTGAACATTTGAAATGTTGTTTTGGTCCAAAATCTGTCATCAAAGTGGTTCGGGATCATTACTCTCTCACATATCTGCGCATATTGCGTTTCGTCTACGTGTTCTAAGTTATTATATACGAAAAAGGCCTTCTCCTAACACAGCTACATCCTTTTTTTTAAGATATTTGGCACCAGTTTATCAAGAAGTGTTGATTTTGTTCTCTTGGACTCGATGGATGTTACCGGTGCTATATTTAGATTTTTGGTTGGAAACCTGACTAATGAGATCAAGGGAGATAAAACTGTAGAAACACTCCCTTGTGAAGAAAGCACATGCTCCTGAACATCTGAAGGATTCAGAGCAGAACTGGGTGAAATTCTGTTTCCAACTGATCCTGTCCAAAGACAATCACCTCGTTGTTGTCAGTCATGGGGGTGGAATTGGTCTTTGGCTATAACATCAGGGCATTGAAAATGTAGCATAGATGCTATTTGAGCAGCCAAGGTTTAAAAAGAAGCACATTAAGATAATATCCCAGCAAAAGTTGTGGAGAGAGCTGAAGGTTTGCTGCAGTCTCAGGATCTGTACAATCTAACTGTTAAAAAGTCTTCTGAGCATACTTTTCTACTACTGAAGGGTGAAGAGTTTATTGTCTAGTCAAACATTCTCTAATTCTGTGTCTAACCATAGAGTATGATGCAACAAAAATGTGAAAAAATATAGTTTTCCACTTAATACAGTAAATATGTGTCCTATACACAATTAAACCTCAGCTTTTCAGATGTATGAATTCTAAAATCTGCTCTGGCTCGATTCATTCAGGCTAGTATTGTCCATCTGTGGTGACCTGGTCACTTTTTAGATGTAAAACCCGTCCGAGCAGAGCTGGGGGAGTGTATGTCGGAGCTTGTGTAAGACTCTTATCTGTATTTGTGAGTTTAAATATGAGGCAGCAGCCTCCTGATCAATAGACACATCGGACGGACGGCTCCTCGGACACATTGAGGCACCCGCAGGACAACACTGAGTGGAATCCCAGATTTAATTGACACTGAATAATATCACATGCTGCAGGTGAAATCCCTCTATCACACAGAGAAGAAAGAGGAGAAGAGCCCTCAGATATGCACAGACAACAACAACTGAGCCCTTTTCGATGCGCGGGAACGCAAAGCGCGGCACGCTGAGAGCGAATAATGAACTTCAGCACATTGATCGCAAAAACAAAGCCTGCATGTGTTTGTCCCGGCAGGACCGCAGGTCTCATAAATCTTTTAAGGGTGATCTGGTTTTGCTCTGCGTTCCTTTTCAAATGCATCCCTTTCGATTCAAGTGATAGACAGACACGGCAGGATATTATTATTTTATGGGACGTTCGCTCATTATACTTTGAAATGAATGCGAGTAGCCCTGCGAGTAAAAGTGTGAATGCGCAATTCTGGCACATTACGGATATTGATCGCAGTAGTTATCAGTGAATCTCGGACCAGGTTTAGTAAAAATGGCACCCAAGCGCTCAGTTTTTGGGCAAATGGCTGCAGAAAGAGGCCGGGGTGTTTGTGATGGATATTTCCAGTGCAGATATCAGTTAGGAAGGCACTGACGTGACCGGGGCATGTTTCGCTTCGGACGGCCTGCTAAGCACTGCAGCGAGAGCCTTATGCAGCCAGTAATAAAAGTTGCTCATTGATTTTCTGTAGTTGCTTGTAACAGTTAATGTTGATACATCAATAGCTAAAGGAAAGCACTGGCTTTAATAGGAGGCTGAAAATGTGGAAATATGGGAGGCTTGGGTGTTAAATCACAGAATCTATCCCCCAGATCGATAAGACAGTTACAGCAAGTGTCCCTCTGCTTTCCTAATGTTTTATAATAAACTGACAGCTTGTAATAAGGCTCTGGCAGAGGCAGAGGAATCCGACGGGACGCAGGGAAGAAAGAGTTGTGAGACGGAAAACAAGCAGCTCCAGGGTTTAAGTTGGCGGGGGCGGGGTTTGGGTCGGCGCATTCAAAGAAAGAGGAACTCACTCAAACTAAGAGATGAATGGCGAGGTCAACAGCAGTTTGGATTCAGAGGGATCTCCTTCTTGATTATTTCTGTAGAATGTTTAATGGAGTTCAATGGTGGCTTTCACACCTGACTTGTTTGGCTCCATTCATTCGTTCGTTTTCCCTTTTAGCGCAGTTCGCTTGGGCAGGTGAGAAAGAAACGACTAAAACGAAGGCTAAAAAAGTGTCCAGGACCTGCTCGAGGAGGAACGGTTGCAAGCGAACTGTAGAGTGGTTTGTTGGTGGTGAGGTCATGCAGAAACAACGGAAGCTTCGCATCTCGCCTCATCTATTCTCTCTAGCGCTCAAAAGCCGATCCCACGTTTATCCGAGTTTCACTTTGTGTTTATCCGTTTGTTCACCATTTTTAGCGGTTCTTGTTAATCTGTAAAATGGCTAATCCCTCCTTTTCTGTCACGAATAAACACGCCCCTTACCTCTGATTGGTTAGCCGGGCCACAGATTTCCAATCTTCTAGAAGAAAGGTGCATTTTTTCCCTTTTTCAGCAAACCTCTGTTTCTTAAGGTGCAGGCTAACTTTATTTCTTGCATTTTTCATCCATGAAAAAGTGGATGGTAATGCTAACGGCGTTAATGCTAGGTGTAGCCAGCCTGCAATGTCACATCAAAAACACTACTTTGTTGCGTGGTCTTCCACAATGTTTTTTTTTTTAATCCCTGCAGTAGATCTTATTACCGTATTTTTCGGCTCATAAGACGCACTTTTTCTTCCCCAAAACAGAGGACCCAGAGCTAGGCCGAAGCCGCGGCCATATTTGTACACCCAGCGCTGCGCGCTGACGTCTTTGCCCATCTCTGCCATAGCGCGGTCATAACGAAAATGAGAAAAAAAAATACATTTCCCACAATGCCTTGGCTACGGTAGCCGCAGCGGTGCTTCCGCATCCGTACTCACGAGTGGAACTGCTGCCGTGCGCTCTCTCTCTCTTGCTCGCGTGAGGAAAACAAAACGCTCTCAATGACTGAAACTCTCCTTTAATAAACTCAAACTCAAATCATCTCTCAACGGTACATCTCACACATGTACATACGAGATAACAAATGTAAGTAACGTGCTCTGCAATTGGGTAGTGTTCCTAACCAGGTAAGAGCGCATAAGGATCATATCTTAACACCATGCAACAGAATTGCCACTTAAATAAGCTATAAATAATAAGTTATTTAACATTAAGGAGTAGTTACATTTATTTTACATTAAAATAGTTATTAATTAATCATTAAATAATTATTATTTTATATCTTTTACATTCTTTTCAAGGTTTAAAGGGGGGCTCGACTAAAAAAGTTTGAGAACCACTGTGATATTACTAATGTGGGGGCAATCTTACTAGCTATTATTAGTAATGTAGTGACGATGTTAATGGCTATTACGGTATTACTAATGTGGGGGCAATGTTGCACTGGAACAGTGATGGTGATAACGAATGGTGGACTTTAGAATGATGAGTGGGGGCAAAGAAAAACATTACAGCCTTTTTTTTTGTTACTTTTACGGTTTACTGTCTGTTCATGTTACATGTTTGGCTGTTAACTTTTACACAGTTGATATAAAATATTTTACAAAAGTATTTGGTTCAGAATCTTTTTTTTCTAGATCTTCCTCTTTTAAAATTGGGTGCGTCTTATGTGCCGGTGCATCTTATGAGCCGAAAAATACGGTAATTAGTTCATGCTGGAGACGCTCGGATATGTATGACATCACTCTACAACCAAACTGACCAATCACAGACCTTACAGTCTGCGTCTGCGCTGTACAAAGTTGTAATTGTTGGAAGGTGCACGTCAGGCTCTAGTGTAGAGCTCTGAATCCATGCAAAAATTCTATACAAGATAAATGATTATTTAATGTGATTATATAACGCCTTTATTTCTTTTGTTTGTGCATTTGTAATTCACCATTACACACATGAAAGAAAATGGTAAAGCATACACGATTAACTGATTATTCAAATAAAACTTGTCATACCTTTCTGAATTTATCATGGCTTACCAAAATGACAGCAGTAACGATAAAAAAAGAAGTATTAAAAATGTCACACCTTTTAAAAACACTGAAGGAGTTCATCTTGCTTTATCAAGAGTGAATCCACAGACTCGGAGACGCAGCTTTTATCTGGAGCTTTTGTAGACATTCAGATAACAGCGCTAATGGCTAACGATTACCAATCACGCGTCAAGTTGTTTGCAATTTAAAGCTAATCATAAAGTAATGTGTAGTAACCGATAAAGAACAAAAAGCTGAGATAAAAGCAAACACCACAAGCAAGGTGTTGAAATCTGAGAGGAATTCTGTGAAGTGACTGAACACAAGACAAAAACCAGTCAGGCTAAAGGTAAAGTGCCATCCTTTCACTCCTCATTTAAAAGCCAGAGCCCAGTGTGTTGACAGATAAGGCCTGATAAAGTCTGAAAGCCTCTTAATGAAGCTGCCGTTTCAAAGAGAGCACCGCTTTTGATTTCTGTCGCGTGGAGTGAACACGGTTGGCAAAAGAAATATTAGGGTCATCACATGTGCCCACATCCTCCTCTTCGGCAGATTTGTAAAATATCAGAGCACTCAGAGTTGATTGGAAGGTTTTTCACCTTTGAGCGAAATCTAAATAAGTCTGTGTGGTGACGACGCCAAGTAAACATGTTAAGTGAGCCATAAGGCTGTCGCGCATTGTCACAAATCACTGAAAATAAATTTCTCCACTCCTTCGTGTTTTCAGAGGTGTTCACTCACACATGCGCTTGCTTTATATGTGTATTGATTGAGCCCGGGCCTCACATCTTCCACATGACTTATGGTCCGTCAGTGCCAAACTGCTTGGCTCACAAGAAAAACCTGCCCCTATTATCTTGCATTTAATTAAGACGTAGCTGCAGTTTTATGCACCATTATTTGCCCCAGTCGGGGGTCTCCGAGGCGTAAATATTGAACCGTCCCAGCCCTCGAATGTTAATCAATCCCAACTGACTGCCAAATTATTTGGTCTGTTTCAGGAAATGAATATTTGCACCTGTTATGAGGCTTGGCGCATGCATTACTGATCTCCTCTCACTTTGCACAAGGGTAGACGTATCGATTGAGATCAAGGAAACAAGACGGACTGGCTTAATTAGAGCTTACGTTTGTGGGAACTGCCTTTAAAGCCAGAGTAAAGGCGAGAGCACTGCGTGCAGAGACTGTATGCTGGCTTGTTCAGAGGGGTTTGGAAGAGCCCCAGAGCTAAGCCTCGGGGACTTGAGATGCAGCCTGTCTCACCGTCCACTTTTATTACATTTATTGGAGACATATCTTGGGTAAAAAGTGAGTTTTAAAAAGAAAACCACTTTTTTTTCCCTCTGCAATGTGATCCAAAGTACATTACAATCTAAAGTAATGTCAGGAAGCCTTTATTTTTCCTAAACCCTTATATTTTTGGTTTTAAAAGAACATTACAAGAGTTATGACTCTTGATTAAAATGCAAGAAAATGCACGGTTGTCTATTGGTTTCATTTTGCAGAACCCAAATTGGTGCCATCTAGTGGTGAAAAGAAAGGATACCCATTGGAAGTACAAGACCTGTGATAAAGGCTTGTAAGGTTTAGAGGAGGTCTGTCTGATTTTTTGATAAATGTTTCACATTGTTTTGACCTTGATTTTTCTTTTTTTAGTGGATTTATAAATTTTTGTCTCAACACTTATGATTTTTGCTATAAAACTGTAAGAGTTAATTCTCAATTTTTTAAGTAAAAAAAGACAGTTTTAAACTCTGAATATTAGTTTTTTTACAAGTTGGAGTTATTTATGGAATTATTATGTAATGCAATAAAAAGATATTTGTAAAAATGATATGAAGCATTGCCACAAAAAAACAACAAAAAGAAAACGTTTTTTTTAAAAGGTAATTTATTAGAGCAAATTTTAAGTAATAAAAACTAAAAAGGCCCCTGACTTCAAAGGGTTATTATTATAATTTTTTTTATTATTATATTCTAATATTACAATTTAGAGTAATGTCTTTGTTCATTTCTCACTTTTGTCTTCCATAGAGTGTGGAAAGTCTTCTAAAATGGGCTATTATTTTATGAAGATTGGTAAAAATTCCAAATCTAACTTGGTATCTAAACTTATTTCTTACAAACGTCTTGATTTTTATGAAAAAGCTAATATATCTAAAGCTTATTGTATCATCAAAGCATTAATTATCGACTACACTTTTGACTCTACGTGCACGCAGCAAGGACAAGCTTTTAAGTTCCTATCCGCATGAACGCAGCCATTTTAAAACCCCATATTTTTCTATGAGCTTCACATTAACGCAGCACTTGTTCAGTATAACCGTGTATTTCTCGAAACTTTGACAAAGTAAAGGGGTTTTAGGGAAGCTAGATACTAGCTGCCACATATTGTTCTGGCCGTGTCGACATAGACTCTATTTTGTTTTTTTGTTTTTTTTTCAAATTTAAGCTTGAAAAGCAGCTACCGGTGATCACAACCCTGGAACCTGCAGACTGATCTAGCTGATGTACGATGATGCTATGTTCCCACCATTTACACAGCGACATGCCTTTAGTATCAGCCGCTGCGATGGGTTCCATGATGAGAACACGGAATTACCTACAGCTCTACATTCTTATAAACGAATGCCCAATATATTTAAAATGTGACACAAGCTTGAGCAACATCTTCAAAGAAATCTAAAAAATGACTGAAGTCAGAAACTGTTTAATGCTGAGCATTATAATAACAAGGAATGCGCAGGGAGTGCAGTAGACTTTGTGGCTTATTAAGAAAACAAAACAGAGGTTTATTATTTATTCACGGAATAGAACCTTCACATAAAAGAATATCTGTTGTCGTACTGGATCCATTTATATTTATGAAATTTGAATTGATCTCACAAACATGTAGATGGTTACTGCAGCAATTGCTTTCAATAGCTTCAAGTAAAAACCGTTTCTCGTAGATAAAAGGCATCTCGTCTAAATCCCACAAGAACATCATTCACCCTTCAGCACCCTTCATGCTCTAGAGGAAATCAATGTCTTGGTCGTAATTATTTAACCATTGATAAAGCCTTCAGCTCCATCCAGAGCCTGAGCAGCTATTCAACACGAGGAGACTGACAGCGGGAAAGATAGAGACGCTGAGACTGACAGAAAAGCCTGAGAAGTGATTGGCTGGCTGCAATTGGTCCTCTGGACAAGAAGTCGAGGAGACAAGTGACTGTTCCTGGGTCAACTCATGTCTCCCCTCCTCTTTATCGACACTTAGCTTTACAAAGAGCCCCACAGGGGGCCCTGACAGTGACGGATTGCGCTGGTTTGGCCGTGCTAGGGGTAGACGCATGCAGTGGGGAGTGGAATGGTGCAGGTAAATGTGGATTTGATTTCCATTAACAGCCTTCATTTGAAAATGGATTAGGTTTAATGAGTGACCTAGAGGTTCTGATGTCACAGAGGCCAGACGGATCGGCACGTTTAACGTGTAGCATAATAGTTTGACATTTCTTCCGAGAAGAATACAAGGAGTGGTGAGAAAGATCCTGATAGTTCATGCTTCATTTAATTAACCTCTGACTGGCTTCTCCGTAACAACTGGCAAAATGTTTTTCTCATCTGTGCACTTGTTCGTACACAGAGCCCCCTCCGCCACCCTTACCCACAGGATACTATTAATCTGAGCCATCTTTGATCTCTAGGCTTAGTTCTCTCAGTCTCGGGGTCTCCCTGGGCCTGGCACACAGCATGGGTGGGGCTTGCTGCAAGAACGGGCCAGTGCCTGGGGCGATACACTCCCCCCAGGTGAGAGTTTTATTATGGATGATGTTTCCGCCAAATTATTTACACCAGATTCCTCCCAATCCACAACCACAACAACCTCTGCTCCGCTAACTGGATCAACATAAACAGAGCATGGCTGAGCGTTTCAAGTCTTTGGTCTGCGGGAGATGAGAGATACCTTCTCAAGATGTGGCAGGGGAGCTTGTGTAGATTCAGGGACGAGGCAGACCAAACGCACAGGATTTAAAGCACGTTCACCCTCTGAGTTTTGTGTTCCGGAAACACAAGGCGGAACAATCGCCACTGATATGATGATGTCGGAGCGCGCACATTAATATTCCATGCTCTTACAGGGCCAAACAACCGTCCCCACTTCTGTTTTATGCAAGTCTTTCAAAATGGTGCACCTTTTGTGCACAAGAGATACCTTGACCTGCAAACCGTGGAACCACTTCAATGTCCATGTGAGTTAGCTTGCCAAGGTTAGCCGATGTTTAAAGTGTGTTCGTCTTGAGAAGCAAATGACCTCCAGATTTTCTCTTCGGCAACACTACGAAATCTCATCTTTGATTTTGTATGTTCTCTGATTGTAAGAAATAAACATCGATATCTGTTTTGAGAAGCTGAATGGAAATCTCTAAAAGTGGACCATCTCGTGGAGCACTACAGCAAAGTAACCAAGAGATGGTGGCATTCATAACGATGCTCTTTTTGTTTGGAGGGAAGTGATTATAGTCGGCCCGCCTCAAGAACCTTGGGCACATCCAAGTGAGATTTGGACAATGCGTAGCCCTCAACTCTCCACCCCTGCATCCCCTTTCTCTGTACTCACCCAAGCTGAACAGCACCAGGAACTTGAGGCAGACGAACTCCCTCTGGTCCAGCTGCAGGGCGCGCAGTTTGCTCACCAGCTCCTGCGCGTGACTCAGGAGGTTGTTCAGAGTGGCTCCGGCTTGGGAGGCAATTAGGGCATAATCCACCTGAAGAGGAGCACAAACAATGGTGGTTTTACCTCAAGCATTCTGGGAAGATCTCAGAAGGTTTGAAACTTCTCAGGTTCCCACACCATAAAAATAAATGGACCTGCAAAAATAACGGAGATAATTGGCTCGGTTTGCTCCGTTGGCCAAAAAGTACTAGAAACTCCATTACGAATGAGTAGTGGTGGAAAATATTATTATTATTATCTTCACAACAGCACAGCTGATTTGATCCATCAGATAATGCTGAGCTCAGGATAAAGAGTTCAGTCTGGATCCAGGAGAACATCTTTCATTAATGAAGACCCCTATGGGTAAAAACAGACCCGGTGAAAAGTGGCCCTAATGCACTCTATTGATTGATGTATTTGGAAACTTACAAAATGGACCACAAACAAAAAAGCTATTGATTATGAAGGTTTCCTTTAGACAGCAAAAGTTGTGCATTTGTGTTGGCGGTCAACACTCAAGGTGCACATTGGAAGACAAAGAGGTGATGCTTGTTTTATGGAGAATTTCATTTATCCAATAAATTGAAAGCCTCCTCTTAGCACCGTCCACCGTTAGCAGCTCTCCTCTGCTCTCAGGACAGTGCTCCGAATGATAATCAGCATCAAACCGAACGCAAAGAGCAGCACGTGTCTCCATCCCTGGTGTCCAGACCCTGGGACCTCAGCGCCCTGTACCAGACGGGAGGTCCCTGAGGCTACCGGTCCAAACCCTGCGCAGGACCCCCGTTGCCCTCGCTTCCCCTTTCAGGTGCACTTAATTTCTGCAGCAGCAGCAAATTTGTCTCGGAGGCAAGTCCTTAGCTGCCACTCACAGTAAGCAGACCATATTAAATTTTTATATTTATTGACAATTCATTACCATAATTGACTGCGCCAGGCTTTCTGGAAAAAGGAAGACTACGGGCCACCTTGGCGTACGGAGAGCTCCCTCTGAGCTGCATTTGCAATTAAAAACAGGCCCAATTGGAATTTATTTACAGTGTAAATATGATGAGTGGAATTTTTTTAAGTCCTGGCTGGAGGATTGTGCTTTCTTTTTCGCTGATTGAAGGGATGCTTACTTGAAGTGCGAGGATTTGACGATCAGACATATACAAATGAGCTAAAATATAGCCATTGATACTTTTGAAAAAGGTCTTTGACGTCTTGTTAGTGCTTTTCTGTCATATCAACACTTGTAACAATGGCATGCGCCTGACAACAGACAAAGAGCGGAATGTCTGGAGATCTATTCCTCTGAATGAAACTCCTTTGGCAGCTTTGCATAAAACCGGCCTGTGTTCATGAGCCCGAGTGTTGTGTGGCTGGGCTGTCAGTAGTCTGCTCTGGAATAATGGGACCTAATGAACTGTTTGAGTCTTTGCCTTCTCTTTCCCCAAAGGCTTTTTCTAGCACCAGCTGTTCATTAGGCGATATATGCAAACAAGCTCTGTCCCTCCTCCAACTTTCCGCTAGACCCCGCTAATCAAACACAGAGACGCGCAGACAAATCAAAGATGGCCAGCTCACAAAGATTTCCAGATGTGGCATCTAACACACCTTTTAAGATCTTATCGGCCGGTGTTTGCTTATTTCAAGTCTCAAGAGGACCGAAGCTGGTCTCACACCACCAAACAAATCAAACTCTGACAGAAGATGCAATCAAAAAATTAACTTTCCGTTGTGTTTATTTTAATATGCATTTTGCAACAGCTGTCTCTAACAATGTCTTGTTTTGTTGACATTCGTTCAAGTTGATTTGGGCAGCAACAAGACGCACAGTTCCAGTACACGTCAGTGAATTTGTCGCAGGTTATATTGTCATGGTTATATATTGAAATATGCTTAAAAAGAATTTATCACTGGATATCACACAATAAGTAGATCATAATAATAGGATTGGCATGCAAAAGAGTAAACCAGGTTTGGAGAAAACCACCTTTAATTAAAGCTGTTTTTTTTGGTCATTGTTTTGGACAATATTCTTGCTACAAATGTTAAAAACGCTAAAAACAATGTCAAATGTCAATGTTAAATATTGTATATTTTGTGGCCACCTGGTGGCGCTATAACCGAAAGAGTATGTTGTAGATGTGTTAACATAATTGGTAAATTTAGGATTGATCAAACATTTTATGGCTGAGTTATTAAGAGCTTCCTGTTTATGGCTAAATTTAGAATTTCCACACCCGCCAAACGCGCACAGAGTCAAAGAAGTTTCGTAATTTATCGTCACATATGTCTTAAGAAAAGACAGGAGGAGTTTGGAGATGAACAAATAAAATCACTATGAGGAGTTTGTTTAAGTACAAAAAAAAACAAAAGTAACCATTTTTAGAGGTTTTTTTGCAAAATAGCCAACTTTCATGTTTACCAAACTTTGTTCACATACGACAAACTGTTAATTGGCGCTATAGAGCCACACCCAATTTTCAAACCACATTCATACATTTTCATTCATTTCACCGGTTCTGAAGTATATGTGAAATTTTTTTCTACTTGAAACACAGTAGATGAGGCGAGTATTACTGAATTTATAGAAGATGAAGTATCCGGATGATTCACTACTTTAGGTGAGAACTGTAAGTCCACATACAATCCACACTCCTCGTCCTTCAATCCCACAATGCCATGTGTGTAACAGAATTATGAATTAAGATGGCTGGTTAAGTGCATTGGAGTAGTATTTGCAGTAGTGGGACGTAGTAGCATTTACATGTTGAAGAATCAAAACGTGGATTAAAGAAGTTCTGTGGTTACGTCAGAGATATGGAATATTATTTGATGCATTTTAAAGTTGATAATTGTGCAGCATTTTAGATTACAATATTTGACTGCATTTAGAAATAAAAAACCAAAACGCTTTTTTTGTCTTGATATTTTTTGTTGTATGTTTCCAGAACCAAGTTTGTTTCATTTGTTTCAACTTTGTTAAAAAAAACAATAAGGAGCTTTGAGATTTGGCCATCAAAGACAAAAATGCCTTAAGAGTTTGCAAAATACACTTCCTGTCACATGCTAGCTTTGCTTTTTGATGTTATTTTACTCCTTTACGGTAACTTGCTGGTCAAAAACGTTGTCAGTCCCTTTCCGACTGATTCGTTCTCATCTAAGATGAAAATACTTGTGCTGACCACTTCCAAAGTCACAAACTTCCAATAACCAGACTTCCGAAGAGCCAGAAACTTCTGCCATTCACCAGTCCCTGTCTGAGCTGTCACTGCAGTTGGAGATCTATCTTTTGAGCAGGGGGTAAAGCAGGAAAAAACAGAGAATTAAAAATTAAAACACGGCTTTCTGACAGGCGGACAGAAGCATATTTATTTATAAGCAGTTTAAACATCTTCTGGAAGTATGCGCTAGAGCTGAAGATAGAATTAAAGGTCCTCGTGTGCTGAGAACTTGAGCTGAGCCTGAGGCGTCCGTCCAGCGATGTTCCTGAGAGACGACTGAGTTAAATCATACATATCTCCCTGTCTGTCTCTCTCCCAGTGTCTCTCTTCCATTTTTCTGCACGACGACCCGTGCATGCTTAACCAACCATTTTATTTATTCCTTCACCACGCACTTGATAAGAAGTGTACAATTGATTATTCTGGCCACATTAGTTTATACCGGAGCGTAATCTATTTTTAATGGGGAGGCCCGGGCAGTCGATAGCACTTAAAAGGATGTTGATCCACTCCAGCAAAAAAGGCCTGATGAGATCTGTGGGGAGGGTTGAAGGAGACTGGAGCGGACACTCACCTGTTGCCCCGTGACCAAGAGGATGGAGCTTTCTTTGGCGTGCATCACCTGTCGAAACACATGGTCCAGGATGAGGAGCTCGCTCCAGCAGTTCTGCAGGAGCTTCATTTGGTCATCAACCTGAAGAGAAGCGAAGAAATCGTGCATTATAAACAAGTGTACAGACCCACCCATCAAATAAAAAATAAATACACATTTAGTTGCTTATTCTTCGCTGAATGGATTGCTTCCAATGGGCTCTGAGTGTTGTCAGAGTCCCCATCATCAGGGGCTTATTTCAACCTTCCACAAAATCAATATTGGTCTTCAGGTCACAGGAGGTCAGCCTCATGTGAACTCCACCAAATGTCAGCACTTTCCAGTGGTGTTAATTAATCTGTTTGCCGAGTGGTACAGCTTTATTTATCCCCCGTGATTAAGCACTCGGCTAGGCTTGAATCAGACACAGAAGCAAAGGGCTTCAACAAGACATACATTGTCACCCTTCTGGTTCTCATGGTTTTCTCTGTTAATTATTAGACCGAAGAGAAGGGGGGACAATGCTTGAGTTGGTGAGACTGACAAAACGTTAAAATGAATCAGATGTTTAGTCTAAACATAACAATACAGAAATGTATAATGATTAGGAGGTCGACAAATGTGAAAAGGAGGAGATAACGTGAACGAAACGCCTCAATTCCTTGGGAGGCTCCGCCGATATCTGTTTCAGGTTGTTTTGACTGCCTGCGATTCTTGTTTGTGCTGCTCTTAGTCATAACAAATGGAACAAAATCAATTGAAAGAATGGATTTCACAGGGAAAGCATCAGAAAGCCAATCGTCAAATATGTTTGGTATGATGCTTTCATATTTATCAACCGTACAGTCAATGGTGCGCTACATCAAGAAGCACGTATATGCATGCAGCATGGATAAAAGAAAAAGCTGTCATTTGGTCTTTTTAACCGTGGTTCTGATCAAAGACTTTGTCCAGTGTTTTTGAGCAATCAAACAAAGACAAGCGAGGCACACAGCAGGCTGCAACTGCTGCCAGAGAGCTTCAGATGGGCACAGAAGGCATCTCTGACCTTTTTCAGTGTGTCTGACACTGTTTCCATGTCAGCTTGCTTGCCTTTGCTCTGTCACTGATCTGATCGGCACTAATCACTCACACAACGTAACGACTCGGTTTCCTTAGTCAGAACTAATTAATTCTCTCAAACCTTATGAAAACTGTAAAAAAACGGAGAACCTTCTGTTCTATTACATGATTACCACTAACAAATCTGTCACAATTGTGAGCGTCAAGACCTTTTGACATTTATTCCGTTTGAACCAAAAATCCAAAGAGAAATCTTGTATAAACACACCTTTTGCATTTTGAAATAGCATTTCTTGTCAGAGAAACAACATTTAAATAAATTTAGTTAAAAAATATTACATTTTTATCTCAATCAGATTAGTTTTTTTTGTCGAACAAACCCCCTGTCCTGCACTCATTACTTGCATTATTTGCATCTGTTTGAACATGTTACCCTGTACAAAAAATACCATTCACACTCTAAAAAAATCAGGCTCAGATCTCTCTACTATGAGCAAGACCAAAGTGCTTTTTACAGACACCAGGGACAAAACTGTAGACCTGCATATGGCTAAAAGACATTATATTAATGTAATATCAGAGTATATATTAATATGCAACGACAACATGTCTTTTCTGTTGTTATAGAGTATTTTACGCTTTCCCCATTTCATCAACACATTGTTCTAATAATGAATTGTTGTTTTAATTCTGATAATTAAAACTACAGATACTCTACTGTGTATCTAGTAAACATTAAGTCCCTCGTTTAAAAAGCGAACGTACAAGTACAACATATCTTTTCATACATTGAAAAGTTTAATGTTAAAGTTTCATTGATATTGTACAGGCTTCTAACGATGAGAAAAAAACTCCTCAAGCAAAGATCGTAAAACCTTGCTAGAATTAAATGCTGTACTTTATGGAGTAGAACCGAAGGCATGGAGTTAGAAACGCGTACGTTTGTCTTTGCAGATGAAATGTACTTTACAACTTTAGTTTTCCAGGAAAAATCCAACAGAACTCTATAATTCCAAAGGAATGATTAGTGTTAATCAAACGATTTCACACTCAAGCGGATTGCACTGTTGTTTAATGAACAATGTCTGGTGTGTTTAGTAGCAGATATACACCGGGGCTTTACTCTATCCCACTGTCATCCTGCTCTCGTGATTAGTATTTACTCACGGCACGCATCAGAGGAACAAACCCAACACTCACAGATTGTACACTGAGCTGTATAATCATGACAAGCTAAAAATAAGATGCCAATCGCCCGTTAATGTTTATCTACATGAGCTGCTGCTGCTGGAAAAATACCTGGAGGTCAGCCAAATAAAAAAACACAGACATTGATTTCAGTCTGGAGGCGTACGGGGCTTTTGTCTGACTGAAAACAAGCGATTAAACCCAAATCTCACAATACACACGTTCTCCTCTTGCAGGATTCGGAACGCTCAACTACAACATAAAAAACTCGTTCGTTTATTCATGCCCAGCACTTCCAAATGTTCAAATCAGAGCTTTTACTTTCCTTCTTATGATAAAAAATGCATATCCTCCAAGAAACCAATTTAATTCCTTTACAGTCATTCAGGCACTGCTAGATCAATGTAGCGATCAATGGCTGAGCTGCCTCGACTGCACCTGTGTGCCTCAACAGTACGCTCACAATTACCAACTGTGATTATTCACAAGAATTCCACAGATTTTTCATGGAAATGATGTGCAAATGCCTCGTTACATATCCAAACATTATTCATCACTGACTAAGGCCTGACCAGCGCAATAGAATAGCGTTTCATCCCAAAAGGTTTCGGAAGAGCGCCACAAGCAAAGCTCGTACACATGGCTTCAATAAATATTTCGGGCTGTTTTTGAAGTGCTCTAATCAACAGATTAACCGAATCTCCTCGAGTGGCCATTAATGAACAACATGAGCCCAATGATTCATTTACAACTAAAGCCAGGCTCTGAGCATGCCGTCACATTTGCATAACCCTTGAGGATGGAAGGAACGCAGGCCTGGGTGTGCATCCAGAATCTTTGGAGCTGCTGGTGAGGAAACTACAGGTGAGGTTTGAAGTGCACTTCAATGCTGAGCTTTGTGGACATCTGTTCAGACACGTCTTCTGTGCCAGAGCATTTGATGTTGGATAGTAACCTTCTGTTAGAGAACGTTTAGACGTTTTCAGTATAGAATCGTTCGAGCCAAGAAGCAAACTGAGCATGCTTACCAACCGAAAGCTGATATGAAGTGGCTTTTGTTGTTTTAAATCAATGTAATCAAACTGGAATTGGTTTTATTCTCACCATTAAGATACAGAGTGATATCTTAATCCTTAAAGAAAGTCTTAGAAATTTAGCAAAGAGCACACTAGACAGATATGAACACTGTACATGGACAGAACACGATGCCAACAAGTCGTTCAGTCTGATGTGTGAGCTCCCGTAGCCATCCATGGTTTTCCATTGAGATGCATTGTATCACGAAACTTCTGACCGACAATTCGGATCGGTGTGTAGAGGCCTTTAGTTCACTCTCTTGGTAACTCTTGATTGAAAAATGCCACAGCATTCCCTTCAAAGTGCCGCATGTTATCTCACTGAACTCTCTGCAACTTAATCCTTTAGTTGTTTTACCCGCTGGGTTTCTCTTTTTACTGTTGTTTTGTTTTCAGGGTGCTATGTCCTTGAGTAATTACATGTTTATCGACTGATTCATGTCATGACACATTATTTCACAGATTCTCCCTTAAATAGAATATACACAACCTTTAAAGGTCCAAGAGAGGTAAGATCAAGAATCATGATGCCTGTTTTTTTTTACAAAAAGCATTGGAAATATTTTGGTTGCACTACAAATTGAAATTAAATGGCAGTCAGGATTATCGTTATCACCCTAATACGAGCGCACCCTCGAATAGCTGATTGGGTACAGCTTGCTTTCTTGGAGCTGGCTCTACTATCGATATTTATCGTTATTTAATGTCCTGAAGAGATCTTTCCGGAGGGCAGTTTGACACAGGGGCACTTGCACAACTCTAAAGCTCACGCATTGTGCTTTATGAAAGGAGTTAGCATTTCCATCCCGCTCTGCACATATCGCTTGATCATTGATTGCTAATTTTGCCTTCAAGAGAGCATTGCCCTGCTAGATCTCATACATTGTTCTGGATGTCTGTTCAGTGGTTGCCAGATCTTCCTCGATCATGTCATGTCACATACTGTAGCAGGGCTAAATATAATCCAGACTAAATCCAGACAATACCCAATCTGAAATCTCTAGCAAGATATCAGATAGAAGTTTCCCTAAACACATCTATAGTCACTCTTTGTCATCGGAACGAAAGCTTCTTTGAATCAGATGCCCGAAGGGATCTTGTAAAAGAGTGTGCCTGTGTTTGCTATCTGGTTCCCTTGATAAGCATGCTGGGACTTTGAGCAGGTGGTCACCAGCGGTGGTGAGGCATTGCTTCATAACAGCCTGGCATCTCTCTCTCTCTCTCTCTCTCTCTCTCTCTCTAATTCTCTCTCTCTCCCAAGACTTATTTTAGAGTTTGAGATTGTTTCACATGGGACAGAGCTTGGTGACCATGTGTTCTAATCTGTATACATGACAAACATTTGAATATATGACAGTATCTCCCAATAAAAGCTCTTGTCTTAACACCAAAGGCTTTCATTCTGAGATTGTAGTTCTAAAAGTGCAATATAAACCACTTAGTTTCATATTTGGATGCTTCATACAAAAGGCACTTTCAAAAGTTGCAGTTTCAAAATTTACACGCCTCTTTCACAGTCTAGAATTCACAAGTAAAGGTAGCTTTTTGTACCTGGAAAGTCAACCGTCAATAAGGTACACCCCACATGGACAAATCAGCCAAGTATAGTTGAGTATTTCGGGTCAGTTCTAGGCCAAATCTATTACGGTATCAATACAACCCTGTGGAGCAGTTGTTATTGGTTGACTTTGTTTGCTCCAATAATATGTTTGTAAAAACTATCGTGATAACGCTTAGAGGAGTGGGAAAATTCTTTGTTTTAAAAATTCTAATGAAAATTCTAGCAGTAGCCAAAAGTGAATCATTTTTTATACTGTGAGTTTATATTAAATAGATAAATATAGATTCCCAAAATATTGAACGAAATATTCAACCAAAATGGTGTTACTTTTCATTTAATTTCTTTCTTATCTAAAAAAGTGCTAAAATAACAATAAAAAAGGGTTTCGTTTGTTAATTGTGAAAATCATTGAACTATTTTTGCAAATGGAGAAGTTAATTTTAAGCAATCCATCCATGCCGTACACAAAAAGTGTTGATCCTAGATGTCGTCACCTGCAATCACTCAACCGTAAACATCTTCACATGTGCTGGCGACATGCAAAATGGAGGAGAACAGAAAGACCGGGGAGCTTTGAATCTGCATTCTGAAGTTCAGGGACAATTCTAAAAGAATAACTTGTATTTTTTTTTTCTGAAACAGATTTACTCAGTTTAACTTTATTTAGAAGTCACCTGTGAAATAGGTAAACCAGTTTAAAAATAAAACAGTTTAATGAGAAACTTTTTGCACCAGCCATCTGCAAATTAAGTACAAATATCGAAATTGTAAATAAATTGTGAATCATTTTTGGAGGACCATGGTATTCATTTGTATTTTTTTTATTGAACGCCAGCACTTTTATATTTAAAGCTGTATTTGTCTCGCCTGTTATGAAATTTGATCAATTTGGGGCATTGATTAATCTAAAACGTGACATTTACTCCAACTGCAATGCAGTTTCAGCTGCACATTTTAGTGTCTGATACATTTAAAAAAACAGTTTCGTACAAAGTGAATAAATACTTTTAACTTAGACCTTAAAAAACTAAAAACACATTTAAATTTTCTGGCACCAACGGGAGTTCACACATCTGACTGAACGAGTGCTGCCAACGAAAGAGTTACGCACTGCCATATCGGATTAGGAAAACTTCATCTTTTGATGACGTGGCACTCATCACCAAATTTTCACAGCGACTTCACACAGGAAACAGGAAAGAAATGGCTCACCACAAATCCTGAAAAAAGCAGCATTGCATCAATATTGCCTCGACCCAAACGAAGAGCACTCAGCTGAAAATCCATGCGAAGATTCATGCGAATCTCAGTTTGGATCGGTGCGTAGAGAGGCCTTTAGCGGAGTAGACATATTCTTATGTCACAAATCAAACCAAAGTCAGAATCACGAAGAACCACAGGGCTGACTAAATGATAGAAATTAAGTTAATTATAAATATAGGCTAAAATATAGGATTTAATGCATTTATTTCTATATATTATGGCCCTTTTAGGTTATTTGGCCAATTTAAGAAGCTTGCCTCGACTTGATCTTGATTCAGCTCAAAGAACAATTTAACTGTAGGCTTGGATTGACAGTAGAAAAACCCTCCCCGTTGTAATCTTGTCCCCATGATGTCGCGTCCATGGGACACATAGATTATTTAGCTTTCAGCGAGCATCTGCCAGCAATGTAAATTGAGATGTCATAAAATATCTTTGGGAAAACATTTGCATTCCTCAGTAGCTATATTTGAGAAGAGCCGCCGGTATTCTTCCTCTGAGGATGGGGATAAACAGATGCCCATAATTCATGTGCTGACATGCAGGTGAGCCGGTCTGGGACGGATCCAAGGCTAGCTCGTGTCCGGCGGAGTGCTTGATCGATCGGGACGAGGAATAGAGATTGATCAGTTCCCACGGTGAGCACATTAACACTCTCCCCAGTGTGATTCCTGACCTGTGAAACCCGTGTCAGCCACCATAAAAACAACACGCGCCCCACTCAGAGGGTTTCGATGAATAACGGCTTCTTCTAATTAGCGATTAACTGGTGCAGCTTTCTCGTAAATTTTTACTGGATTGCAATGCTAGCTACATTTGAGATAAACAGATACATTTACTGAAACTGTAATGAGGTAAGAGCTGCTATATTATAAAGATGGCTAAAACAAAAGGAAACTCACACCCGCTGTGTTGTTCAGCTGCCAACACTCACATTTTACCTCAAGGACACTTTACAGTGTGCATCTACTCGACAACAACAGCTCCTTACAGTCTGCTGTTCATCAAAACACAACGACACTGCCTCGACTTATGAGTAAAGCAGTGCAAAAGCCATTCCGTCTTTGCTTTTTAGGTTCCGCAAGGGCTTTCTTGCACATTTATACTGAACAATGATTAATCTAATAAGCAATCAACATAAAGGGATATTCATTAAGTACTTTTTAAGGGTTTTAAAGTGTCACCAAACGGATGGAATTAGAAATGAGAACAAACGAAATCCAGAAATCGAAAACTCAAGTCATTTTTTAAGTCGTTCTTTCAAAAAAGAGTCACTTAAAGCTAAGAAGCCATCAACTAATTACCAAAAGCAGGCTGATCAATTATTTAGCTGAACATTAGGCTGCTAATACACACATAGTCGAGGGAGACACCCCCCCACCCCCACCCCAAGAGCCGTCCAGTCTCTTCACCAGTGAAAAATGCCAGTGCATGGCACCTCGAGCCCGGATCGATTGTGCTCCACGCCGTATTCAGAATTATCGCCGTATTTTTATTTGATTTTATTTCCCTGTGCAGTCCATCGCCCTCAATTCTGGGATTTATGGGGCTCTTTATTGGCGACGGCTGTCAATATTTATAGCTTTTGTGTGACGAACTGACAGACAACAGGAAATGACTCTTGATTGGCTCTGTTGGGAAATGGGTGCAGGTTCAGTATTATTGAGCTGGAGCTCATGCATCTGTCCGTCTGTCGCCTTCAGCTTCTGCGCTTATTGATGCAAAATGAGAACCAGATTCTTTTAAATGTTGGCTTTTTATTCATTTACGACAACCACTTAAAGAAGTTTACAATTGGTAGGGCAATCCCCCACTCCTCCCTTCCCATTTAAACACAGTCACCATCCAATGTAAAGAGTTACAACTTTGATCAAAATCTTTTTTGGGCGGAAACTGATAAAAGTTGGGTAAAATAGAATTGAATTTTAAAAAGTCTTTAGCTTGGAAAACCATCTCCTGAAATCTAGTGGCTACTTCTCTTCCTGCCTTAAAACTGTCCTAAAACCCTCCAAAAAACAGTGATTGGCATATTTTCTTTCTGTGGTTGTAAAATTTGAACCTGGTGCATTTAGAAAAAAAAAAATTTCAACCTATACCTTTGAAAAAACAAAAAACAAAAAAAACTATTAAAATCTCTATGAGGTAGACCATAATTTAAGAATTTAACCAGGATTGCCAAAGAACAATATGTAATATTTTGCCACTATAGGTCGCAGTTCCAAAACGTAGAGATACAAAAAAGTACAGGATACTGATAAAGAAATTTAAGGTAAAATTATGTCTATATACTTAAAACATAGTTCTTTGCATGAAATTAGCTGTTGATGTCTTCACAATAGCTAAAATTCTGTTTGTGGAAAAAATGCGATGCTGCAGGTAGTTTATAAAAACATGAGGTTCATTGCAAATCTTGACTTCAATCAGAGCACAAACTCGAAGTGATGGACGACACACAAGTAGAGGATGTGAGCACAACTCAGCATAATGAAGTTCGGTACAGTCACCATTAGCAAAAAGTACAACCTTGAGCTGCGTGTGCAGTTTTTTATTGTCCCTCCTGCATCAAGTGACTGAGTACTGGAGTTCCTATTGCATAAAAACAGGAAATAACTATTTTCTTTACTTAATTATGTTTGATTTGAGTACTTTACGTAAATTGCTTATGGTTTTTAAGCATTTAACCAATTTTTAGCTAGCTATTTAAAGAAGTTAAATGACCAACTCAGGGCTACTATAAGTTTGTAATTGGTACTACTGATGGTACCCTGGAATTCAGTTAATATTGAGCTCTGTGATTGTTTATTTTTTACGGTGAATGTTCACCACTCATTTCATTGGTGGAATGAGGCTAAGAATTCCGCATCTGATCACATCTTTTTGGAATTAACCAAAAACTGTTTAGTATGTGTGTGAACTCACCAATGCAACTTCTTACAACTACTTAACTACAGTTTTTATGTTTGAACAAAGCTCTTTTTCAAGTGACCATGTGCTATTAAAAAGGATTCCATTACATGGGTCTGGTGCCAAAGTAACGTCTGCAGAGCAGCTCACACGGCGGTTGAGGCCTGCGTGAAGCATTACTGAAGCTTTCCTTCCCAGCAGAGCCACCGGTCAGCCCTGCCATCTCACCGCTATAGCGCAAAGCTGTCAAGTTTTAAAAGCGCTGTCAGCACATCAGTCGCTCGAGCGTTTGTCTGCTGCCAAGCTGAAATATTTTCCTCTCCTGTCGTTCAGAAACGGTGAATGCTACCTTTCATCTTCGTCAGTGCGTCGGGAGGAAGAAGGAATGTCATTACACAAACTATTCTGAACGTTCGCGTCGTTGATGTCATGCATTTGGAAATGCTTAAATCGACATCTTAACTGTGGCAGAACTACGAAATAAAAGACATAAAGTGCTTTAACGAACAGGTGGCTTTGTCTTTCTCCAGCGAACGCTCGTGACGCCCAACGGGAGCAAATCCATTGACACGGTACAGTTAAATATAAGTGTAAGCCTAGCCTGCTCCTTCCTTATCTATTGTCTTTGAGAGCTTTCAGCGCGTTTGGAATAGACAGCTGTAAATAAAGAGCAAAAATAGACATCATAGACAACTGCTGACAGAGAGCGGACACCGAAACCTCACGCCTGCTCATTACAACAAGTTCATTAAACACTGAAAGAGAAGACCGCGGCAGATTTGGACGAACGAAGCAAACCATAATTGAAACAAAAACTAAAACGTTGGATTACTCTTGGGTTTCTCTTGGTTTAAAACAGATCAATCAAACTTAAAATACAGGTGAGATACTTGATCTACTGCTAAACCCCACCCCAAGTTTCCAACAGCAGGTATCTGCCAATCATAGTTAAATAAATGCATAATTGAATTCAGACTAAAGGCCTTTACACATCAGATTTGTGTATTTAATGTGCGTTTTAATTGCAAACATTAATATATTTCGAAACAATACCTGTTAGGTAGCTCTTGTACTTCAACAATGTAATTTTGTGGTGCAAAAAGGAGTAAAATATTGTTTGAACTCCTATGTAGATTTTCCCTGCCATTGCAGGCGACTGAAACATGTCTGGCCAATCACAATGCAGCTTGTTGCTAAGCTATGCAACTCGTAAACATTCTGGTAGAACGGTGAATGGTGGAATGGCAGCACTACTGAAAACGTTGTAGCATTGTGTCAAAATTATTTTCTGGGGAAAAAAAAGAAAGCATTTGGGAGTTAACTTTCTATTTTGTGTTATCTTTTTAGCGTGTATCAAAAAAAACAAACCTTTTTTATTTAGACTGTTCCAGGTGCCACAAATTTAATTCTGGTCTTCACACAGTGTTCGAAGCAGATTTTAAAGAAAATCAATTTGAATGGTTTATACACAAGCATGATTTTATTGTTGACTACAATATTTTGGAAAAAAGCAACTATATGCAGCGATGAGATCAAATCAGCAGGAGCATAATGCATGGTGAATATGTTGCTTGACTTGATCAGAAATCTTCATTCAGCCTCTTTGGAGCAGATTGTCTACAGTCCTCTGATTGAGGTGTTTTGGGGCTTCCCAAACACCCCGCATGACCAATAAAAAAGGCTTTTACCTTAATCACTATGAGATTATATCAAACATGTGTTCCTTTTCCATGGTGAGGAGAAAGAAAAATGAACACTTCTGTACATTTCTACTTCTTTTTCCTCCATTTGAGAGGAATGGAAGTCTATCAGCTCTTCTGCAGAATCTCGGAGTTCATGACAGGCTTTTATCCCTCATCAAAGCAACAAGTGGATGAACAGACTCTTCCCCGACTGCTCAGAAGCACTCCCCAGGGTTTCCCACGGGCCCTGAGGGGAACCCGGATCCTAAATCTCTCCTTTTAACAAGTGTGCACACTTCCTTCCTTCGCCCGGTCAGGTCTTGAGGGGGCAAGACGCATTTTCAGGTGAAGGTGACCTCAGCTGTCATATAGGAAGTGCTATAAGCAGTGGCCCATGAAAGAGGCCTGTGGATGCTGTGTTTTAAGGGCTGGGATCTGATTGCTTGCATTATAAACAATGTTAGGATCTCGGGACGCGGGTCATGCAAGCCATCTTCTCACCTTGGATCAAGTCAATACAAATTATTGTTTAAAAAATTGATAAAAGGATTCAAGAATCAAATTCATTTTTCATTCAGTTTCTTTCATCAGTTTTTTTTTTCTTATCTTTATCTTCAGGGTAATTTAATATATAAAGTTTAGAACATAATAAAGTTCAAGTATATTAGTGGTAGTGGTATTGGTGACACCCTTTACCTCATCAAAAACAAGTGTCCTGGTCAGTTGTTGGGTGAAAAGGACAATTGCTCATTTGTGGTGGGCGGGATCCAATGGTTTGTGATGTCACAAACTTGAAAATCTGACAGTGATAGCTTGTTGGCTTCAATATAATGGTTGAAATATCCAGAGTCTAAGGGGCACTTCAAAAATCTTGAGGAAAACTAGATTAATTACTTAATATCTTCAATACAAAATAGTGGGAAGTAATAAAATTTTAAACAGGATAGTATAATTTTTGTAATAAAATTAGCACTAAAATTAATAAAATTTTGTCAATCGAATAAAAAAAAAAAAAACTAATTAATCGCAAAATTTATTGAAGTTAATCGTGCATAATCAATAACCTCCAAATTAAATGTTGGTTTGAAACCCATATTTATTATAGTTTTTGATCACAAAAACAAGACATATAAACAAAAAAGTAAACATAAAAGAATCTTGTATGGAAAATCTGAATAACATAAGACTTCACCAAAGGAGGAGGAATAAACTGAACAAAATGAACGAATGACCAGGCTTTGAAAATACAAAAAAAATACATACATGGGGAAACTTTAAAAGGGGTGAAAAGGCAGACAAAAAGTCCTTCCTTGGTCTTATCCATACTTCTTTGCACGTTGAACACATGGAAAAACAAAAAAATGTAAAAAAAAATTTTTTTTAACGAGTTTCAAACAAATTGCATGCGTTAATGCGCTAATTTTGACAGCACAAGATTTTGTGCCAGGAAAAACCTCCATCATTAAATGTGCCCTTAACATTTGCGGTAAAGCTAGAAGAAGGTACCAAGAAGGTAAAAGTATGTTGAAACACCATTCATTTGTTTTTATTTTCTATATTTCTCTCATGGAAAACAAAATATTGTAAAAAGTGTAAAAAAATTTTGGAACATGTGTCTGGAAAGGCACCAACACCCGATAAAATGGGATCGAATTGAAGATTCCTTTCAAAAAAGGAGTAATCCACTTGACTTTTTTTTACCAAAAATGTTGAAGCACTTGCTGAACAGACTCACACTTGAAACTTTTATGTTCGAGCATTATTTCTAAATGTCGAGTCTCATCTCCAATAAGCTTGCAACCCCAAATCCAGCTGAACTTAGGGTAGGTATGAATTTTTCTAGCACCTTCAGGGGCAAAATACTGAACTTTGCCAATTCAAAATTTATGAAGTGCCAAAACACTGCATTCTTCTAGAATTCAAGACAAGACAAAGAGCCTTTGACTATTTGTGCATTATTTATAAATGAAAAAAGGCCTTTGAGGACGTTCTCCTGCCGCCATCTCTTCAGAACTAACAGACCACTGTAAACACTCTCAAACACGAGAGAAATATGCTTTACGAAATCTCACATGCTATCGCCGATTGTGGCTGCCGTGCTGCCATGGGATATCATCTATCAGTGGACAAATGCAGAGATGAGAACGCTGCTTCTCAAATGAAATAATATATCTTTGAAAGCCTACGCCTGCACTAGGCCCAAAGCCCATATATCAAGTCTGCGTAGCTGGTGGATCCGGTCCAGGGGCCATTAACCTCCCACCTGTTTCCCCCCCTGTCCTTCAGCATACACCCCTGCCCTTGATGTCGCTTCTGGGGCTTGTTCCCCTCATCCCGATCCCTTCCCTCCCCCAAGCCGATGTAAAACGGAGTAATTCCGATTCGCTGGACCAGGGACATGGTTACAAATCTGGGGCACGCGAGGCTGTTTATCTTGACCTCAGGCCGCTTGCAAGTCACAGAGAGGCCAGGAGACGCCAGCAAGCCTCCGCTGAGGGGAAATAAATCCCGGGGGCAGTCCACAGATCACCGCCGCAACGCCTTATTAATTTCTGCAGATGCGACTGACTCGGAAATTACTGTCTCTGACCTGCACCTTTGAAATTGGGTTGGCAAAAAAGGAAAGAGATGGAAAATTTCATTGAATCTAGCATGATTTATGTTAAACAGTAAAACTTCATCCCGAAATGTTTTCAATAGCTACATATCGTTGACAAATGTCTGAATTTATAGAATTCCACTCTAAGTGCCAATGGAAGGGATGGTCATCCCCGGAGCGTTCAATCTCTCTCTCCTCACAGCTGCTTTTTCAATAAGCATGAGGCTCACGGCTGGGTGCAGGCTGGAGAACAAGGCCCTAATACAGTGCTGCTTAACTTAATGGCAGGCCTGGTATTGCCATTCAATTCATAGTCGAGATAGAGATAGAGAGAGAGAGAGAGAGAGAGAGAGAGAGAGAGACAGAAAAAGTGCCTAAGAGTCCCAGAGCACCCGTGAAAGTATAAAAATAAATATCAGCGCCACATGTCAGGGTATTGTAAGTTTTGCACGGTTGACTTTTATCAGCTTTGAGGACTAAATTTAAGGCAGTACATTTGTGCCACTCAAGTGCATTGTGTTCGGGACAGCGATGGTAAACGAATGTGGAAACCTTTCGAGAATTATTAAACGTGTTGTGAATCTGTTTTAATGGCATTGTGCGCTGAGGAAAAGCTCTGCGCTTGCATCCTATGGCTTAAACAATAGCCTATCGTCGACAATGAAAGGGTGATCTCTCTGTGGACGTGAATCACTCTCCACATTCTGGGCCGGGCAGTGAATGACAAGAGTCAGGGGAGGACAGGCACGCCAACCAGCTTCAGAGCAGCTCGTATTGTCAGTGCTGACACTGGGAGGCTTGCATCTGTTTCCCCCAGCACCCGCAAAACTTGACTCCCACCCTTAGAATGACAAACCAGCCAGACGATGTGGATGTTACTGGCACGCACTGAAGCATTTTTAGCACAAGAGGCTGCAAGTGCAATTTTGTTGGATGTAATCCATTACTATTGGCGAGTCCCTAGCTTAGTGTGGCTTTGCTCTACACTCAACCGTTCGACTTTGTGTTTCCAAAGACTTCCTTTACCTGGCTTAGTTTTATTGACAACTCACTCCACTGCATCATTAAAGCTCCACTCGGTAACATACAAACCAAAAGTTTGGTGAGCCAATCGGTGAGCTCAACAACTGACCAGTCAGAGATCATCACAATGTTGTCATGTTTTACTTTCCAATGAGAGAAAAGTGGCTCCTTCGCTTGTTTTGGCGTGCTTTTAGAACCTCTTCCAAGTGAGTAAAAAAGAAACACAAAGGGTACAGAACACCATCCTCAAAAAGTGCACCAAGTCAAGACATTACAAAACAGAATTTAGTTTGTCATATTTAGAATGCTTAACTTCAGGGCATTAAATGTGTTTATTTAAACTATAGCATCTTTTTGATCCTCAGCAAAACCTTTTTAAGGTTAAAATTTCTCAAATTTAATGAACATGAGCAACAAACATGGATAACATCTTATTATTATATTAATCTTATCCCACAATTTGCTTCTACAGTAATATCTGTACTATAAACTTTTGAATATTTGGCAACCTAACCCTAATCTAAACTCAGAATCCAAACAAAAACACACATTAATTATGTTCAAAAACCAGAAATAATTGTAAACTACTTTAAAGTGATTTGCTGGAAACTTTGAGCGACTTTTGTGACACAGAAGGATTAAGAGACACATTTCGAAGCTGCTCAAACTCACAACAGGCAATAACGTTACTCTAGCTGTGTTTTCTAACAGTATCCTCACGATGTTTAAAAGAGTGTTTGAGGGACAGAAAAAGATTTTCAAGCACAACAGTAGATTAACTTTTAGACTTAAAGCATGGTTTTCCCTTATATTATAGGATTTTTATAACCTCCACCAGTGCACTCCCTAATAAAAAGAAGTCCTTTAAAGAAAGTTAATACAAAAGAACAAAAAACGATAGATAAATATAACTTATATTTAATAGAATTCTCTTAATTTTGAAATCCAGTTGCATCTCAAGTATGGAATTAATTATGTTTTGATAATATACTAGCGACGTTGTTTTGAATAAACCTCCAGCACTTACTTCTGTAGCGGGATCTTGAAAAACGGCACCCTTTCAACTAAATCACTGGAGATCACTGGTGAGAAAAAAAACCTCTGAAACACTTGTACATCTGGTTTTGAGCCAAGAATTTGTCATACACTATCATACCATAATTAATAAAATCGTACTGGCCAATGAGTGCGAACATCATGGGAGATTTGTGTTACAATTACAAGCACAAATTTATGCTGAGAGCGTAATCCAAACTCCAAGATGCATTTTTTTTCTTTGTTATCAATTTCATTTTATTGCCACAAGATTCATTTTATACTCAAGCAGCTCAAACATAGCTCAATAAAATCCCAGTTAGAATAATGCTACTTGCTTGTAGCTATCTCACACAACATCTCCAGTTGTTGGCTGAATAAACAAATGCACATTTACATTCTTGACACTACCTTACCGGTCATGTAAACAAAGCTCCGTTTTAATTTTGCAAATGAGACCTCTAGTGGTAAAATATTAAGCAGCGTATTTAAAAAATTAAGTCGTTTATTGTCTCAAGCTTCAGAGTTAAATTTCAACTAAAGCTGTTCTTACTGACAAATGTCATGTTTGTGGTGATTTCAAAGTTTTCCATCTCTTCCTCGTTTCCTTTAATTCAACCGTCATTGGAATGTTCCTCTCTGTGTATGAATACAATAGTGAGCTCTCTTTAGAGATCCCTTCATGAGCAAATATTTATGAGAGCTGTAACAGAAGTCTAACTTATGGAAACTAAATCTTTAAACACTTGGCAGAGGCTTCACACCAGGCTCTATTACGAGAGAAATTCTTTTGTTCTTACAAGGCTAATAATAGCATTGTAAATGTAGATATATTTATAGCCAGCTCACCAACCTCAGTCAAGCCTTATATTCACTTATTAGTTCCTCTATTTAATAAAAGCTACCCACAGCTGTGTATTTAGCTTGCTAGCAAAACTATCCACATATTTAATTAAAAACACAAATATAGTTATATCAGAGATACATAATTATAACTAAATAGATAACTAAGCTCCACAAACAGGTGTTAAGCTACAGTAGCATATTCTAGCAATGACTGTTTACACAGGTGCTGCCCTAAAAGCATACAAACAGCTACCATAGCATTGCTAATGTGACTGCAATGGATCAGTGTTTTAACTGGTTAGTTACTGTGCTACTGATGATTGGTTACTGTGTTATAAATGGTTCAATAACCAACAACAACCCAATAACTAACAATCAATAACAACGTAATTAACTGTCAATGACCCAATAACTTACCATCAATAACACAGTCACTATCCAGTAACTAAACATCAATAACAAAGTAACTAACCACCAATACCACGATAACTAACAATCAATAACACAATAATTAAACATCAATAACTCAGTAACTAGCTGTCAATAACCAAATAACTAACCATCAATAACACGGTCACAACCCAATAACTAAACATCAACAACACAGTAACTAACCATCAATACCATAATAACTATCAATAGCACAAAAAATAAACATCAATAACTCAGTAACTAACTGTCAACAACCCAATAACTAACCATCAATAACACAGTAACTATCCAGTAACTAAACATCAATAACACAGTAACTAACCACCAATACCACGATAACTAACAATCAATAACACAATAATTAAACATCAATAACTCAGTAACTAATTGTCAACAACCCAATAACTTACCATCAATAACACAGTCACTATCCAGTAACTAAACATCAATAACACAGTAACTAACCACCAATACCACGATAACTAACAATCAATAACACAATAATTAAACATCAATAACTCAGTAACTAGCTGTCAATAACCAAAAAGCTAACCATCAATAACACGGTCACAACCCAATAACTAAACATCAACAACACAGTAACTAACCATCAATACCATAATAACTATCAATAGCACAAAAATTAAACATCAATAACTCAGTAACTAACTGTCAATAACCAAATAACTAACCATCAATAAAACGGTCACTATCCAGTAACTAAACATCAACAACACAGTAACTAACCATCAATACCATAATAACTATCAATAGCACAAAAATTAAACATCAATAACTCAGTAACTAACTGTCAATAACCAAATAACTAACCATCAATAACATGGTCACAACCCAATAACTAAACATCAACAACACAGTAACTAACCATCAATATCATAATAACTATCAATAGCACAAAAATTAAACATCAGTAACTCAGTAACTAACTGTCAACAACCCAATAACTAAACATCAACAACACAGTAACTAACCATCAATACCATAATAACTATCAATAGCACAAAAATTAAACATCAATAACTCAGTAACTAAATGTCAACAACCCAATAACTAAACATCAACAACACAGTAACTAACCATCAATACCATAATAACTATCAATAGCACAAAAATTAAACATCAATAACTCAGTAACTAAATGTCAACAACCCAATAACTAACCATCAATAACACAGTAACTAACCATCAACCCAAAAACTAACCATCAATAACACAGTAACTAACTGTCATTGACCTAATAACTAACCATTAATAAAACAGTCACTACCCAGTAACTAAACATCAATAACACAGTAACTAACCACCAATACCACAATAAATAACAAATCAATAGCACAATAATTAAACATCAATAACTCACTAACTAACTGTCAACAACCCTATAACTAACCATCAATAACACAATAACTAAATATTAATAACACAGTAACTAACAATTTATAACACAGTAACTAACAATCAACAACACAATAACTAAACATCAATAACACAGCAACTAACCAGAAATAGCACAGTAAATAATCTATTTTAATTATGATTTTTTATATTTTTTTCGCCAAATATCTGATGTATAGCTCTTATTTGTTGCAGCTCTAACTGCGCTCTCCACAGATTAAGCTTATTAAAAGCACAACGTTACGTGGGATAAGCTCAATCAGCATCACAAAGCTCCGTGGGTAACAATAGCTGCACAAGTGTTCATTAATTAGAGTCAGGAGTGGGTTCAGACTATCTAGTGCTACCTTTTTGTTTGTGGATTTCCTTTTGGTTTGATTTAGCGAGGGCTTATGAGAGCTGCGCTAATTACAACTCCACTGTATTGCTACGACTGCTAATGTCAAACTCTCAGCTACGCCCTAGTCTCTTTTAACAACTATTGAACAAAACAATTATCCAGGGCGAGAAAGTAGACGTAACATCAAGGGAAAGCTACTCCACCGCAGCGAAAGGTGAAGTGCAAACACAATTAAAGGTAAATGATACAGACAGCAATTAGCCTAACGCAAATGCTAATCCATGCTAAAGTGGGAATACAGCGCCTGAGCTAAAGAGCACCAGAATAGATAATAAAGCTCTATAGGGTTTAACAATCCTCTTTCAAACAAGAGCATAAAATGAAATAATGAAGTAGTTTTTGAGCAGAATGTTGAGCACACATACAAAGAAAGGATCTGACAAAGATTAGTTGATACACAACAACAAACTCCTATCAGTCTCTGAAATGTAGACCAATAACGCAACACAAGTATTTCCAAACTAAACAATATTTGCAATAACATCAGATTACATTTCAAGTACACACTTGGTCAATCCTTGGAGTAAATGAATTATAGAACATCTCATGAGCTATTGAACTTGATGAGAGGAAAACAATGAGAGCACAACATGAATGATTTGAATTGGGTGCTGTCAGATTTTCCCGGCAGCATATCAAAACATGTCATGTGTGGGTAAAATACAGCTAGCTCACTCCAAAATCTTTCACATAGGCAGACGAGTTACTAAAACACTCACATTCTTCACGAACCCATCAATATTTCTGTCAAGCAGACGTGTATTGTGAAAAACAAAACAGCTTAAAACGAGAAAATAAAAAATGAACCAACACTAGGTTGATTTCTTCGGCTGATGTTGTAAACAGTCAATAATTGATCACTTGACATCATTTGAAACACTAACGCAAACACAATCCATTTTTCAGGAGACTACATCATAATTTATAGAAAACTCTGAAGCAATTTGCTGCCCAGTCACAACCTTTTGTTTCGGTCAATTTGCAAAGATGAATATGAGCACAATGTCAAGCTTAATATTGGGGATTAGTAAAAATTCAAGTTTTTTTTTACCTCGTTTTGACCTCGTCTTTGTTTTTTAGGAATTACAAATAAAAAAATGTTTTGATGAATTTTTATTTTGTCTCAACACTTTTGGTTTTTATTAAATAACATGAAAACTGTTCTTTCTCAATTTTCAAAAAAGAAGACAAAATTAAAAAAAAAAATTTATTGTGCATTTTCAGGTTTGTTGTGGATTTATTGTGTAAACATCATTGTTATGCAGTTTTGGCACTGGCAAAAAAAACACCACTCACTGTCCACTTTTGCTTCATGACAGTTACTGGGTGTTTGATAAGGCCCTATTATGCTTTCAGTTGTGGCTTGGGGGTAATTGACTGGTGATCTGGTGATCAGAAGGTCAGTGATTCCAGCAGGAGTTGAAGGAAGGGTGAGTGATAAAATCTACCACAGCCAAAACAGTGGTGACATTGAGCACGGCCCCAGTTACCCTGACTGCTTCCCATGCTGCTGCTCACATTGTGTTTGTTCGCTGCCGTGTGTGAAATGCAGCACAAATTAAATAGCTGGGCTATTTGGGCTAAAATCAAAATCTTGATTAATTGAACATTTTAACTCAATTAAGATTAAAGATTAAAATTTATTTTTCCCCCTCATGACAAGTTTTGTACAGTAAATATGCTCATATATTAAAAGTGAGAGCTTTTAAAATGAACGATGCAATAATGGATACTAGTAATTGAAGGAAACGGAGCGGGGTCACGTGACTACGCGGTAGCCCTTTCAAAAGGAATGTAATTGACTTGGTAAAACTCGATCGATTATAGGGTCTGAATGTCGATTACTTTTTGAGTAACCGTCCATCCCTAAAAAATTATGATGTGTAGGATCACTCCATACCTTACCACTTTCACATCTCTGAAACATTTATGTTGGGTACAATTTAAATGTTTTGTACTAGGCGTGTAACGAAGATTCCACACCTCTGGTCATGAAACCCACACGCCACTGGACTAAGCGGGGTGAAGGCACCCTGGAGTACTCCCAGCGCACTACCTGCGCTGCCTTGCACAGTGTCAGTGTGTCCGTGTCTCTCTTGCCAACCCGTGACAATAGATAAATTTGATCAAGACTCCATAAGGTTTAAAATGAAACATTTCATATCTAACATATATGCGAAGATCAAATTTTACCCTTTGTGCAGTCTCACATTGTAACTAAAATTACAAAAGCATCACATACCTTTAGTTCCCGAAAGAAGATGCTGCTTCTAGCCCATTCTACAATGGAGAACAGCGTCTGGTCGGCCATCTTGCACATGAGACCAAATGTGTTGAGTTTTTCGTGCTTGCCTCGGCTGGCCTGCTCCTGCTGCAGGTATGCCAGGATTTTCGCTTGCACTTGGGGCTCATCTGGTTCACACTTAAGGAGCTCCATCACTAGGTGTGGGAAGGAGGGCGGCGATCCGCCTGTGTAAGCTTCAACATACGGGTAGCCCATTAAGGACTCTGGCGAGCTTGTGTAGGGGTCGGGATACTCTGACTTGATGGTGCGACTCTGGAAGTGACCATACGGCTGATAGCCCTGCAGTCCTCCAGCATGAGGCGGCATAGCCATGCTGACTGGTGAGGTAACAAAGGGGCTGCGGTCAAAGTCTGCAGGTGGAAGGCCTGCGGCAGAGGAGCTATGGTGGTGGTGGTGGTGATGGTGGTGATGATGGTGACTCAGTGGAAGCCCCTTGGAGGCTGAATGGATGTTCTGAATGGCCGAGGTAATCGTGAGGTCTGCTGGGACAGTTTGCATGGCTTGAGTCATGGCCTCTAACTTGAGTCCATTGGCCCTGATCAAGGCTTTCTTCTGTTGCTTGAGTGCCCGGTCTCGTTTGTACATGGGGCCAAACTTGTTGCGACCTCCCCTCATTCGGTCAGCTCTCACAGCTTATGAAAAGCAAAGCATAAAACAAGTTAATAATCCACTAATGATGATCTCAAAAAAGGTCAACAGGGTGCCTCTAGTGAAATAAATGAGAAGATATACTCATTATAGGTCAAAGATATGCATCAAACATCCAAATGCTCAAACGCCCGATAGAATGGGTTACAGAAATTGACTTTGGTTTCTACCACATTTTTCCTTTCAGGGACTTCATTTGGCAACATTGTTCATGATCTGCTTACACCGTGGACAATTTTATAATCAAATTGTGGATATTTAGGATTGTGAATCTGCAAAAACTGTAGAAAAAATAACAGTATCATTTAGGATTTATCATTTTGGTACTCTCACTAGTTCTCGAAAACATAGGAAGTTCAAGGAGTTGCCAACTAACAAAACCAACATTTGACCAATTTTTAACCAATGATCTTTAGTCTTTAAACTTATGTTATGTTTTATTTGTAAAAATGAAATCCTTCAACAAAAAAAACCCTGTTTACATTTGGTACTGAGTTGGATCACATGACAAGCTTACACAGAACTTTTAAAAACATACTCCCGCAAGCAATTTAAATATCGTGCAGCTCCCAGATTTCAAAATTGTAGCGTCTGAATTTCCAGTAGTGGCAAACAGTCTTCGTCCTACTCAGCTTCATTTTTTTACGAGCGATTTTTACAAGCAGTAATGTTGGTGTGTGTTTCCACTCATGTGACCCTAGGCGAACTCAGCATAATCGAGAAATTTAGAGAGAAATGGTGCTAATGATTCAATATTAAACTGAAGTGAGGCAAAGTCAAGCCATCTAGATCATCATTATGGCAAATAAAATGAAGAGAGTGCCATTGCCCGGAAGCGACTCTGATCTCCGCCAAAGGGCAGTAGACTCCACTTTCGTCTGCTGGGTCCCATCTTAATTATTTATGCTTAATTATTATTTTTATGCCCCATGCTGTCAGCAAGTGGATGATAGTGGGTTCAACTGCATGTTAAACACATACAGAATCAGGTGCTTTGTGGATGCACTGGGAACTTGACCGTGCTCGTTAGAGCCTAAAATCTCAGAAATGCTAAAATCTTAAAAATTAAACAATTAAAATAGAACCCTTGGTCCCGAAGCTGCCTTGGGAGTGATTTTAATGGTCCTTGTCACAGCGGTGCGTGTTTGTGTGTGAGTGGATGTCACCACGTGTGTGATCTGATTGAACTGGTTAGAGTTGGAAGCGACGTGTTGCCACACCAATCCCGCTGACACTTCTTGTAACATTTAAAAGGGATTCCAGAGCTGCTTAGTGGGAGATTTTGGGGGGGTTTAAAACACTTTTCAGTTAGAAAAGAACACTGTAGTGGGTTTAACCATTAATGATTCCTGAGCAACAGGGTAATTAATGAGCTAGAAACTAATAGTCTGCTCTTATGGGAAATCACAATTAGACCTGCGACTCAGATCATGAATACATGCCGTACCCCCATGTGCGCTTACGCTCTCTGTCTGAAACCATCCCCCTCTTCTTTTTGTCTTCTGAGGATTTTTCCTCACATCGTTTAATTAAACGAGGTTATTTACATGCATGCCATACTGATGTTTTGCAATTAGACAAGGGATTTGTGTGTGCATTTCTGGCTGTGTTTAAAACCATTGCTGAACTGGTGGATACAATGCACAGTGAGCACATTTTCTGCATATATTCTAAAACAACATGCAATACATTCAATATATAGCTGGCGACATTCAGCACAATTCTTCCATATTGTCATATACACACTATTCAAAGATCCCCAAGATATTCTTTAATTACTTTAGATGTTCCAGTCCCTTCATACGAAAGAATGGGCCTCGCTCAGGAGCTCGGTTAATTCACGGATGGTACCAAGATAGAAATGTTAACAAAGTGGAAGTGATTACTAAAAGACAGCATGAAATGGCAAAGAAGCATCAGTAGATTCTGAGGTCATGTAATAGAAAATGGTAATATCTCTTTAATATTAGCGTTTCTTGAGGACGCAATTTATTTCAGTTTAATCACAGAAACAAAACCATATCTTAAATCGATCAATACAATCAATCACTACATTAAACCCATTACTCTCCAAGGAAGAGTTATGCACTGGTACAGACTGTACTGTTTGGTGCATGGGGGATTATTATGTGGTGTTGTTTTTCAAGATCACGAAAGAGATTGTGAACAATTTTATGCTCTCTTCTTTGTGGGAACAGTTTGGCGGGTTGCCCCTTCTGTTCCATTATGCCATGGGTCCTGACCTAGAACACCTTTCAGATGAAGTAGAGAAAATCCCGTGACGACTTGTGTGATCATCAGTTTGATCTCACACGTCTTCGTCTGAACAAATATTTGAAGTTCGTACAATCCTTTCCATGTTCGTCCTAGACACTTTAGAGTAGAACCAGACCTAGATACTTTTGTGTGCCTTTCTTTTGTGTACTTTGCTGGTGTTGGAATCAGGAACATATAAATGTCATATAAATTTAGTAAGTCGTGTTCAATTATTTTTATCAGAATAACTCACAATTTGGTGCTTTTCTGTTTTATTGCTAGCTTTGTCACTCAGTGAAAGTAGCAATAAAATAAATGGCCATTTTAGGACACGGACAGTAACCTTGGATTACATCAACCTGTTGCTGGCGACACCGCATAATAATGACCATGTGATGCCACAAATGTATTAACCCTATTTCACACTACACTCTTTCTTTAGGAATGGAATACCTTCTTACATATTTTCTCTATTTAAATAGCTTTCTTCAACTATGCATGAAAATTCCTGAAGACACTCTGATCATTTTATTTCTAAATATATAATTTAAATCGTTTTCAAAAATATTAGATTATATACCTTTTTACTATTAAAAATGATTTACAGCTTTACTTTTAAAAGAACTTTACCCAGAAACAATGGATGCAAGTGCTGTACAATAATATGGTGAACAGAATAAATAGATAAAATAATAATAATAAAAGCATTTTAGTGTGAAAAGCGAATGGGTTCAAGACAGATAATTAGGCGTCGAGTGCATTTACTGTACAAGGGAACAGAACCAAGGTATCTGTGTATTGTATAGATAGCTCGGTGTGTAGTAGCCCTCTCCCTCTATGGAAACTGTGTGAGCATGTCTGCGTGTGAGAGTGCATCGGTTATAAAACCACTTTAAGAGTTACTTGCTGAAAGCTATTGCCTTGGCGATAAAAGCAGTTGCCTGATCTAATTCCTTGAATTGGCCATGTATAGTAGTTGTTTGTTTGCGCGTGATGTGCGTCTCTGTAGATGAGGCCTGTCTGGGCAGACTGCTTATTGTCTGATTTATGAGCGTTTAATATACAGGAATATTAAGCGTTGCTTGGGTGAGAATCCCTGTCCTATCACAAGCATATGAATGCCTCCCCTGGCCGTCTCCTGACACACAGTTTGTCATGTCCGCCCGAGCTCTACTCTGAAGCGCACACATGAATAGCTATGATACCTATGCATAAGTAATGGAAGAGCCCACGGCCTGGCAAAGTCGGCCAAAAAATGACAAAGTATGTAATGTAAACTATGGAACACGTTTTGAATATCCACAGCGAAGCCGTAGCGTCAGATTCATCAAGGTCTTTAATATGGATAACAGACGTTTGATGGAATCAAAACTATTTTCTGCTCCACTGTGCACAACATTGCACTCGAGTGGAATGAATAAATGCACCAGTGAGGCTGCGGAGCTTCCTCAGGACTGATTATAAAGAGGTAAACACGATCAGAATCCCTGGCTTAATCTGTAAGCAAGCCACAAATATACAAATGAAGATAATGGGAGGCCTTCCTGGGAAGACACAACAGTCTCCTGTGATTTTTCAAGAAGGTTAAAAGCGCAGTGTTTTCTTATCTGGATTGATAATGGAGCTTCCACGGAGACACAGAAGGCCACTTGTCTGTGTCACACTGATATGGATGTTTTGTTTCACTACTTGTTCAATTATAGAGTGTTGCGTTCAAATCTGTTTGCTGAAAGCTTCTGATAAAATGCTTGAAAGGATGTTTTCTCTCTCTTTCTCTCTCTCCAGCAATAGAATTGTGGAACCCTGGAGTAATAAAGTAGCACTGGGCATTTTTAAATTCTTCATTTTCAGTCAAAATTAAGTCTTAAGCTGCATGTATATCTATATTTTGATCGATCTATATAGATCAAGCTTACACAGCATTATCTGATATCTATCATACTATATATCTATATTTTTATTATAAAGCATTTCATCAGCTTTTATCATTGTTTTGAAATGAAACAACTTCAATATTTCGTTTTTTTAATCAGATACCGTTTTTTTTGTTCTTATCTAAAACTATAACAGATTGTTTGATATGGTGCAATTAGTAAGCGACAAATAAGCAACATTTTAAAAATGAAAAAACAGAAATGAATCAAGAGCTCTGAGCCTTGGTCAAATCAAAGGTTAAATAAATAAAAATATTAATTTGCATTTTTGCATAGACGGCATTAGTTTCTTGAAATTATTCCAATAGGTCTCTCTTTTTTTTTTAGATATAACTGTGAATGAAACATTACTGTGCTTTATATTCAAAAGAGCGTTCTTGGTTTACCATCTCAGCAGCTTTGCTCAGGAGTGCGAGAAATCAGAGGAAGTCTATGGGGAGTGTTAGCGAGTGCTCATCTTTTTGGACGGCTCTGACAGGGCGCTGGAGGGCCTCCTATACTGGTGCTAGCATGCGGCAGCAAATCAAAGCCAGCTCGCTCTAAAACCACACTGCTAGACATTCTGCCCTGCAGCAGTGAAACAATTAACAGTCGAACATCCACCGTCAAAATGGAAAGAATCGTGTGGTGAGCCTGTAAGATTCATAGATAGTTCTTAAAGGAAGAGTTCAGGCATTTTTGTCTTTTGTTGTTTGAGTTTGTGCGATGGGCAAACAACGCAGACGTTAAATGCAATTGTACAGTGGCACCAAAACTTGACTGTCTGAAGGATTATTATGCTTCTTAAGATGCATGAGCATGAAACCGGTGACCGAGTATGAGTACGGCTCAGGTTCCACAATAATTCCTCTCATTTTTAACAAAATACTGGCGTCAAAGCCCATGAAATGTGTGCATCTCAAGCAAAATGTGTGCATCTTAAGCCCTAGCCTTTGATTGCTCATACCCCTAAAAACCGTATTTAATTATATTTAATTAATTTAGCTTTTCTCGTTGTAAACATTGAAACTGGGGTGTCAAATTTTTATTATAAGGTGCTGGTTTCTTTTATTCAAAGAAGCTTATTCCAAACACCTCTAAAAATGAATAAAACTCAATGTCTAATATTTAATTTGGTAAACTATTTGAGAAATCTGGAGTTGATTTTCGGGGAGTGAAAAGTCGCTAAATCTCGAACACTGCCACAATGTAAAAAAGATTTAAATAATGAATTTAATACATTTTACTCAGCTTATTTAGAAGGATCTAGAAGTTTAGAATAACAGTTACAGAAGCAATCCGACTGAAGGAACCTTATTTAAAGCACTTGTTTAAAAGCTGTTTATACACGTTTCCAGTGGCAACATACAAGTGAAAGGGATTTAAATATATATTTTGTCTTGTTTTCTTTCAGAAATTACCAAATTGTACATTTTTTAAATTCCATCTTTTGTCTAGAAAATTATTTTCTTTTTATGTAGAATTCTCAAAAGAACACAGCGGACATCTCTCAAAGATCAGAAAGTCCTACGGGTTTGAAACATCCCAATACGATAACAACCCGGTGTAAGCTGCAAAATCTGTGCTGAGTTAGGCTGAAAAGGCTGCTTACCCTCCAGTTTCATGCCGACGGTGAGGCACTTCTGGAAGCGACAGTAGGGGCAGCGTTTCCTCTGGGTCTTGTCTATCTGACAGCTCTGGTTCTCTATACATGTGTAGCGCTTGTTGTTCTGCACGGTGCGCTTGAAGAAGCCCTGCAGAGAGAGAGAGACAGAGAGAGGTGAATGAAGATGTCAAACTTCTAACCTCCGCTGTTTGCTAATGTGCAACTCAGCCACAGACAACCCACACAAACACTGGGATCCATTCACAGAGCTGCCACACAAGCCGACACATGAATGCAGAGCCACAGGCGTAGAGGCGCTCTCTTGGATAAACACAAACACACATGTACACACACACCCACACAAAAACTGACATGTGTACCCGCACACGCACACTTGCAAATGGAGGCTGCATGGAAAAACAAACACAACTTTCAGAAAAAACAACAACAACATAAAGCCACTCAAATTGTGAGCACTTTCATTCACATGTTTTAATGAAATCCAAACAGGTGAGGATCCCGCTGAATCCCTATGATCCCATTATAAGCACAAAAACAGCAATGGGAAAATCCAATAAATTCTATCCATAATTTACAGCAGCAGGATTACAGCATTCCACTCGCAACTGTTCATTTTCAGAGTTGGAGTGAATCAAACGAGGAACGGCTCCACCTTAGTCTTGATCAACACCACGGGGGACACCAACCCATTTAAAACTAAAAGGATCAATACCAGCCAGAACTCGAGTAAAACATATTAACCTTGAAAACAGACGGAATCATTAAAAACCAGGCAAATTTCTAATGGCTGTGTGAGATTTAAAGACCAGTATGGAATTTTAAATATGGTTTTTGAGGGTTTAACATCCGTCAGAACTCTAGAAGAATTCTAAAATAGGCTCAACCAAAAAAAAAACCTATCACTAAACTTTGGGAAGAAAATAACGCGAGAGTGCTATAAAGCCATCACAAAATCTCACTACACTACTAAAAACATGTTACAAGAGTGTAAAGAAATAACTTTTAAATATTTGACACCAACAAAAAAGGATGAATCTCTTTCTTTTAACCCATTGGCTCAGTTTGAGAACTTCAAAACAGCGGATATTACACACCTTACAGCTCTCACAGGTCAGTAACCCGTAGTGGTATCCGGACACCTTGTCTCCACACACTGGACACATTTCATCCAAGTCTTCGTCATAGGAGTAGTCCATCATTTTAAACTGTGGGGCTGAAAAGGAACAAATACAATATGCAGGAAAACCTATAATCCACAAGAAATGAAAAACTTTTTAAATGCATTTGAATAGTAATCCACCTGAGCCTGCAGATCTTCCAATGAAGACTCACTCACTTCAGAACACTTTGCCTAAAGAGTGAATTTTCTGGAAGTTTACACCGTTTTGGCTTTGGGAACGCGGCGGGGTTTTGAGGATGGTCGCAGACTTAGAAAAGGTTCAGTTTTGGATCTGTTTAATATTCATGATGTCTGGTGTGGGAGCGCTAGGGAAGCTGCAGCCACGAGGCAAAGAATAGCCAACAAACTCCAAACACCAGCACTGTCAGCTGTGTTACATGGGAAAGAAAATGCGACTTTGTGTGTGTATTGCTCTTTTTGTATTTTACCATACAAATTCAATACTTTTTATGAAAAGAACGAAACTTGCCAGAACAAATGTTTTTGGAATTTAGTGGAAAAATAAGAGTTTTTCGTTTTAAACGGGTGAAATTAATTAAAATCAGACTTCAAATAACAAACAAGCGCATTTTCTTTTCATTTGTGATTTTCTCAAGTTTAAAAGAACGCAACAAGTGCTTGTAAAAAAACGAAATCGCGTCTATTTTGTGTCGCGTGCAATAATTCCATTAACATCCAGAGTGGAGTATTTATATCTGGTCGATTATTTTTTTTATCTAATCTTAGAAATTAAAAGCTTGGAAAGGTTCATGCAGCGTAACGTGATGTAAATAAATACAAGGCCTTTATTTTTTCTTATTCAAACACACCAAAACAAGAACCCTTCAGTGTATACAAATAAAACAATTGCTGTAATTTCAGGATAATTTCCTTTACGCAGATGCATTTATAAACGTTCAAATAAACTTTAACGTGCAACGCGCGTTTTACTTTTCGGTAGCAACAACTATAGGGTAATGGGGAAAAAAACAATTTAACCATTTTTAAATGTAAAAAGCTAATTTAGGTTCACATGTTCGATTTTAAATCTTATTCTCCCCGAACCGCTCTGAGTGGAACCTTCATTGAAGCGCAGAATCTGGAACGGTATTTGGATTTGTTGATTTATGTGTACCCTAAGGCTGATCTCTCTCTGTCTTGGGCATTTTTACGGCATCATCTCCCCTTCTTTTATACACCAAAACCAATTCATTTAGATCCTGAACAATCTACTCAACTCTAAATAACCCAAATTCTGGTGCACTATATTCCTTTTTTTGTTTTTTACGCATTAAAGTTTGATGGACACAAATGAGTTTTTGGAAGGTAAATTTTAACCTATAACACTGTGTCATTGCTGTTTTACTTACAAAGCGCTTGGTTGCGCACAACGCGCAAGGGTCACTGGGTGTAAAATATAAAGCACGCGGTGCAGGAATGAAGGCGCACATCTCCCCTGGCATGTGTGCCGCTTACCTTGCATGCTTCCAGGCATATGCCCCTGTTCTCCATGCGACCGAGCGAGTCCCAGATATTCTGACTCGACTTTAGGCAGCATGACAGCTCGGTGAGCTGAATACGAACACGCGCCGCTCCGACCGCGCGCGCGAAGAACCCCACAGTTTCTCAAAAACGCCGTCCACACGTCCGAAACAAATCCGCGGCTTGACTTCGACCGCGCAATTAGACCTTCACAAGCCGTCTGAGCACATTCGGGTGGTCTTTAAACCGGAGTGCGCGAACTGTCAGGAACTTGGCACGGGCCCCTCCTACGCGCGAGCTCCGTGTGTCTCTCTCTGTGAAGTTCAAACGGCTCCTCGCTGCTTTGTTTACGCCGCACTGACACGCCACCGACCAATTAGAGACGGGAGAGCCACGCTAGCGTCAAACGTCGAACCAATCAGAAACCAGCAGGAGAATCGGCGTCCTGATCGCAGATGAGCTAAACTATTTCAACATTACGAAATGCACTGGGAGGTCCGTCGCGATTTAGCCTATACCAGAAGGTAAAGACGCAGTATGTGCTAAACAAATTTGGAAAAATGGACAAGGGGTTAAATGAACTTTATGTCTCCAGAAAGCTAATCTAATATGACATTTTGCTTAAGCGCACAGCCAATAATCAAAAACGCTCCGTGTGTCTATAAAGCTGAATTTAATGGCAACAAATACACTGGCAATTCCAAGCATAACAGTTAATTCAAAAGCAAAGCTATACTGCAGAGGAACTATATTTAGTCATTTTTATTTTTTACCTTTGAAGCTATTTTTTAAACGAACGTTGTGATAAAGACATACACATTATGGCGCAATAAAAAGAAACAATAAAACTAAATCAATCCGCAGCAAAAGTGAGTCTGTGTGATGGCATGATGTCAATAATACAGTAATAAAGCAATAAAAACCTGTTTTACAAATCACAACATGCCGATTACGAAAACAGCTATTGCTCTATTTAATTTTTGTGGTTAATTTATAATAATTTATAATAGAAATGTTACGTGTTTAAAAAATAATAATTTTGAAAAATATATGCATAGCACGACTTTATTACGTTTGGTATTTCAAATAAATAAAAAAAACTACATCGTGATGTAATACATTTTATAATTATAATAATAATAATGTCTTTCAATATAAGAAATCTAGAACGCTTATCAGTAACAAATATTATACTAAACTAAATTATTAATAATAATACACACAACACTTCCTCCCGATTTAATGAACAAATAAGCACAGAAAGTTTATAAAACATATAATAAATGTGAAGATAATGCCAAAATCACCTGTGCTTAATTAGTGCGCATATTCGCGCGTTTTATTATGCCAAACAAAAGCAAGAAACACACTTACCTGAAATGGCACGTCGTCCTAATTCACCCTGAAAGCCAGTGGACATTTTAGGACAGAGATAAACCAGAAACAGTTCCACTCGGAAGTCTACATCCCTCCGATTCTTCCGAACTTTTTACGCGTCATCATCCGAACAGAAAAGTGTGTCGTTTTTCCCTCTTCTTTGGCAAACCATGCGCCTGGCATGTCTTTACTCTCAGCCCTCTTCATCCCCCCCCTCAACATGACCTGCACTAAACCTGCAGTCCTATCTCCGCTCTTCGACAATATCCCAAACTTCTGAGGGTGATAGGTTTGCGCGGGTCACGTGGAGCTGGGGCAGATTGATAAGAGCCAGTTATAAAGTGACACACGGCCAGATAAGGGCGAGCGGACAGATAGAAGCGCGGGAATGATTAACCGGCGGACCGAGAGGCAGAAAGCAGGGAGCCGAGTGGAAACGAGGCAGGTGGTAAAAGACGACATCAAACGAGCACAACAGGTTGATAGTGGGCCGCAAACTTTGAACCAGTTCTGCTAAACACTCAAAACCCCAGTGGATGTGAGAGTTTTCCTGCGATGATTACACGGTGCCCTCAAATGCAACCAAATACTCTTACGTTTATAGCCAATACATCTGTAATTTCTTAAATAAATAATGTAGATGCACAGGTTTATTAAGCTGACCCCCATTCCCTGAAGTTTTCATAAAATGAGTATTTTAATAACTTCATAATCGATTATTTATTTATTTATTGTTTTATTGCTGTTTAATTCTTAGTTTCCAAACGTTATTTTCCACATTGTTTTACACTTCCCGCCTATGTACTGTAATACAATTAATTCGGATTACCTAATGTGTGTGGAAAAAAGGTCATTTCTAATATCTGTGATAACTTTCATGTTAGTTGCTGTTTTATCTTGTTGGGGGGTGGGGGGTTGACGACATCAATTCCGCTTTATTTGTAGCGTGGCACATTAAACAGAGCGACTGCTAGCGAAACTAAAACTAACCGAAATGGTTTTTTTTTTGTTTGTTTATTCTATTTTATTAGTAATGGTTATTCATTATTTAACCCCAAAGCAATTCAAGTTCAATTCCTGGTGGAAACTAAATATACAAACAAAATGGCCGCTGTGTCACCTCCTTCCGTTCTACAGGGCAGAATAAAGACAGTAAGAGAAAGGGACGGATGGAAACATTGTGAAGTTATCCCCAGATATTGCGCGGGAGCTTCAAAATCTAAAAAAAAAAAAAAAACACAAGAAAAAGTAAACAAAAAAATATATTTATAAAAAAGGCCACTCACACTTGAAGTTAAGTTTTTTAACTTTAAATTTAAATTAGAAGTCTGTTTATTGCTGTCCCCAATAGACTGGATGATATTGCTAACACTGATACACATCAAACTAGACCCTGGCGTACATCGCTTTATGGTCTTATTTTTCTTTCAATGACAGTTTAACACTAATAGACTGGTTACTCCAGGGTGTACCCCAATCTTTCGCCCAAAGTGCACCAGCAGACCCTGTGACCCTGAAATCAATAAATGATTGAATGAATGGTAGTTTAAACATTAAAATAGTTTTAGCATTTTAACTAGTTTCAATTTAAGTTTCTTGATGTTTGAAAAGTGAGATGGCTGAAAGAAAAAAGTCTAGCAGAATGCAATGGATAAAAAGATAAAAAGAAAGCTGCGTGCATCACTTTTAAAGATATGATGCCTTTTAACCGTTTGTGCGCATTAGAAACCCTTTCATTTTTTCTTCTCTGTCTGCAGCGCTTCAAACAAAAGAGCAATTTCATGCAAGGCGAGGGGTAACAATGCCATCTAAATTTGGCGACAAAAGATAAAGAGTCTCAGGACAAGTGTGCCGGCAAACACAGCCCTGTTGACTGAAGCGCAGGGACCTAATGACCCTCATGTCAGCGTCCCAGCATGGCTACAAGCAGAAGAAAACAGCGTCTTGACTGGCTGAAGTGGATGAGCGCTGATAACACTCGGCTATACCTGAGAGCTCTTTGCTTACCAGAGAGATTACCAGCCCGCTGAGGCTCAAAGCTGAGGGATTTGTCAACTTAACCCCTGTCCCCGCTCGCTTTCTTTTCTTCCCCTTCAGCCGTGTTTTATGATGCTGGATGGAGGCCTCCTCTAAACACAGAGGTCTTTACAGCAGAATAAAACACGGTTAAGTGTAGAAGGGCTGGGGTCAAGGTTTGAGAAGTGGAGAGAGACTGAGGAGCTAATGAAACTTGGATCATGCAGAGTGGAATCAGTGAGATGCATGCAATGAAAATCTCAAGTTGTATTCCATGACCTCCATTCAGGAAAATCATTTCATAACTTTATATACATTTATGCATTTTTCAGGCGCCTTTACCCAAAGCAAAATTACATTTTAAGGACTGATCACATTTGGTCAGTTTTTGTCGTCCCTGGGGTTCGAACCAATGATTTTTGCATTGCCAGCACAATGATCTACTGACAGAGCCACAGGAAAGCTATGAGTTCCTTTATTGTTGTTATTTAACAGCTCTAGTATTTTTTTATAAACATCTTTTTTTCCTGTTACCGCCTTTTTTTTTAAATTGAATAGTTATACATTACTAAATGGCTGATTAATGTATGTGTAAAAATGTGAAATTAGCTCATTTCATTTAATTTATCAGTCCCAAGAAACTCAGATTATATTGCCTTCTAGTTTCTTTTTAGCTCATGTTTTAAAATGCCCTAAGCGTTTGGGTTTTAGAATTATTCATACATTCAAAGTATTTTGAGTAAATAATGGTATGAAAGGATGATGTTGTAGAGGTAAATTAAGAATCCAGAATAACACGAGTTTGGAGCAATCGATCCTGGCATGACTGTTCTATGTGGAAGAAGATGAAACCAGGGGCATCACTAAACCCAATTTACAGGGACACATGCCCCAGTGGGACACATCAGTGTTCCGATAAAATCTTAAAGGCTGTATATAATTTGCTTTATCCCAGAAATCAACATAAACTTTTTGATGAATGCGGTTGCAAACAGTGCACTCATTGCAGTGGTCAAACTTTATTTTACAAAACACTTTATTTTATGATTTATGCATATTTTAGTTTTGTGTAGTTTTTTGAGGCAAACCCTGCTATTTTACTAATGACTTGACTTGGTATGCCTAAGCTCTTTTTGAGCTCTGAGTGAGCTTTTTTAGACATGTTGTGCAAGACGATTCACTCTTCTATCTATTTCTGCATGTTGACATCATAGCGAATGCTACATCTCTGCTGTCTCTTGCCACCATCAAGCTGGACACAGTCTTCTCTAATCTGTGCCTCTTCGTTTGTCTATGGTTAGACTTTTTTTTTTAAAGCAGTACAACCGAATAAAAAATTCTGGCTATTATGAAGCTATGTGGTCGTACAGCGTTTTGGTGTCGCACACTGTAATGACGTATACAGTGATTCTGTCTGGCCAATCAGTGAGCTCAACAACTGGCCAGTCAGTGATCAACAGGATGTTGGGATGCTTTTCTTTCCAATCAGAGAAAAGGTTTGAAAAAAGGTGCAGACCATTACAAAAAAGCTTGATGGAAAAGCGGCATTTGAAAGGTTGGACCGGGTTGAGCCCCGGTGATGAGGTGGATGGGGTGCTTGACAAGTTTGCGGTTGCAAAGGGCGACCTAAGATTGAGTCCTGAGCTCGCTGGTCATTTGCCCGCCCTTTCGTACCCATTCACTTCCTTTCTCTTCTTCACTGTCCTACATAATAAAGGAACAAAAAGGCCAAGAAAGGTTAAACCGGAACAATAGGAACGTCTTTTTTTTTGATGGGATTTGTTTTAACCAGGCATTGCACTTCTCCTTTTCTGAAAAACAGGCCCATAGTTAGGAAACTATTCAACAACCCCATGTTTGTTTATTTGCACATTTATGCAAATAAACAAATTTTATGCACATTTACCCTCTTTTAGTGAAATATTTGGAACATTGCTGTTGTAAACTCTTTTCTAAGTGGTGATTAATACAGCTGCATAGGGCTACTTCAGTCTGTGGTTGGTACCAGAGCATTTCTTGACAAGTTTCTCCATCATTAACACAGACTTGGACCAAGTCATTGAGTTCAAAAACATCACCATCTGTTTTGGGTGTAACAATACACTCTGTTCGCGATACGATACACACCTCAATATTATGTCTATGATCACGCTATTTACCAACTATGTTTGTATAATGAACCATCATTGTAAAAAAAAATAGAATTTGCCAAGTTTTGACAGAGCAGAACCATGAAACCCTACTGATAGAGTTCCAAACATGACAATCTGTTCTCACACGGTGACCACCGAAAAAAAGCCAAAGGCCGTGGGATGTTCAGATTCACTCGATGCTTCCTGGCTGTGACAGCACTAGCGCTTTGTTTCGTGTAGTATTAGAGAGTGAGGCAAGAGTGTGTGTTTCTGTTGACCTTCATTGGCTCTCATCAATGAATAGTAAGAACAAGAGGATGAGAGTGGAGGGTGAGTGTTGTCGGTGTTGTTGGGAGAGTAAACAGCAGCCGGAGCCTGGGAAAGGGCTGGGATTCAAACCATGGTGTTTCTGAGTCATACGCTCTGCTTATCGAGTTTGTTTCGTGTTTCTCTACCTGTGTTTGCTTTAGGATTCCTGCACAGTACATAGGGAATGTTAGCTCCTGTCCATGTTTAATTAAACCCCATATGTTTTCCTCACTTTCCACAGGGGGGAAAAAGCGAAACCAAGCTGTTGGATCCATTAGCGGGTCAAGCAACAGTCATTGTTCATTGCTTCCTATAAGCTTCTATTTTCAAGAGCTTTGTGGAACAATGGCGCTTGTGGTTGTGTCAGGTGTTTGCAGTCGCCACGAAAACCAAAACAAAGCAGATCAGAGGATGGAAACAAAACACTTTCTAATCCACAACACGGGAAACAGGGTTTGATCTTGATACTGGAAATGAATCAGAACTGACGGAGGTCTTGATTGTATAACTCTGTGGTTGTGTTTATGAAAATACACACATGGAATCTCAAAAGGAAAGGATGAGGTTTGTGTCATGCAGAGGAGATGAGTAAATACTGTGGTTGAACACAGAAGTGAAATAGTTATTTGGAAATAGTTGAGTGTTTGAAGGCATTTGAGTCTAATTGGAATCTGCTTCAGATTTCCTGTTGGGTTTTCTCAATTCTAAATGCCATAAGTATGAACAGGATCAGAAACTTTTCTATAAGTCAGCCATGAAATGTTAGAATCACTTTTATCCTGTTGTGACACTTTCAACCCCATCAAATTAAAATGAACAGCAAAATTGAGGCAAATCAAAAAGATGTCTGACGATCCAGTTCAGATTCATACTGAAGGCCTCTACACCACGATCGATCCGAATTGAGATTCAAACTAATCTTCGATGGCTACTCAGCAGGGTGCTCTTCATATGGGTCGTGGAAAAATTGATGCAATGACCCTCCCTGCTTGAAGATGGCGTTGCCATGTACAACAGATGCCCTCCGTGTTGGGTGCTGTTTTTTTTTTAAAGCACGCTGTGTGCAGCCACCAACAGTATAATCTTTCGTTGACTTCTTCTTGCTCCCACTCTTCTTCCCTGTAACCTGCGCGGAGTCGCACCGAGTGGCTCTATTTTGTCCAACTCATGCTATTAAAAGCTTTCATTTGTCGTTCTCCTTTCGAAAAACTCTTTTTTGTAGGCACCACTAGTTCGGTGTGAGCTCCCAAAAAATGAACCATTGACACGAAAGAAAAAAAACGTTAAAGTTTACTCTACTATAAATACTGTACTTTCTGAGGAAATAGTTTTCAGCTTTTTCCCATAGACTTGTACTGGGTGGTAGTCATTCTGCAGCTAAGGGGGGCGCTCACAACTCTCACTCAGTTGACACCCATGATTTCTCACAAGAAACTTCAGATTCCAAATTTTGGATTGATATGTAATTTCAATTCATTTCATTCTGAGTTAGACTCAAAACAGATCAAACTAGAAGTCAGACTGATTAACTCATCCTAAACCGATTTATCAGACGCATCCATACATCGATACAATTCAGAATGAAGCCTCATTTGGTTCACACCAAATCCATTGCAGATTATTAAAATCAGAGAATTCAGATCAACTACGTTAACTTTAATCCGCTTTATTTCAATCAAATCAAAATTCAGATTTATCTAGATTCAGTACGAAACAGATCAAATCAGAGCTGAAATCAGATTAATCTGGTTTACATTTACCCTGTACAGATCCATTTTCCCAGATTAAAACCACACCCAAATGAATAAAATCACTCAATTCACATTTAGTCAGTCAAGATTAATGAAGCACTTCAGATTTATACAGAATGCCAACTGAGCATCATAACATTTAGATCAGCCAACTCACAAACTTACATGCTAATCTCATTCAAATCTTGAGATCTGGATCAATCAAATGTAGACTAACAGTTTTTTATATACGCTTGCTTAATTCAAACTCAAATTCCAGCCATGTGTTTTACTCTCCGACCTTTTTATATTTTTACTGTAAGAAGAGCCAAAAAAGATTAAAGCAAAAGAGACTTTCCATCTACAGTTTATCTGTTTGCATTTGCGGCATCAAAGCAGGCTCTCAATTTCAAGCCCGGTCCTTTTCAATCTGCTGAACATGGCCACATTTGTTTTAAATCATAGCTGAATGAGCTGCTCTGACAGGCCTCTACCTGACCCCTCTGTAGGGCAATAGCTCTCCACGCACCCACCCCTCGCCCAACAGAGCAGAACCGAAAACCTGAACGCCTCACAACAGGCCGATCCAACACTCCACTAATGACTCAGAACTGATAGCAAGCTACTAGAAGCCTCTTAAGAATCTTGGAAACATTGAGATATTCATTTTTGTTGCGTCCCAAGGACTTGTGCAGCCTCTAGAAGGGCAATTATCACCCTGCCAATATTGTAAATCCATTGTGTCATTTTCAATGATATCTGCTTGTGTCGACAGTAAGGCCTAATAAAAGCTAATTGCACATAACAGCCATGGATCAATATATTAAGCGGGAAGGTAGCAAGACGTACCCTCCTGTAAAGCGCTGAGAGAAGGAGCAGAAATGAATCCATTTCTGGACTCGAGTTGAATCATCTAGGACAGTTTCCAGCTAGTCTAATCTCGATGTTTCAATTTCAAAGGCTTTCCTTTGGTTTAGTTGGTAGAGCATTGCTCCAACAACGCAAATGTCGTGGGTTCAAACCACAGGGAAAGCAAGAACTGACCAAAAACGTGTTCATTCTTTCAAATATAAGGATAAAAGTATCTGCCTAAAGCATAAATGTAAACGTAGTACCCCTGAAGTTCAGCCTCTTAACATTAATCGTGTGAAACCTGGACATGAAAACCATTTTAATCGTATTTCAATGCGAGTAGGTCACAATGAATATTTTTAAGATGATTGGAACAAGCTCCTGGTATAGCTATTACAGAGGAAGCAGAGAAACTTTTCCTACCACGTTTCAAAATATAAAAGGCATCTTTTTAAAATAACAATAAAGCTTGATGATGAACTGGCAACCCTTGACCAATACCAGCTTACATCTTGGCCCTTATTTGATATTCCATATATCAAAGGTATAAAATAGCATTGTTGAATATTGTGCTTCTTGTTGTTATTGGATAACAATTAAATATTGCTAGCTTGCAGTAATTGGAAAAAAGAGTGACCCTAAACCTATTACAACTTCTCACATTAGGTAATATGGCAAACTCCTGTGAAGAATACACAAAATAAATTTGCGTTGCACACTTCAAAATTCCACAATACAGTGGTACCAAGTTACAAAAAATCCGAGATACGAAGGGTCTCTCGAAAAATATTTTGCTTCAGGATACAAAAAAATCAGAGATACGAGTAATTGTACGCGTGCTACATTTGAAATGTCAACGCTGAGAGTCACGTGACTGCAGTAAACTCACCAATAGCTCTTCAATCCACTTGTTAAATCTGTCACTTCCATGTTCTGGCGCTCCACTTTCCCATTGACAGACAATAGTAAAAGATGCTGAAACTTTGATCATTATTACACCGAAAACGCCAAAAATTATGTATAGATTAGCGATAATGTGTTGTAATTAATGTTAGAGTCAAGGTGTCCTAAAAAAATAGCGTAAAGCTAAAGGTAAGACACAGTTGTTTCACACGGGGTTTCTCTTCTGAGTTGCGCTATAGAACAGCCCATTCCACTTTATAAACGTATTCCTTTTAGGATTTTCGTTTCTTGTTGGTGTTCGTAATTCGTGATAACACAACGCCTCACTCGCAAGGTAAGGTTTCACATATTTTGCATTTTATTTTATTCTGTTTATTTATTTTTCTCTGGTTTTCCTTTTGTTTTTTTTTCAACCTATACTGTTGTTTCTGAGAGCCATTGCACAGATTAGGCGTTTTATATGTAAAACTTGCTTCGACGTACAAAACTTCAGGATACGAAGGCCACCCTGGAACAGCTATGTTATGCTCTCAGAACCAGAAGCCGATTAAACCCGAAACTCAAGAAATCAACTATTCAATTGTCTACCCGTCTAAATCTGCAAAGGTTTACGATTTCATTCGTTTAACTGACTAAGAATCAAAGATCAACGTAACCCAAATCATCAGAACCTTCCATCAATATATGTGCACGGTCAATAAAAAAAAAGCCAAAAAACCCCACAGATGATGCATTCATCACGTTGTGGATGCAATATTTGTGACCGTGCTCAATGAATTTTTTCTCAACCTCTCCTTGGTAGCAGATTTTGACTGTGTTCAGCCTCCTACTCAGCTGTTTCTGTTAATAACTGGGTTTCTACCCAAGTGTGACATTGATGATCATAAGCAGCTGTTTGGTAGAAAATGATGTTGGTTTGAACACAAAATGTTTGAGTCTTTTCTTCCGCCCGCTCTTTTTGCATTTAGTAAATTTACAAAAATAAATAATCAGTATTTATTTTTTTCTGGAAGCATGATATGTTTACAGCAAATCTTTGCACAGTACAGTATTTATTAACCCAAAAATGGCTGGAACTTATGTCCTGAATTGTAATTTTTTTACATGCATCCCATCAAATGTAAATTGGCCTAAATGAAAACAAAATTAACGTCACATTCCGTTTAATTTCAGAATTGCTTTGAACTGCTTAACGTTACTGGGTTAGTGGCTACGATACTTCCAAAATGAACAGTATGACCATTGAGTCAAGCCAAAAACACAACATCCGCCAATGTTCTATTTTGAATTCAAGAGCCGTCTATCTAGAAGAATATCTAGCAAAGCTTCCATTTCCATTGATGAACGACTACTGCGTAACCTGCTGAAATGTTTGCTGACCTTTTCCCAAAGGACAAACAGCGCTAAGATTTTCTGTAGCACTCAAACCCATTTAGTCAGGCTCTTTTTGTCTGCTTCCTCTCTCATCAAGGGTCACTATTGTGCCAGCTCAGGTACCGACTAATGCAGAGCAAATACTTCTACCTAACCATTAACACAGAGCCGTGTTTGATCAGTGCGAAACACTGGAATGGCATTTATGGTGCAGAGCTGTTTTGATAGAGAAGAATCTTCATCAATTAGCCCTCTACACTCTTCCCATGGCAGACTGGGGTTGTGTGTGCGCTCCTGAGACTGAAAGAGATACAGTTTGCCCTGCGTTTAATGGCACTCTAACTGGAGAGGCGATCATTAACCCATTAGAATAACATGTCTCTGGCTGGGAGCTTCTTCGAGACGGGAAACCCTGGGAGACTCGCGTCAGAGAGCGTTTACTGTAAACCTCCGAGACACTGGGGAGATGTTGAGAGACATCATAATGTCTCTTGTTGCCCTCGGGACAAGCGCTTGCTCGTTATGAGAGGTGTTAACAGATGTGGGTTGAGAATGCGTTTATAAACTGTTGTCAAACACTAAAACTCACTTTCACTTAATCAAGTATTTGTTGTACAACTTAGAATAAAATTGTCCTTTTAAATGCAACTTTTGTTTCATGCTGTTAAATAAAACAAACGGACGTTTTTTGTGTATCTGTATTTTTCCATACTTGTGACAGTTTTTAGTTGTTCCTATCAGGGACGTCACTAGGGTTGACAGATAGGGGGGGCTTAGCCCCTGGAGGGCTTCTCGTACATTGCATGCGGTGAAAATAGAATTTACTTTATTAATCCCTTTGGGAGAACTTTTTGGGAACTAGTACTAATGACACTAAATTTCCCTCGCGGTAATTGGGAATAGATACTAACATTATGTGTACTTCAGAGATTCGACAGGATATTAGACAGCTAATAAAAGATTTTTCATGATGTTAGCATTTTAGACGACGTTTGCTTTAGCTTCCAACATTAAGGTTGAAATAGACTAGGCTACAATATCATCCTTCCTTCTCTTACCATAGGTAAATGTTCAGATTAGCAACAATCGCTGCTATCAACGTGCAATCGCTGACCGTGTGTACACCGTGTGTTCACTGCTGTTTACTGCTGCTGCCTCCACACTGTTGTGTTGGTCCAGCTGCTTATACGGCCGCCTACCACGTCACGCTTGACGCATGCTAATGAGGCGTGATGGGAATCATAACGATAATAATTTTGAAAGCGAACTTCAGTTTAACTCGCTTTCTTGCTGGCTCGTGTTCGCTGCGTGTATGCACTTATTTAAAATCTATTTTAAACATCAAGATAATAATAATAAATAAAATGTCACCCCAAATAATAGGGGGGCGGGGCTTTGGGATATTTTAGGGAGGCTGAAGCCCCCCTAAATTAGGGCTAACGACGTCACTGGTTCCTATACGTTTGTATAAAAACCAAAAAGTTTTAATCTGTAATCAAACGCCGCTTTACATGGATGGGCCTGGGACCAGAACCAGGGTGAAATTTTATTGAAAAACATTTTTTATTTTTTATTTTAGTGTATTGTCAGAGACTAAATTAAAAATATCAAGACTAGCTGTTTATTGATTTCATTTCTTGACGTCTCAGATTCAACAATATACTTCAACATTCCCCAAGAAAATTCTGGGAAAATGAAATAATTGAATTTTCTTAACTTTGCACTCACGGCAAACATTCATGAATGCCTTGAGATTGTAATGTTTAACACACACAAAAAGGTTGCATATAAAATAAAATACTCTATAAAATAAGAAAGCCTATGATGCAATAACCTCTCAGTTAACATAATACAAATAATTCTAAATAGTAGAACTATTTGATCATTTTAACAATATAGTACTAGTCTTTAACATCTCAAAAATGTACCTGCATTCTCCTTGTACCATAAAATCTTGAGTGTCCACACTATCGAAAAGGAGTCATAAAGACATTAAGGTCTTGAGGTGTTCCAAACATTAATCCCATAGAAAATCTGAGGAGGGAACTGAAGGTTCAAGTTGCCGCATTTCAGTCTCAAACTGTAAAACACAAAAAATTTATACCAATTAATAATAATGATATTATGCTAATATATAATGATATTGAAGTCACGTTGTCTGAACTTTAAAGCACAGAACTTTAAACATATTTTTATTTTTTATTTGTTTCTAATCTTGAATGTGAATAATTTATTAACATTTATATTTGAATTAAATGCTTATGTCGAAAAAGTTTAATTTAAATTTATGGTCTGTAAAGTAATCTTTGTGATTTTATTCCTTCTCTCGTCATTTCCTCCACCTTTCTCCAAGTTTATTTATTCCTGCGGTGTGCGTTTTCGTTCAAAAACACTACACTGGTCGACTAAACTTGTAACCAATCAGAAGGAGGGGGTGTATGTAGTTGCAGCGCTATTCGTAGTAGTTTATTTTTTGTAAAGCACCTTTCTCAGAGAAAACTCACATAGTGCTTAACAACGAAACAAATATAGCAAAAAAGATAAATAAATAAAACAGCCATAAACCAAAAACACATCAAATCAGGACAACATTAAGATAAATTAAAAACACATGACCAGTACAAAAACTTTAATACAGCGCGACAAAAATAAAGCCCAGTTATTGATTCGGATAAAGATTTTCTATAAAAATACGTTTTGAGGTATTTTTTATTAGAATGGGAATATTTCATATTTCTTTTAAAAATGGGATTAGCCCCTTTTCATGTTCTGGTAAATGTAAGCACCAGTTCCCGGAAATCCCCAACCTTTCTTTCAATAAACAACCATTGTTTTCTCATCGTTTCCACTCAAAACAAAATACATCACTACATATTAAATCACAAAGCCTATAAAACTATTGCGATCATAAAAACAAAATCAGCCATTAACAGGCAATATAGATGATATGTATTTGCATAACATATCACATGACCATGCTGGTGACAAGGAAGTTCACGAATTTAAATTAAAACGAAGTAATTAAATATTTCAGATATTGAAATAAAATAATAAAACCTCATCTGCACTGATATGCAAGCATGCAAATAAAATAAAACATATTCATTATGCTGCACTATTGCTTTAAAAGTCCAGCATGACATTAGTAACAGAAACTACAAGCAGATTACGCTTTCGTTTAAACTTTACATGCCGTGGAAAATGTACTTCTAAACAAAAGATCGTCTTTTTCCATTTAGTTCTGACAGAAACCACTAATGCTTTTTTGAAGCAAAGCATATCATGTTCTCAAGTCTTCATTCTGAAGAGGTGTGCATTTGACATCGTGTCATTACAGTCCGCCAGATTGTATTTATATTGGCCCAAAAAAAATTTGCTCTTATTTCTTCCTCCTCTCCACAGCTTCTTCTTCCTGTTTGGCAGGCGAGCTGCTGCCCTCGATGTGTAGGCTTTCCTGAATCCAACATACGTCTTCAATCTAGCCCTACGAGGAAAACAATCACATTCTCCCCTCCCGCAGATTCAGCTCCTGACAGCAAATTGAGATGTGGTTGCCCACAAAAAGTCTGCGTTTGACAAAGGTTTAGGAGTATTTCAAGGGGTCCTGGATGTAAATTGGGCCTAAAAAGAGATGCTTGGCAGACTCGGGTAACACGGTCCAAACCCTTGTATATTTTCAGAGCAGGGCGGCTGTTGGGAACCATGAGGTGGACCACCCATGTCCTTTCTCTCTAACGTTAATTAGAGCCATTCTCCGAGGTGGATTCTGTGGCTGGGACACCTGTGAACTCAAAATGCGCTGTCACACATAGAAACCAGCCTCTGATTCATGTTTCGAGGAGCACCAGCCAATAAAAAAATGCTCAGAAATGTTTCAGTGCTGCAATAGTTTTTACGCATTACGACAGAGTGAAAGGTGTGACTATAATGTAAGAAAATAAAAGTTGTTTTCCGGGCAAAAATGCTCTTTAAAGATCTAGGCTTCCAGGTCTTCTTGGTGACTCTGATCAACCATGAAATATTTTACTGGAATCAAACTGGATATAAATAGGGGTTCAATCTCCCTCGCAGTGGTCCAGGGCGTTTACAGGGACTTTGAGGTGTTTTGCCTCATGTGGATCCCAATAAATCTGTCACCCGCAGAGATTCGTCTCCCGCTCTCTGTGGGGAACAAATTGTGGCGTTCGGGGAGGGTTGTGGGGAGGGTTGAAGTGACCTGTCAGAGCATTCCATTTATCACAGGGACAAAACGCTCACGATTCTTTCTGCTGACCGCCAGGAACCTTCTGCTAAGCACATTCAGGAGACGCAGCTTCTGAATATTTCCACACAATCAATACAGCAATTTGCAAGTGACGTCGAGACTAAGAACTGAGGAATGAGCGATATCTATAAGTCTAGGTTTGAATGGGGAATGTAGCATTAATAGAACCACTTTATAATTTTGTACTGAAAGGTGACCAATTTTAAATCTTGCTCGTATGTGACCTGTATTCGATATTTTCATGACCGTAAGCTCTATTCTGATTTCTTTTCAAATCTGACGTCGGCCACCATTTACATATTTGGTCCTATATCAGATACGTATCCCATTTTTTTGGAGGCAAACTGAATGGTCATCAAAAGGTTACAAGAGCCACAGTTCTGTGGTAAGAGACATGAACTACTACGGCAGACAATGCGGTGGAAAGAGGTAAAAAATTTAAAATACTGCACTTTACTACTAGTGCATCCAAGTCACTAGCTGCATTTCCATCCAACTAGTTTTATGCACGTTTCGGAACATCCCATAAAAAAAATAACCCTGGGAGATGCATAAAAAAATAAATGTGTGCAAAACTGAGTAGGATTAACTTTTTATCCAATAAAAAAGTGCATAAAGTACGATGGAAACGCATTTACTTAATAAGTACCAATAGAATGGCAATGCATTTTTCTGTTGGAACTGGGGTGCGATGGGGCGGCATTAAAGAACTAACCAACAGACAAATTTCATTGCACAACATCCGAAATGTTGTTTTGTCATTTTAAACTTCCTTAACCAAAGTCTTTTCAGTCAAAGAGATCATCACCTTCCAGAACTGTCTTGACAGGCAGCATTCCCAAAGAGCAGTCTGCTGCCTCCAAAAGCAAGATCACAAGACTGCGCATTGTCTACGTGTTCTAAGATGCACCTAAGTTATTATATATGAAAAAAGGCCTTCTGCTAATGTTGAAACTTCCATTTTTCTTTTGGTACCAGTTTGTCAAGAAGTGACGATTTTGTTCTCTTGGACTCGTTGGATGGAAACTGCAAATATTTAATGCAATATTCCAGTTTTGCCCATAAATTTAACTCTCATCTTTGGATGGAAACATGGCTAATGAGTGACAATTGCGATTTTCTGTAAATATGGGTCACTTTACTTTTCCTGAGGAATTTTTAAATTAAAATATTCAGTCACAGAAGCGTTCTTTTGAAAGAAAAAAATGCAAAAAACACAACAGCTGTAAAGAGTATAGCAGTCCAAACGGCGACAGTATGTTTCTAACCACAATTATTTTATCCAATGAAAATATTTCCAGTAGATTATATAACAATGTAGAACACTGCATTTAAAAAAAAATAAAAATAAAAAACTGTAGCTGGAGTTTTCAAAAAATTAACTGAACCAATGAAGTGTCCCATGGAGATGAAAAATAGAACTATGTAGAAAAAAAGCTGGTGGTCTTCTTAGCTCCGCCCACTAGACGAGAATTCAAAATTTCTGTTTAGTTTGCAAATGTGAGCTCTGATATATCACATCTTGTAGCTTTAAAAGGATGGTAAAAGGCAAAAATGGGTTACCAATAAAATGCAAATCAAATTACTTCAATGTTCACAACAGTGGGCGGTCCTTCCCTTTTCCACCTTAATGTCAACCAATGGAGAAACTTGATTAGTCATGATGATGAATAAAAGCAAAGACTGCAAGGCAGACCTTCTCAGCCAACATCAGTGTTTGATCTCACAATGTGCTTTTGGAAGAGTGGGCAAAATTTCTCATGAATGCATTTCTAAACCTTCACAGAATCCCCCTATGGACCAAGAATGGGATTTTCCTTAAATTCATATGCCTCTAAAAGCAGATGAGGGACTACTTTCTGCAATATAGTGTATAGCTTTGATAAGGTAAAAAAAATCCATATATCAGTACAAAGTAGTTTGCCAGAGACTGAATATAAAAGCAATGATTCAGTGAAATCCATTAAAACTTAGCCAATGCAAACTCAGCCTACACACATATGGAGCGTAGGAGGTCCCAAAAGCAGCACCGCATATTTGTTCACTATTGACCCTCATTCAAATCAGCGCTGTGACACATAGGTATTGACACATTCATCTAGGTCAGCATATTATACCTGATTAAATATTCAGTCACATTTTTCACAAGCCTGTCAAATTTACCTTATGATGCAAAACATTGGTTGAACCGGAAACAAAGCCAATAAAGGGTGTATAAAGGAAATAAACAAAACTCCCTCCCAATAGCAGGAATCTGAAAGGATAGATCATGGTAACAGCCGATAATAAATGGATCATGCTTCTATGTTTTTAAAACCCCTGGCAGATGTATTGAATGGGAAACCTTGTGTGGGAGAAAATAGGCCTTTATTGATCAGAATCAAGTGAAGCGGAGAAAAAAAAAGACATGAAAGGAACTGAAGGAAGACGTTCTCATCCAAGATACACTCCTTTGATGAACTTTATATTTGATATAATCTATGGAATGACAAAAAAAATTATTTAATCTAGAATGGTACAAACCTCATAATGAAAATGCAGAAAAACATTCTTCGCCATCAACCAATTCTCAAATGGACATGAAAAAGAGAAAACAGGATGGCTGGAATGGACCAAACCATGAAACATAGGACCTTATACACTGGGATCAACAATTGTTCTCCTCCCATGATAACCGATCGTGGGCCTGTAGAGGCAGTAAGTGGAACACTAGTTATCCCAGGTAAAAAGAGGACATCCAGATGTAACTACTTTTGGCAACCCAAAGAGCTTCATGTAAATGAGTAATTAGGGAGGTTTTACTTTAAACATTATAAGAAAATCAACAGAACCAGAATACTTTATAACATCTATTCAAGAGCGGCAGGTGCTTCTTCCATTCACAATGTTCCCGGTTATGTTGTGTACAGTATGAACACAAATCTGGAAAAGGATTAGGGCGGTAGAGCAAGTAAGATCACTCTGTCAAGGATGACTGAGGTGGTTTTGAAGATATGCTAGGACCACTTATAAATAACACAACTTATTCTTCTCATTTATAGTTGGTTCTAAAATTCATAAAAATGTCAGTTGTCTTGTGAACAGATGACCATCGCATTCCATGGTAAAGCTTTACAAGTCACCAAAAGGGAGAACACCAAAAAGGCAAGGTTCCACGAATATTCTGAAAAGTAAAGCAGTTTGTAGCACACTGTACATAACATTGAGATCATTACAAAGATGATTGTGCCAACGTTTAAAATAAAAACAGCGTCGCTAACTAGATCGCTTGTGGTTACATTTGCCAACTAGGTATGTTTCTTTGAAATCTACCATTAAAAAGGATGTTGACAATTAGCGACGCAGAATCCACTTGTCAAATACCTTTTAGTGCTTCATGCATTAGAAACGGTGTCCAGCTTCATGCAGGACTACAATTTTGTCCTTGGTGTCTATTGAGCACACAAATCAGTTATTTCAATTGTGGTTATTTGATTTGTGTTTTCATAACGGAACAATATCTCAAGCTTTCCCCTCGACTTCCCCCAGCACATCTTAGGTCATGTGACACAAATCAACCAATCAGCTTCATTATTTCTCTTAACAACATTGAACTTTAATAGAACATTCAAGGCGGATGGGTAAAGTAATGTGCCTAGCATTTTCCAACCTTTTGGTATTGCACATTAACTGTTTGAGTGATTACGATGAGTACAGGGGTCATTTTCAAGATGAGGCAGGAAATTAGTGTAGGAAAGGAGTCCAATGAAAGATAAGATTTCAAAGGTTGGTCCCTCACAGTTGAGGTGAGTCTATGAGAAAAACGACAGATCCCTACCTTTACTTGTAAAAGGAAAAACTGAAAAATCGCAGCGTATCATTTAATAATTTGACACACCGTTGCAAGGGAGAGTACTTGTAATCATACAAAAAGTTTAACAAATATTCCTCTTGTTGGCCACCGGGGAGACAAATTGCTGTCTAGGAGTTTGAGTTGCAAACCTGATTCTAAACACACCAAAAGGCACCACATCCAAGACACCAATCCTCTCAAAATATTGAACATTTTCCATAGAACATCCTACATCGTGCACTGGAATACAGTGTGTATTTTTTCATCTCAGTTACAGTTTTGAATCTGTACAAGACATTCCTCTCAGTCACCAGATTCCTAAATAATCCCGTTTTCTTTCCCTCCTCCTGAGAGCTGCTGCACGAAATCCAACCAATCTCGACCAACTCTCTGGTTCTGGCCCAAATGAAACATCCAGGTCCCGAGTAAAAAACTGCCTTGCGATGGTGTGGTCTCAAAATACTTAGTCTGTGGCCAGACAATTAAGGACTTAGGTGTGGCAGAAAGGGAAGAATGTGGAAATCGGATCTTTGCAGAGAGCAATGGCCCCACACCCTGTAGTCTTGGCTTCCTGCAAATGCCACATGCAACTGTACGGTCAACGGAGTGACTCCAACAGGAGTTGTCCTCCATTGTGTTTGGCTCTCTGCTGTGAGATCTAAGGAGACCGGGGCTTGCTCTTCCCCCTCTGTAACCCCAGGGACACCAATGGGAACCTATCCATCAGCCAGTGACATTCGAACTCTGTTATGGGAAGAGCTCTTTTTGGTTGGGCAGAGCTCATATGTGCTTTGCCATGATTGGCGAAACGTTAGGCTGTAATCCTTACATTTTTTAAAAGCCATAAAAAGGATACAGACATGCCGATGCCCTGATAACAGTGGACAAGCTAAATGGCTGCAAACAGGAAGAGCAACAGCCTGTTCAGCTGTACACGGCTCCCAAGGGTCACACAGATATCCTCCCTCAAAATCTTTAACGGCACGCTCATACCTCCTGTGATCACACAATATGACAAGTCACAGATGTTTACTGCAAAGCTTTAAAGCTGTAATATTCGGATGAATTTCCCACCATTCTTTTTAAAACCCTACAACTTTTTTCGAGTCAAATCTCACTAGACGGCAATGGAAAACCAGATCTGGTGGCAGAGGAAAGCAGAGCAAATTGAACCATCCTTCAAAAGGAATGATATCAAGTGACGTCCAAGAGATAGGCAGTACTGTAATAGGGCCCTTTACCTTGACTCCATCGGACTAGCACAGGTACACCACTCAAAGTGGTTTCTTTCAGGTTCTCTCCTCATCAAAGCTCTATACCTTGCAGTCAGTCCTCATGTGATGGATGTGGACTATATAGCATCTTCTGTTTGACATTCGGAGCTAGGTTAAGTTAGTTTTTATTCATAACCATGTTCTGGATATGTTTTCTCTTCGATTTTCCTTCATTGAAGAGTAGACTTTCCTTTTTCTGAACTCACCTGGCTGTTTTTCCAGCTAAGCCAGACCCAGACTATAATGGCCCACATTAATGGAAACTGGAACGGAAACTAAGGAGGTGGAGGGTCATGGGATTTCCTGACATGACTCTATCAATACGTTTAACATGTTCCTCTTCCATGTTTTACAATCAGACCGCAGGCCCCCTCTGGCTTGCCACATAAAACAACTCAGCATGTCCTGTTCTCTGGAGCTCAGAAAGACATTGATGTATCTTCTGTGAGCAAGATGCCCTCTCCTTCAAGAGATCTTTGTCTTCCAGCCCATAGGCCTTGGGATCTTATATCATTCCAGTGTCACCAGAGTGAATTCGAACTGGGTCCTTACGTACATTTTGTACAATACCCATATTTCAATATTAGAGTCACATGTTTGAAAAGGAAATTTCTTTACAGTTTAAAACTCCTTTTTAAAGACCTGCAGGATTTTAATAGCCCACCCCAGTGCTGCTGAATTTAGTGATTTCTCAGTCAGCTTGAGAGTTGAGTTTTACGGGAACAGGAGGCTGGATCTCAGAGACAGAATGTATTTAAATGGCTCAGTTTTCCTCAGGAAATCTCTGCGGAGCAAACCAACAGAAACGTAGATCCTGAGGATGAGAACTTTACCAAGTCTTCCTTCGAGGAATAGTTCACCTTGCGATAAAGGCTGGGGTTATTTTTTTACATAATTTAATTAATTATTGTGCCAGGACAAGCTGTAGTTTTCTTTTGAAGACATTTCAGAGGTTAATTTTGTGGCTTCACTGAAGTTTCAGATCAAATAGTGAAGTTTATTTGCCTATGTTGTACCAGTAAATTATCTTTTATTTTTTTTTTTACATGTTTTTTTTTTTATTTCTTTACAAATATAGTTAATGTACACACATACACACATTGTATGGCCCCTCATTTAGAAAGCAGTTGAACTGGAATGATTAGCTCTGATATACACCCTCAAAAACTTTAATCTCAACCAATCGGTCCTCTGTTGCTCTTTCACGGGTAGACAGAAAGGCTCTTGTGTTTACATATATATTCTAAAATAGCACAAGGCTTTTCCTTAGGGGACATAGCTTCTGATTATATAAAACAAACTGAGCACCTATCAATCAATAACGGTGGGCAAGGAAACCCCTCTGTCTGAAACACCTTACTATTTGTTTTACTTTTTTAAAAAACATACATATGAAATTAAATCAAACTATTGTAATGAATGCACATCATTCATGCACACATTAAAGTAAAAAATTGAGTTATAAGTATACTAACCGACTTAGATTCATGGACAAGTTGCCATGCAAATCACTGCTGTTGTAAAGAAATGTACATTTCGCACATCTTTCTCCACTTGTCTTGCAGTAGTTTATTAACTTCTTCTGCAAAAATAAAGCAGTGGAAATTCATCTGCAGTGGCCTGTCCTGTGGCTTGGGAAAAAGTGCATATGCCACAGTTTGCAGAGGCTGGTATGGCGCTGCTCCATGGCTCGTTTCATTTCCAAGAGGTTTTGGTGAAATAAATGCTGAAAAACCTCCAGAAAAATCTCTAGATTTCAGTTGTGTTGACCACACAGGGATTTGGGGATTACTTCTTGATTACCATGCTTCAAACATCATCTTGTGGTGGAGATGAACATTAATCAGACTAGAGAAATAACACATTTAGAGACAACAGGAGAGTCTAGGCAGGGGTCGATTTCAAAACAAAGTCTTGAAAACTGTAAACATGTGCCTGTTCAACATGAAGTGCTGAAATCTTCGGGTTTTGCTTGCCATTAAGTTTAGGTGGACAATTGTGTTTTCTTTAAACAGTAGGTAACATATATTTTACAATCCTACTGAGCGATAACCAATTACCCTCTAAACTGTTGAGATTAAGAGTTCATAAGATCAGTTGTTCAACGGCAATGTCCTTCTTAACATTTTCACAAGCAGTCCCACAAAATAACCACAGAGTAAACACATAGTGATTGGCTGTTGAGCCGTAACCACTCACTTTCACAAAGCAACTGCAGAATGTAACATGTGGTGATTGGCTGTTGCCTGGTAATAGATCGCTGGTATCAAACACCTGCATGCTGATTGGCTGCTGCCATGTTAACAAACTGATTGCTGGTACCAAAATCATAGAGTAAATGCATGCTGATTGGCTGCTACCCAGTGATGGATTGCTGGTACCAAACAACCATGGAGGAAAATGCATTCTGACTGGCTGCTGTCCGGTATTGATGCCATACAACCATTGAAAAATTACATGATGATTCGCTACTTCCCAAAAATGGTTCGCTGGTACCAAACAGAGAGGAAAAGCCAGCTGAAGGGAGGTGAATGGAATGCCAAGTAATGGAACACAGAAACCAGTGTTTCCAGCAGGCACAGTACAGCAGCTCCATATAATAATAGGTTACTACTTGGGCTTTATGTGTATTGTGGAGTACAGAATTGAATGTATTATTTAAAATAGTACTACACATATCTACAAATCTAGAATTGCTTTATTTACGTTGCTCATAATGTAAAAAAGAATTGTGTCATTGATTAAACAGGTGTGGTAGAGCCTATCCTGACTGTAATGAGGTGAAAAGCAAGGCTACCTGGAAATCAGTTTTTCTCATCAAACATTACGTCCACAATTGACGACATTGACAGGTTCTATTCTGAATCAAGAAGTAAATTCGAAAAATAACGAAAAGATTTGCTTCTAATTCATCCAGAAAACTTCTGGCTCATATCCCATACAGTCTGTTCTGTGAGCCACAAAATTGGGCTATTAAAGAAAACAAATAAAAGAATTCATTAAATGAAGTTAAGGAACAAACAAAGAATGAAAGAATGTCTCAACAGGTGAATGCTGGGAGACAAAAAGGATCCAGCAGATTTAAATCAGAAGAGGTCAAAAGAGCAGCCAAGCTTGGCAGTTCTTCACTGGTGTCGACCGCAGGAAGAGATAGGAAGTCCAGGAACAGCCTTGATGGATGTCGTGGAGAGCCGAGAGGAAGAAACAACACAGAGGGGTGCCGAGGGCTAGGCTATTTTTGCAAAATCACACGGAAATGAGCCATAGTCAAAAGAGGAAGCAGATAGGACAGAAAGAGTTGCATAGCAACGAGAAGCAGGAAAGAAGCTTGAGTTTGGAACTCCGATGATCTAAAACTAGCCAGAAATAAACAATTGTCTTTCCATTCACGACCACTGCTGAGCCTTTCAGGGACTTTTGATCAATTCTGCAATATCGTGAGCGACCAGATAAATCGTGTTCTACATAGGTGGTTCCAAACAGACAAGAAGTAAATCTCCTAGCATCCTTCTAAAAATACAGCTCTTTTTCATCTTAAAAGGGGGAAGTGTGTGGAGCGAGGGCTGCCCGTGTGGTCCACCCTAATCGTTTTCAGCTAATATCACAGCTGGACGGTGGTGTAACAACCCGAAACCCAGGTCAACAAAAGACAAGAGGTGACTGGGCCAAGTTTTCAGGTCAGACTTGGGATGGGATCTCAAGATCAACAGTGAAGGAAAGATTATTTAAACTCATGCCCCGTCTCCATCGCTCTCTCTGTTTCCCTGCAGTCTGTAAGTGGTGGCTGACCACAGAGTTTTGACGGGGCCTTTGGTCGTCCGTCCTGCTCCCACATTTCCTCGAAGACGGCGAAAGGTGCTTGTTCAACATGTTTCCCACCTCAATACCTCCCACGAGTTGAGTGCTTTTAACATGAAATGACATCACATGATTTACGTGACTTGTGCTACTGATTGCAAGCAGACGCTGAAAAGGCTCTTCTAAGGAAAGTCTATCCTCACAGTGGCTTTGAAAACTATTTTAAATGCACAATAAACCATTTACACTGATATAAGTCAGAGAGAGAGAGAGAAAGACTGACGATCTTGAAGTGAGCAGGAAGTCAAGGTTGACTATATGTATAATTATGAATAGAAACGTATGTCAATGTGTTAATCATCTTTTATGCAACTAGGATTAAACAGTTTCCTCAGATGGATTCATGTTGCGTGATCCCCTCAGAAACACCCTGTTTAGGGGCACACTGTGTCTGTTAAACAGTATAAAGCTATTGATCCTTCCCCCAAAAATTGTTCCAATATCGGATGCCTTTATGTTGGGGCATCTATACGCTGAATGTCTATGAAAAATTTCATTTACATATCAACGACTTATTAGCATTTTAAATTACAAAAACATCCCTAAGGCACATTCTATAAGGATGGAAGTCTCACTTGGAGGCAAAACCAAGTACTTAAAGAACTGATATCGATATTGGAACCGAGGCAAACAACAAGGAACACCTTCTCACAATGATTGATGGGTCAATTTCACAAGTCTTGTATCAGCTAGCCATCATCAAAAACATTCTACAACTTCTAAGGACGGAAGCATCCAGCAGTCCAGCAATCTTGTGTTAGTAGCTAGTGTTGTGGTCTCCAACAACAAAGTAGGTAGCTATTGTGGACTTACCACTACCATGAGTAAATCGAGTTGGCCTTTGAGGAGAAAAAGACCAAAAATTGTAGTTAACATATCCCAAAATATTTGGAAAACCAGCGTTTTTACAGTAGAGACGAGATGCCTTTGGATTTCCAGCATCATTTACAACAAATTGTGCAAAGGCGGTAGAGATACAACAGAAGCAGAAGCTGCCTGTGGACTTGATTGGCTATGGTGCAAGATTCAAGAAGGACCCCCTTTGCAACACAGAGTCAATCAGGGCAAACCTAGGACGCCTTTGGAGACATTGGGGCCTTTTCAATTAAACCTGGTGACACTAACTACACGCCATACCATCTCCACAGATGGTCTTAAGGATCATCATGAGGAATTGTCTGGAAAACATTTGCATTGACTAGGTTCTGTAAACTGTCAGGTGAAACTCAGCAGCTGGAAGAGCTCTATTGTGGGGATAGAACCTGGGACTCTGGCTAAAGTAATTTAAAGGCGTAGTAGCCAGCCAGATGACTCTATAAACTTGCCTAAAGGCAGCGTGTAACCAACCCAACACCAATGGCTACAATCACAAGCGTCAGTGTATTAGATGTATTAGATTAGACGTGATTAGATTGGTAACTACTTGATCAAATAACAATTTTACCCACTCCACACCAATGACTACTTCTTACTGAAGAAACATCTAGCTAATATTTGTGTTCAAGCTTCTGTCTCCTTTCCAACAGGCTCAATCAGAATGTTTCCAGTTGATTAATGAGAGATGCTACTGATTGGTTTGTTGCCATGGAGATTAAACCGAAACAAGTGGTCCGCAGTCCGTCATTGCTGTTATTGCACAATGAGGACTGACCTTCAGCGCATCGCATTACATCTGTCTGAGCATCTGTGTACTGATGACGAGGGTCGCTCCATCTGTACGGATAATGCAGTCCAATTGATTCACTCAACCATTTCTACTTTTCCTCTTTGGCAAGCAATACATCAATTGATTTCAATCCAGCTATTCATTACGCTGAACTCCACGCGGTTCAGATGTGTTTTATGTTTTATTTGGAGCGGAGAATCAAATAATTCATAAATACTTTAGTACATTTACTGTAAGACAAATATGGTTATTGATTAAGTGCCATTATTACAGTGCAGAGCCAGATGAGGCTGTAACAAACGGAAGCTGCTCAGAAGATTATTTCAATACCATGAATAAAACAGGACTTATAGATATTACACGAAGGAATGTGCTTACATTAGCTGTTGAGTTTTGCCAGAGATAGATTGCTAGTTTTAAAAGAATAAAATTGCAGCTAGCATCACGTCATCATCACAGCCACGTGTCGGTCAGAGTAAACATGAGCATATCCCCATGTGGAATTGCTTGTTAACACCCATCAGCCAATCACGTGGCAGCAACTCAATGCATTTAGGCATGGTCAAGTCGATTCGCTGCAGTTCAAACTTCAGAATAGGGAAGAAATGTCCCCATGTCCCCCCTTTTATTCTAATGGCTACTTCCAGCAGAAGCCAGTCTCAGACTTGTTGAACAACAATTAGTCCACAGTACTCAAATGGCCCCCACAGTCACCAGATCTCAACCAGTAGAGCACCATCAGGATATGGTGAAATGGGAGAATCGCATTAAGGATGAGCAGCCAACAAACAGCAGCAACTGCGGATAATATGGACCAAACTCTCTGAGGAATGCTTCTAGTACCTTGTTGAATTCATGGCTTAAAGGATCTGAAGACAAATAGGTGTACCTAATAAAGTGGCCAGTGGGTCTAGTTGATGTATGAATCTATGGAGCCAGATGTTGGCTGATGAAACAAGCTGCAATGTTCTTGGTCTTGTAAACAATGGTGCCTGTAAATGCTAAACAGTAAATACTGTAACGCGACTTTAATTTGAATAGATTTACATCTTTTTAAAAACAAACCTTCAAACTGTTACAGGGTAACAATAAAACAGAGAAAACATTGCAAACAAATAATCAGAATGCATGAACAGTCATGCAAGCCTTGCTCACAAATGAATTGCTGCAGCTAATTATCAGCAGTTTTTATTCTTCTTGCACACGATACATCCTTGAAATGAAGGCATGTTTGGGCCCCCATGTCTCTGATTCAACCCAGGATGGATTTTGGTGAACCAGCAGGAAAGAGTGACCTCATTTTTTGTACAGCACCCTCTGTGGTGACCCTCGTTCTCCTCTCTGGAGAAGTCAGCACTTCATACGACCAAAAGTAATTCTGGGCTTAAAAAAAAACAAAACAGTCTAGTGGTTATACCTGGAAAACTTGAAATGCTTGAGGAATCAAGTCACACAAGAACCCCAACTTTGAGAAAAAAAGAATAAATCACAGTAATATGATGACTTCTGGATTTCAAGGGGTGGTCACCGTTCACAAAACCCCTGCCAGGGTTTATGAGTAATAGTGGATTCTGCCGAGGGGAAATCAAAGCTGTTTAGACTTGGGGAGATCCAACCGAAGCTCGGTAAATGCAGTAAAATTGCGTTTATGATTGAAAGAGAAAGTTTCTGCTCATATTTTAAGAGACACTTTACAAAATTAGCCGTTTTTGAAGTTGTGTGATGAGTACTGATGTAGGGCTAAAGCTTTCTTTTTGTATTTATTACATTCATTTAATGGGACACTAGACACTTTTCCAGGTGTTTGAATTCAGTTTGCGCACAACCAACCACTGTAGAACATAAAACAAAATGTGGTCTATCTGCAAAAATCTCAAATCCTCTCAAAAATGCTCACCAGTCAATGAGTCGTTTCTGTCCCCAACATCATACCCATCCCTGCTCACTCTCTGCTTCGTTTCTTGAACTCCTTCACTGTCCTTTTTGAAGAAAATATATGACAGCGTTGGCCAGATATATAAATCTTTAAAAAAAGGACAGCAACAGAATTGATCATTTGAAGAGTTGGTTCCTATACGCTAAGCTTTATTTTTAGCCTTTATTAAAAGTCCTGTCATAGAAAACATGATATCACTTGTGAGTTCCTGCTCTGTTTTTTTTTTAAACCCCTAAAGCAACAAATCCATTCATAGCGATGCCTGCAGCACTTTTTGATCACCTGACACCCCAAAACCATCCAAAGACATATCCACTAGGAAAACGTTAAAAAGATGAGAAATTCAGGTGCTGGAAAGATACGGGTGCTCTCCTGCCGCTCTCCAAAGAGAAAAGATTGTACCAAGTGGATACTGAACTGTCTGTACAGTAATTTTCTGTGCAGCGCTAGGTGAGTTTATCCAAAATATTTAACATTGCACAGAAATACTGTTTTGAACTGCAGATCAATTTATGACTCAAACAGAACTTTAAAAAAACAGCAAGATAAATCTTCACTGAAAGCTCTAAATGTTCACAGTACTCAAAAGTTTGTGGAAACCAGTTGCCCCTTACTTTTTAAGTGAACAGTATTCAAAAGAGTGAAACTTAATTAATAAAACGTATTATTTTTGAACAATGTTTACCTGTCAACTCAAATGTTTTGAGGCAACCGGTTTCCTCAAAGGTTTTGAGTACTGTGAACGTTTTGGGTTTCCGAATTTATTAATTGTAAAAAGAACAAAAATTGTAAAATGTTTAAATCAAAATTCAATTAGATTTTTTTTATTGTACAAGCAACTCATTATGATCTAAAGCTGGAAACAAAAATAAATCGTCGCGCAAACCCTTGTTTTGGGAAGAAAACAGCTTTTTTTCTCCATTTAATTTGGAATTTAAACCAAACTATTCACTTGTAATGTGCAACTACAGAGCAATTAAAATGTTCTGAAGTGAAATGACTCCTGTACTCTTATGTTTAATACTTTCAGATTATCTTTCGAGATCATTCAAAATGTCTTTTTTTACGTGTTCAACAAAAGAGTTCAAAGATTAGAATCGCCTTGTAAGCTCTGAACCAGGAAAACCCAATTCCTTGAGTCTCAATTCACTTGATCATTTGAAGGCTTCCTGTTGTTGATCTCTATGTGTTTTAGCCTGAACGCATTTGTCCCATTCAGGGCCCAGAGAGCAATCAGTCCTTCAACAGGGGGGGAATGTGCAGGCTAATTTGCCTCCTCCCTCGCTGGCCCGTTCATCTCCTGAGACGAATGCTTGGGGTAATAAGGATAATCAATACACTTTCTCGCTCGCTGCAGTCTCCTGCCGTTATTAGCAATTTGTCATTAGCTTCAGCTTTTCTTATCAGACATTAGCATCTTGTTTACAAGGCGTGGCCAGACCTCCCCTGCCTCAGCCAAGATTACCCACGGGTCCCGGCAAACACACTCACAAGCTCCCTGAGGTGATGAATAGATACATCTACAGCCTGACAGCTACACATGCACGTTCTTGACAAGATTTACCCGCGGAAAATTAATGAAGCTTTGACAAGAAGAATAACACAGGGACGAGGGAGAAAAATTATTTTCCTGCTCCTGATTTCTCAAGAGTCTCATACAAATGACACCTTTTCCTAATTAATTAAGTCAAGGCGAAGGGGATCAAACTTTACAGAGGGGCGTCTGCAGTTGTATCGTACTCCTTAAGGCATAAATGAACACCATCCAGGTGTTGGAAAGCTGCTGAATGAAACGAAAAATGTTCAAAGTACAGCAATCCGTGTTAATTTCATCTCTCTTCCACGAGAAGTCAATGTGGAAACAACAATTCACTGATTGTTCAAATAAAGCTGGTCCCAAAAGGGAGCAGATCTCTTAGATCAGGGTGCCCACACTTTTTTGACTTGTGAGCTACTTATAAAACATGCAAATATACATTTCTTTTTGAATATATTGAGAATTCTTTATTTGTGGTGTAGCTTGAACCACTATTGCACAATACAACTACATACAAGTATATTTTTGTTTATACTCAAATGCCTTGCTCTGAATCTGTTTAAAAGAAATAAATTGGAGGTTTTTGGAGCAATGTTGTATATGGTGATAGGTGTCAGACTGGCTCACTTGTACTTCAATCAAGTGGCAAAATTAAAAGTGAGGAAAGATTTGTTAACGTCTACTTAGTTGTGCGTTAATGTCATGTGATGTAGCCACACCTTTGTGAACAAACGTAGAACGCAAGCGACGTATTGGTAGCGACCCCTGCCTCGTGAAATTGTCCAACTTTACAGCAGGAAAGCACTTTTAAATGCATGGGGAGGTTATAAAATATATATGTGACAAATACATATTTTATGCATTGAAATATATACATATACATATAGTATATGTATGTGACAAATAAAATCTGAATCAGAAAATTGTTAACAAAATTGGGCGGCCATAGATCAGCACGGAGTGGACAATTTGAGACCTTTATCTAAATAATTGGCCACGATGGAGGAAACAGACCTGAAATCTATTAAAGCCATGAGAGAAAAAGTGAAGCCCAGTGAAAAGTGAATGAGAGACAACTTCTCGGATTGTTTTACATTTCTCTACATTTAGAGTGTTATATTTTCAAAATGGCCACCTCGAAGACACCTCAAGCCATTCTGTTTGCCTTTAACCCACTTTAAAAAAAGGTATAGTGTCTATAAAGAGTGTTTTATCACAAGTAAAGTGTCTGTAAAAGTGCTTTTTTTCACCATTAAAAACACGACAGAGCCCGCTCCCGACAGAGACAGTGCGCCGGATGTGGGCCGCCTATATTTTAGCAAGAGTCAACAGATGCAGACCCAACCAGCTCGGAGCCTGGAGGTCCCGGACGGAGCCAGACACTTGGATCCTGTGCCTCCAGCCTGGGAATCCAGACGCTACCGGACCTATCGGTTTTATTCCCTCCCAAGCATCAATAATCGGGAGACTCTACATTTTAATTATTTATTTGGTGCGCCATGTTTTAATAAAGAGCGTGTGTGTCTGTGTGCCACCCATTACAATAGGTATAGTTTCTTTGGGGCACCTTCCCAAAACTCACTAAAAGCCACTCAGCACTGACCAAATCTGGTAGTGAAGAACCGCCAAGAAAGAAATTGCTGAATACACCCACTTTACCCTAAAGTGAAATCTATGGGAGACATCCCAGGTGCCATTTCTATGGTTTTACTTTGGTAAGTTCACATTACTGCAATAATAGATGCTTGAGGTGTTTTTTAGGGCACTGTCTGAAACAGCTTGACTCCTTGACTGCACAGTTGTGACAGGCAGGCCAACTGGATGAAGATTCCAGTCTAATTATCCTCTGCAATGTGCTTCCCAACTATATACTCTAATAGATGCCACCAGGATCCCAAATTAACAGCCATTAAGTGGCAAATGTGAGAAAAATTGCCCTTGTTACTGTATGTAAATACAACCATTTGATGAGATAGAAGGAGAAAAGCACTGACACGCCAAGAACTTAAAATAGAAAAAGTGTTGCAACAACTGGAGAATCGCATTTTGTAAGTGTGATGCAACCTCAGAATAATTCTTCCACCAGCATGACAAAGAAAACTAAACTCAAATCAGATGATATTAACTTAAGCTATTTATTTAACCATGTGTGTGTTTGTCAAGTGTCTTACTTGCCATCCTTGCCATTACTTTGTTGTTTTTAAGTGAATAAATGCATTTTATTCTTTATAGTCCCTATAAAGTGTAAATGACTGTTTCTACTTCCGGTCTATTTGTGAGCTCGATCACATAATGAGTCAAGTATTTAATTTAGAGTATCATTTTTATTAATAAAGAAAATAAGTGAGTTGGAAAATGAATGAATTTTTATTTTTCTATGTCTAAACAAATGCATTCAACCTGCAAAATCACCTTTTTTTAAATATGTTAAAATTTTATATGGTAAAACAAAGTACTGTGAAAGATTTACAAAAAGATTCATTTAAATAATGAATTGTAAACGTTTTTGTTGTATTTTACTGTTACTACTTACTTTATTTATTAAACTTTAATTCATAAGACACATGTAAAAATGAAAAAAAAAATTATATATTTTTGTTAAATTTAAATGACATTTCTATGTCCAACAAAAATGTTTAACCAATAAAATATTGAATTAAATATTGAAATTCACCATTAGAAAGTTGAAATTCAAATCTTTTCTGAAAGTTAGGTGAGTAATACTCTTTCATTTGAGTGAAGAGGTCAAAAGAAAACATTTTAACTCTTTTTTTTTTGCTTAAGCAAAACAGAATTAGGGATTCAAGTGAACAAATCATTTATTCACACTTCTGTGTTTATTTACATAAAGTGACTATCCTTAAATAGTAAATGTAGAATTATATTTAACAATACATGCGTTTTTTTTCTCACATAGATATAATAAAAATATTTATATGTATTGAAACTGTGTCAGCAGTTTTTTTCTATAAAATATTCCAACATTAAAATATTTGCATTTATAAAAAATAAAATTTAATTTTATGAATTAATTATACTGAGATTAAATGTGTGTACCCCCGCCTCTCGCCCAATGTGCGCTGTCACCATCAGACCCCGTGACCCCGAAAGGGAATGCTAAGTGGGTTAGAAGATTAATTAATTTATTATAGTTGAAAAATTGTTATTTGAAAAGATGCACAATCACATTAACAAACATTTTTTTGCTTTAGATAAAAAAAACTGTATTTAATGTAAGAAATCCATAAATGTTGCTAATTAATGAAATATATAATTAATATATTTTAGAGCTAATCTGTAAGAAATTTAAACACACAATAATAAATACACATCGAAAACTGCATTTTCAAAATCCTCGTCAAAAGTTAAAGTCTGTTTCTAAACTTTTTCAAGTTTTTCTTTGTTTATATTCTTTGTTTAACTCATTACTGAAGCTGAGCTTCATCTATTAGTGAATTCCTCTGACCTCCTGTCGCGTGTTCAGTTCATCCGATGCTCTGTTCATTGATCCGAGAAGCTTTACAGAGGTCAGCGTCTCTGTCTCTCCACCCGGAGGGATAACCAGTGCTCCCTGACACTTCTTCTGTGCTTCATCAGCCCTGATACAGTCTTCAGTGATGTTCTGCCTGTGCATGACACATGGTTCATCCTTCCGTCAGTTCAAGCTAATAACAGCTAAAGACGGATGAGCTGTTTGGAGATCAGTGACTGAAACTAATCAGTGTTCACCGATGAGCCCACTGTGAGCAAACACAATTACACCAACACTAGATACTGTAAACCTGGAAAATAGTCACGGATAACTTTCTATAAGAAAAAAAAGATAGAAACTAATAACAGTTGTGATAATTACGTTGCAAAAGAACAAAGTTACATTTGTTACATTAAACATTATTTCCCATCATTTTTTTTTATTCTATGGAAATTGAAATCTGATTTCTTGTAGTTGCTTAGAGAAAATAAATAAGAAAATTAAGTCTGCTAGGGTCAATATTATTAGCCTCCTTAAGTAATGATTACTTTGTTTGGCTTTAGAAATAAACAAAATGATCCTATTGACAATATTGACTTGCTAATTAAACCTAATTGGTACGATTTAAATTGCACTTTAAAATGAGGATTAATATCTGACAAATGAAATGGACTTTCATCGTGGCAAAGACGTTTGGACTTGAGAGAAAGAATTGTTAATGATCATAAAGATGGTTATCAAAGTGGATTCATGAGTGAAGGAGTGGCGTGAAGCATTATCAAGAAGTGTAAAGAGACCAACATAGTGGTGAACAAGTCGGACAGAGGCAGATAGAGAAAGTTTTCAAAAATTTCAGAATTATTTTTTTTTTAAAGAAGAAAAATTATGCAACTGGAGCTTTTTGGCTAGTTGCCTACTTCTGGAATAAAAATGTAGAAAATAAACAGTACATTTATAGTACTAAAAACAGGTGAATGTAGTTTCCAGAACTTTTTAGCAAAAAAAAAAAAAAAATTGTAGTGATGTCATTGGTTGTTTTTTCACTATGGATTATTTTTGTCTGGGTAACTGGTTCATGTTGTCATAAAATAATAAGTAGAATAAGACGAAGATCTACAGCTGTTGCAATTTATTTGGGAGCTCAAATATTAAATATAACACTGAAGAGACCCAATGAAAGGGAATGCTATGGTTACTAATGTAACCCATCATTCCTAAGGGAACCAAAGTCCCTTTGCCCCAGTATTAATATGGGCAAAGTCTGATTGTGCAGATCTGTCTTGCACGACACATGGACAACCAAGAGCTTCAGAATTATTTCAGAGAGAAAGATTATCAGAAGAAATTTACCGGGCACTCTTTTAAATAATACTTAAGATGTTTTAAATATTAACATGTTTTAACTGCATCTGATACTTGTTTAGTGATTCCATTAACAGAAATAAAAATGATTTTTTTTTGCAAATATGGTATAATGTAAAATGTAAACAATGTAGTTAAAATGACTAGAAATGACCTCTTGTTTTTTATAACTTACTTTTAATATTGTACACACTGCAGTTTTTTCTTTAGCCTAGAAACACTCCATTTCAGCCAAATGTTGGACAATTGTGTTGACTAAAAATTGTAAATGGGGCAAATTCACAAGTTCATAATCTGGGCCTGCCTAGTATCATGAGCGTATCCAGCAGTTATGAACTTGTCAGGCAAGCTGCTCAGGATAAGATACGATCCGTGCCCAAGTGAGGCATCAGGGTGCTGGAGGAGTGGGTCGGACAGTGTCAGAGGATGATTGATTGGTTCACATATGACCCGCAGGTGGACAGTGCTTCGGCATTTTTAACATGTTTTCATCACCAGTGGGTGGGGCCTAGATGTGACCGTTCCTGTGCCTTCAGCTAATGACTTAAGGCATTCCGAATTTTTGATCCGAGGTTTCGCGAGACAACACTCCTCGATTGAAATCCTTGGGCACCAACGGGAGCTCACACATCTGACCGAACAAGTGGGGACAAAAAAAAAAAAATAAAAAAAAAATAAAAAATAGTTTCGGATCTATTTTTTGCAAGGGAATGCCCAATGAAAGCTGGCTCTTTTGATGACGTAAGAAGGACATAAATGAGCCTCTCGGTGGCGCTCATCCCACTCGATTTTGCACAGGAAACAGGAAAGAAATAGTGCGTCTGATCTAAAGAATAGATTTAATGTTCTTAGATTTCTTCAGTCGTTGTCTTCTTCTTTCCTGTTTCCCCGTGTGGCACAGAGTGCATCCATTATACCATAAACGCCATCTTCAGGCAGGGAGCGTAATTGCATCAATATTTCCTCGTCCCAGACCTTTTCACTTTAGATGCTGTGCACTTACATCATATTTCGTCTGACAAAGAATATAAAAAAGTTTTTGGATTTTATGTATTCTGCATCTATACAATCTTTTTGTACAGGAAATCAAATGTGATGCAAGAAGAAATAAAAAGTGGTCTGCGTTTGAATGAGCCCTCGATGAAAATGTGTAATATAAATAAAGGCAGAGGCTTTGAAAAAAAAAACCCTTCCTTCCTGGAGCTGTCATCCAGAATGAAAAGCGCACTCATAGCTCCTCTTAAATTCCCCAAAGAGCATCTTGTCATCAGAGTCCCAACTGCAGCCTGAAAGAGTCTCAGCCCCCGCAGCCTTTCATCTGCAGCACCGCAGCCCCCAGACACACACCCGGAGGAGCCCAGAGGAGCCCAGAGGAGCCTGGGTTTCACATGCTGATGGACAACACCTGATCGAACAGGAGGCTCACTTTTAAAAATGTGCTTTTCCAATTTCTGGAAAATATATTAAATGAGCCGTAGAATTAAGAACTGGGGTACTTTTATTACATTATATAAAGCAGTTGTTTTGCTCGTACAAGTGCATTTTAATTATTTCTTTAATCATTTTTTTATTACATTTGTTTCTTCATATCTGCATTCTTCGTGCGGACTGCTCTCGTGCTGAGGACTAGTGACCCACAGCCAGGAGTTTAAATGGCACGCTTTAGCTTCACAGGCCAGAATCACTGGGTTTACTTTTATAAGAGAAAATAGCCATTTTCTGCTCTGCTTCTTCAGCAGATCTGTGTGGTGTGAGGGGGTCAAGGGAATGCGGGTCGGGCTGTGGGTGCAACTGCAGGGCTCAGATTAATGGCCCCTTTCTGGAGGTCCTGATGCCCGCTGCCCTGCACCTTCAACATTCTCCTCACATCAGCACAGTTCAGCAAAAAACACAAAGAGGAAGGTAAGCACCCTCTTCCCAATAACAAACCAATGCGAACGTTTTACTTCGCAAAGCATTTTGATGGTTTCGATTTTTTAAAGCAAGTTTTTGTAGTTGAGGCTTCCGTTTATAAAATGAATCAAAAATTGATTCTGTTCTCAAACACGTTTTGTGTTTTTAGTTTGGGGAAACAAATATTTGGTGCTTGTCAAACAAATGTATTTGCTTTAAAATGTACCTTCTTCTCCGGCTTCGTGGATCCATGTTCAGTTCCTAATGAGGTGGTCTTTCCCATGTCTCCCCACTCTCTCTCTCCCAAGTCTTTTCTGCCCCTACACTTTCCAATAAGAATAACAAGAAAGATTACAACTTTAAAAAGTGCTGCTTTGTGTATTTAATAAAATCATATTGCTCTACAGCTCTCTAATGTCCTTTAGTAAAATATTTGTGTTGTTTATTTTAGTGATTAATTAGATTAGATACATTTTTCATTTTGTTGGGTGGCAGGAACTCAGAAGAAGGGCAGAACGTTTGAGAGGGTGAATGTTTTGCTGTGGTACCAAACACACTGTATGCGGCTGCATGAGAGGAACCTGGGTGTATTGAGCTGCAAGCAGCATGGATGAAGGAAATCTCACAGACATAGAAGAACGACTGAAAAGAGGAGCCTTGTCGGTTGTGTGGAAAAACTTTGGCTTTAAAAACTTATCAATCTGTAACGTAAAAGGGTTGTGGGGGTAACATTGTAGCCGCAGGAGCAATTTGCTTTAATATTACTAGTGTTTCTCAAAGTGAAAAAACTGATATAATGTTGAAAAATACCAGGACATCAAATTTTGGGTCATTGTTTGAAAATGTTTTTTTTAATTCCGTGAGGTGGAACCCTAGAAGAAATAAAACAAGTGCAATTTTGTGATAATAATAAATAAAAAAAAAATTAAAATAAAATAATAATAATACATTTTATTTCAGGACACCTCACGCAGTAGTAAAATAAAGCACAGCAAGAACAATACAAGCAGATAAGAGACACACGAGGATGTTTTCAGCTTACATTGAAAAGTTTGCAGATCCTGGCTACCGCGGGTACACTAGGCAAGCGCTTCCACAGAGCAGGAGCAGCGTGGTAGCATGCTTGTTCGCCAAGAGAGGATCTTGGTGGAGGGGGGGGGGGCGGAATAAAAGTAAATAAACAAGTATTTTATTTATTTATTTTTTATAGCATAGTTTTTTTTTTAGACAAGCATTTTAAATACTTTTGGTGGGTACATTGACATACGTCATGACAATTATTCCAGAATTTTACAACAAAAACTTTGAGAAAGGAATCGCAATCAGAATGTTTTTTTTGTATGCAATGAATTTAAGTTTGTAAATGATTTGAATCCAATTTTATTTTATTTATGTTAGAGACTGTTTACACAGGGTCTACTACAGTTTTAAATATACAGCACCTACACAGAAGGAAAAAAGATCAAAAGCCTATAATGGTCAAAAGGGGACACAACCTGTTTCAAGTCGAGAGAATTCCCTTGAGGTTTGTTACTTTTTACATCTTTTAAGCAAAAGTGACTTACATTCCCATAGTTCCCTTGTGTTCAAACCCATGACTGTGGCATTGTTTTACAGCCTGACCGCCTGATGAGATACAGGTGAGCTGATCCCAATCATGACCTCTTCAAGTGTACCCACCAAAGCCTATCAACATGCATCTGAGCACCCACAGTTTCCCATATAACCCACAAGCAACCACACACAAGTGTCAGCCGAACGTGTTTCACCCTGTGTCGAAAATATCGGAATCTCTTACCTGTTCATACTACTTCCCTTTCCTTGTCCTCCCATGTTCCAGTTTCCTGGTCATCGTTTGATGTCGCCAGTCCCTGCAAGAAATCAGATTAGTATTGTTAAAGTTTCTTCAAAGTAACATATTGTTCTGTACCTCAAAGTTTGTTCTTAGAAGCAGATTCTATATGTTACTTGAGTTCTTTGTCGATAAACAAGCAGGCGACTCCACCAGTCGCGGTAAACTTGCGATCATCGTGTGGTCGGACGGTAATACTCACTGTTTCTCCTACATAAATTTTAAATAAAAGGTTCTAAAATTTTGTAAATTCTAAAAGTTTTTATACTTTCATGTGCTCTTTTGCATAAAAAGCTCCTTTTGATTTCTCTGTTCACTAAAAATAGCAATAAGTCTTTACATTGTGTCCATGTTAAAGTGTGTCAAAGTGAATTGATTCACATTTAAAGCGCATTATCTCACCAGGAGGTGCTTCCAAACCTATAACATCAGCATCCGAGCTGTGTTTATAGCTTCCTGAAGTTTTAAAGTGAAATGGCATTGTGTTAGAGGGTGAAAAGTGAGGGAAGCCGGTGGTAATCAAACTCAAAAAACGATTCGTGAGAAACAGAGGTAAATAATTGGCAGGAAATGAAGATCAAAGTGAGCGAGTAGCAGCGTTTGTTTTGGAGTCTCGGCCCTCTCGACATCCAGCTCTTTAAAAACACACACAAATGACTCCTGTGGCCCAAAGCCGCAGGAAGTGTTGAAAAGAGTCCCACCACCAGCGCCAATGCTGCGCCCCTCTGTGTGAATGAGTTTTACATGGGGAAGGAAAGGTGTCCTGAATGCAGGAAGAGGCTTCAGATGGCTGTGAGTTCAGACAGAAGTACTGTACCATGTTGCCCGACTGATAAAAACTGTGTTTATGAGACAATTCTTCTTTCGGAGTTGTTATGCAAGTTTAGCCAGATCTAAGGGCGAGCTTATATAACTGAAGGAAATGTTTTGTTTTAGACTAAAACATTACATTTTTTGAAGAGCCCATCCAAACCAGGACATTTCTCACTCATGCTTGGCAGCAGCATTGTTTAACAAGGTTCAGTTCAAAGCGTTTCCCCTGTTTAAGCAGTTTAACAAGGTGCACTCCATGAAAAACAAGGTATCTTTTATTCATAGAACTTTTGAAAATGCAATATTCATTGAGGTCTTCATATCAAGATCACAATTTCCACTCCAGTTTCACTAATACATCGGTTTTAAAGTATTCACACAGTGCTTTCTGATTGGTCAACAGTACAGTTGGTTTTAAACCAACCATCCAAGACCATTGTAATGGCTCTTAAATATGACGATACTATACGAATGACTCAAATAACAAACACAAATTTGCTTCTAACGTTGCCTTGCATCTATTACAGACACCAAGGTCTGCTATGCTCTTTGTTGAAGAAAGATGGGATTTAAAAATCACTTAATGGCTACACATTGATGAACTTATCGAAGTGATGAGTCATTTTTCATCACTGTTTTCAGGATTAGCTTCTAACAGAAAGTTAGATTCTACTGGAACACCATTATAAACGCTCTCCAGTCTTCCTTCGAATCAGGATTTGAAACAAGGCAGTTTTTTCCAGTCCACATCCTCCAGCTTTCCTCTTTTTACATAATGAGAACGGGATATCACCAGGCAAAAAGTAAATGAGCATTGCTTGAGGTAGGGCATGCCTTGAGGTCAGTGCCATTAAGTATTTTACTGTATTTGCCTTAACCCTAACCCAGGACCCTTGGACGTCATCCAACGCTCACTTTCTCAATCTCAAGGTAGACCCCACCCCACCTCTCCTATCAGCCGATAGGGCTGACATCAATACCTTCCCATTTGCACAATGCTCCCGTAAAGATGCCCTTCCATTGCTTAAACCACCATGCATCTGCTTCACTAGCGACTTTCTTTTACAGTTGCGCTTGAAAAATAAGGGCTTATATTACCAACACAATTCTGAGTGAAAAAAGTCCTACTTTGAGAAAAAATAATTGGCTGGAATTTTGGCAGTTGTGGTTTGTTTTAAGCAAGTGAATGGATGAGAGCATTTTAGCTGAAGATGTATTTTTCTCGCTCAAATATACTGCTTAAAAAGTCAAAAATTTGAGATTAAAACTAAAATTTACGCACATGAACAGGCAAACCAGTAAGAAAGGTGTGAAGAACTGAATCTTTCCAAGTGATTATTAATACAGGGTTAGGAATCTCAAGTTTTTGACTTTTGTATCTCAATTTTTTACTTTTTATGCCATTTTTTGTTGAGGATAAATTTTGAAATGGGAGAGCCAAAATAGCTCCGTAGTTAAATTCCTACCCATTACCCAAACCCCTTTCTCCTTCCCCTCAGTTTTACACATTTATGTGAAGCGAAGGGGTGTCCCAATTTTTTAGGGATTTCCCAGCAAACACTGCATGTGACCTAAAAGACTTGAACATGTTAAATTCCGATCTGTGATTACATAAGTTCCTGTAAAAAAGTTTTTAAAGAGAAAATGCATTTCCACAGAATGCAGTACTTGCCCTCTCATTTATGTAGAATCACCTCCTGAAGAAGAGGCAATGACTGTTACATAGAATCCTCTTCATTTAGATGAGCTCCATTAGCTCCGATGGCCACACGGCTTCATCACTCGCCCAATCTTTCACTAAAGTTATTAACATTTAAAGGGAGAAACTTTTACATACGCATTGCTGTGAATATATATCTTAACCTAACCTTTGCTATTGCTACTGAAGAGATGAATGAGACCGCGCTCGCATTCATCAGCTAATATGATTTGGCAGGAAGAAATGGTTTACTTAGTTTTCGGTGAATTATTTGAGCCATTCTGACATTTGCATCAACCAAAATCCAAGCTCTTCACGAAATATATGATATCGATTGCTGAAGCTGTGATAAATAGAGATTGTCCCCTCACTATTGTACCGCTTGGCTGACGGTTATCCATCTGTTGGACATCCAGCACATTCTCACGTCTGTAGAAGCAGAGCGATGGCATTATTGACATCATTCCACAGCAAGGATTTGACCCCTGATCAATACACAGGGCCTCATTTGAAACCACAGCCCATTGCATTAATAGTGTTTTTATATTCAACAGATTAATTTTCCCATTAGGCAGAGACCTTGATCCCATTGAGAGCATGAAGAGGAACATCCCCGCTCTGTTCTCTGATGGCACTAGATGCCAATCACCTCTTCATCGTCCTCCAGGGCTCCATCGATTTAGCTAATCTTGTCTTTGGGAGTGAAGAGCAATCTCAGATTCATTATTTGGCCATTGAAATATATAAATCTCAGTGTCTGTCTACTGAGAGTCCGTCTTTTCTTCACAATCTTCTATTGAGAACAAGGGTGAAGAGGCCTTTCTACACAATAAACTGCATTACTGAAAATGTTATTTGTTTCTAACACTGTAGTGTATTTTTGATACTTATATAGCAGTGATTTTGAAATATCATCCAAAACTGAATTATCATTCTTATTTTCATTTCATTTCAGGGTGCTATTGGACAAATCCATACATATATAAAACAGCAATGTATATATAAAAACAGTGATGACCCGAAACAGCTGGTTAGGAGGAACAGCCAAACTTTGATACAAAGGCGAGGTTGAAAAAGACGGATTCTTGTCATGGCACGAATGAGCACAACAACAACACACAAGGTAGTTATACTGCATCAACATGGTCTCTCCCAGATAAAGCAGATTCAAAGCAGACTGGGGGCTCTTTCTAGAACAAAGAAATGGGCAATGTCGAGATTCATTGACGTCCAACAAGCAAAATCAGCTGAAAACTGGCAGAAACCAAAGTTCTGCATCTACTCTCTGCAAACGTCTGGTCAGAAGCGGTCTTCATGGAAGAGTTGCAGCTAAAAAGGCAAATTTCTGACGTACAAGCCCAAGCTACTCAAGTATGCGCAAAAACATGGGAACTGGGGTGAAGAAAAATGGCAACATGAACAAAAATGAAAAATATACTTCTTCATCAAGCAATACCACATCTTTTGTTGGTTATTTGTTGGTCTTAACCATAAGCTCTTTAAATGTTTTTTCATGATCCTAGATTATATGCACAATTTTTGTGTACTATAAAATTGCACCTTTCTGAGAATAAAACATCATAAAACACCTTTTTAGGAATATTTAAAGACAGACAAAAAGTGACATTTGAACCAGTTTGAGTGGATATTTAAAAGGTTACTAATCTGAATAAATAGGAAACTTTCCATAAGTTTCAAAAACGTTTATGTTAGTTTTATGGTGTTATTTTATAGAAAACTGAAGTGCTATTTTTGCATATTGGTCTACATTTGTTGTCCATTGGCCTCTACATAAAATAAGGATAAAGAGATTTAAAAAACTTTCGTCAGGAGTATTTGAGGGACACGTTGACACTGTATTTCAGTGATTGAAAGAAATACAGTTTTATCATCTTTAGCGTTGGGATGATTGTTCTATCTGAGCATTGTTTTGTCTTTTCACAAGCCTCAAAATAGGTTTATTGGATCTTCCGGACGAGTTGTACCCAAACAGGAAGGTGTTTCACTAGAGAACGAGCTCAGCTTTAAGACTGGACTGGAAACGGAGAAAAACGAGAGAAAGACATGGAGGAATAAAGGAACAGCCGGCTGAAGTAACTTCCTCTGATGAAAGGGTCAGTGGCACCTGTAAATCTGTGCTCTCACACTGCAGCTGTGTGGACCGCTCCACAGAGGGACCCTAAAGCACCTCCCCCCACATCTACCCCAAAACACACACTGAGGAATGGTGTGGGCGGGCTGACAGAAAGACTCCGGGAACAAGCACATGGTCTAGCTCATGTGTTCATCTGAACGTATGCATCATTAGCCTGAGACTTCATTTCGAACGGTTTCTAATGAAAGAAGTGTGCGCTTTTATTTGGAGAGCGTAAATATCTTACGTATCGAAAACTCAATATTGCATCGTATTCTGCAACAAAAATGTTCTCCCCATCTACACAAAAAGGATTGCTTAAGTTTCCTCAGGAACATGGAAGATTTTTACATTTCAATGGCTGCGATATCTTGCTGTTTTCGGTTCACTGTTATGGAAGTATAAGAATATATTACTGTATTTATACCACAATGTTTTATCGATTTGTAAATTCGATAAAACATTGTTATTATTGTCATCACAAACTTATTCTAATTTGAAAAGACATTTATTCACAAAATACGATGAGGTTGTGAATTTGCATTCTCAATGGTTGTTGATTTTCACACAGAAGCGCTGAGTGTAACTTAGTAATGCATATACCTTATTTTGTAGCCCCGCCCCCTCTGCGAAAATGGCTAGAGGAAATCACTTTGAGGAAATTTTTATTTTAGGCGTAAAAATAATTTTATTTTAATATTTATATATTACAGACATAACACAAGGTAAAGAACTTTCAGAAGTGACTAGAATCACTATCACTTTAAGAAGCAAATACACTTTAGCCTCTTGATTTCACTGCAAACATGTAGTTAAATTTCAAATTTGTGACTGACATTTAGAATTGTATTAATGTTTATGCTTGAGCTGAATATGAATATTCATATTTTTTTGATGGGAAACTTCTTTATTATTTCAAGCTGAGGAGATTTAAGAGGGATAGAGAGGGTCACCCTATGCAACCGTGCATTTTGTATGTATTGAGGTGGACGACCATGTTAATATGTCAACTAACATTCAAAAGTACCCATTTCAGCAGAACAATTATGAAAAACTACACAATTTTATGAAAAGAAAAATTGTGTCTTATGACATCTTTAAAACAGTCGCAGACAATTTAAGCCGCAACATTGTTTACACCCTTCAACCAATTTAGAATCTTTTTTAAAACAGAATATGTATAAATGAATAAATAATGAAATGTTTGCAAAAGTCAGCAGCAGATAATTGGTTAAAAATGGATTAATGCTTATTAAACCAAAGACAAAGGAACTTTCCAGTTAAACCCACATACAGTACATCTTCTTAACTAATACTGGTATCCCCATACAAATACATTTTGCTGTGTCCTTATAAGTTTCTCTTCTGTATCTCGCCCCCTTATATTGTCTCCTAAACTTGTCACTTGTGATTATCTTTGGCATTTGCGCTGCTCTATTCCAACAGGGGCTCTGGTAACGCCACACGCTCAATATAACAATGTCAGGTGTCCTGCAGCGGAGCTCTGACAGCAGGCAGCGGGTGTCACTGGAGCCCATTGTTATTTTGGAAGGAGCATGTGTTTGTCTTGTAGTGGCTCGGGTTTCTTGGCCTGTGCCGGGCTGCACCAAGCTAAAGTCTGGGTGATGGATGGTGACCCCGACTGCTGGCACTCGACCCCCCCCCCCCATCTGATGTTGATATTGCTCTAATTCTCTAGGATCTAATTTACATTCTGACCAAAGAGCAGAGGGTCTTGAGACGTCTTTTAATGGGACGCAATGGTAGCTCCGCATCAACTTATAAGTACCTCACCTGTCTGGGTTCATCTCTGATTGGTTTGTTCTCTCTGCTTAGGGTTGTAATATGAACCTGACAAACCAAGAAAAGCAGATTTCAGATTACCATACAAGAAACTGATGCCAGTTCAGATTTGTTGTAATTACGATTCTTTTATATTCACCAAAGTTAATCTAACTGCATGCACGCTAGCTCAACTGATCAAACTCAAACTGATGCTTAAACAGTAAAGGTGAACTGTATTCTTGAACACACACAGATTCAGATATTTTTTTTTTGTGCCAAATAGTGGCACTTTGCAGGCACCTACTGTTTTTGTTCTGGTTCTTCTTTGCCATTGAAGTCAACGGCATTCCAATGAAGTACTTGAAGAAAAGTTATGAAATTTGGAACACGGATACACTTGGCTCTCATAAGTAATTTGACCCAATTTGAATCCCTGAAGCTCAGACTCTATAGCGCCACCACTATTTCAAAGTTCCATTTAATTTTATGCTAAAAACTTTATCAACTGTCTAGAAACACATTTTTTCCTCTCAATCATTGGTTCAGTTCACTTCAAATGGACTGTATGATCACATTGTACATGTGTTCATTTTTAATTACCTTCAAAAATTACTTTGGCGAAATAATTTTAGATATAAAAAAAAACAATTATTGAATTGAATAAACATTGTTGAGGATTGGCCCTATATTACTGCTTGCAGCTATATTTATGAATTGTGTTGAAACTGCTTCGGTAAAAAACTGAGAAAAAAGAAAGTGTTGGATCTGATGAAATATAAGAATCAAAGTGGAATTTTAGGACTCAAAATGTTATTCTTTTTAAACTTTTATTCAAGCCAGGGACTAAATGACAATGAGTTACAGAAATGCTCATTAGTGATGCGCTGTACACAGTTCCACCTTTGCACTTGCTAACCCTAACAAACAAGCTCGATACAGAGGATGCTGAAGTTTCTATAAATGGACACAAGGAATAAAAGATGTTTTGTTGGTGCATGAAAAAACTAAAGGGTTCTACCTACGGGAAGAATCTATTCTTGAAAAAAGATTAGTTATTGATCCATGAACATCACAAAGTTAAAAAAAGTATGATTTAGTAACTTTTGTGTGTTTGATTAATTAATATGAGGATTTTTCCAAATTGCTTTTTTTATTTCACCTAGTACATGGCAAAATATTTACGTTAATTCTAAAACGTAGATACTAGAACATAGTTTTTCTTAGGATTTAAATATCATTGGCAGGCATTGTCTAAGTAATTAGCTCTCATTTTACTGTATATATTTTGTGACATTTCTGGTACTTTCTTCTAGAATTCTATGGTATATAGAATACTTATAATACTACAATATTTGGTCAAACCTTGTCATTCATTTCAAGTTACACTCCATCTTTGTAAAATGAATGAAACTCACATTTCATGTACATTAATATATTAATAAAACGCATGCTCATTTCCATTCCTAACAACAGTTTAACATGAGAAAATCTCAGAGTGTACGCTTCATTTCATTTAATGATTGTTTTGATGAATGAATATGTATTAACCATCAGTCTGAAGAATATCAATTGAGACGGTTCCCTTGACGGAAATCTTACCTTTAGATGAATGCTTTCTGATGGACGTTTAATATTTAATTCATGTGACTTAACTCAAACAACAATGGGGAAAAATAACCAAGTGAACAAGCAGAACCCAAACAAAAAAAGCACCACCTCAGCCGAATCTTGCCTGAGGTCTCGCCACAATTACCCTGAGTTCCATAATTCACCTGTGGGTTCACCATCCTCGCTCCGCCGTCGCTCACGAGGGAGGAATGTACACGTGTCTCCCAGACCTCATTCCAAAGGTGTTAATTGGCCTCCTGAGTTTGCAGGATTGTCAGGGTAAAAGGTGTTATCCTTGATGTATCAGCACACTTGCCACCGGTGACTGATCCCTTCAAGTCCAACATGCTCTGTGCATATCATAAGCCTCATTTATTTAAATTAAAAAAGAAGAACAAATAAAAGCTGAAGCTTCTGTTTCAATTATTGTTAGCTTATGAGTAATTAAAGGGCATTCTGTACAAAAAGAAAAAGTTGGTGCTATAATGGAAACTTTATTTCCACTAAAGCTTGAAACTCCATAATGCGACAAGATGCTTAAACCACAGCAGTTCAACAATTGACCCCCTGTATCACTAATCGCCAGTCCTCTTGCTAACTGACAACCCAAACACTTCATTACTTAATAAATAATTCTATCTTGTATAGAAAGATCCTAAATGAATATGGAAATGGACATAAAAATGCAAAGCGCCTTCAACATAAGGAAAAGCTCATCTGATGTTCTGTGCAGACCCTAAGGTGCATAGAACACTATTGTGATTGCTCAGAGTATTATTGTTTCATAGATTCTGGTGCAAGGCCTACAGAGATAGAAGTCACAGAAATGTACACACACAGGAGCTTGTGAAAATTACGTCTGATTGTGATTCAAAAAGTGGATGTGGCAAAGTGGTTCTATAGCGCCACCTAACACATTTCAGCTTATGCTGCGCTCTCAGTTTGTCGTATGCAAACAAAAGTCAGCACACTTGTGTAGAATACCAAGATTTATAAATAAGTAATGTGGATCACGTTTCCAAAATAGTCGGGATTTCAGCAATTTGGCGAAACAAAAATGGCCACTTTTGCTCGTGACAAACTCCTCCTAGAGATTTTAGTTTTAATAGTTGAAATAATAGTTATAATAGTTATATTTTTACAACTCCAGTAATCTTATCTTAAGGAATATGGGTTGTTAAATTGCTTTTTAACCAGTAAACTTGGCAAGAGATTTTACATTTTGCCATAAACAGGAAGTTGTTTATGCAATTTCAGCCATGCAATGTCCGATCTGGTTCAAATATGCCATGTGTGTTAAGAGTCCATGTCTGAAAAAAATCTATATAGCAAACGATTCATAGCGCCACCTCTTGGCAACATGGAATATCACAGTCTATTGTGTTTGAAGTCAATTAAAGGGAGTTCCCACAACAAACAGGAAGTCAGTTATTTTAAATTTTCTTGTAAAATTGTACTTGAACGAAGAAATTTTAATTGATCGCCATCAAACTCTCAAATCTTATCTAAAGGTCTTTGCGATGTTAAATTGAGAAGCTTTTTTTGAACTCGTTGAACGATTCCTTCTTGCCGCTCAGCTGAATTTCGATGTTTTGCAATGAAGTAGCAAGTTGCTACATCACGGCCGTACAGGTCTTGATTCGATACGTGTTGTAAACAAGGATTGTTCTTAATGCATAGAGTGTCGATGGAGCCGGAGGTGCTCGAGCCCTTTGATCGCTGCTTGCAGCTTCAATTAGTGATTGTTTGAGCTTCTTTCACTGTAATAAGTAAATATATTTTCAAGTGTGAAAATTTGTTACATTTGATTTATTTACAATTGTTTTGAACGTTTTTGTAAACTAATATATAATTCTACAAAAAACAAATAATACCATTATTTTGGTATATATTTACCATTATTAAATTATACCATTAACCAAATAATGGTAATAATACCAAATAATACCATCCCTTGAAATTGGCATACAAACTTTAGAGAACTACAGTGCATTATAAAAAACAAAGGAAAAGCTGTTTATTTTTCACATATTTCCTGGAATACCACTGTTTGTGTTATTGATTGGCACTGACCAACTTATCCAGCTACCTGTCAGCCTGCATAAAATTTTAAATATACATTATCCACCGAGCACAGCTACAAAGTATAGAACACCTTCAGAGATCCAATTTCCTTGAAAATTGTAATACTTCTTTAGGTAAAACGGCTATATTTTCAAAAAGCAAAGGGTTTCAACACATCCACTGATAAGCAACAGTAGAGCTGCACGTCTTTGAAACCGATAATGACTACTGCTTGCAAAACATCCCAAATGTTTGCTGAATTTGTTTCCCAGGACGAAAGTCAAATATTAACCATCTCTTCACCTGCAGTCCTGTCAGGAGTTTCCATTCTGTCAGATACCCCTCATCTGAATTTTGCATTTTTTGAACGCAAGGGACTTCATTTGAAGCTCCTGCGCATTTCATTTTTAATTTCACAGATTCATATTAAATGCTTCCTCCCTATATCTGTCTCGGCCTGTCAGAGTGTACAAGATGATTAATTGAGGACCTGCCAATCAGACAGAAAGAGAAGTCGTGAGAAGAGTCGTTAGCGATTCTCTGATCAGTTAAAATTGTACGACAATACAATGTTGTAAAATCGAAGCAGAAAAAACATGATTATAACCGTGGAGCATTTTTGTAAGAAACCCATGATCAAAAGCATCTCGACAGCAATCAACCCTAAAAACATGATGTAAAATTTACAGTTAATTCCTGCAAAAATAGCAAACACTGAATATTTACGTTGTAAAGTTTGGCTACCACAACTTATTCAAAGTTTTTAGAGTAAAATTTAATTAAAAATCAATCGTAAGTAAAATTATTCAAATACCAACCTTACAATGAAAGTTCTGAACTGCAGAAAATATGGCAAATATCTGTAAATGTTACGATTAAAATTCTTGAATGGCGTAGGTATAAACTCATTTTTAACAACAAAAATATGTTAATTTGACAGTAAAACCACAGCTGCTGGATTTTTACCATAAAATATTTTTTTATCCCAGTATGAAAAAGAAATATGTAGATTTCATGCAAAATCTTTTAGAGTGGGGAGGGGGAAACTCTTCATTTCTAATGTATACATTTGTTAAAAACAAATTAAAATCCATTGAATTAAAACCAAACTTTCGGAACCTTTGACCTTGAGTTAAAATAATATTTTGAACCCTTTTGTCCTCTGAGGACACATAAGCATCCCTATTAAAATTCAGGGTTGAAGCATTGGGTCACTGGGACATATTCTATAATTTATCACAATTTTATCAATTTAGCATCTACGCTTTTATCCAAAGAAACATACAGATTCTTCCTCTTAGACAATGTGTTCATTCAGGGATGAAGTGTATAGTTTTGGGTGAATTATGACCAAGATTTCTTAGACAGCTCAATCGGAACAGAGCACTGAATAAAAATCAGCTTTAATTAGTTCACCGACCAGTTGTTGTCACATCTCAGAAAGTACCAGGTGGACGAGTTTTTCTCTTTTTGTTCTACCCTCTAAATAAGTCCGGGGTCAAAGGGTAGGGGTAGACATTTGCCCACAACTGGAAGCACTTGAGCTTAGTCTCAGGTTTGTGAATTCAGTCATCTGATACAGTTCATTCATATACTACACTAAAAAATAAAATAATTAAAATAAATTAAATGTATCTTAATTTAATGCATACATTAATCTTGCTTTATTAGAATGTACTAATTCTTATTAAGTTCAAGAGGTTTGTTTTACCAAATTTCCAAGATTTGCTCAGCAGAAAGAAATTAAATTAGAAAAAAGTATCAATCCCATGTTTGACTAAAAACATTATTAATTGGGGGTTTTAATGTTTACCTCATTTTTCCCAACAATCATAATGTTATAAAACTTTGCAAAATATTGGCTTTTTCAGACCAATACTGCCTCATTGTGGTGAGTACTGAGCATCAAATTGATTACTTTTGAACATTTGGTTTTAAAATGTTCCATTTTCTTTCTTTGTCAAACCACTTAAAGAAAAAACTAATTTTTTGTTCAACTAAAAATATGTGAAACTTAAAAAATGTTAATCATCTACATTTTCCTAATAAAACGCCTCACCTTTATACCTGATCTTGTGATGGGATTTCAGCGTATGAGAGGAAAAATCAGTGCACAAACTGCATCCTTCAGTTCCCAGGACTGGGTGGAGGTCCTAAATCAGCTCTACTGCAGGCAGACGCGCTGTTTGGAACCGGCCAAATATCCCTCTGCATCATTAGCTGCTAATAAGACACACACAGAGTGCAAATGAGAATCCTGACACGGCTGACCTCGTGATGGGGGTCATCATCAGGTCATCTCAAGCCCTTTCCAAATGCTATTGGTTCAAATCATCATGATAAACTAAAACCCACACAATCCCCATCATGTTTCAAACCATGCCCCCTTTAAGACATTATCCAAACCCTTTGGGATTTTTGGATAGACCACAGTATCAAATGATTTCTATTTGCAGGAGTTTGTAAATCTGTTTTTAAATATCCGTCACTAGCCAATTAATTATCCAGCAACATTTGCAAGAGGAAATACCAGCATAAACAGAATCTTTTTTTCTTTACATTATCTACCATGTTCCAAAACTGTTTGGACTGGTCAAATATCATTCTTCTTGATTCTATAATTGGGAGAAGCATACACTTTTATAAAGCAAACTATTTGAGATCATTCCCCTAATCACAAATCCATTTCGCAGCTACACAAATCAACAATACACAATTACCCATAAAAACTTGGTAGAAGATCTGCTATATACATTTTTTGGCCGTATCCATCCATACATGTTGGATACAATTTGGGTGGGGTCCTTATCTAATTCAAAACACAGCAAAGGGTGGGGTTTATATCATTATTTTGGACATAAAGTCCAGTATATTTTACTACTGTTGATTTGAGATGAGCTTCATTGTTCATGCACGTTCATTCGGAGTTGAAGTTGTAAGGCCCTGGCTTTTCGAGATCTCAACTCATCACATTTTCAAGTTGTAAGTTCCTAAATAAGATACTGTAAAAACCTTCCGCATTAAAAACAGTTATCAATTGCCAGCAGGTTGTCGGCATGATGCTTTAAAAAGTACAGTTTGAATTACATCATGTTACTTCTCAACGGTATATAGCTTCTGTTATTTCTCAATGGTATATAGCTGTTAAATTAGCTATATAGCGGTAATACTGGAAGCTGTGGTTGCCGTCATGATACTGTAAAGTTCAAATTACAAAAACCCTGTGATTAAATGGTATCAATGGCGGTAGTTGTTGTCAGTATTATAACATTTTTACTAACTACAGACTACAAACTTTTTATAAAAAAAAAAAAAACATCTGTTAAATGAAAAACGAGTTAAAAAAAGTTTTAAAAAAAATTGCATATTCTTGACGTATCTGAAGATGACTAGGATGAGGACGAGCTTAATAAAAAAATATTTCTGGGCATGAGATTAAACTTATGTGTACTGTTCATCTATTGAATATCTTATAGAAATAATGTGAAAGAGTGCAGCAAATAAATGCTTGTCCTTGTTTGTATATTAAAAACCCAAGCAACCGCAAGAGGGCGGTAGCGCCTGATTAAAACAAAACTGTCACAGTGTTCTGTTTTAGACATTTTGCTTTATTTTTCACTACTTTAAACGGTTCTGGAGGACAAATTCTACCTAAATCATGCTACTTAATAGGTTCAAAAGCTGTAGTTTGACGTTTTTTAACAAACGTGGAATTAAATAATATTAGTAAACTGCAATTAAACAATGTTTTTTTATGTTATAGCAGGACTAACGGAGTACTGAAATTGGGCCAATCAAAAATAGGCCAGACTTAAAGGATATAAATAATTTATTTACGTTTAAATAAATATAAGTATAAAGTATACGTATAACTGTGAGATTTGAGCACATATGTCACAAAAACGTTGTTTAACCCGTAACTGGCCTCCAATTTGCGTTATTGTTAATTTGGGCTAACCGTAAGTTGTGTGACTGAACGTTATATTTTGTAAGTTACAATTAAAATTAATAAATTAATTTTTTAGTTTTTAAGTTAACGGTAGTGGGATAAACACAAGGCTACACTAAATAGGGTTAACAATAATGAAATATTTGACAATTTTAATATTTAGTAATAATTTACGTTGAAATATACCGTGCTAGCTAAAATGCTAACAATGTTCTTAGCGGCCGCCTGCTTGTTTTGTTTTTTGCTTCAAGTGAACCAGGCTTTGTGATTGTTTTAGCAAAAGTATAACGGCCCTAAACGAAACCTCTTTATCAACATTTTTACAACACTTAAATACTGTACTTTAGTCTTTTCTTAAGCGGTTGTGTTACCTGCACAACACAATTGACGACAGAGCGTGGACGCTGCAAAATTCTATGGAGGACCAACGTATGAAATGTTTTTTTTTTTAATTTATATAGAAACTAACTTTTATATATCTTATAACTATACATTTATTTAATGAACCTATAACAATACAAAAGCAGAGATATGGATCTCTGCTAAATATGTACTTTTAAATGAATAAACAAAAGAGCAGATAAATACATGCTTACATATTATAAAACAAATTAATGCATGTATTTACAAATATATGTATAAAAATGCTTGAATAAAAAAAGCATTATCTATAAATAAATACATTTATTAAATGAACACATCTGTATTTATTTAAGATTTGCTTATCTCGCTAATTTAGTGGGCGATCTTAACTTCAGTCTAAGCCAGGATTGGTTACGGTTATGTCCACATGAACACAGGTTTTTTTTTATGTATACACATACCTGTTTTCAGAAAATAAAAATAAAAAATTCTCATGAAGCCATACCAAACCAGAAGGTGGCAGTCATTCACAATGCCAAAGTTCCATTTTTCAAATGAGTATGCAACATTGAGTTTGCAGACACACAGGTGCCTCTGTTTGGTGATCAAAAAGGACACATATGCATGTAATCCTTTACATACTGTATGCCACAATAGCAGGGTAAACAGCAACACAGTCCTTGCTTCTCCGACAATACACTTGGTCTTTGTAAATAAAGCAGTGACTCCAAACACAGAGTGGGAAGACAATGTCAAACCTACCTCAGAAACCCGTTTTTGCTGCCTTACTGTAATCAGGGCTCAGTGTTTTCAAAAATGTGTAGTTACATGAAAACAGTGGGTTTACATGTAAGAAATCTCCATTTTTAAAATAACCAGGTATGTGTGGGCAAGGCCTAAATCAGAATTGCTCTTTGATGGTGCTGCTTCCTGATGGCTGCTCTGGACTTCAAAAGAGGTTCAAGGTTGGCTTTTCATATACAAAAAAATCACCCCAGACTAGTGGGCAAGAGAAAGGTTTCTTAGGAGCTGGTGCAAATTATTGGTGCAATAAAATTAATGATTCTGCTCAGTTTTATGAAGATAAATATTGAAAATTGTTGTTAAAATTGGACAATGGGGTGGTCAATTGAGCTGTCATTAGCATTAATTGATTATAGCACTGTTTTATTCTTACATAAAACCAATTCTTGCCACACCTCAAGAAAAAAACTAGTTAGGACCACCCTTAATTAGCATATGAACATAACATAAGCAATTAAATATGGAAACAAAAAAATAAAAGAGAAAAAAAGTGTATTTGCACAAATTCAGATGTGTTGAAATTTAAAGAACCATGAATTACATTTATTAATTATTTTATTTAAGCATGTATGTGTTTATTTCGCTATAGATTTGTTTAAGCGTTTGTTTATTTTTTATTTCATTATTTACTTATACTTAATATGATATTTGGTCCTCCATAAAATGGAAGCCATTGCTCTGGAAGAAACTATAAAATTCTTGTATTGATTCTCAAAATAGTGTAATTTTGGAGGAAACTGCAGGCACACTCCTAAATGTTAAACCGCACATTTTTACTCTTCTTAATCCTCTTGTCTGATGCTGGAGGCTCTTCATCTCGAACACCTGCAGTCTTCTTCATTTCCTGTTGCCAGTCTGGGAACCGCAGTGCATAGGAAAAGTCTGACTTTGCAGCAATAAAAACATAGTTGAGGTCTGCGACTTTCAACAGGAGCTTTGAAAACGGGTGAAAAAGCCTGAGGTTTTAATTATAGATAGACACACAATGAGCTAAGCAGAAGAGGGAGTTCAAAGGAGGTGAATGCAGAAGAGCCCTGCTCACTTTTATTATGCAAAAGAAATGCACATTTGATTATTGAACTGTACAGTAACTACTTTTGAGCTTTCAATTAATTTAGATTATTTTTTAATTTTATTATCCAGTCAAATAATGTTCAGAGCTTAGTGTGATAAACAGGCCCATCGGGTAAAATAAAGAGGACAAATACACAGCCTTCCTAGCTTACCTTAAGTGGTTTAATCATAGAGATTTATGGAGAATAAATATGGACAATATCCCCTCCTTTCACTGGGCCAAATATTGTAAATTTATGTTTTTCATGCCTAGTTTCTTAGCTTTTGAAAATGACTAGATAAAGAAGTATGATAATAAAAAAAATGCAAGGAAATTGTAAAGTGCTTGGAAATGTGTTAAATATGATATTTACATGTAAGCATTTAGCAAAAGCTTTAATTCAAAGTGATTTACAGAACGGTAGAAAAAGAAAACGCAAGAAACAGTCAGTTAATGATAAGAAGTGTTCGTAGGTTCCTGCTAATTCCAGAATTGACGGCGCTTTAGAGGAAAGGGATATTTTAAGCATGCAAGTGCTCTTCAAAAAGAGATCTAGTTGTTTTTCAAAAGTTCTGAGAGTCTCTTGTTTCTTGAATCTCTACTGAAAGAGTAGTCCACTTACCGGGAACAATGTTCTGGTAAGAGACTTTCTGCCTCTTTGAAATTGAACCACTGTTAATATTAATTAATTCAGGAGTTTTCAGCAATTCCACTATGGCGGAGCCATAGTATCTATGTCAGCAATGAGTGGCAGTATAGATGCTGCATAGTTACACAATGTCACATGACCCTTCTGCCACCAAACCATACAACTCAATTAGAATGATCCTAGCCTAGCTGGGATTTTATTATTTAAAATCAGAAAAATAACTGATTGACATCCTGTTAATAATGTTTTGCACATTATTAATGATTTATTTAAACGTATTTGCGTTGGGAATCATGGGTATGAATCTCCTAGTGTTCTGAACAAATTTGAGAACGATTCAGATAGAGGCAAACGTTTCTGAGGTAAGGACATTGGTTATACATGGATTACTGTCAATTTTCAGCAATTCTGATGCCTCAGTAAATTCATCTGTCCAGTGTTTTATTGTCAAGCTGTGCTTAAAAGATCTGTTCCAGTTTCATTGTCAAACAAATGTGTTTTAGATATTATAAATCAATGTGTTGATTTACAGATGTTATATTTCTGTAGGCTAGACTATGGAAATAAACATTTGCACCCCAAAAACTTGTTTGTTTCTCCTAAATTTGTGACTTACAATAATTTATATATAGTAATAAATAATATAAATATTAAGTCTAAATGACCAAAGTCTCCAAAAATGGCTCTTTTAAAGCAGATTTTCAAAGCCCTTCAGTCAGATTGCCTCGCTTCTTCTTGTGCACCCAGCTTCTCAAACACACGGCTAATCTATTTAAACTTAGAAGGGAAATTCATTCTGAACCAGTTTACAATTTGGTGAAATTAAAGAGCAAGAATCAAATCTGGGACTTCACAGCAGTCACACTTTTAGCATTAGCTGCCTTACAAGGATGCTTAAAATGTGTAATTTCAGCCTCCAAGAGTCTTTAATGTGACAGTTTTCATCAAATAACTCCTCTAATCGCTCAAACCCAGCATCCTCCTTGTCATGATAAGTAAAGTAAACGAGAGTTTAAAAACCATACACAGCAGGTCTCTGAAGGACTGTAATCTGATGCTAATTAATCCAATGGCTTTTAAAAAAGAAAAAACGAGCGTGAGTCAATCTCTGTCAGCAATGTCACCAAGGTGCCATGGGGCTCTCACCCACAGTGATACGATAAGCCACTTCAGCTTCTTGACAAATTTAATTTGGATTAATTTTTTTCACAAACTAACGTTGTGACATAATCTTGGATTGGCCTAGAAACGGACAGCAAAACCGTTAGCCTCTAATTAAGATAGGGCCTCCGCATGCAGCCCGGCGTATCCTCTGCAGATTTCACCCTGATCCCTTTAGTTCAGCTCAAACGCAAGGTGTCTATGATCTCACAAGCTCCGAATTCACCACTCAAGTTCAAAAAGTCTTTAATAAGATGCCCATTCCAAATAATCCTGTTTATTTAACTTATTAATAGCCTCCTTCAGACATCTCACAGCGGAAAACCTGTTAAAAAATGAAGGTTTAGTCATTAAACTTGGATTTTACTCTCCTAAACTGGATCATATGTGATATTCAGACAGATAGAAATACTGCACAGGTTGAGAAATGTAAGACTCTGTGTTGGCAGCTTTGGACTGGTTTTTATTTATTAGACAAAGACAGGATTTAACATGGTTCCACGTACACTCAAAGAGACAAGCGAACGCTTACGTCTAGAACTGTCGGATAGCGTTTCTCCCCCATGTCGCTTTCTGAGACGGAAATCTGGGACACAGTTGCATTCATTGTTCAGCGAGCTTTGTTTAACAGTTCAACCCACCGACAGCAATGAATGTTGATTGTGACCTTTGCTGTGGATTTCAAAGTCAAACATTTTAAGCAGCGTCGTTTCTCCAGGAGTCCATGGTAAAATTCGATGCGAGGCTCGCTAGGGCTTGGCCGCAGGGTACAATCAACGGTCGATGGTTTTTTCTGCTTAGCTTAAACTCACCGACAGCGTTGAATGTTCACTGAGGCGAACGCTTGCCTGATGATGAGTCGACTTGACAGCGTGCGCAGAGGTCGCCGTGGAGATGAGGGAGGCAGCGGAGGGGTGCATCTCACATCTTTATGCTGGAGGGACATTGCACAGGTCATCGACTCCAAAAATACATCAAACCACATTCTGCTCCTCCCAAACTTACATGACCCCTTTAGTTCCTTGGAGATCGTTAAAAGCTTTTAAACTCATTAGAAAAATGCTAAAGTACGGCATTTTTGTGTTTTTAAATTATTAAAAACATTAGGTTTATCTAGAAACAATTCTCTAAAAATGAGAAAATAAAGGTACATTTTCAGACATCGAATGCAAAAATACAGGTGAAGTTACAGCTTAACATTTTTAAATGATATACAACAGTTCACGGAATGTAAGCAATCAGACACATTCGTGCAAATACAATAAAAGTTCTGATATTCAATATCAAGCACAAGCAGCAAAATAGAAATTAAACCAAAAACAAAAAAGAGAAACAAGAAAGAAACATGTTAAGCAAAAGATTTGTAGTCATTTCAAATAAATAATACACAAAGCACTTGGTGCATCTCTGGAATGAATGTCGAATTTGAATTTTAATGCACAAATAAGCTTTAAAAACCATTCTACATGTAATGTTTTATTTCAGCGATTAATACGAGCACAATTAAACATGTCTCTTCGATTTGGAGGACAACTGAATTTGTAATCCCTGAATGTAGAGCAAAGAACGTCACGCTTTAGTTTGATTCAAGGTGTTAAATTGAGTGTGGGGTTGAACAGCTGTCCATGTAACATTAAATCATATAAAGTTTACTTTTTATTTCGTTTTTGATTGTTCCATGTTTTTTTTTTTTCATTAAAATGGGACTAAAGGATAAACGTCTCTCAGTAAATATTAAATAAAATATAGTGACAACTTAAGGAAATCTAAGATGTGACTGGAAGCTCTGCCGCTCTGTGTCAGCTTCAGAGATCCAGGACGCCTGATCCGCTTTGACAGTGAGTCTGGACTTCAAGAGTGAGCGACCGTTTCGCTTTGGGTAAAACTGCTTATAAAATTTGTCATGCGTATTCATTTGTAACTGGAAAGAGCTTTTGCACCCAAACTATGTATTCCAGTAATTGCATGATACATTTTCTGTCAATATTGTGATATGTGTCAACATATATCGCTAAACCTCTTATAAGCATGCATATAAAGGTTATTTATAAATTTGGTTCAAACTGTGCAATTCAAATCTGCCATACTGACACCCAGTGGTGTGGATGACGTCTGTAGCATGATGCTGAGGTAATAGCGTCTAGCTAACAGTAATGCTATTATAAGTATTTGCTGAAAAAAAAAAGTTGAGATTTCTGTATATTTAAGTGTTGGACAGTACTTCGTTAAATTTTGGACCTTTTAAACTCTGTGCAGCTTCTTGAAAATTGGTCATTCCCATTGGTTGACACTTAGGTTTTAGTTTTTAAATGATAAAATACCAAATATTTTTGGTAACCACATGTTTCACAGCATACGTAAAACATACTGATTGTACCCTCAGGAAAAATACCAGAAAACCCACCCATACCTGAACACGACACGTGGAAGGATTTAGCCTCGCAACCCAACCCTACCAACGCTTGAACTTCATTGGCACTGCATAGAAACAAACAGTACCCGACACAATTACAAAAATGCACAACTTCAGCCACAGAAAGCAATGTATTTTTCTTGTACTCTGATTGCAATTTTGACTGACACCTAGTGGTGTGGATGCTTGATGCACACCATTAGCATTTAGCTATCTGCATGTTGCAAAACTGGTCAATCAGAGTGGAACATTGTCAAACCACCGACAATTCTAGCAGTGCTCACCAACAATGGGCGTCATACCAGCAGGTAACTTGCCACCTTCTGTGTCATCCGCAGAACTGCACAGAAACAAATAAACATATAAGAAGCTAATCTGTGTATTTAACGAGTATGGATTTGAGCAGCCAATAGCACTCCGACCCCCACTCAGTGATACACACTCACACACTCTCAGCCACACTTTGACTTGACTTGCGCTCTTTTCATCAGCACACTCCCTTTGATCATCGTGATTACAGTAATTGGGTCTGTAAGATCTTCACACAAGAGGACTCTATCAGGACAGAGGGGGAGGACATCACACACCCGTGCCACAGATTCTAATTACACACTTTTGGTGCAACCGAAAAAGAGCCTCTCCATATATGATGTACACCACATGGTGGAACTACTGGCAATGATTATTGTTTGAAATAAGACACAATGCAGGCTAGGGTGGCTGCGCTAGAACCTTGAATTGCATTGCTTGAAAGTCACATCTATTGTACCACAAAGAAGGGATCTTATTTTATTATACTAAGCAAGCTACAAAGTCTTTGTAAACCCTGTATTTAAGTAAGGAAACATATTCAGATATTCCCCACAAAGTTCCTTGAAAATACTATCTGATGTTAATAGTTAACGATCACATCTAGATCATTTAGGTCTACGACAAAAGCTAACAAAAGCTTGTTTCTAGATTGTGTGACTATATTTTTATACATTTTTGTCAAACCTGCAATTATGATGTAAATAAATGAATAAAATGTGATTAAAAGGTAGAGTATGTAAGATTGGGTTCTAAAAAAATATCCGGGTTTTATCCACATTGTAAAGTGGTATAAACACATTTTACTATTCGATTCCAAACATTTATGAATTTTTTACAATATTATTTTTTTTAAATATATAGCGGGTCTCGGCTTTTTTATACCTCCAAATGAATCAACATAGAATGTATTATCCCAAACTAAATCCAATGAATATTGAAATCTTGAGAAAATTATGCTTCGGGAGATTCTAGGGGTCAACAAAGACTGGAATAGCATGTGTTCCTTTTTTATGAATGAGTAGAGTATTTTGTAATTTGTCACAAATTTTGGGTTGAAATCACTGTGAATGTGTTCCTGCTCAAGTAAATTAGAGTGAAATAAATTCTCAGTTTTAGTAGTTGATACCCACCATCTGCAGTTTATATAATGTGGCAGTGGTTCATTTATATTGTTAATCTTAATTTTACCAATACATTTATCAAACATATTTTTAAAACTGTAAAAAAAGTGACTTGTACAGAGGGTTAGTCTTATAGTTGACTGGACATATTAAATGAATTAAAAAAATACATATATACATATACATTTAAAGTGAAGAGAAGGGAAAGAGTTTTCTCAAATGCTGAATGGACTAAAAGTAAACTAAAACAGGGATACTTTTATTATATTTTTAATGAATTAGTTTAATACTTTCTTATGTTTCTTTTTTAACCGACAAAGGGCTGTAAACAACAAACGAAAAATAAATTAAGAAATCTCTTGAAACTATTCACATCAACTTGTCTTGTTGATGTCACAAACCTTATAATCCCACCCACAACTCTTGACGGAGACTTCTGAATAGCCTCACTTGTCATTATCTGCTGTGCCTAAGTCTGAGATTTTTACATTGCAGAGTAAAGGCCGATACACACAGCCAAAATTTTTGGTGCAAAGTTTTGTGCGACAACACGCCTAAATCAAAAACTATGGACACCACCAAAGGAGCACACACATGAACCGAATAAGTGGTGCCACCGAACTGCCATACTGGATCCGTTTTTCACCAGGTGAACGACCAATTAAAGCTGGCTCTTTTGATGACATGAGTAGGACTGAAAAGAGCCATTTGGTGGCCCTCATCCCACATTTTCATAGAGACTTTGTACAGGAAACTGGAAACCGCTCCATGTGATCAGCCATCAAAAGAATAAACTTTGATTTCTTCTCTGTCTTCTTCCTGCTCTTATTTTCAGTTTCCCCGTGTGGCATCTGTTAACCGAAAACGCCATCTTCAGGCAGGGAGCATCATTGCATTAATAATTCCTCAAGAGCGCCCTGCTGAGAAGCCATCTGAATATTCGACCGGTAGGTAGAGGCCTCAATGTTGACTTTGCTAGGTGAAGGTGTGCTGCTTTTGGGAGCGGAGATAAACGTAACAAATGTCATTTATTCCAATTAACTCACTGAAGACACTGAATGGACAACTTCCGTCTGTTTTGATACAGCAGCCTTTTTCTAAATACCATGTGAGAATCATGTGAAAAGGTGTATTTAAAATATTGAAATAAATAAAATAAATAACTTTTTGCTGGTCATTCTAAATCTAAGAGTGTTTAGAAATACTGCTAAACCAAAAGTCAGATGATTCCATGTTAACTGTAGACCAGAACAGACACCAAAGGCCGCACGTCGTGCTCCTGCTGTTTAAATTTCCCCCGAGTGAGGTGTGGGAGGGGCTTAGATAGCAGGAAGTTAATGCCATCATCATCATCATGAGTGAGAGGATCATTAGTCTACCACCTCCTCCATGGCAGACACGATCGTTTTTCTCGATTACTTATTGCTCGATACGCACACAGAGGATTTCTTACAAGGTTCACACTGCAGGACTCTACAGCATTTACCGGTGAAGAGAGATACGAGAACTATAATAAGAGACTTTATACTTTTTACCTAAACCAATACACGGCATAGGGATTGTCAACAACTAGGTTTAGATTGAACTCAGGACAAAGAGTATATTATGTACGTTTTGTTTTATTTTTTATTAAAAATATAAATTCCACATGGTTTGAATCCTATCAAGCAGTTGTGTACATACATTATATCAAACGCTTCAGATTACTTATGTATGAAATGTTGGCAAATTTAAAAATGGTGTAGTCGAGGCTATACGCACATATACTCCGTATCCCTCTTTTTTTCCCTGGGCTGTTTGGGTACTACGACTTCTGATGATCAATAATTGCGTGTACCCTCTGTATTCTCACTTGTTTTGCTGATTGGATTTCTCCAAATTATGTGTATTCGCATCCCTTTTAACTGTCTAGCTAGTGTTTTTTTTTTAATTGCTGCTTACTTTGCTGAAATTGGTGCATTTTTGTTTGAATTCCGTCATTTCCCGCCCACCAACCAGTAATATTATTTCGAAGATAATGACAAGCCAACTGAAGATCATGAAAAAATGATACATGAAAAATGTTACGTTAAATAGATTAATTGATTGCTAATCAGTCTTTTTGCCCACTTTTATTTACAATTTGGGTTGGGTAAGTTGGGTAAACTTTTTTGTTAGGACCTCACCACTGTGTGTGATGTAATCGGAGCATCTTGAGTGCCAGTCATTGGCTGATGACACGTGCACATCAATGCTATTTGCTTTTTTTTTTTTGTACCTCTACGTGAAAAATTACATAATGTGCTTTTAATAATGGAATATTATCCAAATTTCAAGATCAATCTTATAATTAGATGTGAAATATTTTAAACTTTATTAATATTAACTTTATAAACGAATAAATTTAGAATAAAAACTATTTTGAAACTCATCATTAAAAACAATAATGTATATGATATATTATAGCAATTGATGTTTTACTGTAATACAAATAAACTTACTAGAGTTAAATTGAAGATTCAGTGGTAAAACTATGGGGTTAAATAAGTAGAAAAATCCTACAAATGTTTTCAATGATAACGAACCTCAATTTTTGCACAGATTTTCAAATGTGAGTACATGTTTGTTGACTGCGGGACACATTTATACACAAATCTAGATTTGATACAAACCCAGAAGATATTGCTACAACAATACCCCCAAATACAACAAAAAACCCATCTTTAAACCCAATGGATGAAATAAAATCATTTGAATATGGTATACTACAGAATATTTTACTTTTTCAAACTTTATATCACCCCCTAATATTAACCCTTCCGGCTGCAGGCATAAAATTATCTGGAATTCAATTTAGCTCAAGGCCATTTAAGTCTAAAATAAAACAATTCTCCAACCGCCTCTGCTTTCATAACATAAAGGCAAGCCTGGCCTGTTTCTAATTGGACATTATAATTGCAGATGTGAATTAACAGGCCTAACATTGATAGTGTAAGCACATAAAAATCTCCATCCCAGATGGGCACGGGAAATGGAAAACAGATCCAAGGGAAAAGAAGCTCTTTCCCATGGCAACTCTGGCTATGTTTTAATCCTGCCACTTCAGCAGGGTTGTTGTTACAGAGAGAAGCAGGATCTTTTTCTATTGTGTATCTGACCAGAGAATCTGGGATTCACACACATGCACAATGATGTGATTTCACAAGCGTTAGTGGGTCATTATCTAGACATTTACACACAATCAAATCAGAAGTCAGGCTCATAGCACTGGGAAATATCCCGGTGAATATGTTGAGACAGTGTTTGAGCACCTCATGCTCATGCTTCTTCATTTCTGTGACATAATTGCAATAAACAGGTTTCAGTTTGGTCTTCGAGGAGAATCATTACCTCATGACATGCTGAAAGCTCCTCTCATTGGGAGATGCCACAGACCAGATGTCGTCTACTTTAAAGTTGAACCTGAGAGACACAAGAAAAACATACTGAAAATGAATCACGTTTGAATAATTTTATGATTAAAAAGGACAAAAACTGTGATCGAAATAAAGCAATTATTTTATTGTTGTTGACCCCTAATACGAGTTGTTCTAAGATTGTTTTCATTTTTCGTACAAATCCGTATATCGTTAGTTATCATCTACATTGGCTCAGTTTTTACATTTTTTTGTTAGCTGTTTAGCTTTCCTGTGGCTTAGTTGGTAGAGCACTGCTCTAACAACGCTAAGGTCATATGTTCAAATCCCAGGGAAAGCAAGAACTGAACAAAAAAAAATGTGTTTATTAAAAAAACACAAGTCCCTTTGGATAAAAGCATTTGCCAAATGCATAAATGTAAATATGTAAGATGAACAGTCATCATTTACTGATGCACAATGGTGTGTTCAGCAATAGCTCGGGAAGATTTAAAGGGCTGGGCTCCACACAAGTCATCTTAAACATTTTTTTTGACATAATATCAACATCTGATGTGACAGTTCATTAAAAAAAAATGTGATGCTAATTTACTCATTCAAATATGAATAAAGTTCATTGAACTCGTTTGTTAAAACCATTGGCTGTATAACGTGGACTGTATCAATAGGTTTCGGGATTCTGTCTAAAATTGGGTGTTGCCAGCCTTCTTGTTTCTTCAAAGTATATGATTTCAGAAAAACTGAACATGGGCAAAGGAAACACAGAGGTAGGAAATGAGAGTACCGAAGGTTCCTGATTGACAGCCACTGACTCAAGAAACCAACCCTCATTTAGTAAAACAGTAAGGCTTAATATAACTAAAACTTAAGCATTGATAACAAATCTGGAACTGCTGCCAAGATTTTCAGTCACTGATGTTTGAAATTGGGGGTTGTTGAAAGCACAACTATAGAAAGTAAAGTTAAATATATTACAATTTTGGTCAGATAACGAGTACCTTGCGTCACACACAACAATAAGACAAAGTAGTGGCCATGTGAAATAGGCGAAGGGGACCCTGCTCACTTCTGGAATATGCCTCTAGTGGTCACTCAATGAGCAGCAGGATCTGTCACACAAGGGAAAGCAGGGGTTTGCTACATGGGAGTTTTCGCTTGGTTAAAACAAGAATAAAATTATTAAAAAAAGAATGGATGTCTCTTTGAATGATTTGTTTGAAATGCGATGTATGTATTTTCAAAATGATGTATGGTTTTCGGAGTAATGAACAACAGTGTTTTAGTAGAAATGCTCAAACTATACAGTGTAAAGAGTATAATAAGCATTTACCTTCTAGTTGAGCTATGTAGGACAACTTATGTTGTCAAATGTAATATGTAAAAAAACAATTTATTTCCTGCACGTTTGTAGTTTGGCTTAAAAAGATGCTTTGAGTTTCAATTGTATGTGGCATTTACATGTAAGTTCTATTTAAGTGCCTAAAGAATTTTATGAATCACAAAGTTCAGTTCTCCTGAAAATTCCTTTAAGATTGTCTCCTTTAGATTAAGATAATATGAAATAAGAAAAGGTAAACACAAGTGAATACATTCTTAACCATTTTTTTTTTTTTTTGAGATCATACCGGTCTCTATAAGGGCTTCTCTGAGCGCTGTGGAAGGAAGCTGAAAGATTTCTGGGCTTCCTTTAGCAAACACTCACATTGTGTACAAATTCTGCACTTTCAGGTTCAGAGCGAGGACAGAGTGAGATTCTGTCTCCTGGCATGAAAAGTGCTTTACTAAAGTCTGCGAGAGTTATGCTCCGACAGTTTGCCAATGGGGCACAAAAGTACACTCAGTCCAAATGATTTTCTGTGCGGGTAACGAAATCTAACAATGTTTAGCTGTAGTGTTAATACATAATATAAAAATATACTTTAAACAATATGCCAATTTTTTTTGTTGTTATTTTACAGCGCTTAATATACTTTTTAGTTCTGTATTGTATCATGCACAGCACTTTGTTGTGCTTAAGGTACAAATCGTTGGATTTTACTTCTTGAAATCTGGTGTATTACTTACATTATACGAGAAGTTTCCCAGTTAAAATGAGAATAATCCCAGTTTGCGTCAAGCTACTTCCTTGTTACCATCACGTGATGTAATTTTGGAGTATCTACAGCAGCACTCATTGGTGGACACATATGCTCAGTTGGCCTCGTCATTTAAATAGGGACTTTAAAAAAACAGCTCTGATATTAATGAATATTTATGCTATTTTGATAGTGAACAGATTCACTTGGAAAACACTTAAACTCTAATGTGTTGTTTTATTTATATTTAATGACAGGAAAAACGACAAATCCCATTTTTGGTTGTTTCCCCTACATAGTCCACAACACTTGTCAACCAAAGCCATAGTTTGAACACTTGTTTCCAGTGGTGAAAAATTACATGGTGGACCTTTAATTGCTAATGACAAAACTTGATCAAATTGAAATCTAACCAACCTACAAATATTAATAATTATAATAATAAAAAAATTACTACCAATAAGATTTTACCATGTTTAGAAGCTTTGCGGCTGGAAGAATTAAGACATGCCTCCACAGCAGGTTACAATTCTTATTCGGTTCCAAGTTCATTTGAATGTTCAACTGAGTCAACCAAAGTTTGCATAAGCAATAATCTTTTAAACGGACTGATTTCCTTATTCAAAACTAAAAGAAACTGAAACAAAGCTCTGATAATGTGTGAAAGATAATACTACGTTTTTTTTAAATCACTGAAATGTAATGCCATGTTGATATTCGCGTGCCTTTCTCTGTGTCTCTGCTGCTCATTTATCTATTTATCTCTGAGATAAAAGCGATGCATTGTACTGAACTGCTGGCTTATGCTTCAGTGAGATGTTCTACGTCTGTGTGGAGCAGATAGAGCCGCTCTATGTCTTTGTCTGGCTGCTCAGACAGATGGCAGTCATGATTTGATATCTTGCAGGCCAGGATGGTACAGAAGCAAGCTCTGTGATGCCCGTCAGTGTCACAAACACACAAGTTTCTGCTCTGCCGCCAGACACAGAGAAGATACAGGTAGATGACATCACATCAAATCATAAGGTAAAACAGAAATGAGGGTTAACATTGACTTTTGCAATTTTTCCTACATACTTATGATGAATCATGCTTAAAAACACTTAAAAAACGTTTGTTTTATGCTATTTATAATATCATGAAATAGATTTGTACATCCATAACCAATTGTTATCCCCTTTTCAAGCACTTGACAGCTTGATGAACACTTTTATTTTGGAAACTTCATGTGACTCGCATTTTGGCCCCCAAAAGCTAATATATACACAAACCAGACATAAACGAAGACCACCCACCAACTGCTCAGAAGTCTCACAATTGATTTAGAAACAGATTAAGTTAAATAATATAAAATCTGGACATTTATTTATTATTTTAATGCAACATTAAAAGCACAAATATCTCTGTCTTCTCCAGACTCCATACATACGGAGACTTTACTGTGGCTCTATCCAGTTGTAACTTGTCGCCCAAGCTCTGGACCACCCAGATTAGCCGTCTAAACAAGGCTTTAGATCTTTTAATTGTCTCCATCCTCCGGGTGTGCCATCTACTTGAAAGTGCATCAGCATAAGAGCAGTTTATGTGCTCCTTTTAGACGGAGAGCAAACTCTTCATGTTGAAAACGGGGAATTACAAAACACAAACCCTTTATCAAAAAAGTACTAGTATAATTTCAGCTTTATTAGTAATTGCTAACATGATCCAGCGCATTGCAGACTTCTCCAAATCTACCAATGAAGTCAAGGTCAACGCATCATTAAAGCAGCGTTTTATATTTGTAAACAGATTTTTTCATATCAAAAGGCCATGGGATCGATTCCCATGGAACATACTGGTAAACTACCTGAGAAAACATTTACGTAATGTAAGCTTCTTTGTGATGAAAGGGTCAGAGGCCTAAAAGTAAATGTAAACATCTTTGAGGCAGAAAATGTTATGGTTTGACAAAGGCGCATCCAGAGGTGAGTTTTAAGATGAAAGGACAGCTGTTTCTAAAACACAGTGTTTCGTGGCCCCTGATGGTCTGTAATTTACAATGACAATATCACAGACCGTCATGATGCAGACATAGTTAGAACATGGCCTTGTTTTTTCCTACATTAATCAAGCAACCTTTGTCTCAGACGTGATCGTCTGCTTAGCATATCCAAACAAACCATTTCCCCTCCAAATCTTCAAATGATCCATTTAGACGAGCTCATTTGAGAACAACAACTATTCGGGTTTCAAAACACGGGATGCGGAAAGAAAACAGGAGAGGGTGAGATTGCCCCCCTTGTAATATGCAAAATTTCACCCTAAGGTATTAATCTGTTTCCATTGTAACAAAGTGCAGATGCTATCAAGCTCCATTTATCATTGACAGCGAGGGTAATGACCCTGAACTCGCGTGAGCAGCTCCTCGGCAGCAAAGACACAAGGTGGTAAGTAACTCAATATATTTTCCCACTGCAGCATTAACGGCTACAAATTTGCTAAGCAAATTGAGTGTGATGAGCACATTTTATACCGCTCTGGCATATGGTTGTACTGACTTAATCTCTCGGAGACCCTTAATCTATCAAAATAAATTACATGCAAAGGGGCCCTGTTATTGCATGTCGTGTTACGGTCTTAGTTAGAAGTGGGCGTATTGAGAATCTTCACATAAATTAAGACGTGGTTTCAAAAGATTAGCAAATATATTTTTGTCAGATTAGCGTCCTGCTACTTACTTCACAATCATGTTTTCCAGTAACATCACAAATTTAATTTTATTGATTTTTTTCACATGATTTTATTTTGCAACAGTATACTTTACTTCTCATTTGACTATCAATTAATATAACTCACAATTATTTCTAAATGTGATATTTGAAACTGAGAGGAATAGAGCGGGAGGAGGTGTCACATCGGGCACAGCAGCCATTTTGTTTGTATTCTTAGTTTCCACCAGGAGTCGCGCTTGAATTGTTTTGTGGTTATATATTTACAAAATAGTAAAAGTACAAAATAAACAACTATCACTAATAAAATGGAATAAAAAAATAATAATTTGGTTAGTTTTAAGTTCTACTGGAAGGAGTTGCTCTGTTTAATGTGTAACCGTGGCAACAGTGGCATCATGCTACAAATATGGCGGACGCGATGATGTCACTCCTCCCGCACTACTGTCTGATTAAATATTCATGAACTGGATTAAATATTCAGGAAAATCTGACAATCTGTGAAAATTATGACCATGTTAGAAAATAATGTGTATAAAATTATTATTTTTTATATTAATTAATGCATTTATAAAGGATTTTTTGTGGGAAATACTTTAATGATATGCTATGATGTTTGTAAACTTGGTAAAAGAAGATTTCTGGGATTTCCATCAACACAGTGATGTGAAGAGCCCTGAAAACTCTGGTCTTCAAAGAGCTTTCACTTTAGCTGAAGGCACTGCATGTTGTGAAAGAAACAAGTCAGGAATGTACAGAACACCATTGTGTACACAGAAAGAATCCCCAGAGCCAAGTATTTTAAGTGATGCATGAGCCTTGGAGGAATACCATGCTTAAATTACAAAAAGGTTTCCCTGATCATCTCAAACGCTACAGTAGGTGCCATGAAGATAAAGCCACAATGAGGTTCACCAGCGGTTTTCAACCTCCGGTGATAAGTGAAAAGGCTGGCTGTGCTTGTATTGTCTGGCAGGGAGGAAAAAACGGAGATAATCTCTTCCTGGTCAAGTGCCCATGATCCTGGCACTGCTTTCAGAGGTAGTAAAGCTGTCCAGATTTCATGCCTGTAATTATAAATCAAGTAGAAGAGCACCCCATTCAGCACGGCCGGGTGCTTTTTAGCATACTGTAATGCTGATGACCTTCAAACTTACTTAAAATATGTTTAATAACTCTTTGTTTCCCAGTTTTACCCATTCAGTTGCCAAATATGCACACATGAACTTGCCATCTTTATTTTTATTTTTTGGATTACCGTAGTTCAAAAACATGCCTAAACTTGAGGTCTTCTTCTTTAGTAATGAACACAGCTCTGTATTTCTGGGAGTGAAGTATTATTTATAATAAGTTCTCTTATTCGTGTGGCTCATTTCTGGACATCTTAACATTAAGTGCCATTTTAATATAAAAGTATTCTTTTCTCAAGCATATCCCTATTCCTCCAGAGATCATTTTGGAACTTATCTGTGCATTCATTAATGGTATCTTTTGAATGAATGGCTGTGTTCAGAATAAAATTAATCTATGAAGCTTTGGTTAGTTCAACCAGCTCTCATCAGACAGACAGTGCTTGAGCAAGCGCATGGATATGCAAATCACAGCCAATCAGGGATCAAAGTTCATGAGTACACACAAAGTTGCCATCCTTTTAGTATGACCATTCATAGAAACCCAGCAGAAAATATTTTGAAAGGAATAGCATTCATTTTTTTAACAATATATTTTCTTTCTCCAACTCTCATTAGGCAAAGATGGGGTACACCCTGGAAACGATACCAATGAAGGATGTTTTTGTCTTTTACAGAAGTAGGAAGTTATAATTTCTTCAAAAAGATGTAATGTAGTAACACCTTTAAACCCCTGCTTCCACATTCTGAGCCCTGAGCGAAACTTGCCATATAATAGAGCTTTGCAAAATCCAGCTAGCATGCTAGCTACTCTTCTCCTGCTAACTTTGGGGAGTCCCGGAGAGGCAGTTGAGAAAGATGGTAGAATAAACAGAGGAAGACTTAAAACAGCAGGTTCGCAATTCTCTATTATGGGTTTCAGCAACAGAGTAGCTCTCCACTTTTTAGGAGAGAATATGGAGTTGGATTCACCTGCCACGCAACAGTAGTCAAAGGCCGGAGGTGCGTTGTTAACACAGCAGGAGAGAATGAAGCTGAGGTGCGAGAGAAAAGGCATCAAACGGCCGAGTGAGTCCCGTCCAGGAAGACAACAGCTGGAGAGGTCATAGCCGGAGGGAATAAAAGTAGCCTGTAAACACTTGTTGGGCTGTGTGGGGGTGGTGTGAGGAAATAATTACGTTTAGTAAGTGTCCACTGAAAGCAGGCACAGCTAGTGTCCTTAACTTTTCTCCCGGCACATTCTGCTGAGAATTTTACAATGGTCTAAAGTGAGAGAGGGTGCGTCTTATGGAGGATAGGAAATTATAGGAATCTTTCCAATCGTTTCCCAGAGATTTAACCAATTCTATATTGCTGTGATGTAGTCGACTATGTAAATGTTACATTGATGCAGAAAAAAAATGACAAAAAGAACTTTAAATGACTGTCTCAAAAACTCTTTTAAGGTACATTATCATATTTTGCCACATAATGTCCAAAACAATGAGGATCCATTATTGGGATTTTTATCAAAACTGGAAAACCCTCTGGTTTGGCATCAGAAACCGTAAAGTACATCCAAAACTGATATTTTAACTGAGAAGTTTATTCACTCTTTAAAATAATCTCTAACGATTAAAAATTCCATAATACACCAGTGATGGTGCCATGTGGTGAGGTAATCACTGTGACTAGAATATGGTCTCAGATGTCAGCTTAACGTGACAAGGTTAGATCAAGGCACAGATAATGAGTCAAGGAACGGAAGCGTAAACGTGCAGGATGAACGGCCTCCAAAAAAACGACATGTTCTGCACCTGGATCACATGGCAAAATGCCTAAAACACATGCGTGCACATTTGTTGGCTCTACCGAGGAGACATTTGAGGACACTGAACACACAGTACAGTAAAATACACCACAAATACGCAGAGGTAAATGCTCTACCTTTAATGGCCGTCTTTGGGCTGGAGCAGTTTGAATTCCGCGGTTGAGCTCTGCCAGAACCGAGCTTCAAAAGACTCCCCGCATTGCACATTTTAAAAGCTTCCTTTGCTCTGGCTCTGGTGCATTTATAACCTATGAAAAACAGAGGGGGAATAGTAACGATAAGGAAATTGTTTCACCAGACGGAACTATCTAAAGTCAGACAAAAGAAAAGGGGCCGGCAAGATGAGAGGTGCTCGCAGATTCCAACCAGCTCATTTTATTTCAGCAAGACTTTCAAAATGTATAATGGAGATAAGTCATGAGAGTGCAACACCTCCCAGTCATGGAGGTCATGATTATGTGGCCACCAGCTGTGTTTTTGTTCTGAAAAGATGAGCAAAGCTTGACGAATCAGACATTTGCCCTGATCTGGCCCTACCCTGCTGTATATTACACTGTGAAGAGAGGAGACTTCAGCACAAGGGGACGACTCTGTACCGGTAATAGACGCTCATCAAATCGCCAGCAGCTGTGCGGCTATTCAACACATTCCCCTCTTTTTTAGGCCACAGCTGCACAGATAAAGGGTTAGGCAAATATTGCACAATGAATAGCAAACAGAGCTACCACAGTCTCCGTTTCGAGGCTCACTGTATGTGTGAACACTCAGGGCTTGTCCTCCTCTATGTTGAGTTTCAGTGCCATATTTAATTGCCATTCTCACCAAATCCCCCACCCCGCCAGGCTCTCCGTTCACCCTGCAAAACCCAGTACCCCTGAAAAGCGGTGACAGAGCTTCTTTGTTCAGGCCAGACCACTCCTCTCTCTCAGCGCCCCCTCATCCAAGCTCCGCTCAGTTGACAGGCATGTCTGTACAAGCTCGGCAAAAACGGAGAGAGGGAAAGACAGCGTGAAAAGTGAGATAGGGAGAGCGGTAGGGAGGGTCTCTCCTATTTAAGCTTCTACCATTCCTCCAGTTCTGTCAACTCAGCAATACCACCAGGGGCTTCAAAAAGGGGGTAGGAGATGAGGCCAGTTTACTAGCTCTCTGAAATGAGAGAAATATTCATAGACTTTGTGAGTAAACTTTGCTTACAGCTTAGCATGCCTTTTACAAGGTGGAAGAGTTGGACTTTATTGCTGTTTTCGTTTTGCCGTGCACAGCAAACTAAAGAGTTTTGAAATCCTGGTATTAAAATGTTCAATTTAACCTCCACAAGTAAAATCTAAGATTAAAAATGCAACACACTGTGAGCTTTGGCATTAGGATAAGTCTTCAAATTTGAAATTCCCCATATTTCCAATACATTGTTAGCTGTTAGCATGAACATACAAAACATACATGAGAATACAAACAGTATTATCTATGCCCTTTATTTCTCACAAAACCTGTAAGAAGACCTGACATTGGCACCTTTCATTGGCGAGCAGCATCACGGTAGATATTTAAATTTCAGAAGATGACCCCTTGTTAAGTGCTATAAATGATACCTGAAAGTGTTAGATCAACACTTTTGGAGAAGAATAGACACTATGTAGGCCTAGTTCTCTCTAAACCTTTCAGTTTAAGCAGCCATTTTATGGTCAGCGTTACTTTAATGGCAATGTTTATGGTAACTGTTTACAATGGGAATGTTTTCAACATGTTTTCCTAAACTAAAAACACACAGTGAACCTCAGTGTTATATGGTGAATTGCTATTGAAGATTAATTGTTTGCATTTGGGTTTAATAAGGTGGCAAGTTAACATTTACAGGGACTGCCCTAGAAATTTAAACAAGACCTATTTTCCCATGAGAGTCTATAATTCAGATATATTTAGAGAAATAAAATTATATAGAGAAATGTGTGGACTTCCGCAATCCAGAAGTGATTGTGCTGAAATCAGGTGCCAGCTAAGGCTATGCTAATGCAAATGCTAACAAAGTCAACAGTGCAAATCAATGGGTAGAGCTAAACAATGGTCACACGCCAAATTTACTCCATCACAAATGTTCTTTATAAGGACTGTTTGAGTCTAATTACGAGTTGACCTGGGCATGACCATGGGGAGTTTGGATGCATATGTAAACAGACCATGAAAACCTCTTGAGATTACCAGACTGACAAACATGGGAGGCTTCAGCAGTGTCGCTGAACAAATTGAGTGTTCCCTTGGGGGTTCATTGTCCAACTTGTCCACCAAATAAACATCAATCAAGCTGCCATCAACTAGCCAAAGAACAACCAGCTAACTGCAATGGTTCTTGAACAGAAACAATTGGCTTTAATAACAAACCTGACAGTCTCAGTTGAACACAATGAAATTTCTCTATTCATCCACAACTAGCCTAAGGCTAAAACTTGCCCCATGCCTTCTCCGTGGCAACACTGTGGGGCTTTACCCATTGTGAAATGGTCGCACAATGCTGCTCAAAGTGTTGACGGCAATACCTTGTCAATTTAAGCTTCCTTTCTGCTAGCTGTGGATTTATGCTTTGAATCGGAGAGCCACTAATCCTTGGATGCACTTCTTTTAATAAGGACATCATGGAAATGCTTTGAAGTTCACCCCTTGCAGGTCTTTAGCTCGCTTTGCCAACACATGAATATGGTTCAAAGGCATTAAATGAGTCAACCACAACTTAAAAGTTTGAGAATTTGGCTAAATGGATTTCACAATAGAGCTGAATACAATGTAATGATGCTATATCTTTAGTGCAGCAAACTTGATGGCAAAACATCCGGGGTGCTGTTTAACTGTGAGAGCAAAACCCAGGCAAATGCTGAATTTGTAAAAAGTAAGCATACGAACGCTTTCATCTTGGATTGAGCTACTGACAATGGAAGCTAATTCCCTCTTCAAGTTCCCTGATCTGCTGAATGGAGCAAACATGTCTGCTGACTCCAACACAATGTCATCTTCAACCAAGATCATTTTTTAATCACACGGCTTGAGAGGTTTGAAGAATCTGTGTCGGGACAGCACTAATTCCACCCATCATCAAGTGTTGTTGAGGAAAATGCACTGCTGGGTACTTAAACCCATGTCTCTACCTCACAATACAGAACCAACATGGATCCACCAACTCTCGAGTTTTTCATTCCCTTTTACACTCCATTGCTGCAATTTTATGGGCCGCCCAGAAACAGTTATTAGCCCTCAGCTGTCAGAGGGGATCCAGATCGAGTCTACATACTTCTAGTAGAGACCACAAATCTTTAAGAGCCTTTTGTCAATCTCTCCCTCGGTTATTGATTCCAGAGTGCCTGTTCTTTGTCCACTCTTAGGGACAAGTGTTGTGGTGGTACGAGGCACCCTTTATTTTTGCTAAATGGGATTTCAGTCGAAGGAGAAGCAGTTTGGTAAAAATGTTGGGTGAAGTACAATATGTTGGTGCATAGAAAAGAGAAATCTCTGTTGGATGTAGTACTGTCAAGAAGTCTACAATGCAAAAAAGTACTAATATATCACCAATGGAGGATAGTTTCCAAAATGCAGCTTCCAGAAGCCATTATTTGTGTGACCAGAACTGAAGGGGTTAAGAATGAGACCAAGCCATAGGCAAAACAATGTACAAATGTCCAATGCAGCACCCATGGGTTTCTATAAAAAGATTACAAACCATTTCCTTCATCTAAATTATACATTATAGCTGAAAATTTGGCAGGAAGGCAGAGCTGCAATACCAATACATAAACCCAAATGTCGATGGTGGTCTATCAAGTAGCTATGCCCTAAATAAAGCAGAAATAAAAAAAAAATCAAATCAGATTTTTTTTGAACATGAGTAAAAAAATAAAACCAAACCAATTTTACCAATTTTCTCCATGCTATACTTTTCCACAGTAAAATTGAGCATTTGTGTTGAAGGGAATCTGCTCTATTCTGACACCAGTCTCAAGTGGCCTGAAAGTGAATTACAGTTTCAGTTTCTTTCGTGTTGGCTTCACGAGGGTCACTGGGAGCAACACTTGGACATGTGTATACTCCACTATTCTGTTTATTAATATTTTGCAGTGAAATGTTTAGTTGTTATATAAAATTTTGTCTTTGTTGCATCAAGTCCTGCCATCATGGGACATACGATTTGGTATTTGATAGATTTACCGGGTTAACAAACCATCTAAACGTTTTGAATAATTTAGCTAAAGACATCCTCCGATCAATCACACAATGTAAAAGGTATTCTAGGTATTACAACAAAAATTTATTCTATATATTTACCAAAATGTAGCATTTTTCAGGTTTAAACCATTTGTTTATTTATATTGTTCAAAGTCACAAGAAGAATAGAGATTAATCTTTATTTATTCCTTATTTTTCATTATTAACTTATTCAAGTTATTATTGTTTATTTTCACACTCCGAAAGCTTGCCAAGTCTTTAGGTTGGATGGTAACATTTAATGTAAATGCATATGAATTATTAAAGCAAGCAATGATTAAGTTTGCTCTGCTATGTGGAGCAAAGTATTGATTCCTATACATTGATTTGTACACATTGAGGTCTAAAGTCTTCCTTTAGCTACAAAAGTTTTAAAAGCTTCTCGAACAAAGAGTGTGTTGGTTATTGCCAATATATCATAGGTTATGCATCTCATTTAATCATGGACATTTAATCATTTAATCAAGTTTGTTCGCTTTTAATCAGTGATATATGGCTTATAGAACCATAAAGACTTATCTAAGCATGTACACACTATACTTGAATAAAAGAGAATTAAATTGAGATGGAATATACTACATAAAACAATTTCTGCTACTACGTGGGTAGATTACGATGTAAACGGCCCAACCATCCATTAGCATAACCAAATCATCCGTGTTGGTGGGACAAAAGTCAAAATTGTTCAACAAGCTCTCTGCGTGTACTGGAATGACATTTCTAGGGTTAGCTCCCAAAACACAGTATGAAATAAGAGCAAGCAGCTGTCTCTTACTGCGTCCAGATGGCAGCAGAACGTATGTAAATTGCCTCATTAACCTTACAGCACTTAACTACCGGGATGCGCTGATGGTTCGGCCCACACGGGCATTTTATTAAAGAACATTAATAGCATCAGGCAGCAAGCAGCACTGCCTGAGGTGATTGGCTCTGGCATTATCAAACACTGTAATAATTATACATGACAACCTCCTGATTAATGCATTCATGAATATTACAGCAGTGCGTTATCTTCGGTTGCACTGGTCGTGAACTTCAAGGCTGTTTAAACAAATACTTGAGGACAAGTGGGTTATTCCGCCTTCCCCCAACCCTCAGCCACACCTCGTACAAACAAAAATCAAAGATGCAAGAAAAGAGATAATGCAGCGTTACTCCCAGACCTCTGAAGGAGTGCGTTGAATGAAGAGCATGGAAAAGGGACCTGCACCTGGAGAACCGAGGGGCACAGCACTGGTCAAAGGTCAAGCCCCCAAGTGCGCTGCCTAAACACGACACTTGCTCTAAAAGAACCAGACAACCCCTGTGGTTGCAGCTCACAACATGGCTCTTTTAGGCCTTTATTTTCCCTCGCTGTCTTTCTTCTTTGGAGTGTCACATTAATCCATAATCACTCAAAGACCAGGAGCTCAATTATGCACCAGTTTCTCCATTTTCACTTGACACACCAAGATCTAAAAACAATTAACCTCTACCCGACAACACATTTTCACACAGAGGGGGGGTGAATAAGTCAGGGACCCTTCATTCCTTTTCCAACCCCATAATTCAACATCTGCATAAATATTTTTACACGTTTTAATTTAATGTTGGGCGGCATGTGGTTAACGCTTGACGGAAATAATGGATGACATTTCTATGACGTCCAATTTGATTTAACATCAAACTCTTTAAAACCTGCTTTACTCTCGATGGGAAAACTGTAAATAATATTAATTTTAGAATTACCTCCAAAAATATAGACAGTTAAATTTTGGTCAGAAAAATATGTATATTTTTATTATTAAAACATTCCTTTGGCCTATCACAAAATACCTATTTTGGTAGACAGATTTGGTATTCTTTTATTAGATTACTTTATCAAATTATTATACATTTCGATACAAATTACATCCTCATTGAAAAAATACCAATAATACTGTTGAATTTATTGTTAAAGTATTACTACAATTTTGGAATTTTTTTTTATACAAATTCTCTTTGTCTCCTTCCACTCTCCCTGAACTCACTCTGAAAGTGCAATTCATCAACTCACCACTAGAGGCAGGTGTCAGATCGCTTTGGATGAAGAATTGTTCAGCCATGTACCGAATTTTGACTTTATTTGGATAATTATTTAATCACTCATTATATTATAATATATTAATATATTAAGACTTATGCATAATTATTGACTATTTTGGTGAAAAAATGTATATATCCCAGCTTGTGGTATATATAAAGGAAAGGAAGTGAATTTTTTTTTTTTTTTTTTGCAGAAAATACAGTGTAATGCAGAATTACTTTATTCCCAAAGGAAGGTTTCACAGAAACCATATTGGTTTATTTGAGTGGATAGCAACCACATTTCCTGGGTTTTCAAGCAATTCCTTCATGGTGATTTCTTTAAAAATTACTGATTCACAATACAAAAAAAGATTTACATTGATTGACCTTTTTATTGTGCACATTTCAACATAACGCTTCAACTACTCAAGTTCAAAGTTTAGATTCTTAATTTAACTAAGCCGAAATTTGCCAGTAAAATAATTTGAAATCTAGCACAGTTTTTCCTCGAGCAGTTCTGATCCATAGTCTTTGGGTGTGACAGTGGGAAGAACACACACCCATGGCCTCTCGCCCAAACTGCGGCGTTCCCTCTATGAGACTGTCGGATTGTATTGAGCCCTTTACCCCTCAATAAACACTCTTCCTCTGTCAGAGAGCTTCAGTGGCCTCCTATTCATGCACAGGTAGAATGCCTAAAGAACGCGTGAGAGGGGAGAAAAAAACAGCTTGTTGCTTCTATTGAACCTTTTATTACGCCCCTTCAAAGGCTTATGGCAGAGGAGGAGAGCGCGAAAGAAAGGATCTGCCGTCTACTTAGTGCCATTGTACTCCAAACATGTCGTCTCTGAGCTCTGTGAGAAAACACAAGCCGAGCACATTCAAAATATCGCACGCCAAGCAAATAAAAATGGAACAACAAGCAAGCAAACACAAGTCTAATATATAGACAAGCAACACAGACATATTTGGGTGTGGTACACAATCCACCGTTGTTGTTTTGAAAGGACATAAGGCAAAATTTTATTCTGAAAACCCTGAAATCTTGCAGTACTGGATTAAAATGGTGTTTTATCAACCCACCAATTTCAGACTTTTAAAGTGGCAAACGATGACTTTAGCAAGCTGCGAACACACCACTCAATCCAAAGAAGAGCCAAACATCTCAGGAGACCAACCGCGTCTGCATTATGTAAAACTGACAGCTCTGATAGAAAAATTTGGGCAGCACCAGCGTGTAAAGTCTCTCACTCTCACACAAGGAGACATTGTGGTTAAGCTTCTCATTGCATGTGTGCCAGACTTCTTTATCTCTGCTCCATACATAGCAGAACCATTGGCCCCCATACACACCACACACTGGTCCCCAACGTTGCATGACGGCCCCTCGATGCAAAAAGGAAAGAAAAAAAAACATGGCAGTGAAAAAAAGAGCGAAAACAACTGGCAGGCATCCAGACTCATGGGGACTGCGTTGATCATTATGTCTAGCCTTCAGGTGTCTGAGCCGGCTGCGTTTTAGGGGGGAGGAGTGGTTACCAAAGAAGCAGACAAAGAGAAACTCATTCACCGGGATCAAGAAAGCGCGGGAGGGAGGGAGCGTACAGAGAGCGAGAGAGAGAAAAATGAGAAAACGCTATAAAAATTTGATTAGGCGATCCTCCACTGAAGTGACTTTCTGTGTTCTCATTTTTTTTTTTTTCAAAGCATCGCCCCAGAGAACAGGACAGACAGATTTTTTACAGGTCCTAATTAAAAACATCAGAGGACCTTCAGACATCAAACAGTCTCGCACCGTCTCATTGCATAGCATTAGGGTCTTTTACTGAAAGCAGGTCAACTCTGCCGATGTTAAATTAATATTAACACTAGCATTATTTATGTTTATACGCTGCTTTTAAACATATCTGCCTGATTCATGAGAAAAACAAACACATGTCCGACAACAGTGTTACAACTTTACTATATAGATTACAAGTTAACTGGTAAAATTAATAGCGGGTTTCATCCCCTTTCAAAACTGAGTTTAAAAAGCTGAGTTGATGAGTTACTGATGAGAATATTTCAGGGCTTTATTGTTAATAATTAGCTGAAACTTTTGAAAAGAGTACAAAAAACAAAAGGGAAACGGAACTAAAATAATAACACTGCTTCAGAGTCATTTTAACTCTATTTAGAGGCACCAAATACTATCTATGTAAAGTTCCTTTAACCATGTGAAAATCAGGTTTGCTTTTCAACTTTTTGAAATTACGGCACATTATGAAAAAAAGCAAATTAGCCTAAATATATTTGACAGTTGAACATAGTCCAAAATTGTGATATAAAGTAAATTATTAAAAAAAAACCTGCACTTCATTAAAAAATGTCAACATAAAATCAATAGTAAAATATTATTTTCAAACAAATTGAAAACTATAAAAATATATTAATATTTTCTTTGAATATTTTATGTATTTCAAAGACAGTTTGTTAAAGCATAAAAGAGCGTGATTAATGTAAAATGCATCAAAATATAATCCTAATCAAGCGACTGAGATAAACATCGTGTTTATCTTAGAGTGACAAGTAATCTCGATACGAACCATTCATTCCGTTCGAGACGCCGGCTTCCTCTTCGAATCGCTGGGAAACTCCGAGCGGTTACAGTAAAGGCTGCCGCTCCTTCTGCTGCGTGCGCCGCGTTTCGTTCGCGTTTAACTTCTGATTTGTGCGTCTCGCTTCCTGAGCTGTGGAAGAGACCAGTGGTGCCTCACTGCGTCGCGTCATCGGCCAGGCTGCACTCCTGTTGGCTGGAGGCGCGGGGATTTACAAGACTGCTCGCTGTTCTATTGGTCGAGAGTGCAGGGACAGACAGACGCCCCGCCTCCTCACTGATCTGGGAGCACAGGAATGTGAGAGCCAGCGTGTGAAGCGTCAAACCCTGGGGTGAATGAGGGCTTTCTCATGTCCAAACTCACATTTTGCTAGCGTATAAACACTGGTTTCGACGTATGTCTCCTTTAATACTTTAATTTATATTACTATTTATAGATAATAATTTTGTAATGACGAGGTTTTCACGGATTTTGCACCTATCTCACCATTAAACAGAACTTTGAGACTTTTTCAGATGTATTTCCGGTATGATCGAGATTTATTACTTTAAATTATTTCAATAAATAATTATTCGTTGATATTTGAACTGTTTGATATTGATAATACCTTTATATAACAAGTTAAATCGACAATATTATCAAATAACAAAACCTCTTATAGTCATATATTAGTCATATATTATTAGTTGATTTTTTACTAATATTCTAGAGCACCTCCTTCTTGTGTAATGTAAAAAAATATATGTCAATTTTAAAACTAGCAAAGTCTAAATACACTTTAGTTTGGTCTCAAACAGTAATATTATAGTTAATTTGTTTTTGTCAGGAAGAAAACAATTGATTTATTCAGGTTACCCGCTATATGTTATAATCACAATAATTCAGGAAACTAGATCCATTGTAATTAATCTGTGTACCATACTTTAAGTTTTATGACTTACATCAACATCTTGAATCCATCATCTGCAAACCCACTTCTTTTCAAATAAAATACTCAACCAAAACTTCATTCAAAAGCTTCATAAAACAAGTACCTTTTCTTAGTTTCGCACTAATGGAAGTTCCACTTCATGGAGGCTTGTTACTTTTTGGTTCATGGTTTGAATTCGGGACAGTGAACTGTGTTTAGATGCTCATGCGAGAGGAATATTGTGGCCTCTTTCTCTCCAAGTGGTTCAGAACAGCAAAGGCCCAAGGTAAGCTGGGAATATTAGAGCGTGTGTAATGCGGGTGAGCCCCCTCCCTGCATGAATGCAGCATTAAATCAATATTCTGCAACGCTTCCCCTTCTCCAGTTATTCACTTGACTGCTGTCATGCTTTGCCACGTGGGTTGTGCACTTGATTTCAGATTTTCAGACACCCCCCCCCCCCTCCCCATTCCCAATGCCCACCATCTTCAAGCCTTGATAACAGCTTGGAAAAAAAGCACGTCTGATGACATATTCTTGCCTTTCATTACGTGTGGCAGCCAAAAAAGCAAATCCAACAGCTGATTAGCGCACATTAGCTTTGACAGGCGTTTGAATCGAGCCGCAGCTGCAACTGGCTAAATGATCATCTGCATATTTTTATTTTTTCACTTTCAGAATGACTTGTTTCTCGTGTTAGATGGTTACCACTGGAAAGCTACTGTAAAGCAATGTGGTGCAAGAGCATGTCTGCTTTGAGAACAACTGTTTTATGACTAGCATCTTGAATCCATCATCTGCAAAACCTCTTCTTTTCAAATAAAATACTCATGAAATAAACAGGATCAAATTTCAAACAGCACCAAAACTTCATTCAATGATGTGGCTCCTTAGTGCCATCTTTTGAATGTCAACCACAAGTACGCATATTTTTTTTACTGTTTTTTTATTTATTTATTATTTTGGATAACCACTGACAACATGCTAAGTTCCACAATTGGGTAAAGAAACCTCAAGTTAACCTCACCCAAGCCAACCAAACTTTGCCCTGTCCTCTTCCAATCAGGCTAGGGCCGAAAAATGCTCACATACACCCTAAAGAATGCCTAGTGTTAACAAACCCTTAAATGAACATGAATATATAACCCCTAGTAGTCACATTTACAAAGAAAAGATGGATCATAACCTGAGGGGTGGTGCAGGACAGATAACACGCCTCTGCAAGAAGCTTCTTGCTGCAGGGACAATAACAGACATGTCACCAGACACTTTGTACTGGGGCATATGCCTCTATAAACACATGTTATGCCCATGTAAAAATTCCCACTTCTTTCAGAAAACGCTGCCACTGTTATTTCATCGAGGGAGTTTAAAATGTAGAGTAGTTTTTAAAAGATATTCAGGTTAAAATGGTGTTTTCCCCTTCTAAATATTCCCTCTAAAATACTAAACTATTGTTCATTATTTTGTGTTTGTTTGTCTGTTGGTAGTTGTAAGAATGTGCATTCAGGGTTTTTCAGCAATACCTAAAAGTGGTTTAAAAATGAATCGTTAGTAAGAATATGAATGGCAAGCTATGGCTTTGGAGTCTATAGATATTTACAGAAGAGCAACCTGATGACGTAGATACCTGAACACCAAGAGACAACGAGGAAGAGGAACAATCGATGAGAACTAGGTGGCACTGTGTGGAGAGTTGTAAACAAGACATGATTTTTTTAAGGAACGCGATTCTTTTATGGTGCCACTGATGAATCCCTGACATGCATATTATTTTAGTTACATTTTACATTTACATTTAAAGACAAAAATAATGATCTTATGAGATAAGAATGAAAGGTTAGGTTCTTAATAGTAAAGAATCACAATCAAAAGTAAAAAATTGAATTTTGTATTTACAAAAAATCTATTATTCACTGAAATAAACTTTACAAAAGATGGGAAGTAGCAAACAAAGAGGGCTATTGTTCATTTTGTAGAAAGAAAACATGTATTGTTTTGGTCAAATCAAGATATAAAACGGTTGAGAATTTTTACTAGTGCTGCTATATCCAACTCTAGATAAGACTTTGTGGTCACAAACAAATGTGACTTGGTGAATCTTTTTTTGAGTTTTCCGATTGGCCAATATGACTATAAATGTATATGTAGTCACCAGTTGGAACGAAGGAAGCTACAGTCAAGTTAGCTTATTATGGAAATACTTTAAGATCAATCTCAGAATAAAAGCACATGCAAACTCAAAATGTTCCTTTGCTTTCATTCTTTTGTTCACCCAATAAAAACTTGTCAGTTATGTGTCACAATATCCCTTGTGCAGGTAAAGGAATGTGTGTTGGGGGGGGGGGGGTCTACTTCAACAAACAGTGTTCAACAAAAAGAAGATCACCAGAGCAGCGCTCAGCTCTCACAAATGAGCAAAATCTTATCTTTGTTCCACTCCTAAATTTAGCCTGACATTTTGCAATGCTTAGCATAAATTGAGGAGAGCAAAGAGGATTCAGAGAACCGTTAATGCATGATGATTTAGCTCTAAATTTAGCCTTTGCTCTGATGCCGGATGCAGGCTTCAACGTTTTAAAAAAGCAAAAAAAAAAAATAACTGTCCAGGTTGTATGTGTGATTAACACACTTTAAAAATATGATCACCTTTTATGAATCCTAACGTTAAATGCTAATGTGTTTAGCATTCGTTTAGCCAATGGAAAATTTCCCAACATTCTCAGCGATTTCCTAGAATTGTGGTACCAATCTGAAAAGAAAAAAAAAATCACATCCACACATGTTCGTCAAAAAAATACAAAATACAGCAAAGAGTTGGTAAAAGCTGAACAATTCTGTAGTCATTTGTCGTAAAAAAATGTCATTAACAGTGACCTTGATATAGTTGCATCCTGGCGTAACGGTGATCAATCCTATATGTGTAGTACACCATGATAGCACAGTAAACCGCAACGCAGACCTCATTTAGTCCAACAATAGACTTGGTCTTTGTAAACAAAGAAGATGCTGAACAGTGACGCACTGCGCATGACGAGAAAAGACAAACCCCACTTTCGCTTGTCCACACAGCCATGCTGTACCCAGTGATTTCAAAATGAAAACCCCTGGGTCGCCATCAACATAAAAATAATGCTCTGTTTATGTGTAAATGCATGACCACACAGAAACAGGGCCAAAGCCTGCCTAAACAGCTTAGTTTTAAAAACCTGAAGGTTCCTAATATTACAGAAACCATCAGACAGATGCATAGCCACATGGCTGAAGGTCTTTGATCCCATTACCAACCTTGACGGAGAGGAAGACTACAGTTTCTGCGGCAACAGCCACAACTACAAAAGTGATCATAACTCTTAAGTGAAAATCGTGGGAAACCCTCAAGATCGACCACATACTAAAAGCATTGGCTGAATGAAACTATGAATGTATAGTGCCCATGATGCCACCCAAGGAGAGAATATAAGGCTAAAATTGGTCTGTCACAGCTGCATAACCAAAGTGTAAACTGGTAGGTTATCTCGTTGTTAAAAGAGACTCTGCAAATTGCTCAAGCCCTTCCAAAAGCAGTTTCACTTTAAACCATAGATACAATTTCACAAAGCCATCAAATTTAATCCAGTCTCAAGCATGCGCCATATTCCCAACATCGGTTTGCTGCATCATGTGCTTTCCCCTCCATCTGCTGTGAAGACCTTGCTACAGGCGCCATGATGCCAGGGATGCACTAGTTAACGCTTACATCTACTGCCTCGTGACACTGCTGCCACAGGTTTCACCCAAGATACATAAACATACATCCACAATCACACACACAAAGCCTTGAGGGATGAGTGTGGCATCTGCCCCGGACCCTGTGCCAAAATTAGTGGAAAGAAACCCCCTCTTGCTCCGAGCGACGGGCTGCAATGAGGAGCCTAGCGGGCATTATGCTTCAGCTGAGAGAAGCTGATAAAAACCATCCGGGTTTGCCTGTGGATACCTTCAAAGAATACTATTTCTCTAGATAAAACTGCCCAGGCGCCTGAAAGCAGCCTGGCGATGAGCACAAGGTGCCTCGAGACTATGGCTTTATCTGTTTGGAAGGACACCTAACATCATTATACTGTATGAGATGTCGAAAGAGTTAATGGAGGTTATTAGATTCAACCCCCCGATTTGGGTCTCAGGAAGCCCCTGTGATTACTTGGTGGGACTGATGGATGGCAAAGTGGAGCTTGAGGTTTTGGTTGCCATTGAGGTCAATCCGTTTTCATCGAATACCGGAATGAAGATTAATATGACAAGCAAAGACTGGAAAATATAGATAACATGCCACTGCTTCTTGCCATTGGACCATTAGTTGGAAGACTGAGTGCAATTTGTTGGCTGATACAAGTCATGTTTCCATCCAAAGATGTGAATTACATTTATGCACAAAATTGGAATACCGCTAAAAAATGCGAATAAAGTACCTTTTCCGTCCAACGAGTCCAAGAGAACAAAATTTTGATAAACTGGTGCCAAATATCAAAAAGAAAATGGAAGTTTCTGCTTAGGAGAAGGACTTTTTCGTATATGATAACTTACTTGCATTTTAGAACACGTAGACGAAATGCAATTTGCGTAGACATCTTGCTTGTGGAGGCGGGAGACTGCTCTTTTGGAATGCAGCCAGTTCTGAGAGGTGATGATCCCGAACCACTTTGATGACAGACTTTAGGAATTATAAAGACCCAGCCATGAAACAGAATTCCCCAATCAACTGCACCTGAACCTACCCACCCCAATGATGGTTCCAACCAATTATGCACCTCCTAACCCAACTCACTTCCCTTCATTAGCTCTGTGTTTACGTTCTGTGACTTGGCAACATTCCCTAATCCTGGAAGATGCCATAATCTTGCCTGTACTCACCACTTTCCTGCGATTCTGCATTCTGGTTGCAAATACTTCCCGCAAAATTATCTGTGGTTAACATCGTCCATGTCTTGATTTGAAAAGACCCACCTCGACCTGGCCCCATTCTATGGAAGAAGACCCTCCACTGGCTCTGGCCACTTCCTGCTTTGGTGAACTTCATTTGTTTACATGTTCCCGTTCTTGCTTTTGTGGAAAGTTTGAGCCGGTTGACGGTCACCATCACTTGATCTATCTTTATTGACAGCGTAACAAATATTTACTCAAGTAAATGTAACTAAGGGAATGCAATTAGTTACCATCAATCTCTGGGAACCAATGTGTGTTTGATCTCCCGTGCACAAAAGAAACACTGGTGTGGATCTGCAAATGACCATCCACAAGAGAGTTGGAACAATCTCAAAGATTTTGGACCTTTTGAGGAAAGTCAAAATGGAGCGCGGAATGCCTTTGGAAGCACTTCAGATCATTTTCAACAATTCATGATATAACTTGGCTTCTGCCATGGGTCGTCCTAGATTTGGAGGAACCATGAAACAAAACTTTCAAAGGCAGAATGGGTTTAGTTTTTTGGCAAACTCCCATAACTGATGTACAATCAGAATCTCAAAATGGTGTCAATTGGGAGTGTTGAAAAGCTGAATTTTTAAAAAACTCATGTAGCCAGATTTCTTCCAATATTTGCTAGTGATTCAATCAAAATGAACCAGCCGTACATTTTTAGTGAATCATAGAGTGTTTACCAATGTTCTTTCAATACTGCAGGGAGCCTTTACATCTCGAGCACAGTAGAACACTGTATATTGAGATTTAAGTGTTTTGCTATCATTATTTCTAAATAGTTCTCAATATTCTTTATGAGAATTCCAGTAGATTTCCGAGAAACTAGGCACAATAATATATTACATTGAAAATGCAATGGAAGCATGGTGTGAACATAACTAGCATTTCAGTGGATTCCAACAGGCTCATAGAATAAATCAGATTTTAAGCTTATTCTACCATCGGGTTTCTGTGGATACGTTTTGCCCCAACTAAATGGCTTCAGGGTCTTAATGATTTCCAAGAAGGTTAAACCTGTAAGAGTCATATAGTACAACTGAATGGGATAAACCCTCAGGAGCACTTACATCAACGATATAACGCTATTCAAAGGCTCATTTATGCCACGAGCAGGGCTTGAGATAAATGAGAGCAAGAAGGTGTCACGCACAAGATCTCACTTTAAGCACCTCAAAGCTGAAGCTTCCTGCTGACTTCTTGGCTTTATAATAAGTTGTTGTTTAATGAAAGATCGTGCCGTACAAAAATTAAGCTCTAGACCATTATTTTTCAAGCATGAGCCACATCTGGCCAAAACAAATACAGTATAATCTGATTAAAATTTGTATATTTTACAGTAAACATGGTTAACGGGAATCAATTTGAAGAGGTTTGACGTTACTCAACTTAAGACAGTAAATATATGCTAAAAAATGTTGTTGTTTTTTTGTATTCTGCCCACATCTAGGTATTTGGACCTTTTATTCATACAAAGGTTTTGGAAAAAAAAGTTTGCTATTTTATTCACTATTTACATTGCAAATTTAAAATATCGATAAAATCTACACAAACTGAAAAATAAAATGTAATGCTTGTACCCAGTCTCTGATGCTACACTTCACTATAAAATACAATGATTAAGATATTTTATAATATATTTTATATCCTTATATAATGTTTGTTTTAAATACATTTATTTACACAAATATCTTTACTTTCTTAGATAAAAACGACACCATTTCAGTCATGTCCCCAGCTTTTTACACATTCCTTTTACCCTAACCCACCCCCCTTTCCATAAGTCAGTTTTTCAGCAGGAAGTTGCATCACTTGGATCTTTACAAGGAAAAGTGAAGAGCAAATTTACATATTTGATGATTTTGTGATGATATCCTGAAGCATCATTTAAAAAATATTGTACTTAATAATACTTACAACTTGTTTCAGAGATTTAATTATCTAAAATAAAACATTTAAATAAGTTTCTTCAGATGGACCAATTGAGATTAAGTAAAAAAAAATAAATGTTCAAAAGTTACAACAGGCTCCCATTTGGTGGAATGGCTCAAAAACAGGTTCAATCCAATTTGTCAGAATCCGAATCTGTATTGGCCCACCTTCCACCCCCTTCCCCACACGAGGAGGGGGGGGGTAACTAGGGCACATCTGAGCAGACAGCTAGTTTGTACATGCCACACACGCTCACTAACAATACAAACTACTGGAAAATGTTCAAAAACACCCACAGTGTTAAAGCAACACTATTTTCCAGTAGTGTGACAAGAAACTGTGTTTCTCACCCTCACCTTGGGAGCAGTGTTTGAGTGTTTCTCGCAAACTTTTAAGCCTCCTACACAGCTGTTTCTGTTTCAGTTCATAACTGTTTAAAGACATATTTGATCCTAAAGAATCCCTGAACTTGTGCACGTCTAACTATAAGAGTTGATGCTGGCTTGAAAAACAAAGGTAGAAACACGAAATATTGAACTGATTTAGATTTGATTTTGTTTGCTCGCTTTGCATGTTGTAAATGTAGGAAAATAAACAATCACCTCCATTTTGAGCATGAGGAAAATCACATTTTTAGTGTTAAAGTTAGACTATATTTTAAAAATGAATTGCACTAACCCTTATTTTCCCTTCTGCTGTCTCAAAGGGGTCACAGTAATCCTGGGAACATGACATGTGTTCTGCAATGAGTGGATTCAGGTCAGGAGCGAGGTCTCAGCTGTAGTAATAGGCTTCACCCATCATGGGCATGTGGCCCTCCTGCCTGGCACACGCATGCCCCTCACCCCCACCGACCCCAGTAGATATCAGCTTAACCTGCTCACTCATGCGTTTCCTGCTCCAAAAACCTCCCAGTCTGTCAGCTTCTCACACACTCCTCTATTTTTCTCTTACTGAGTCTCATCACCCAATCATCTGTATACCGCACAGCTGAAGCCTTGGAGGTGTAAATTAAAAAAACTGATGCATTAGCGGTGGCTGCATAAAAAGTGAAAAGCTCGCTAGACGGTTACGTTTGGATTTTTCAATTCAAGAACTGCCTTTAAAACAGAATATCAAAATCCAAAATGTTAAACTGTTATTATCTACGTTTTCACATTTACTATGATATCTATTGATCTGATTGATGATAACAGCTAAATCTGGAGCGAAATCCTGCTCATTTTGATTTTTTCACCACAGAAAATGAAAGGATTTGTCCAAAAACGATAGGCTTCAATCGAGAAAAATGCATTTTGATGAGTTAATGACGCTGCAAGATTTATGGCTTCTAATGAGGGAGCTGAAGGTTTGAGTTGCCTGGGAAGCCCAATAGTTAGTAAGTAAAATGCTTGTTCTTCGCTAGCAGGGAATGCGAGTTTGACCCACATAAACTCTGAAAAGTGGTGAGATTGACTGCTTGAACTGATGTTCAAAGTTCTATACACTGCTGAAGTCCAAAGAAACAAATCGCTTGCTGCAAAATAACTGGAGCTGAAACCTGCATTTTTGTCAGATTTTTGACTAAATCACACTTGGCATTTTTTATATTAAGTGCAATAAAATAAAATCCTTAGCTGTGACTTACGACAAATTTGAATAATACTTAAAGGCAGTAAAAGTGCAACCACATTCTATAATTCTTTACGCATATAAAAGCTTAAAGGTTTCAAAGAGCTGTTCTCTTCCATAAGTGGATAAATAAAACAATAAAAGCAAGTGTTCACAGCACATGAGATAGAAAATAATATGGATTTAATGATGAATGTGTGCATTAACAAAAAGTTTATTTCCTGTACGAATCCAATGGGTGTCAAGGCACTTTCCCAGTGTGGGAAATCCAGAACACGTAAAAGCCAGGAAGCCAATTTTTGGCCATGGAAAGCTGGTCATCTGATAAGTCAGGTGGATCACAGTTGAGTCCAATTCTTTTAAAGTTAACCCAGTAATCGCCAGAATACCTTCAGTACTTTTCCCCATTAAACACAGCCTTTTTAGCACTTGTTTTGCCACTCAGTCTAAGTGGTCTAGTGGGAAAGTGACATCACAGCAATACGTCTATAAATACTCACCTCAATCATCATCTGCTCCATGATTCACATCAGCATTCACAAAATATTCTCTTGGATAGTTGACTCCATAACCAAATGTTTACCTCATGTAGATCTTGCTATGAGGTACCACGTTAAATGTCCACTGACCAGTATGAGAGACGGAGAGCAACCAAACACCAAATTCATCTCCAGTCTGCATTATACTCTTTACATTCTCTCTCCTCTTTTCTAAGGTGAGGGTTTGCATCATCATCCCTCGTTCTACAACCCTCTTCTGGCCTTACACCACATGCCCACCTCACCTGCTCCTCAGATGTTCCTGGTCCTGTTTCCCAGCCCTGGTTGTGAGAAATGATGGTCTTGTTTTTGACCATGAAACATGAAGACTTTGGTTATTTGTGTGTTGCTTGCCATACAGGTCTAGCTTTATCGAAAGTACAGTAGAACCAAGTACCTTTATGTATCTTGAAAAATGAGTATAGAACGGAAAATGTAACATAAAAACATAAACTGTGTGGAAAACATGGACTTGTGACATTGTGTTGTTGAAAGTATCTTTAAAGAGAACATTCCTATATTAAAAACCCAGTTATTCTCACGGAAGAATTCCTTCTTTTTTCCAAGCAACATGTTTTTGTTACCATCTTTTTTCCTCCTCTTCATTTCACTCAATACATTTCATCGCAAAGGGGAAATGTATTGTTTCGCAATCAGTTTCTGTTGTTTTGTTAGTTAGATCTAAAGATAAAGGTAAAGCATGGGCTCATTTGTGGTTTTAAAAATTATTCATTCATTCATTTTCATTCCCGCTTATTCCCTTTCGGGGTCACGAGGGTCTGCCGGTGTCTATCTCCGGCACACATTGGGCGAGAGGCGGGGGTACACCCTGGACAGTTCACCATTCCATCACAGGGCAACATTCACACACACATGCACACCTAAGGGGAATTTAGATTATTCAATTAACCTAACCACATGTTTTTGGGGATTGTGGGGGAAACCGGAGCACCCGGAGGAGAGAACATGCAAACTCCTTCCAGGAAGGTCACCGGCGAGACTCGAACCGACAACCTTCTACCTGGAAGGCCACAGTGCTACCCACTGCCCCACTGTGCCGCCCGTTTTAAAAATTAATAATATGTAAATGAAAAATGTAAAAATTCGATTCTTGGGATACGATACCCTTTGCTTTAACACGACAAATTATTTGCGTTACTAACACTCCAGAAACAAGTGAAGTTCCACTGTACTAAAAAATTTAGACGTACAATCCACATTAGAAATTCCAGGTCAGTGCTTTTAGCAAACAGTTCCTTGAGGTCTGTAAAAATCTAGGGCAAGCAAGCGTTCTATAATACAATAGTGTGAATTAAACCTCACTGCACCCGTCTTAGAGTCTCCCCATAATTGATCTGTCTAAATGTTTTGTTTAACATTTTTGAGTTCTCAGCTTTAGTGCATTCAGAAAATAGACCAGAGTACTTAAAATCCACATGAGGCTCAAGTCTCAAGACGTTTAATCCCGCCCTTCCAGAGGCAAATACGGTAGAAAAGCTGCTCAGTTGACTCAAAGATATGAAAGCTGGGAGTGTAAGGATAAAGGTGTACATCACCTCTACAGTATTTTTCTCTTTTTTTGCACCAAAACAGCTACTCTGCTGCATTTCCAGCTAGTAAGCTGCTCAATAATTCAAGTGTTTGTACCTGTGATGTGACGGGGTCTCATTCGGAGGCCCTAAACTAATGTATAATTAAATGGCAAGCCACATGAAAGTGCATATGAAATCAAGTCAGCCTCTCCTTATAGATTGTGCCTGCACGACGCGCTATAATAGCACTTTATCATACGCTAGTGTTTGGAGCATTTGAATTCTTTTACTTAACCAGATACGACAATTTTGGATTTTTAAAGGTACTTCTGAACAATTTTTGGCACAAAAGTTAGGTTTCAGATGACTAATTCAATATTCAGTAATGTTCAATATTTCCAGAATTCTGCAGAGTTGGGGCCATGTGGTGAATTTATTTTCACACTTTCTCTGTGCATTGAAAGTTTTTTAGGTTGAGCACAAGAGTGTTTAACGGATTTAAACAGAATCCGACCATATGACGGTTGTGTTTTATATTATGACAACATGTTTCTTTGGAGTAGTGTAGTGTTAATTTCGTGAAGGGTTTTTGAAAACCTGGGCTCTGTTTTTCAAAATTGTACTTAAACAATTGAAAAAAACTGTGTTGCACCCTGTTTTTAAACAATTATTGAAAAGATTTTGCTGAAAAAATTGCAAGGAAATGACATCATGATATATATGTGTGGCAAATTCATTCAAGTGTGTTTGGTATTTTGCAAATCACTGTGTGTAATGATTTGCAAAAAGTGCGAAGCTGACAATGTGCCTACACATCTAGGCTTGTGGGAAAAAGCTTTAGCAATTGAAAACTGTAATAAGAAAAGAGAATGTGTGCTGTTCAATTGCTAAAAGAAAAGAAAACCAATCAAAACAGGATGTGATGTCACGAGGTTTGACCACAAGTCACCGAGGGGAAAGAAAAAAAACACTGGAAATGTGGTGTCCTTGTAGAAGCTCTATATGTTTGGCATATAACTGAGGAAAAAAACAGAGGTGCTCTCCACAAGCTTATAAAAAACAAAAACATATATACATGCATGTTTCTTTTCATGTGAAAATACTAATACAATTATTGAACTTTGTAAAAAAGTGAAAGGAGACCTAAGGGTAAATATCCAGATTAGGCCCAAGTAGTCATTTTCCCTCTCTGATGTCATGATTCCAGCCAGTATAATTTCCAAGGACATTTTTTTTGTCAAATAATGCATGAAGCATTAAACAAAAAAAAAAAGGGGGGGGGGTATCATTGGTCTGATTACTGTCATCCTGGAAGGAAGCCTCTTTTAAAGGAAAGCAAACACTTTCCACCAGCCTAAGGACAGAGATTACTGGCACATGTGGTCAGATTTTTTAAAGTGTGTGGCAGATACCAGGTGAGGAATACAAATGGTGTCTTACATTAGGTCAAGCATGGTGGTGGGGGTGTCATGGTATGAGGAAGCGTGGGTGCGGACTCTGTGAATATACAGTTCATTAAAGCAATGCTAGTAAGTAAGGATTACTATAAAAAAGGTGGATTTTCAGGTCGATTTGGACAATAACTCTTTGGGGTGCGCTCACTTTGTTGCCAGGGGTCTTAAAGTCTTGTTGCTTTTCGGGGTGTTGGATCTGGCTGTTGGTTCAGGTGGATTGGACAAGAATGGCTTCTAGTGTTGTATATATTTCGATGAGATTTGTTGGTCTGGCGGCGGGTGCGGTGGATCAATCACCAAGATGTCTTCCCTTTTGACAGCCTGGCACTAGAATGCCAGATCATTATGCCCCAGTTTGGGCGCATAATGTTGTGGCAGTCGTGGCCTAGTGGTGGCAGTCGTGGCCTGGTGGATAGAGTGATTGACTGGAGATCAAAAGGTCACTGGTTCGATCCCCAACTCCACTAGGAGTCGAAGGTGGGATGAGTGTTGAAACTCTCTCCTGAGACAACCATCACTGTGGTGACCTTGAGCAAGCCATGGCTGCCCACTGCTCCCGGTGTGTGTTCACGGTGTGTTTATTCACTGCTGTGTGTGTGCACTTGGATGGGTTAAATGCAGAGCACAAATTCCTTGTATGGGTCACTCCATACTTGGTCGTAACGTCACTTTCACTTCACTTTCACTTCACTTCACTAAGGAAACTCATGTTTCTGTTTTCCAGGTTGTGGTTGGTGATCAACTATTCAAGCAGGGCCTAGCCGTTGGCTTGTTTAGGTTGACTACCAAACTGGGCACACCTACATACAGAACCAAATCTGGTTCTTTGGCTCATAACCATCAAAGATGCTATTTATAACCATCAAGTGTAAGAAATAAACAAACTTTGGCATGATACATACAAACAGCATCTGTATAGCACATTAAAAACAACAAAGAACTACTTTAGAACCACAAGTACCAAAAAAACGTCACAACAGTTGTGGGTTCTTTATAGTGAAAAAGTGTTTCATAGCACCTTCAAATTGGCAAAGAACCAGTGAAAAACTGGTGAATGACCAAAAGGAGCTTCAGGGGTCCTTTAAAGTGAAAAAGTGCCTCATAGCATCTTCAAATCTGCGAAGAACCAACCAGTGAAGAGCCTTTTTTAAGAGTGTCCAGAAGTATCATGTAGCTCATTCAATCATTCATGCTTGTTCCCTTTCGGGGGTTGTTGGGGTCTGCTGGTACACCCTCTGCTATTGGTCGAGGACAATCACAGCCCAATCATGTAGCTCCCCGTGTGAATTGGAATTGTAAGAGTGGGTTTTTCCTCAAGGAGCTCAGTGTTTTTTTGCACACATCTAAAAATGATCTTGTAATATTACATTATTTAACTATTCTAATGTACCATTTTTTTTATAACAAAATAATAATCGAACGCAACAATGATCATTTCAACATGGCCTCTGCCAAATAACCAAGCTCATATCTTTAACCAAGCCATTCTGCCCCACCAAAAACATTCAAACTAGATCTAATCTACATCAATAAAAAAAAATGGCAGGTTATTGTCTACAACCAAAGATGAGGACGATGTCTAGATCAAATGGTTTGTGACATTGCAAAAAGAGAAACATGCCATTGTTTATAAAATATCAACTGGATGGATGTATTCATTAAAGGTGGTTATGTACAGACACTAGTAAGCTCTGAAATTCTCTACAAAATACGGCTTAAGAATAGATTGTGATGTTTTCCAATCTACAGCCACCTTACGAGTACATTCCTCATGTCATAATAAACTTTTCTGATTTCAAATCACGACAAAGATTTTCTCAACATTTTTTATTGTGCACAAACAACATGACAGACTCCGGTAAACAAGCAGTCCTCAGATCTGCTCATCTGTCCAACACCAAGCTGTAATATCTGCACCTTGCAGGCAACAACGCCGATTTAGAGCTATGTGCTCTTTTCTGTGAAGTTAAGACTGTAGTGTCAGTCCTGCTTTTCTCTCTTTTTACCCCACTAAGAATGAGTATGTGGAGTTGGTAAGTAAACGCATTCCGCTGGGAGCTGGAAGCGCCAGATAAGAACCTCAAAGCAGATCTATACGTCCGTGAGTGAGCAGGCAATCCGGTGAAAAGAAAACCGCCGAATCCTATGGATTTCGCAGCATGGATTTACAGGAGCAGGGTGTAACGAGCCACTGAATCGTTCTATTAGCATAATGTTGATGGTAAAAGTGAAGCAGTAGATAAATGGCAGAGTAGAACTCTGTTAAATCTCTTTTCTCAAGGAGCCAGATGCCTCTTTCACATCAGATGGCTGTAAAAGTAATGCCTCATTTCACATATTCATTCCACAAAAATGGAATCGACTTGCATTCCTAGTGCAAAAGCACTTAATTTCAGTCAATTGGTAATAAACAGCATGCGTTTTAATTGATTTCATCACAAGCTGAGAGAGGTTGAACACAGTGCTCATACAGAGTCGTCTACTCAACAATTGTTTCGCAATTACTTTCCATGATATCGCTTTGTTTCTGCCATTTTTCTTGGAAGCAATAAATTCTATTGAAAAATGATGACACGAGGAGATTGTGGTAGTTGTGACTTGTCCCAATTACATCACTGGTTTCCTTTTTTAGAACCCTAGAACGTCCCTTAACTTAAATCTGTGACATCGTAATTAGTACCTTTTAAAATACATATCTTTAACAAAAACAGTTTACTCTGTCACAGTTCTTTAGTTACTTCTAAGTATGTAAAATTAATTTGAAAATATTAAAAAGGAAGTTTCATAACTTCTCATAATTAAGTGTTTAAGCTCAATCCTGGAAAACACTTAGCAGTGAGTGTCAAAATTAATTTCTATTCAGGTTGATTTGGTTACTATGAGCACTGTCACTTTATTGAGACGCCAAATTTCAATTCAAGTACAAACATTACCATGTATTTGTGTTCTAATTCAAGCAATGCCCTTACGTTTCAGGTCTGATCTTTCTCTGCATTATCTTTGTCCTTCAAAGGTCCATTAAAGGCAAGGCAATAAATTAAAAGGTCTGCAAGGGAATGCACTTTTCTGTTGCATTCACTATGATGTCACTAGTCTGAACAAGAATGATATAGAGGAGTGACGCGTCTTGAGTGACAAGTCCATTTGAGCTAATACTGAAAGTCGGTGGAAACACAAAGGTGGACCGTGGTCATTTCAAGCCATTGGCGTATGCAAAGCAGCAAATGTATCGGTTGTCAGTCAATGGCTTGCCATCAGTGATTTATTAAGTAACCCCAGCAGCAAACCACGAGAGCACCACTCAATCAAAAAAATACATTACATCACTAAACCAGGCAACCAATCACTTGAGTAAAATTGGTAAGCACTAGCATTATCACACTCACCATAAGCTGCGTTTCCATCCATCGGAACAGCGCATGGATGAAATCGCCAAGATGCACATACATTTTGACAATTTATTTCGAGCACAACCGAATAGGATAAACATTTTATGCGATAAAAAAGTGCACAAACTGTGAAGGAAACATGTTTATCGAATAAATCCTAATACAATGCATTTTTCTGTCTGAACTGGGGAGCGATGGGGCAGCATAAACCAAAGAACCGAATTCGTTGCACAACATCTGAAATGGTGTTTTGCTCATTCTAAAATTCCTAAAGTCTGTCATCAAAGTGGTTTGAGATCATCACCTCCCAAATCTGTCTTTACCGGCTGCGTTCCCAAAGAGCAGTCGCCTGCCTGTTATTATATACAAAAAGGCCTTCTCCTAAGGCAGCAACTTCCATTTTTATTTTGATATTTGGGACCAATTTATCAGGAAGTGACGATTTTGTTCTCGTGGGATCATTGGATAGAAACAGTGCTACGATATTCCAGTTTTGCGCATAAATTTAATTCACATCATTGGATGGAAATTTGGCTGTATCTCTCCAGAGATGGTTTGCATGCTTTATTTACCTCCAAGCCTCAAACTCTCTTCCTAGGCCTTTGTTTACCTGGTTGCAGCCAGCTTCCTGGTTCTCTACTCACCTCCTCAATCTCCACCATTGATCAAGTTCAAGGTTGCCCTAAAATATTTACCAGCAATCCAGCTCATCTTGTGCTTGGCTCCTGCTTTGTCCAGTTTCTGCTGAATAATTGCATTCTTGTTTTGTTATGTCTTATGTACTGCAGAGTTGTACTGGTTCCAGATGCAATGTATGTACAACACATAAACCAGTGCTGGGATGCATATTATTCATTTAAAAAGAAAGTTTCTCTAGAAATCATTGGATATTTGATGCAAGCACACAACTGTTTCAAATCTGAGACACGATGAAAGTAAACGTGTTGAATAATAAACAATCTGTACAATAAGCGACAGAGCATTAAAGGGGGATTTCATGAATTTTCATCATGCTTTCATCCTTATAGGTGAATAAATTAAACGGCTGATCAAAAATAAAGACTGTAGCTCCTTCCTACTGTATAATTAATCACACACGCTCTCCCACCCCCAATGAAGGAACCCATTCGCTCCAGATCGAAGAAACATGACTTATTCCAGCTCACTCTAAATGTGTGATAAGAAATGGCCGTGCACCCTACATGCATGCTTTGTGGGATTGGGATTCGGGAAAGGGTCACACACATACTCGAAGCGGACCCTCTGAAGAATGGAAGCAGTGTGTGACGCCTTCCGCTGGGTTTGACCATGGCTGGGTCTAAGGCAGGCAGGCCTGTGTTTAAAATATATGAAAGTAAACAGAAGGGCAAAAATAGAGGCTGTGGTCTTCGGGAAATACCACAGAAAGAAATTAAATAAAGGGAAGCGGTAATAAAGGGGCAGTTGAGTAATCCTGGACCCTTGAGAAATTACAATCATATGTGACATTGAACGTAATCCAGGTACAATGATGCTTTTAGGGAAATATTATAGAATTTGAATATTACTAACACATGCCATGAGGTGGTAATGTCATTTTGTATTATGTCACTCTAGATGTACGGGGCCTTTTTTTTTTTTTTTACTAAAAGTAATACAATTCCGATTAGTGATTTATTTTTTTTAAATATCTAAAAAAAAATAGCAAACAAAAAGTTTCTATGTTTTAAAACACAAATCAAAAGTGTTGAGACAAAATAAAACCAAAGACAAGGTCAAACGATACAATTGTATCTAAAAATATAACATTTTTATGTCATTGAGCTTTGAAAAATGCACACCATATCAAAGGTTTTGTACTTCCAAGCAGGGTATTCCTTCTTTTACCACTAGATGGCATGCATTTGTGGTCTATGAAACAAAATGTTCGTCAAATTCAAATCACTTAAATCTGAGCTAAGGTTGTAGGAGTTTCCGCTTTTGCATTTTGTTGTAACAGAGGGTTGTATGATGGTAAACATCTGTATATTTGATCGTAAAATCAACGATAAAACACAAATAATTTTCTGGAATTTTAGCATAGAATAACATGTGTTTTTTTACATTCAATGTTTTCAGGAATTCATATTTTATAGCAATAAAATTCTAATATTACCGGTATATATGAAAATAAAATTGCATAAAGATTAAAAAAAAATTGTGTCAAGAGTAACAACAATCAACAAACCTTGTTTACATTACCGGCTAGGAGTGGGAGTGGTGATGGGCTGAGAGACATGAAATAATTACATCAAATATCAGGGATTTTATTCATGTAAATTAAAATGATATCTCAATTTCAGATTTTGTTATACATTTCATACAAAATTTCCTCAAGTTTAAAACTATTTACAAATGTGCATTTTACTTTTAGAGTACAAAATAAATGCATAAACTTATTTTGCTTTTGGTAAAATGTTTTGATGTTGATTCACAGTTTATATGGTACAGGTTTTTAAAAGTTTTTTTTTCTGAGCCTGTCTACACAAGGAAACGCCTAAAGCAAAGGCAAAGGTAAAAAAAAATTATTTTTAACACCTCACCAACATAAAACATGCTAACAACAAAGAAACATCTAGGAACATGAACCAAAATCTTCTCTCTAGCATGAACTCTCTTATATAGTGCATGACATGTCGTGTGAATAAATGAATTTCAACTAGCAGTAAATAAAGTAAAATATTGTCATACTTTCTCACACTTCTTAAGAAAAACTATAAATCCATAGTGAATCGTACTGCAAATTAATGTCTATTAAAACTGAATTATTTACCCACTATTTTAATTATGGGCAAGGAAATAATGCAGCACTTCTGTGAGAGCTTGTTTTCCATTTCTGATGGTTTTCCATCTCTGGGTTCCTTTCTAAACTCCAAAGCATGAGCATAAACGCCAACAGCAATTTATACCAAGGATGATGCTATCGGGGCTGTCAGCTGCATTGTGCTAGCAGATGACATCCAAATGAGAGCGCACGCAGAGGATGTGGAAGTGGTTAAAACCGTTGAGAACGTGGTTGTCATGCGGCCAATGCTGGGAAACAGACGTTAACTGGGGGTAAAGTCACAAGTTCGTTCATAACAAAACAACGATGAAACAGAGAGGTGGAGGCTACTACTTTTAGCTGAACAATGGTGAGACAGAAAGATGTATACATCTGGTTTTAGCAAATGACACATCACATTCGTGCTTGGGTGGTCTTCAAATAATGCTTAGAGTGCTTTTACTCATGGTGGAACAGAGTCCAAAGAATTTGGACAATTTGCTGGTAATCTACAATGTTTTTTAAATGAAATAATTTGAAATACACCGTTGAGAAGCGTATGTGAGAAGGAACTTAAAATCCAGCCTGCTATATATAAACAATTAGTTAACTTTACCAATATCATTTAAAAATTTCTAAAAATACTTTCAATTATTTAATGGAATTAAATTACAAAGATGAACTAAATAGTAACGTAAAATTTTTGAGAGTCTTTTGTGCCATTTTTAAGTCAGAACCTTGAACAACACAAGCCATATCACAAGTCTTGTACTTTCAATAGTTACACCTTCTTTTCACCACTAGATGGCACTGATTTGGGGACTGTAAAATAAAACTGAAAGACAAATTTTTGCCTTGTAAAGTATGTCATACTCTTTTTAATGTTTGTTTAAAAACCAAAAATGTCAAAACTATTAACCTTTTAAAAAACTATATTTTAAAACAAAAATTAAAACAATAGGCGGGTCTCATCATTTCTTCCTAATTCAAGACAGCCACTGTGATTGGCACCGGTGTGTGCAGAGACTTCTAAGGGTTAAACACCTAAAAAATCTTGAAACGGATTGACAAAGATATGACAGACAAGTTTGCAATGCAATAAATCAAATATCAAAAATCAAATAAGTATGCAGAAATTACAACCAAGCAAAGTAAATTCAATTGAGGATGTCATACAACAATTTAATGTAATGTAATGATATTAAGCAAACTTCTTATGATTCTAAAGATTGGCATCAAGCTAGGCACAGTAGGCGCAAGCTCTTGCACTTTCTTTAAAGATCATTTCACACCTTCACTTTTTCGGGATGCTGGCTTGTTTGAAGCATTGGATTAGCTCATTCGAGGACCATCACAGGCGAACGAATAAAAGAAGGATGAGTGGGCAAAGGAGACGATTAAAACGAGAAGCCTAAGCGCCTATACTTCTCTAAACCTGATCTCGACAGGAGGCTATCACACAACTCCTAATCCAAAGCTGGGATTGATCCACCACTCCCTCACAGGTTTAGATTTTACAGGAAGACATTCACGGCAGAAAAGTATGAAGGATCACAGAGAATAATTACGAAGGCAACCTCAGGCCTCTCGATTTAGGCTTAAAAAATTGAGGGTAATTGCCCTTTCTGATGTATGTTAATCCTACAAAGAAAAAACAGTTCTTTAAACGGTGAGTTCTAATCGATGGATAAGAATTCGCCTCACACGTATTGTTTTGTTTGCATTTTTATGATAGACAAGGTGATTATTTCATCGTGATTTTATGACCAAACAAGATACAGTTTACTAAATGGTCATCTTAACAAGGGATTAAGGCCTAATTCAAGCAGAATTCAACATGAAGTAACATGAATAAAAGGCATAATTCTTATAATTCACAACCAATAATTACCTGAATAAAATGTGATAGATACTTGTTTAGGCATCGTGCGTAATAGTGGGAGCCAAACAAGCCTAACATACATCATCTTCTCATACAGAGATATACATTGTCCAAAACTGTTGTTAGGGTAAAGAATTTGGTTGCTAGGGTAAAGGACTTGGGTACTAGGGTAAAGGATTTAGTTACCAGGGTAAAGGATTTGGTTGCTAGGGTAGAATATTTAGTTATAGGGTAAATGATTTTTTAAATGGTTGATAGGATAATGGATTTGGTTACTAGGGTAAAAAAAAATCTGGTCATTAGAGGTAAAGGATTTGGTTGCTAGGATATTGGATTTGTTTGGTAGGGTAAACGATTTGGTTACTAGAGTAAAGGATTTGGTTACTAGGGTAAAATATTTCATTACTGGGTAAAGGATTTGGTTGCTAGGGTAAAGGATTTGGATACTACGGTAAAGGATTTGGTTGCCACGGTAATGGAATTGGTTGCTAGGGTAAAGGATTTTGTTGCTAGGGAGCACTAAGTGATGGTATATACTGGAAAGGTTCTGTTGAGAGAACGTTCTGTTTTTATTGTTTTACTTGTAGAATATTTTTTGGTCTCTGTTTCCATGGTGTACAGAGCATAGATAGGAATAAGCCAATCGTTATTTATCTATGACACTCCTATCCAAATATATGCACACAAACATTTTTAATAAGCTGTTAACACCATTGAAATTATTGCAAGGGTGTGGCTTGTCTGTTTCAGGCTTATCCCGATTGGTTGGCTCACTCCGTTGAGCCCTTCCAAATATCTCCTATGGGAACAATGCCTTTCCATTAAAGAATAGGAATAAATAGAAACCCATTCTTTTCTAATAGCCATTTTATATCTGTGGGAATATTATTCGGTTTGGAAGTCCATATGGTAAAACTGAAACCAGCATTTCTGAAAATCCTTATCAGAGTCAGAGTTTAAAGAAAAAGTTTCCGTTATATGTGTTTACATATGGATGAAACACTTTAATTTAAATGCAGGAATGGGTCTGTTGAACATACGTTTGCAGCATTAAATCTTGCTCAGTCTGAACCGGCCCCTATGTATTCCAGACTAGAGACATCAACCATTAATCAACCAATCAGACTCAAGCATTCAGCAAATTTAGCGTAGACCTTGAAAAAACAAATGGCTACCGTAAAATCCTTCCACCATTATAAAAAACACAAATTGCCACCTTATATAAGTTGTTTTATTTCACACATCACAAAATTAGCCAGACTGAAATAATTTGCGAAATAATGAACCATTAAAGCAACAAATACGAAGCTGTCTTCTTGAATATGACTTTATTTTGTGTGGAAGCAGCCTTCTCTATCTCTGGGGCAGAGCACGTCAGATGAATACGGGAGGCTTGTTTGACGCATCAGCGGCCGCTCATGCCCTACATGCTCAGTCAAGCACACTGCATTGCGCCTCAAACGCTACTGTCCGTTTGTATGCTCACATCGCTCTTGCTTTGTGTGATGCCTCCAGATCTCTCCCCTTCTGTAAAGGGGGCATAGTCAGAGTTGGACTCCAAAATAAAAAATGGAATACATCATACTTTCACTTTTTAACTACAGAGTTTTACAAGTTTGCCTTCCCAAAAGCTTTATTCTAAAAGCTTTCGATTTTAAGCATTTAATGTATGTGAACAGGGCTAAATGAGACATAATAAAAAGCTAGAATTGCTACCTCTCAGCCAGTTGGAGTCCTGCAGGAGCCTGTCTGATTTCAGTTTGTATGCTCTCCTTGGTGGGTTGCCACCCCCAACAGTCTAAAATCTCTTAGAGTAAATATAAGTATGTGTGAGAATCTGTCTAAGGTGTATCCTGGTTTTATAATCTAGGATAGACAACAACAGACCCCTTTACGTAAAGTACGCATACTGTACAAACTCATTTCCACTATGACGTCGCCATTAATTTTGATTTAAAATATAATCTGTAGGTTCCATTCGATTTTTAGATTTTTTTTAAACCAACACTACAAGAGTTATGTGTTGAAAAAAGTGAGAAAATCTATGATTTCATTTTACAGACCCCAAATCAGTGCCATCTAGTGGTGAAAAGAAAGGATAACCCTTGCAAGGACGAGAGCTGTGATATGGCTTGCATTTTTCAAAGTTCTAGCACAAAAAAGCAAAATAGAACAAACAGTGTATACGGTTTAAAAAACCGTCTGTTTTTTGTTCTTTTTTGACCTTATCTTTCCTTTTTGGCAGGATTTTAATCATGGAATCCCTTGGCTAATACAGACAATGCATTTAATCAACTACACTATAAAACTGGACGGCTCTCACTTATTGTTAACGTATGGTGAGGTTGACTTTTTTTCATCATGGCAGCAAGATGATGTTGTAGGTCTTTGGAGCTGTTCTGTGGGTTGACTGTGACTGTTCCCACCATCTCACCTTATCTCAGCATTTTCTTGGTCTGCCACTTTTCCAATTCCTCACAATGTATACTGGGATATATTGTGATGTTAATTGAGCAAACGATTAGTTAAGAATAAGAACTATAAATTATGTATTTTGGATTCAAGCAGTGTAGCTTATTCAAATATTGTAATTCATGCCTGTAAGTAATTTATTCTTTATACAAACAGAGTAACAATTAGTTTATATATATATATAATCATTAAAAAGGGGAGGAGGGGGTGCAGGAATGCTACCTCTCAGTTGGCCGCAGATTTGAGGCTATCCAGTGGCCTTCCTGAGATGAGTTTGACGTTCCCCCTGTGCTTGTATGGGTCTCTCCAAGTACTTTGGTTTCCCCCACAAGCCAAATAAATCATGCTTCAGGTTAATTGGATTCATTTAATTCCCCTTTGGGAGCGAATGTGAGGGTGTATCCCACCTTTTGCCCAATGTGCACTGGAAACCAGCAGAACCCTGGGGCCCTGACAGCTTAATAGATGAATAAAGAAGCTGTAGTCTATTTAAATTATGAACCATTGAAATCACCATTCAAAATGTGCTGATATTTGGCCCAATAAAAGCAAGATATTTAATTCTAAACCTCTCATCTGCTGTAGAGGACGCAATACAGTATGTGTACCATCTCTCCCTTCCACGGTCAGCTCAAGCCTGTAACGGGTGTAATCACAGTCAATGGCAGTCGTGCAGTGCTATGGGAGCACTGGGATGATGCAGCTTTAGTTCTTTTCTGCAGCTGCCAGAGCTCTAACACAATTCTCTCTGTGCTCAAACTCAATATTTGGCCTCACCAGTGAAGCACATTGTTGCCTCGAGACAGAGTAGAGAGTGTTTGGTGTTTGTTAAATGCCAGCGTTTATTGCAAATCTTCTGAAATGCACATGAAACATGCCTATTAAGCTTTCAAGATTTTTTTTGGCATAATTTCCTTTAAAGCTAAGTGTATTAATCAATTTAATTTTATCAGACCTCACTGCATGATTTACCATTAAAAAACGGTTTTAAGAGGAATGTCATTTAAAAAAAAAGCCAGAGTAAAACCCCTTCAGTCTCTGGCTTTGATGACCTTTCAGAGGAGTCTCCTGGAAAATGCTGCACCCTTTCAGATGTGTGGTTCAGATCTGGCTGCGGCTCGATGACTCTCATGGCTCTAGCTCAGAGGCTCCAGGGCCACAGACGCAGTCGTCCTGAAACTCTCGTCCTGTTCTGTCGCTCTCAGGCCTCTGGGCGCCTCTGCTCACACCACCCGGCATGTCAGAGCCTAGTTAGTAGAAATCAGCTAATTAGAGCAGGAATAGTTTAACACACTGTAGAGGATTCAATCTTAGTGCTAAACTTCACTTTAAAAATGATACATTTGAATGTAATATTCCATACTATTAATTTCATAAGTCGCTTTGAAGGAATATTGTGTGATTAGTTATGCTGTAAAAATTGAGTGTGAATTTATTTTGCCACCTACATTTTTAGCACCAGAGAAATCTGAGATACTTTGAAATACAAAGATTTAAACATGGAGAAGGTTCACTTTAACAGGTGGTTATCTGCTTTGAATGAACTTATTGCTGTTTTCCTAGGCGGGATTACGTTGTTTGAGTACTTTGACAATTCCCAGAGCTAGATTAAGACTTAAGGGTGACCGCGCTTTCTCAGTTGGGGCACCGAATATCTCTGTGTATTAGATCAGCTCAGACAATTTTTTTGTTTTAAATCATTGTTAAAAACTCTTTAAGTAGCTCAGGCTTTTAATCTTTCTGAGTGCTGAGGTTTATGTTTTTTCGTGGGTAGTGTTATGTCATTGATTTTGTATATTTATGTAAATGTTTTTTTTGTTTTGTCTTTTGTTTTTTTGTTGTTGTTTTTTTTTGTTTTAGTACAGCACTCTGGGCAACAATGGTTGTATTAAACTGTGCTAAACTAAACAAACAAACAATACCTAACATTATCCCTGGGTGTAGGATTATACTTCTTATTCAGGTTGGCAATGAACACAATTTTAAATAAATGCAATTTCCCATTAAAACAGAAGACAGAATAGAAAAATATGCCTAGATTATGACACATTCTGCTGAAAAAACATGAAATAATGTAGCAACCCGTGGGTATTTAGTTGAAAATCATCTTTAAATATATATGAGTAGAAGCTGTAGTGAACAGATTTATCAGAATGTGTTTCACAGAAATACAAATGTACCATCCACAGCATAACCCATCAACTTCCCATGAAACCGATTGTTTATTCATACTCTACAGGGCCCTTCCACTATGCCATTGTCAGACAATGGTAGAAGACACTGAAACTTAAATCATTATTATGGCAAAAACACTGTGAATCAGCTTTAAATCAAGAAAAAAACATTATGTTTAGATTTAAAATAATGTGTCTCAAAGGTTCCTAAAAATACATTTATAAAGTGGAAACGTTACATAATGTGACTGAAATTTTCTACATGATACATAAATAAAAGTGAAATAAAGAGTTAATACATGAGATTTTCCTGAGAACAATTAGTAATTTTATGAAATTGACCACAAAACTCAAACCCCTTGACGTTTACTTTATCAACCTCCAAACTTTTTTTTTCTATTTATAATAAATATTTCCCAGTAGCAGCAAATTTGACTACATTTATTTTTTTTATCCCAAAATGAAAGGCTGCTTTCATACACACCCACGCGTTTTTACGAAAAAAAAAAATGGCCATTTTAATACAATTCAAAGGACCTATTATTGACGACAGAGGAACAATTATGGAACACTGCTCTTTCTAAAATGTCTTTCCTGGTTATGACTGTCTCTTCAAACCACACACAACAAAAACAAAGGCGTCTTGAAAGCAAAGCAAGACAAGACTGCCATCGTTGTTCTTTGGGAAATAAGTGAAGACCCCGCGTCCCTCCTCCCATCACCATTCCTAAACCCTTTTAGTGTCGACGAAGTTCATTTGAGCAGGTCCTCCTGGGTGAAACCGTTTTTATTCTAGCATTAAAAAATTACGAGCGTGTGGGGGGGACTGGGCTCAGATCCAAAAGCTTTTCCATAAACTCTATAAATACATTCCATGCATATTCTGCGGTAAACATGTGAAATGCATATGTATAATTTAACTCGGTATATATAGAAAATCACACAGTCAGAGGAGACCACCTACTGAATCCTTACAGGAAAGCCTTGTATACTGCACAAATAGCCTGAGATGTATTAAAAAAATATACAGTATTGGCAATTGATGTACTTTATTATTCATAAATAGAGATTCTGAGTCATTCCTCAAGCCGCCAAACGATCTGACCGGTCACTCTCTTCAACTGCACAAACACAAAGGAGGTACGCCCCTTGGGTTTGGCCAAACCTCGAACCCCAAAGCAGCACGAGCAGCGCTTGACAAGCTAAATCACTAATTCTTCATGTCATACAAATATAGATCCCTAAAAGGGGGTTTCAATTTCTCCTTCCTGGAGTAACCGAGCCCACATCAGCTTCCCATGGCAGCCTTCGGCACCAGGCTGGGTTCATCCCGGCATTGATTAAAGGTTAGCACTGCTGCCCGAGGGGCTCTTTCAATAGACAACTTCCTGTATTTTAAGGCCAGTGATTAACCAGCCAAACCCCCTTATTCCCACCAGGCCCTGTGCCTTTGTGAGCAGCATACGCTTCGCTCCCTTCACTTAGAGCGCCAAGAGCGAGAAGGTTCGACAGCCAACTCAAACATACAAGTGCAATAATGGACTTTCTATTGTTAGCCGATTCATTGTGAACACAGAGGCTAATAGCGCTACGACCCGCTCGCTATGAATCTCCAGAGATACAGGGGCTTTGCTACAGGGTTATGAAGCACCCACAACCCTTCACCCCATAATTAGATGCTATTTTCATATAGAGAGGGCTCTTTAGCATGACAATAGTCTGGTTTTTGTTGAAATGTGGACGGTGCGGCGGTGGCAATATGAAGTTCAAACAGATTAACAGTTTCTCATAAGCAATATTAAAATGTAAGCATCAATAGTCCTACAGGATCAATCAGAGTTGTTTTACATTTGTGCATAGTTGGAAATGATTGTGGATTACATTAAATTAGATTTTTAAATGATGGTGTATCAGTTTAGAGCTACAAAAATGTCAATTTTGCCAGTCTAATTGATAACGAATATAAAAAAAATAAGAATAATAATATGTTCAAACACAGACTCATATAAAAACAACAAATTCTTTTAATAATTTTAGAAAATACCAAATGATGGTTTACTAGAATCTACACAATCTGTCTGCATTTAAAGATGCATTATGCATTTTTTTAAGTACTGAAAATCTTCATCCTTGGTGTGGTAGAAGACTTGCAGATACATAAGGCATGGGAGATAACTTAAAAATCATATTTGTGTGTCCCTCACTTTCAAAATCTTTTTATTGGTATTGAAGCTATTATTCAAGAATAAAAATGTCTCAACAAAAACATTCTAGTCATTTTTTATAACTAGAATGTAAAGCCGGTCATATCAATTTTAACCACTATGACACTCTGGCGCTAGAGAGTAATTTCTGTCTAACTGCACGGCAGATGATTGTTTTACAGTTTATTCATAAACTTTCATTGTACAGATATGTTCTATGTTATTAATTAACAGTTTGGATGTATTTACAGTTTTAATGGAGAGAATGTTTAAGAAACTTGCATTAATTATGTATTCATATTATTATGATTTTTTGACATTATAATTGTATTCTATTAGGGTCATGTCAGGTATTAACACTGAAATGCTTAATCAAAACACTTAATCAAGAATTAAGATTAACAAAGAGTTAAATTAATTTAAAAATTTGCTGCAAAGTAAATAAAATAACAAACATAAAAGAAATGTGCAGGTCTTTAACAATCATAATTATAAATGAAGTTAACATATAACCAAGTGTGTATTTTTTTTTTAATTATTAAGAAGTTATACAAATTAAAAATGTAATAATATAATGGTGAAAATCGTTTTTTTTTTTCCAAACACACATTAAATATATAAAAACAATTATAATGCAGGTGATTGTAGTAGAAGCCTGTTCTTTTGGCAGAAATTATAATAAGTAATAACATAAGTATCTATAAATAATATTATAGAATAAAAAAAGAACATGATCTCATGTGGGAATGGGATTTAAAATAAACTATCGAATGGTTGTGACCATGTCGCATAGCATCCAATTGGCTCAAGAATGAAATTTATTCTAGGCCCCACCCTCCTCGTCTTTTGGGTCTTGGGTGTCTACGTCACAAAAGGTCAAAATTTTAGTAAAAGTGTCATAATAAATTCGAATTCTTGAACTCTGAAAGATGTAAGATGCTGAGCTATGTGTGTCATCCATGTGCAAATGGTTTTGAGGGTCTGCAGTGTGTGTCCCCCCTCATGCTGGGAGCTATTGATCCAGTCTTCGGCCCCACAGAGTGCTTGGGGGATAGCCACCTGCCCAACACCTCCCTGTGTTTCCCTCAGAGATATCATCTGACCCTGGGAACGAGGGGCCTCTTTTTGTATGACCTTTGGGTTTGACCGTACACCTTTCAACAGAGCCTCCAAAGCAACAAACATGTGCCGTCATTGGGGGAAGCCTTCAAACAGGTAAGACACATGTGGGAGTCACTGATTATAAAAAATTAACTCTATTAAAAAAAAAAAAATACTTCTACTTTTATTTCATAGACATTATAAATATTTATGGAATGCAAATGTGTAGCATTAAAAAAAAATGAAATTAATATTCATAACAATTAATAAACTGATTATATACTAACCTTAATAGTAAATATAAAATAATGCATATGCATAATAACCATTGTGTGGGAAAAATATTTTAGATTTTTTTTTAATTTTAAAAATACTTAATTTACTAAATCTATTTTAATATTTAATGAAATCGTACAAATTCTATGCCATAGATTATTAAATTGCTTTAAACAAGTAAAGACTAATAAGGACTTTAGTGCTCCAGTTTGGCACGCAGATGTGTATATTTGTGTTGTTTGTGGGAGTGTGTCTGCAGGGCAGCTGCATCTGAACTGCCCCCATTCTTACAGGATGTGACATGGCTGTCGAAGTGGGTGCTCATCACTCATATGCTACGCAGAACATCCTTAGAAGCGCAAACACATGCAGACAAAGACACAGATGATTTTAATTGTTACATATAATAAAGCAAACCCCGGTGTAAAAAGCATAAAGACAAAAACTAAAAATACAAGCCGTCTTTAAAATGTTCCAAGATAAACTGCTGAAAATAATACTATTATTCTAATGCAAAATGTGTTTCACTATAGTAGAAGTGACCCCAAACCATTTGCTAGATATAATTTGCTGAATAATTAGATCCTGATGCACACAATTCCTTTGTTTAGCTGGTGAAGGGGAAAAGAACAGATAGCGAGGGTCCTCACTGCCAGAGCTCTTTATTGTGCCCAGGGTTAAATATAACTGAGTGGAACCTCTAAAGCAAATCCGATCTGAAAGGCAGGCAAAGTCGAGAGTATGCAGCTGTCGGCAGAAACATGTATTTTTTAAAAGCTGCCCCTAATGTTTCGAGACAGTTGGCAATTACGTAAGGCACACTTTTAAGGGCACTGTGGCGTGGCGCAGCCGTCCCTAAAGCTGCCGGCATGTAATGTGTGTTTGAGGAAGCTGGACTTTAACCAACATGAGAACAACAACATACCGCCTGAGGGAAAAAGAGAGCAAGAAAAGAGTGATAGACAAGCTGATGAGTGCGAATGATGGAAGATATTGAAGAGCACATTTGCTCAGTCAGAGCGTAACACACAGATACGCAAATGAACATGTTCATGCTCCAAATAGCTAACACTTTTAAACCTATTAAAGACCACTGGATCCACTTTGAGGACACAACTCTTTTGATTCTTCATGGCACCAATTGAAATAGGTGCTGGAAACACAATCCAACATCCACCCCAATATTTAATTGAGCTTCTAAATGCTCATTTTGCTTTGAAAACTCATGGACCTATTCAAATCAGTCTGGATATTTGGACTATGGAGTGGTATCCTGCTAAAAAGTCTGAAAAAAGTGAGGGGGACATAAATTAGTACATAAAGTATTGCTTAAAGATATGTTAAGAAACAAAACTGTGGAGGATAATGAGTGTAGCCACATGTGTAAAAACCATCGACCACTGCTGAGCAGAGTAAGTCTTAGACTAAAGCGCTATTTGCACGGGATAAGTAGTATCTCGGGACCTGTCATGGATCGGACTGGCGGGATGACAGTTTATTAATCCACAAACACAATCCTAAAACTCACAGTCCAAACATGAAGTAATCCACACAGATGAGGGGATGTGGAATAATCCTGTGAAAGGTTTGATAAATGAATGAACTGAAAGAGATAGGTATATATCCACATTGGGAATGTGCCCTGCGATGGACTGGCGACCTGTCCAGGATGTACCCCTGCCTCTCGTGATTGAGATAGAAACCAGCAGACCCCCGTGACCCCAAAAAGGGAATACATGGGTTGAAAAATGAACGAATGAACAAGTTATGATTGTTTTTGTTGATGCTTTGAGATTATCAAGAAGAAGTGCTGAGGCAGGAAGTGTTAGAGGATCTTGAGTGAGGATCCAGAACCTACAACAATAAGTGAGGCAGGGCACTGTGACACTGGGGTTCTCGTGGGCGAAGGAGAGATGGAGTCAGGAACTGAATTCCAAAAGGTCACGGCATAGCTGGAGTAGGCAAGGTCATCATGGACATAGAAGAGGGTGAGGTGTCCACCAAAGCACAATGGACAGATTTGTGATGCAGGAGGAAGAAAGCCTAAGAGCAAGGAGAAAAGTGACAACTCCCAGTGATAAGGGGGCCAGTAGAATTACTGGGGAGAGTGGAGACGAAGAAGAGGTGGAATATGAGGGTTGAAGGGTCAAAGTGATGTGTGGGCCATGTCTGCAATCAGTGGATCTAAGCTGACTATTAACCTTGACTATTAATCCTGGTGCCACCGTACTGTGTGTAGTCTCTGGGATAGCATTGGTTCTATATCCAGGTTGGAATTCAAAAAAGATAGACATAAAAGTGTACTGTAATGCAAAGTGTAACATTCGCTTGCCCTGGATGCCAAGTATCCCGTGTCGCTTCCATGTTCTGAGGTTATGTAGGTTCAGAAGGGATGTGGGAATCTTAGTATGGTTTTAGCTCCTGAGCTTAGAATGGCTTAGAACTCTGGAGGAAGATTCAAGACTATAGTGCTCTGGAATGGTGTTGGTTCAAAACTGAGGTTCTTCTGGGATAAAAATTCAAACTAGATTATGGATTTAACCTGCTTTGGATAACTGGAGAAGAATGAATTTTGGGCAGGAACCCCATGGTTAGGGTTCTGTGCACAAGTACAGAATTTGGGAGCAACACTAGGAGTAATGATGCAGAGATCTGGAGCTTTGGAACGGAACCTGGCATAAGCTCGGACGCTAAGGAAGCAGTGCCTTTGAGATGGAGTGCCTCTAAGGGGGTGCTAGCTTTGAGCTGTAAGTATATGCAATCTGTGCCTTATAGGTGCTTTTTGCCTCTAAAGTGAATTGCAGGTTGGTACTTAAGATGCTATGTGGGTCTGACGGAAGGTGAGGTGTGCTGGGCAAAGAGGTTGCCAACTTTCTGGATTCATTTCAGACCTCAAAACTTGAAACCCGTGGCTAAGCAGTGACATCCAAGCCATACATCACCAAGTACAATGCGTTTGATGCAAAGTTGTAAAGCACACCATCAGTAGACACAGAAGCAGTGGGCGAAATTGACAGATGAAGAACCACACTTCTGTATCTGTCAGTCTGTTATAGGTGGGCCAGTTGTAAGATTAGTCCACCCCCCACCCTCCTCCAACACAAAAGCTTTGTAATGATGAGATTTGGTCATCGTCTCACATTTAAATTCCCATCAAAAACCTTGTAGAAGCCTTTCCTGGAAGAGTTGTAGATGCTACCTCTACAATGGTTACCTGATTAAACCATGGACTGAGGATTTGTCGATTAGATTTAAGTCATTTGAGCGAATTTTGTTTTAGAAGCTGGGTTTGGCAATCTAGTTCTTGGATGCTTTAGCATACCAACAGATGTTCGATAATTCCATGCTTCCGTGCAGTTTTTAACCCTTTAACCCAACTAGACTGCACAGGAGTGTACGAAGCAATGTCCAAAGACTAGAATGGAGTATTCTGTGCAACTTGATTGGTCTGCTCTGATCTTTGGGAATGCTCATTCATAGTCAGATGAGTTGGAAACTTGTATGAAAAAGACTTGTTTCTTTGACATCTCAATGATTTTATTGGAAATTGATCTCATCGTGTTCATCCGTCAAACAACCAAGAGAAAGCAGGTGACAGGAAATCAATATCAAACTCCTGGCAAAAATACCCATCAATATTTTTGTATGCTATAAAAAAATCATCGACAAGTTCAGGGTAATAGAAGTTACAAAATATTGCTAGTTTTCATATTTGTTTCTATTGCATTAGTCATTCTCATTGGGCAATCGACCATCCAACTTACAAAATAATGATCTTCTAAGTATGCACTTATGAGCTTAACGCACCATAGCAGCATTGATGATGCCGTCAATAAGCAGTATGTTCTTAATGAGCAATCACAGATGCAAAACCAGGTCATGCCCATGCACGATAAATTAATGAGATTAATGAGATTTGCCTACACCCTTAGTAAAGTCCTACTTCAGTTCAGATTATGGAAAAACAAGGGATTTTAAAGTTAAATAAATATGTTCGAAACTTATTTAAAGTACAGCTCATGCAAACCAAACCATGTTATTTCACAACAAAAGCATATAAAATGTTTTCCCTAACTATATGTCAATAATATATCCCAACCATAAATAATAATACACATTTGAAATGTTGATCCCCAGGAAGAAAAGCTTTAGGTGATTCAACCCCAACAATGGGAAAATATGGCGTTCAGCTTTACAATGGCTCAAATGCAGCCCTCATTTGCATTTCTGTTGACAAATCATCACTAATATGGAAATATTTCCGCGGAAACAGCCGGCACAGTTTGTCTCCAGCTCTGCTTCAGATCATTTGTACATTCAGAATGGATTACCTCTTTCTGCTGTGGCATAAAAAAACCCCTCAGATATCACAAGTGGTGAAAGGGTTGTCAAACTGGTTTCTAATCTACGAGGAGGATTTAAATAAGTCTTGAATCAGGCTTCAGCCTCTTCTCCAGTCCCCAACCCCCCACCGCTTTTCAAGACGGTCGCTTCTTCGGGAGCTTTCACTAAGTGAGATTAATTCCTGAATCATAAATAACTTGGAACAAGTCTCCGGAGAGCCCTGTAGCTATAGCACATCAGAGACACATATATGCTGTACACAGGGTCACATAGCTTTATATCTGGAGTCAGTTGGTAATCCTATCTTTGTTTTAATAGACTCAATGTTATCAAAATATACCAAGTGATTCTAAAAGACATGTTATGTCAGAAGAGAATGCCAGAAAAGTTATTCCATGCATTTATGAGAATGGATTACTGCAATTCTTTATTAGCAAGTTGTTCAACTTCCTGCTTAAATAAACTACAGCAAATTTAGAACGCAGCTGCTAGAGTCCTTACCAGAAAAATATGATCATATCACACCAATTCTGTGCTCTTTGCACTATAGCTGGTTAAAGCCTTGAAGGGTGTAGTCTAGTATGATCTGAACAATCTGCTCTCTGGCTATATCCCAACTCGATCTCTCACATCTAGCACCTCATAATGTTTGCAGTTCAGGTTTTCTCGGTTTATCAGGATTTTCCTTCTCAAGAAACTCTGGCTTCTAGTTTTGTTGACTTTACTGTCGCTCAAACTGTTTCTTGGTTGTTTCCATGTAGCTTACCCATGTAGCTTCCCACGTGAATTGGAGTTTTAAGAGTGGATCTTTCCTCTGGGGACTCTGGTTTTCCCACATGTCTAAAACAAGCACCTCAGGCTAATTAATTATTCTAAAACTTTTAAATAGATTTGAATAGATTTACCTAAACACTTTGACCAAAAACAAACATCTTCATGGAGGATCAAAGATCTCAGTCCTCTTCCAAATGAACCCTGGTGCAGTTTCAACTAAGGAACTCCTGGTGCTTGAACAATTTAGGAGCCATTAGTGAATGATCAATTTCTTAAGATAACCTGTACCTCCCCACAATGGAATACTTACATTACAGCAAAAAAAAAAAAAAAATCACTATATACATTAGATTTTCGGTCAAAAATGAGATTGTGAACCTAAACCAGACCATGACCAAAGCTTTTGTGTCACAAAAGTTCCTTCAATGAACAAACTGCTTCAGCAACAGCTGCATATATTCCATGACTTCTCTAGACATGGTTTCTGCTAGTCCTGCGCCGATTGCACTGCTTGACATCTTCCTTTTCAATAAGATTTAGCTTGATGTGTCTTTCATCTGCTGCACAGGTTTCCTAGCTGACCACTTGCATTAAACATGGCCCCTTACTTTGTGCATAAAATAGCTTCAATAGCACACACTGAAAACCCAGTCCATTTTGGAATCTATGACTGTGAGAGATCTTGTTGATGCAGTATAGCTTGTGTCTTGTTTTACCATGACAAGAAATTGTCTTTCTCAGCCTCACCTTGGAAGCAGAGGATGGCTGTACTTCACCCAATTTTAAGCCTCCTACACAACTGTTTCTGTTTCAGTTCATGGCCAGGTTGCAACCAACAAGGCATTGATAATCATTAGCCTGTTTAGTATAATTGGTTGATACACTTGACTATAATCATTGATACTGGTTTGGAGACAAAACCTTTTAACACCAATTATTGACATTCCCAAAATTTTTCACACAGTACTGTATTTATCATGAAAATTATACTGAAAAAAGCTCATACATCTGGAAACTTTCATTTGATTACAACTATAGGCAATATTTGAGACCCAAGCTCTTCAAATTTAGAAGCTCCATCAAGCATGTAAAAAATCTAATGGTTGCCATTTCTCGCCCTAGGACTGTATAAATAAGCATTAAAATTGCTTCATAAATACATTTTTATACTAAGCAATGCATACCTCAAACTATTCTTATTTGAAATTAAAGCTATAACATTTAAAACATTGATACAATTCACATAAAACACTGAAAAATATAATTTATTGCTTTTCCCCAGTCTCTGATGCTACACTTCACCATAACATATATGATTAAGATCTTTTAAGAAGAACATTTCTATTCCATTGATATGCAAATCCACATAAAATGTTTATTTCAAACACATTTACTTTACAACTATCCGTACTTTCTTTGATTAAGAAAACATTTTAGTCATGTTTCCAGCTTTTTATTCTTTCCTTATATCTTGGTGTGTCATTTAAAAAAATACTACCCTGTTACTCAAATTAATTTAGAGATTTAATTAGTGCACATCTTTGGTAAATAACTGCATTCCTTGGTTATATAACCATGTGCGTGTATTCTTTGCTAAAATCTCAGTTCTGTTCGTTTCAGTCCTGTTACTTATATATAAAGAATAACAAGAGGATTAGTAAAAAAACGGCTCCCATCTTTTGATTATAAATCTAATAAAGCATTTTAATACGAAATTTTGAAATCAAATAAAAATATAAATACGCATTTTGAAAAGTTACAACAAGCCATATGGCACCCATTTGGTGGAATGGCGCAGAAACAGCTGATTTGGGAGGGTTAACTTTTGGAGAGCTATAGCCGAATAAGCCCCTCTAGGGAAAAAAAAGCCAAATGTTAGAGTCACTTGTTAAAACTCTTCCCTCGCTAGTCGATGCCTGTGAATAATTATTTGTAAATACGTGCTAAAATATGACTGAATGATTGCCACGTGTGGTAAACTGGGCAGAAGGCTCTGACAGCGGCTGAACGCTAATCTGACTGCTGTGTGACGGCTCCGTCGTGTTTGTATTCACGTGTTAAATTGCCTCATTAGATCTACCATAATAAAGCTATAGTTCCTTGTCATTACAGTTATCCCCGGACCGGACAACTAATTATGAGAAGAACATACCAGTATTCTCAGGTGAACGAGGCACCGGGGGGAAAGTACCCGCCTCACCGCACACAAAGCGGGATTTATCGCAGGGACGGGCACATGGGGAGTTAAACAGCTGTGTTTACCTTTACCGGTGCCGAGAGTATAAAGTAACTCACTAATGCTATCGACCACTCGCTAATCATGTGCCCCCGGTATTTTACGCACCACTTGAGTCCATTAATCAAACACGGAATACCTTTCCTTCTGAATCCGTTTGTAAGTACATTCTGTTCGCATTGCCAACAACTTCCGGTCAGGCTTAAAAGCGTTAAGAAACTTATATTAAACGTCTTTTGTGATCAGGTCTGACTTTTAAAAACACATTTGAATGACAATCTCGAGTAAAATCTGATTGCAAATATTACAGCCATCCATAATTTGATTGAGAGGTGATTTGTTTACTTTGAGAATGGCAATAATATTAGTGGTTACAATCATGGTAGCAATCACATCAGCGACAGTGTGAAGATCCAGACAACCTGCTGTTAGAAATTAGCATCCGATTTCAGCTCTATAAACCGTTTAAATGCGACAGCCTTTTTCATTATGTTAAAAATGCACTCCATTTTGCTGAATTGCAGGCGCCGAGCATAAGAACCATTTCATCTACTGTAATTTCTTGGATGTTTCCCAGCACACACGTTATTGGCTTTTTATTCAGAACACTCCAATGCAAGCAGGTAAATGGAACAAGACTCTACTGTAGGCCATTATGGGCAATATAAATCCCGGGCACAACTTCAGTGTCATTCATAGTCAGTATTTACTGCACAAAAATATTTGTGCAATATTTACACATTCCGAATTTAATCTGCTCGTGGTGAACAGCTCATGATGTAAATGCACACAAAATCTGAGCCTCCTTCATAATGAGAAGCTACAAATTCATCTAGCATGTCTAAAGAAGCATATGGTAAAGAATGTCAGCTCAGCTGGCGATACAGTTCATGTGCTGTTGTTACAGGTCAGTGCTCATCGAGTTGTTATTTTATATGTGTAGGTATGGGGAGCATATGGATGCATTTTCGTGTGAAATCTAGGTCACTTCTTGTAGATATGCATAGTAATGAACTACTGACGAATTAAATCTCTTTTGATTTCAATGGTTCCGGTTAAAAAAGCTTGTTAAAACTGTGCATCTGATATGTCATTAAAAGTTTTGGAGGTTATTGAAGTGAGAGATCCCTTTATACATGTTACATATTGACTGAATTTTAACCCCGACCACACGTTAGTATCTATTGTGAAATTAAAAAAAAATTCAGATAACTGAAAGTTATTATAAAAAGAATTCTTAACATTTTTCGGAAACGTTACCGAAGTAAAAAAAAAAAAAAAAAAAAAAAACTTTTTATAATTTGTTCAGCCGTTCATTAGATATAGCTTTGAAATGTAGTGAAAACATAACTATGATTGTGAATCTCAATCCCAGGGAAACAGGATAATAATAAATGAAAAACAACCAACAGAGCATTGATAAACACATTAGCTAAAGTTACTTACAGGCAAGGTGGCGCAGTGAGTAGCACTGTGGTCTTTCAGTTAAAAGATTGACGGTTTGGGGCTCGCCGGTGACCTTCCTGGACGGAGTTTCCTCATGCTTGCTGGGGTTTCCATACTTTGGTTTCACAATCCCAAAAAATGTGTCAGGTTAATCGAATAATCTAAATTCCCCTTAGGTGTGTGTTGCTCTGTAATGGACTGGCGACCTGTCCAGGGTGTACCCCACCTCCAAAGTAAGCTGCAGATCAGCAGTAAACCCCTGTGACCCCGAAAGGGAATAAGCTTATCCACTCCAGCACTTCAGTTACAACTCATACCTTTTACAAAATACAACAAAAACTTTACTCTGGTTTTCCAGTGAGGTTTCAATTATAAACATATATGCTCTTCCAAACACTGGCTCACTCCCCATTAAAATTCTTTTGGCAGAATAGTGTCTAGGTAGAACATAAGTTGAGCGGATACACTTGACATTAGTACATCTTTTTATCCCTTTTAAGAAATGGATTTTTGCACCTTGTTTGACAAGAGCCTGGAAAATGTAATGACTTGAAAACAAATTGGAGTATTCCTTCAATGCAGGTTATATATTACCCGGCAGCAGACGTAAACCCTCTTGAACACATTAATACCACATTTAATAGTAATGACTACTTCCAGATGACTGAAGATGTGTATTAATATATATGTTTATGATCTTTAATCTTCAAGTGGATAAAGTTGGTTTCCATTAATGTGAAACAATTTCATTAGGGTTGAAGCAGCTGTTCAACAATTTAAGTGCCGTCACATTGAAGTCAAATCACTTTATTCCTGCTGGTTTACGTACCAGAATGATCTGAGGTGACGTTATGAGTATGTCTGCTCCAATATCTCAAATGTGTCTTACCCCAGGATCCATCACAGAAGATCAGCAGAAGCCTTATCACACACCACCTAGCATTTGATGTCAGATCAAACATTTTTTGTTCAGCATTTGACCGTAACCAAACCTTCCATTAAATTCAGCCTTTACACAATTATTTCTTTTTTATTACGAAATCATTATATTTGAGTTTTTTTATCACCAAATATTAAAATGACCATTTAAGGATTAACCCTAACCATATGTCACAGAAACATTAAAGAGACATTTTTCAGTATTTGCAGGAAATGCACTTCAGAACAAGTCAGTAAGCTTTTCAGAAGAAGGACTTCTTTACAGTCACTGGGATTAAAAGGATTGGGAAGGAAACTATAGTGTGGGTTCACAGGAAGGCCTGTTGGTGAATGAGAAGCAGAACTCCTCTGAAAGCCGGGTCTACTGGGAGGTTTTCGTATGGCCCTCCGCCATCTTGCCTCGGCTGACCCCTCTAAGTACAGCCTTTGAGGTTTCTCTGGGGTTTAAAAATACTCTCCGCCAAATTCTTCTCTCTCGCTGGCTCCAGAATGTGAGCGCTGAGCTTTCCACATAAACATTGGTATTTTTTTCACATCTCTTTTTCCTCCCTTAAGATTTGGAACAAGAGAGGTCCAAAAATATCAGGTGTGAACAGAGAAGCCCAGTGTGCTCACCTCCGTCTGTAGCACATGGGTATTTCCTAGCACTCTCTAAGGGTTCTCCACAAAAGCAACGACACAATCAGTCAAATGAGACTCTTATAAAATGTGATTAATTTATAATAAAAACACAAATTATGGATATTCTAATTAAGCCATTTGAACCAGGGCCTATTAGCCTAATGCTAAGCTAATGCTCACTATTCTGGAAAATGACATTTGTCCACCCTCACAAACTAAAACATTTTAAAGTATCAAATTTTCAGTGATTATTAGGACAGTGCGTGAGGTTTAGGATATTGTGAATATTATTAGAACATTTCTTGATATTTAGGTTGAGAGCCATTTTCTTGTTGTAACTTTTCAAAATGTTTTTTTTGTTACTAACATATTCCCATAGCATACATACTTACATATTCCAAATGGGTATTGGTCCATCTTAAGAAACTTATTTAAATGTTTTATTCGATTTATAATCAAACGATGGGTGACTATTTTCTGGTTATTAACCCTTTATTTAAGTAACAGGACTCAAAGACACAGTTTTTAGCAAAAACTTAGAAAATATATGCTAAATAGCCACATAGTGATCATAGAACCAGGAAATTCTGCAAATTCAATTAATTACCAAATATCTGCATTTCACACTAAAATAATTAAATGTAATTAATAATTTGAGTAACAGGATAGTATTTTTAAAATGTCGCTCCAAAATATCATCAGAAAATCATCAAATATGTAAATAATAAATTGAGAGAACTTACCTTTGCTCTTCCCAAAACTTTCCAGAGATCCAAGTGATGCAACTTCCTGCAGAGCAACTGACATGGAAATTCACCATTTTTCAGGAGGGGGATGGGTGACAGGAATGAGTAAAAAGCTGGGGACATGACTAAAATGTACTTTCTTCCTAAAATTTAATTGTGCAAAACATGATTACTTGAAAACATGATTAATTTGAATAATAGACTTTATTTTCACCTAATTCCAGGCAGGTTCACTGTAATTTATTTTTACAAGCACGTTTCTGCCTGCAGCATCCCAGTTTTTCCTCTGTATCATGTAGACACACTCTTGATTTAGCTCACAATTAGCTCTTCGTAAGCTCTCAAAATGGGGCTCATCTCAAACAGAGGGGGTAGTGCCATCCCCAGCAGCAATAATAGAAATGGCTAAAGCAGCATGCAGCATCGAAGTGCAGCTGTCCCATCTAATGAGATTTTAAAGTGCTCCCATAATGCCTCATAAACGGCCCCTAGATGTGGAATGATATGTGGAATCTGATTGGTGTTTTGGGAGGGCGGGGGGTGTCTGTCATCCCGCCGCTGTGTTATCACGTAACAATGAGCCATGCAATAGAGCGTCACAGTTATTTGGAGCAGTGGCCCTGCCAGGCACACCCATTCACTGCACATACAATCATGAATTAATCCAGAGCACGGATCATTCACACAAACTCTAAACGGGCTGTAAAGGCCAAAATCATTACGAACCATTTTACCAACCCCACATTAAAATGTCTTACCTAACAATAGATCAATTATACATTTATCACACTGTGAAATTGAAAGGTGAGTAGGTGTGAACCATACTAGAATTCTATTACAAATTGCTAGTAAATATAATTACTTGATTCTATTAAAGAAACGCTCCACTTTAATAATAATAAGTAGTGTTTTACCTTTTTTTTAGCATCCAGCCATTTCCCAGATCTTTAGCATTGTTCACTGAATCTGAATAGACCAGGAGCATATTGATAAAAGTCAACTTGTTGGGGCTGATTTATTCAAATGTGCATTTGGAACACTGAAAAGACACTTTAAAAATAACAGAGAAAATAAAAGCACTTTAATATTACAGGAAAATTAAATAGAACATACACTTTCTCAAAATTCTAATAATTTAAATGTTTTGTCCAAACAATGAGAATCGCATAATTAAATGAAGGCAAACTCAATTGAAAAAGAAACTCGAAAGAAAGTTTATAAAAACCACTGAGCAATGTCAACAAAATGCATAGTCAGCCTAATATAAGGGTCTGTAGTCGTTGAAGAGAATGCCACGGTCTCATTTTCTTTGGGTAGTATTTCTAAAGGGTAGTAATCTGGAAAAATAATTCAGCAAAGACAACTGCTAGCTTATGTCTAGTGTGCTGTTTTAAAGGCGTGCACACGTTTCTCGTGTTTATGAAAATAGCACTTATGACTGACAGAGGCGGTCATATCAAACAAAGACAAACTAACGTGTGATCGCACGTACGTTATCGCACATCAGAATCAATGATCTATACTAAGCTATGCTAAAAGTGCCATCGCTCTGACCTGGAGAAAGGGTAAGTAGTTTCCGACAATTTTTATCTCATAGACATATGGAAGATCCACCAATGAAAAATGGAGAGTACCTTTAATGAAAGTAAATACATACTTAAAACACATGCTACTTTCATTTAAATCTACCAATGCCAAAATCTTGCAAAGACCACAGTTTGGTTATATCTCTGCAAAGCCTAACTACACAATGTCAAGTTGGCAAGAACAATCCACACAAACATAAAATTCAAACTTTCTTGTAAAAGCAAAATAGCTGTTTTACCTTGCCATCAAGAGTGACGTCCCACATCAACAAAGCCATAGAAATTGAAATCATGCAGACCCCTGAAACCCACTGGGAACCTTGCCATTTCGCAACACGTCAAAGCCAGAAACATCAGAAACCTAGGATGTTGGTTATTGGGAACATTTATGAACACTGCTTCTATACTGGACCATTACAATTTAAAGGTACACAAAATGAATATTTCACCACTAAAGGTCAGAGACTATGCAACTGGGATGAAGTGTAATTTGGAATGTAATTTGAAACAAAACCAAGTAAAATTAGGAAATTAGAATTACTCCTTTAAACTTAGATTAATAAATCAAGTTAAATACATCCAAAACGTCCAAAGAATAAACTTCTGTGGTGGAGATCGGACATCAGGACACAGCTAAAGGTTATAGACATTTTACTGTAGCCAAATTAACACTTTTTAGGCTGTAGTTTGTTTTCCTGTACAACCTTGTCAGAGAAAAGACTACATTACACAGCCGAGATTTCAACAACGCAAATCAAATTCATTCCCTCAATTAAACTAACATCAATTCCATCCCTGGTTTTACCATCTTGTACATTTCTGGAGCAGTTTGATCAGGCTAAAACATGAGCATATGAATTGGTCGTTGTCCCAGTCCTACAGAAGGAGACAGAGAGACAAAACATAACTGTGCCAGGACACTGGGCTCTGTGTGGGTTGTGTCCGGCCTCAACACAGCTTTTGTATGAGATATGAAGCCTCTTTGTGCTTCAAGAGACCTTGTTTGCATTAGAATAATGCTCTGGAGGGTCACGTGCAAATCTGGAAATGCATTCACTTAGATCCTCAAAGCCAAAGCTGCTCATCTTCAGCACAGTCTGAAGCTGTTAGCGATGTTATGAGTTTCACCTGAGCCTCCGCATTCATTTTCAAGCAGAAAATCTTCATTGGGATGTGTTTGCAAGAGCACAACATTTATAATCATACATCCAGTGTCCGGTTGTTAACTTAAATTGTTCTTTTGTAAATGGTAAGTAGATATAGCGATAACGAAGTGTAGTGTCAGAAGCTAGCAGTGTATCTAAGTGAACATATATTGTCACGGTTTTGAAAGTACATTCTATACTATTAGAACAAATCTGGAAATTTAGACATTCTCATGGGATTGTCTTTCCGTAATCAATCTTCCGGTTTCAATCTGGGTAATTCTCACCAGCTAATTATTAAAGACCAAAATCTAGTGTGCTTTGCATCCACTTTCAGTACTTTGAGGAGGATTTGCCAAGAAGTTTAAACAAAAAATATGTGGACACTTGACAAGGCAGTGTACTATCAATATCAGATTAGTTAGAATCTCATTAAAATCCTTTAATGGGGGACTTCCCAGCAAGATAATTACCCAAAACACACAGCCAGAGAAACAAAGGAGTGGCTCAAGAAGAAGTACATTATGGTCCTAGAGTGAATTAGCAGCCTTGATAATCCAGAATGTCAAGGATGGGTTTTCCAGTATGACAATGACCAAAAACACATCTACTAAAAAGCGAATGAGTGGCTCAAGAAGAATATTATGGCCTGGAAAGTTTAAAAGATTTATCAGCTTTGGTGATGTAGAGAGAAACTGAATGAAAGTGTAGTGATTATAGCACAAAATTGAAAGGATTTGCCATGAACACCATCGTCAAACTTAAATATAAATATGATGTGGGGTGTTTTTCTGCCTGGAGAGGGGACAAAGGGATGTCAAAGGGACAATAGTCAGGGTGATGGGTTGGGATGAGTTTTCCAGCATAACAATGGCAAAAAACACGTGGCAAAAGAAAGAAAGAAGTGGTTTAAGAAGAACACTGAAGTCCTGGAGTGGCCAAGTCAGTCTCCAGTCCTTAATTCCATATATTCAGCCTTGAGACCTTAATGGCTTCTGGTGGGATAGAATAAAATTTGTGAAAATTAGAAAATTTCTGTATGTGTTTTTCAGGAATTCTAGTTGCTATTTTATCCTTCACTGTTGGAATAAACCAAATCTATCTGTGGACTGATGATTTGTGTATTAAAATATAAAGAATCAGCACGATAATCAAAATCCTCTTTCCTTCTCTGATCTCAGAATTTCACTTCAGACACCAAAATAATGGTCAAATATCTACTTTGCTAGCTGTCGATGTGCCAGATTTTTTAAATTGGCCAATAAAATATGAGAGATGCTGGCCTGTTCTTTAATAACTTAGGAGATCTTCTTGATTTGACTGTAAAGTAGTAGTACTGTAGAGTAGTGCAATATAGTCATATTGTTAATAATTGAAAATTCACGTTTAACATTTGGACAGAAGGTTTTTATGCAAAAATCTCACTTGTGATGCCTGCGAAATTAAGTATCAATATATATTTTAAGTCAAGCTCCGGTTCTAAAAGCTAGCAAGCACAGTCAATAGCATGTAAACACCCATCACAACCAGCCGTAGAAAACATCTGAACAACTCTGCATTCGTTTTCTATATTTACCACTAGCTTGACGAGCTCAATTAGAGTCAAATCCTGTCACAGAGCCACACTAATTACAAGAGTATGAGGCCAGTTGCAGTTTAATATTCCTTTGAATGTACAGTGCAGAAGATCCTTCCAGAATTGCACTAACCTGGTAAATCCAGCAGAACTGCAGCTTGGATGGTTTGACAATGGCATGGTATGGCAGGGAGGAGTTCCACGTGACAGCTGAATGCTAATGCTCCTCCAGATTCACCAGAGTGTTTATTTCAACTGAATCTCCCTCTATGATCTGCAGAAACAGCCTCAGATGAAGCTCACAATATAGAAACCACTCGCCTCCAGTTTGTGTCAAGGCGAAGTACTCTCCACAACTCTCTTAGCCCTATCCATTACTGTCAATAAATAAATGGAAGCCGATTAAATAGCTTATTTTCTTTTTCATTTTTCAGATATTAAAAATGTAATGAGCCAAAAATCTTGCTAAAATAATTTATTTTAAATGATTCTTTTTTGCTTCTGACGGGTCACATGTAGAAGGCCCAAAAATGTAAATCATTAATAATTTTGTCAATGTTAGAAAATTGTAGCATTTATTCCTGTCATTAATATTCACTTCTGTTTGAAAACGCAAACTAAGGGTTACTTTTATTCTCGGCACAACAGAGGAAATTGCAATGGTAAACAAAAGACATTTTAGACGACAAAAGTCTATTTTATACAAAGTTTTTATGAACCGAAAGATTCATTTATTTAATTCGCAGTTTAAAAACGTAACATAAGGGTAACAACCAAACGTTGCTTGTTTAGCTTTGTAGCTTATGTACAATTAGCATTAGATTCTGACCAAATCTTCTTTAAAACTATACTCGTACAGTGACTATAACTAAATATCGTTGTCATAAATTATACTACTAATTTTCTTTTAACATCTTAAAGCCAATCTGCAGCCGAGCAGTAAAACAGCTCCCTCGATGTTTAGTTTTTTTTTGGGCCACAAACGCGTTTGTTTTATAACCAAGCGCCATCTTGTGACTCATATGGAAGTTACAGCTGTGACATCTGAGACCGCATTTAGCCTTACCCCTACAGCCCTTCCCCTACACCAGGAATTATCAAATTTGGTCCTGGAGTGCGGGTGTCCTACAAAGTTAGCCCCAACTATAGTCAAACTGAAAGCAGCTTAGTAAGGTCTTACTAGATACACTTCCAAGAACAGTGTGTTCAGGCTGCTAAACACTGTCCTTCCAGGACTGGACTTGGTGATCCCTGACCTACACAATCTTTTGAAAGCAAATGCTAAGGGAAAGGGCTGAAAATACACGCTAATGAACCAGTCAACCCCTACAATGCCGTATATGTCAGCCAAATGGCCAAAAGTCTTCTAATATTAAAGATTTTCAACAATAAAAGGGTCACTAAATGATCCGATGCCACCTGGTTCTGCTAATATGAAAACTAACAGCTGAGTGTTTTCGTGAATGTGTTAAAATGCCATAAATATGCATAAAAGTACTGTTTTTATTTGTTTATGAAAACAGACAAATGGTTGATGAAGGATGCATGCATTTGGTTTGGGAAAGACTCTGTTCCATTCCCTGATCAGATAAGCATTTTCAAGGTGTGTGCCTGTGGTAGTATAGATATGCATGTAGTCTACTTTTGTTTACGAAGATCCTGACACAAATGTTCTAGTCTTATGTGTTGTTGCACAAATTTTTCCTCCTTCTCTGTCTCTGGAGCAAGACTTTAGTGGTAGTAAATAGATGGAAATTACATGTGAGTTTACTCCTATTTTTGGTACCTCAATTTTTGCAGCTGTTTGTGCCCCCATTGTTAACAATGATCATGAGAGACAGTAAATAGAACTCAGCAACATTGATGTAGTTTTTAGGTTCCTGTGCAATGCCATGCACAAGGATGGGACACATTTAAGTTAATAAACAATAAAGAAACATTTCAGTCTGATTGTGTCAAAATTACACAACTGTTAGTGAGAAACACATAAAATTGTTCAAGACATAATTTTATTGTTTGTTTGTTTTTTCAAGATGCACCTACTTAAAAATAACATATCAGAAACTAAATGACGATAGTTTGATGCCAGCCACTAGTAAAAGCCCTAAAACAATCCTCAAAAACAGCTAAATTGAGTACAATTGAAAAGATGAGAAAATGTACTTTGACAAACTAACTTACAAAAAATATATTGTTAGCTCTTATTTTACAATACATTCAGAAACCAATTCGATATACAGAAATCATTCATAAAGCCACACCTTTACACATGTGAATAAAGAAACAATATGAACAGATTTCACACAGTAATGTTAGCATCATTAGGAAGCCAAAACCTGACACAATAACCTGGAACATTAAACAGCAAATAAAAAAAATAACAACAGTAGTTAATCTTTTAAAACATTGGTCTTCATTTTAGGTTTCAGGTCCCACATGAAATGCAGAAAATCGTGCTCATTGAAACAACAAATGAGTGAAACTTTTAACTCAAAGAGATTTCGACCTCATTGACGGCTGAGGTGGGCCCGTTGATGGCAGGCTCCTCGCTGCATTCATCAACTGCGACCTCTGCTGGTGGTAACGGGGTTTCGCTTTCAACAACCTCCTGTTCAGTGATCTCGATGTTTTGCTTGTCATCTGTCGCCTCCTGGTGTTCAGCAGAAGAAGTGCAGTTGGTCTCGGTGAGGAGCGCAGTTGTTTCGTTGATGACGAGTTGTTCACTGTGGTTGGGGGTCAGAGTCTTTACGGTGCCATTTTGAACCGGGAAGGCTCCTTCCAGAGCCGCATAGATGAACTGATACTGCTCCTGTGGCAACATTAAATGTAGGTTTAGGATATGCAAGTGTTATTTGTACCTTATTTTAATATGGTTGTAAACTAGACACTGTTTCGAGCTTTAAAAACAAGTTGTAACGTAAAAACTGAGATAACAAAAGATGGATTCCGCCTTGGCTAATCAGAATTTTCTTCCCTAACATATTCAATAACCATTAAATATTTCCTGTACATTTTAACGGACTTTTAACTGAGTGTAGACAGACTAAATTTTGGACCTTTTCAACTTAATGCTTTGTGTTATAAGGGTTGAACATGCATGAAATCATGCTGCTTATTGGTACATTTCTGCGACTTTGTATTAATATTTAAAAGCCAAAAATTACAATTAAAACCAAGGGGAGAGAGAAGCTTAATCCAAAAAAGAAGCACAACCAGTGAAGGTATGCAAGGGGCACAACAGCCGAAGGGATGTGGGTGTTTTAATACACACACTTTTTTATTTTGGGTGTTCATCTCCTGCGGCATTTCCATCAGTTTTCACTGCACTAAAGTATAAATATTTAGTTTAAATTCCATAAGACTGTAAGTCAACACGCAACCATAAGACAGAGCTTTATACAAGCAGAGAGTTGACTTGAAAAGCAATATTTTACCATCTATAGACAAATAATCCACATGAATGCTGCTCCCAACAGCGGCAACTTTATATTGTGATGACTTGCAACACCAACAAGGGTTTGATAACCAAAGAGTAACAGTGTTGTTATTGCTGCTCTTCTATGTGTTGTTTAGAGTTGTTTTGTGGTATGTACCAGTATTCCTTTGTTATTTTGTAATAATAAGCAGCAAACTGTTTAGTTAATGTTTATGCATTAATGTGTTGTTGGTACATTTGTATTGCTAATAAAAGAATACAATCCAATAACATACCAAAGAGTGTTCCATGATTTAATGTTTGTTAACAGATTCTTTAATTATCATGAAGAATTCTTCAATTGTCGTCAACTACCCAGAGTAAATTCTACACATAGTGATGGTGTTATGTGTTACAGTCCACCTGCTCATCTATTCTTCTTGGGGCCCATATATTGAAAGATAGCAATAAATATGCATACCCATTTTATAGATCACAACCAATCACACAATAATGAAACATATATGTATTATGCAACAGCAGCAGTGCCAGCTACCAGAACCTTATCAGAAATGTGGTTTGTTCCATGTTTTCGAATTGGTTTCGAATTGACAAACATAAATTCAGATATAACATTGTGATAAAGTATTTTAAACTTTGTTAATAGACAAAGTAATGATTTACCAATGTTTGCACCATTCCCAGTCTGTCCTTTCGCAGGTTTTTAACCACTTGGAAGACATCCACAAACTTTTCTGAAGATGCACTGTCCATGAGATTCCACAAAGCACAGAAAATCCCTGTACGTGACGATCCGTTGCTAAGACAAAGAAATGGACAGTTTGAGAAGTCTGTATCCGCACTTGTTGGAAATCAAAGTGGTTGCGTTTAGCCTTACTTGCAGTGCACCACTATGGGGACTCTCCGGCTTATTTTGCTGTTGTCATAATTACTATTCTTCTTGATATCATGGATCATCTCTATCAGCTCCTGGGCGTTCTCTGGAAGTTCCCTGCCTTTCCATTTCAGAAACTGGTATTGATCCACCTTGAAAATCTCTTTCTTCTGTCATAGATTTAAAAAGAATCAATAACGTCAAAGATTATGATGAGGGGGAGAAGCCATCTGGGTACCTTTGAGGAGTATATTTCCAGATGCCGTCTCACGTATGCTGGGAAGTTTTCTTCTTTCTTCATCTCAACTTCCAGTTCTCCAAACACTTTCTTTTCCTCCCCCCAATACTGACTGCAGTAATCCTGAAAAACACAAACAACATTTCTACATTCTCTACTAGCCGCCACCCCCTCCCCATTAAAGACAAACGATTGGTTAAACTCATGTGACGTTTAGGTCACAGTAAATGGTAATTTGCTTTGTTTATCACATAAATCTGATCGATTCTATGATACTTAATAGAGTAAAAAACATCTTCACTGTTGAGCTGTGGTTGCTTGAAGTTTCTATAGTGGAACCATACCTTTCCATCTTCCTCACAGTCAGTAAGCATGACCAGAGTTTTTGTTCGCTGCTGGATCAGCATAAGTAAAAACTCTGCCATTGTGTTTGGTAAAGGCCCCTGTGCAGCGATTAGACTCTTTGGGCCCCAGTAGCCCTAAAATAAAGATGTGAAAAAAGATATAGTTTTGAAAACAGTCTATAGGCCTACAAGCAGTCCCTAAACCACACCCCAAGAGGAGAGATCAGCCAATCACAATCGAACATTTCACGGCACCCAATATTCTTATTTTTCTCTTTTAATACCTGTATTGAATATCCTGACGGGGTAAGCAATGAACGTTATGTGCTGTTATGTTACCAAAACAAACACAAGAAAGATATAACGTCTGCTTTGGAAGTTGTGTGGTAGTCAAAGAAACAAACAAGGGCACAAACACTAGTTATAAGTTCCTTAATCTCTTATCTCTCGGGTATCAACTGAAAAAACTATGGTTAGCATTTGCTAGCATTGAAATCTGTGTTATCAATCCAAGTAAAATGCTAAATACCTGCCCTAGTCTATGGACATAATAAACATATACAATCTCCAAAAGCACAAATTGATTTTGGCCGTCAGTGTAAGAGAATAAAGTGGTTTACTTCAAGAAATGAAGCGTTGATGTATTCATTAGATTCCTCTTCCTCATCTGAAGAATACTCTTCCTCGTCCTCAGGGTCGCTGGTCTGGTTCACTTCAATATCCAGTCTAAACAAGACTCGATTGATGTCGTCTGCAAAAGAAACATTTAGCGATTCCTAATCTGATGCTTCTGAGATTATGAAAGTAGGCCAGGGATGGTAACTCACACGGAAGGACTTTTGAGTCTCGGTTTTTACTTTTATTCTCCTCGCTGCTTGCTGTGTTAAAGGTCCTCCAGTTTTTACATTTGGGAATTTTCTTGTTGAAAGAGAAGTGGTGAAAATTAGAATGAATGACATGTACATTAATGAGCCAGGAGGAAAATAGAGATTTAAGGACAAACCTGGAACTCAATCTCCATCAGATTGCCATCAGCGCCATCTTTCTGGCGAAGGGTGTTGAGCACAGAGTGGAATTCGGACAGTGAGATTTCCGTATCTCCATACTGATAGTGCTCGATCAGAGCCGCGTGGATCAGGATGTACTGGGGCTGACACAATTAACACATCAACGGTGTCAAAATAACACATTTTAGGGGAAAATCGCACTCACTTCATTTTGAGCAGTTTTTACTTGAGTATTTTTTTAAAGCAAAGCTGTAAAGTTCTTTAAAAATATATTATTTTATCTAAAAATTTACATCTTGATTTCTCCTTGTGATGGAATTTGAACCTTCCAAGTATTCACTCTGAGATTGGCACGCACCAGACCCACATGAACCATAAAGTTCCAACTAAGCAAAATTCCAACTAGTTTCCTGTCTGGGTTTTGGTGCATTACTTACTTGACCTTTTTTAACCCGATACCTGGTTCAATCAGCTTCAACCCGATCTTATTCAGAGACCACATTGATTTGAGCTTTTCCAATATTCATATATATTTATCAACCCCCATATCCTTACAGTTGGTCTCACTCTGCATCACATCATGTAAATTCATAAGGTCAAAGTCAACACTGGTTTGAAATTAGTTGCAAGGCTAAATTTGACTATATTTTAACACATATATCATGAGTGAGGGTTACTAAAATCGGAAAGTGTAGTTGTATTTTGGTATAAGATCTTTAGTGAGATCCACCCGAGTCCAGATATAACTAAAATTAAATAATAATAATAATAATAATCAAATATTTAAAAAAAATTCAACCCAAATATAAAAAACACAAGTGTCTGAAATGACACTCAACTGTAGTTATTCAAGACTTAAAAGTAAAAAATAGAATATCCATGTCAGGTCTGATGATGAGTTCAACCACTTTGATATAATGCTGAGGTGTTAATAACTAAAAACAATGTTAGTCACAGCTGCATTCTCATCTATTAAATATTCAATATAAATTTAAAAAGATACCATTTTCAGTTTCACATTTTCTCATTCTAGCGACATCTAGTGATGAAAAATATTCATATTCTCCTGCAATACTACAAACTAATGTAAAAACTAGGTCAGAAATATTTTCATTGAAAAAAAACCATAACTATCTAAATAATATTTTAATAATAAAAAAGAATTGAAAACTTATTAAAAAAAGATACAGGCAGAGAACTTTATTATAAATTGAAGAAAATACAAATTAGTTTATTAATAATGTATGTTATGCCTACTTCTATTGCAATGTGAGTCTACGTTTGAGTACGCCGTGTGTTTGTGTCATAGCGACTGTTTTAGGAAATCCTTATTAATTGCAATCACACTCACACTTAAGTTTTAAATGAATAGAATATTAAATAACTATATATAACATGAATAAAAACAATGACATCATTTTTGCACAAATTTTGTAATTCTAGTGACATCTAGTGATGGAAAAAGTTTCATATTCTCCTTTATTACTATGTTCAAGCAATAAAATATTCTGAAATTTATTTTTAAAATCCCTTTTTAAAAGTCTCACCTCCACCTGGACCATCAGGCAGCGCTGGCGACGGAGCTTAACCACATAACCATAGATATCCACTCTCCCCTCAGCCTCCAGACTCTCAATCATGGCATCGATGCTGATGTATGTTCCTGTACGGCCCACCCCAGCGCTAAAGAACACATAGCACTCACAATCAGCTTCGTTGATCCCCTTCAGGGTCTCTTCAGGTTAAAAACTGTGTGTTTGAACCTGCAGTGGACCACTATAGGCCCGCTGAAGAAATTCTTAAAGGAGTTGACTCTCCTACGCAGCTTGAGGAGCATAAATGGATCTCCGGGTACACCATGATCTGGCCAACTGATGAACTGGATGTGTGTGACCTCTCTCTCAGATGCCATCTCTCGTTTCTGGAAACACAATCCAAAGGTTAAAGCCATCTGAACGAAGGGCGCAAGAGTGAGTGAAGCAAACACTTACGTTGGCCAGGACCAGATGACGAATGATATAATCAGGGCAGTGTTGCTCAGTTTTGATTTTCACCACAAAGTCATCAAAAATCTCAGTTTCTCTCTCCAGACAAGGCCAGTACTGCGCACATTTCGGCTGAGAAGACAAACAACTATTAATGGAACACAACGATGTTATTTTACATTTTCTCCATATTGCAGTAACCATGTATATATATTGAAAAGCTAACCCTTTTTACTGAGATACTACTGGTCCCAGTGTTTTCAATAATCAATGCTAAGCTACGCTAAAAGTGTTATGTCCAGATCACAAATACTATTATAGGGAATATATGGACAATCAGCCCATTTAAAAGTAAAAAAGATCCTTTGTGTAAGTAAAATAAGACATTCCAAATGTTCCAAATTTGGAATGTACATAACTTTTAGTTTTTAAAATATTGATGTTTTTTTTTTTTATAGACAGACTTTTGAGAGCTAAAACTGTTTAAAACTTATGCAATTTCCATCATATATAAAGGGAAATTGAAATAATATAAATAAATGAACTAATTAAAATGTACTTTAAAATGCTCATTCGAAAGCAATAAATACGATACTAATAACTGTTTAAAATTCAGGACAAAGGGCACAAATACCTTGTTTCCCTCTTCACAGCGGGTGACCATTACAATAATGGAGGACTTCTGATCCCAGATCATTTGCCAGAAATCTCCAACAGTATCTTCTTTGGGTCCTGAACAACACATCATATGAAAAATTTTTAAATCTTTAAATGGCAGTTAATGGTGACTTTAAGAGATATTATCCACTTTTGTAAATATTACGGAGCTAAAGTGGCAATAATTCAAAACTCACATTGAACCAATTGCAAAATCCATAAATATAAATAATTTAAGTAAGACGCAGAAAAGTGTATCGGATTAATGAATTGAATTTGACAAAAATGTACTGTTCTGTGATTGGGTGGATTAGATTTTACCTTGTGCTGCAATGTATTTCTTTGGCTCCTGATACCCCTGTGAGGGAGAAACGCATTTTAATATCGAAAAAAAAAATCCTTGGAGACAAATTATTAGCACCCCTGTGAAAGCATTTAAAACGTTTTAAATGGTTTTGATTTTAAAACATTTTAAAAGATGGATGTTGAGCCGTTTATTCTGTTGGTGGTTGATCACAGGGAGCTGTTTGGCAAAAATGCGGAGAAAGGATTTGTGGCGTGCTACTTCCTTCCTGTTTCCTGTGTGAAGTCGCTATGAAAATGTGGGATGAGCGCCATCTGTTGTCTCCTTTACATCCCACTCACCTCATCAAAAGAGCCAGATTTCTTGTAAAAAATTGATCCAATATGGCAGAGCGAACCGTGCTCTGATGTGTGATGTCTGATTGGTGCCGGTAGTTTTCGCTATAATAATAGCTTTGTTCGGGAGAGCACAGTACACACTCTCTTTTGAGGTATATCTTCACCAGAAGGGAGGTATGCTGTGCTTCAGTATCAGGCGATAAGAGACAAAATCAAGTTTTCTTGCAGATTGTCTTTCAAACTAGTCTTCCTTGTTCATATTCCCTTGTTCAAGGTTCCCAATACCAAACACACTGAAACAACCCCAAAGCATTATACTCCCACCACCATTCTTCACAGTGAAGAAAGAGGTCTTTCTTGGTCAGCAACTTCACAGTGAATTAATGTGCAGGACTGTCTGAGACATCAATAGCTTCTTCTAACAAAACCTCTAGTTTCTGTCCAAAGATATTAAAATCGTCCACTTTCTACCTCTGCCTGTCTTGTTCACCACTGTGTTGGTCTCTATAAATGTCTTGATAATGCTTCTCACATACTTAAGACCGTTCACCATCAACAATCCTTTCTCTGAAGTCCAAGCTAACTTCTTTTGTGTTTGCAATGATAACAGAGTGTTTTACTTCACTGGATGTTTTGCAGGACCCTATCCCTATGTTTAAAGAGCAGTTTTTATGCTAGGTTAATTAGGTTAATCATGTACATTAGCCAACCTAAGAAATATTTTTGGAGGGGGCTAATCATTTTAACTGTAGTCGATTTTATTGCTTTATTTCTTTACTCTTTTAATAAAGCCATTCACCAGGAAAATATTTGAAAAAAGTGCCTTTTCACAGGGTTGCTAATAATTTTGTCTTTACGTGTAATTTACCTACTGTTAGAAATTCAGAAATGCTTTAAATTGGAATGCTACTTGAGACATAATCCATGCCAAATCAAAATTTAACATATTAAAACACTTTATCGTAATGTTGAGAGTCATACGTCAATAAAGCTGGCGTTTATATAGTCCTGGTCGCCGCCAGTTGACAAAACAACACGAGTGTAATCATCTGCAAATGAAAGAGTAAAAAAACAGGGGTGAAATATGAAAAGTACAAAAGTAATCGTGGGTAAACGAATGTTTGAGTTTAGTGGAGTGATATTTACACGGGAGAATATCAATGTAGCGGTTCTTGCTCTGGTTTCCATCTTTCTTCGCTTCTTTCAGGGTGTAATTGGAGAAAATCCGAGGAATGCTCTGAGGATCGCACAAAGGAAATAGATTTACAGCAACTCTACACTTTTCAGGCAGTGTGGTTAGATTACCTGAAACTCCTCCATAAAGAGCCGTTTGTCATCTGCATTTTTAGTAATGTAAGTATCAGTTAAAGCTTCGGCATAGATGGGCTCCACTCTGAGAAGTGCCTCTGAAAAAGACAAACTCTTTCAGAATTTAATCTCCCATCAGAACAAGATGGAAGAGACTGAGTGCCATACGTGTGAGTGGGACCTCCTCGTCATGTTGGATCCTGTGGGGAGAGGAACCATCAAATCATGCAGCAAAAGAGCATTTACATTCTGACCAGAGGTGGGAAAGGTCAATTCTGGATGGTCCCTGTTGATTTTAGTCACAACTTTTATTCATGACATGGTAACTTCAAACAAGCCAATTGTGTTGCAGGAAAATTCTAGATGCAAATATTTTTCTGCTTTGACCAATCTCATCAATCTATTTCCCAGGAAGAAAGGGGATTGGTCAAATCTGGAAACTATTAAATGGATTAAAAGTCTCCCAAAAACATGAAGAACACAATAAAAATAGATCATGAACACATGACAAAAAAAAAAAATCACAAAACAGTAAATAAGAATTAACAATAATTTTTAAAAGTCCACTAAGTTCCGTTACTGGGGGTTGATTTAGTTTTTGTTGTAGTCCATTTTGCTCTGTGTTCATTTGTTTTTCTTGTTGTTGTTTTTTTAATTATTATTTGTATTTTATTTTTTGATTATTTTTAAGATTTTAGCAATCGATTAAAGAATTTGGGGTTAATTTGGTAAATTGGTTTGGTTAAATATTGTCAGAAATTCATTGTAATTGTTACGCATTGTTTTGGCAGGGCGACGTGGGTTTGTCATTTTACCCATCGAACCCCATTCTCTCTCCGCCTCACTTCCTGTCTCTCTCTACTGTCCTCTCTGTTCAATAATAATTTAAAAAATCAATTAAAGCTACAGCCCAAAAATAAAAAAAAAAATGTAAAAATGTTTTTCAAAAAGGTTAATGCCATTTGCTGGTTATTTGATGATTTGTTAATTACGTGATTGATAAATGTAAATATTTCCAACTGTGTTCTTGTTTTGTGCATTTTTTTTATAACATTTATTTGATCTCCTCTCCATTTCACCCCTAGATTGTGGGTAATAACAAATTAAAATAATCGCATTTTAAATAGTAGTCTAGATTTTATAGGCAACTAATTTAAAAACATCAGGGCAGGACAGGTGTAATGTGATCCTACTTCCTAGTAACCATTTCCTTGTACAATATAATAAAAAATATTTTCTTCTTAAGAAAAATACCAATGTATTAATTACTTTGAGTGCAGTTCTAAAGAAAATAAAACTTTATTCTCATTAAATTTTACACTCTATATATTCTATGGAACCTGTCAAGTCTTCAATTTTCTTGCATCCACCACTGGATCAGATGTTTCATGAAGTTTGAAGCTAAACTGTACAGGACTGCGGTTCTCCATTCCCACTTCTGGTACAGACAGTACATCACAGAGCTCAAAAGGAGGGAGAAACTGCAAAACCAACCTTTTTCTTTTGAGGAGGTAAAGTTTGAAGAGCACAAAGAGGAGGCCAACGGATGTGAGAGCAATCAGGAAAGCCAGGATTCCAATCACAGCCTTGTCATTGTCTGAGAAGCAAATTGGGTTGAAAATTTAATTAAAAAAAAAGTCATTTTTCAATTTTTCATATCTCTCTTTTGTTTTGTTTTGTCATTTTTCACTGGCAGGGGAACCAAATGTAGAAAACTCTACTGTTTAAAAAGTATTTTGCTGTAAAACTCAATCACAGCAGTTTTACACTGTTATAGCAAACATTACTATTATTGAACATCAGCCTCTGGGAAAATTAATTCGGTTTCCCCTTTTTCTGAGGACAACAATAAGAAAGGGTGCTACTCTGAGCTTAAAGTGAAAGCACTTATTTCTTAATAAAAAAATATGCTCTGGTCTCACAAGTCCAGTAAAAAATTTAATCACAGAAATTTCCCCAAAAAATTAACTTTGAATGTAATACCATTTATTTAGACAAATTTAAATAGCTTATTTTAGAATAAGCACACCATTTCAAACTATTTGTATAGAGTTTTGGCTATAAAACTAAAATACTGTGCAAAAGTTTGATGCAATTTAATGAATGTTTATTTTTTGTAAATTTACAAAATTCAAAGTGAGCGAATCAGAAGGTGGCATTACTATCTTTTGCCTTTAAACAAGCATTATTGCTAATGATCCATGTTACATCTACGATGAGACCCAGTTATGGACTGAAAAAGACACAGCTGTGTAAGAGGTTTAAAAATAGGGGAGTAACTGTTTCTTGTAATGACAAGAGCAACAAGTCACACGGTAGTTATACTGCATCAACAAGGTCTCTCCCAGACAGAGACTTCAAATCAGACTGGGGTCTTTTCCACTGAGGATTGTTGGTGATGCAGTGGTGCTCCGTTTATTTCCATTCAGCATTTTTTTGCCTAAAACTTTTGCACAATATTGTAGAACCTCATATATTTCTATAACTAAAAACTATTTAAAAATACATAATAGTAATAAAAAAAAAAGAAGCAGAGCTTGATGTGGAATTAGACCAGCGTATATCAGGCAAAAGGCAAGGTCATTTCATCAGAAACCACTAAACCAGAAGTGCTTTTTTGCTTAAGGAGGACAACAGAGTAACTACATGTTGTTCTTACATTTAGTAGAGGCATTGACTGTCTTCACATCTGACTCAAAATTTTCTGTATTCATGGCTTTTATCTGAAATGAATAAAGATGAACTGTGAAATGAAAATGAAAACACCAACATGCGTTTCAGTTTGAAAAGAACTGTACCTCGATATTGTACGTTGTAAGGAAGTCAAGGTTTGAAAATGTGAAAAGGCAATCTTTATGACTTAGGCTTTGAACGGTTTTCTCTTTGTATTTGATTTCAGCGTGGTACTTTCCCGCTCCTCCATTCCATTTCATTTTTGTAAAGGTGCATGTGATTGTAATAGAATTGTGTTCTGGAGGGTTTCCATTAATTACTTTTACGTCTTCGAACTTGGGCTCTAGTTAAAAGAGACACAACGTTGTCATACAGCAACGCTAAGGTTTATCCAAAAGTAAAAGGACTTTTAATATGCACTTACTTGTGGACTTTGTTTTATTCGTAAGTGTGGTGAGCAGATAGCTTTTATTTGAGTATGTAGCATGAATTTTGCAGTTGTAGAGATGATACGGTGTCAATTCCTTCGCGGTACACTTTGTCCTGTTTCTTTCATCTTGCAAGCATACTGCAAACAACGTACAATTAGAACAATATTATTAACTATATAATAAAAGTCCTCAGAGCTTTCACACAGACACTAAACAACCAAAGCCATATCAATTACTACATACTGATAAAAAGAGAACATTTAGCACTTACCAGAATGTTTAGGAGGGGATGGTGAACAACTGAGTTCATAATTCTCCCATTCAATCTGTGAACACGGATCATTCTGGGGTGCATTCCACACAACTTCAAAGGCATCGTGGGTTACGTATGAAAATGATGAATTCTTTTTCAAATCTGTGAGATTAAAAAAATAGATTTCAAATAAATATCTCAGAATTATCATTTCTTGGTAAAAAACTCTTTTGTATTTCTGCTTTATTTCTTTTTATCTATGAAAAGCTTCAGGTCTGATTTTGACAAGTAGATTAGATCTCTCACAACTACATCAATAGGATTTAGTATCGACACCTTGAAATTTGACTTAAAAACCATGCTTGTGTGGCCACAATTATTTAAAATCCTGCACAGGGCGACCGGGGTTTGGGTCCTAAGTTAGTGATCATTTCCTACTCCCTTCTTTCTATCCACATGTTTCCTGTTACCTTCTCCGCTGTAGTATCAAAAATAGAGCAAAAATAATCTTATAAATTATGAGGAAAATTGTACGTTTTAAAGATATACATGTTCATGTGGAAGTAGTCAAAGATGATTTGATTGGCTGATTGCATGAAGTGAGGAAAATAAATATTTGACCCCAGCAGATTTTGAACGTTTACCCCTAGACAAAGAAATGATCAATACTTCTATTTAAATACTTCTGTTTCTTTCAATGCTGAGATACGAAACTCACACTCTCACTGTTGTAATAACTCACCACTTACTGGACATTTCCATGCGTGTTGCAGCTAGTAAGAAGTTTAATTCTGAAGTTTCTTCAATTCTCAAAAATCTTCAAATTTCCCTCACCTTACCTCCCTGAGCTCCTCAATCCATACGGATTATCCTAGAGGTGCTGAGGCCCAAACCAAGCACTGCTTTTAAACTGCGCCTTCTAAATGATAGAACTTGTTACCACTGAGCAACGACAAAGAATTTAAAATCCAGACTTTTCTTAATATTTTACATCAAACTGTATGTTTTTATTGTTTTATTATCAATGTGTTGGCTGTTAGTTTAGTTGTGAGCAAATCAGCGGGGGGTCAAACTCTAAAATTTCCTTCACTCTGTTTAAATATGTCCAAATATCAGAGAGTTTCTCACTAAATATCTTTATCATATAAATACATATTTATCTTTTAAATAAATATTTATCATATTTATCTTCTGATTCTGATTTCAGAGAGTTTTCACAAAATATATTCATCATAGTTACCAATTAGGCAATCAATAGTTCAATTGAGCTGCTCTTTTGTGCATGTTGAAATCAAACCACAATACAGAATAAAAAAAAGAGAAATCACCCACTCACCGCAATTTATATGAACAGATTTGGATTCACTTTTAGCCGTTATGTCGTCATATTTGTACTCTCCAATGCAATTATATTTTTTGTTTGGCAGTAGTGACACATTCTTGTTTATTTCAAACACACCTAACAAATTAAAAGGAGATTCTGATTAATCAAGTTAGTGGGTAGGAAATAAGTAAGTAAACAACATGAAACTATACTTGCCTTCTGAACAATTGATGGAAAATCGAGATGCATTGCATTGGCTTGGTCTATTAGTCCATAAAAACTGAGAAGGAATTGTTTCATTGAATGATATATTTGGTTTGACTGAAACAAAAGATATTGAGGTGGTTAAAATTTAAGTAAAATTTTAATTTGTACCAAATGCATGTCAATGTGGGAAAAGTTGTGTTTAAGGTGAGTAAAAAATGGAATTGGAACACCAACCTGGAGGTAAATGGATTGTGTAGTTACAAGTGTCGAGTTTAACAACGTGTGACTCTTCGCAAGAGTTGTCTTCGGTTATTTTAATGCATTTAGTCAAGTTCCATTTCTGAGTCGATGTGAACTTTGCTTCCAAGCACACCTCATTGTCCTTCACAACAGGGTTTATAGTTGCATTATTGCCTGTAGAAACATTCAAACAACATAAATGCTTCTGATGTCACAAAATTCATCGGCATCAGTGATATCGATTGAATCAGACGCAATGTGTTTGGACATTTAAAAAGGCAGTTTCCTTTTTGCAGTCAACTGCTTTCATATGAAAATGCTGTAAACACCAAATATGAACACCTCAAAGCATTTGCGTGTAAATAAAATTTGCTTATGATTTTAAACAGTAATAGCGTCTGCTTCTATTGAATATTGAGACGAGGAGTGTTTTATCATTTGAATCTATCCAGTCATTCTCCAGAACTGGCAGTAACACTTTTAGCATAGCTTAGCATAGCTTATCGTTGTGTTTAATGACAGTACCACACTGTGAATTGATTTGCCACCTTTATATTTTAACAAAAGGACTTTTTTATCACTGTTGTTTAAATTGACATTTCATTTATGCACAGAGCAAGTTTAAAAGTTGAAATTAAATTAAACTAATAATAATTTTTTTGAAAAAAAAAAATCATATTAGTGATATTAATAAAGAAAAAAAACTGGACCAGACTTCAAACCTGTTCTTTCTACTTTTAAGTTGAGCACTTTTAAAATGGAGGTCAATGGACACCAGCCTCAAGTGGTCAATGAAGGAATTGCAGCTTTAGTCATTTAATATTATGAATCCGGAGGAAAAGTAGGAAACTGTCACTCGACATCAAAGAAAAAAAAAATCTTTGAATCTTGTTAGTGTAGCCTTGGAATCCAAATTAAAAATAACAAGAGCTTTAAGGTATACACATTGTTTCGTCCCCATAATTATGTAGAAAATAGTAGCATAAAACCACTTCCTGGAAAGATGATCAGCAGGAATAGCTAAAACTTCACTAATAACGCTGGGGATTATTATTGATTCCGTTTCTTTAAAACAAGCATTCTCTTGGTAACACTTTATTATACAATTATACAATGTAGCAGCACACTCTGCTGCTACAGTAATGTTGGAGCTGCAAAGATCTTTGATTATTGAGCTGGAAAGAGAGTATAGTTCCTACTAAAACAAAGTCATTCGGAAATAAATAAAATAATGTTTAAATTATCAATCAAAACACTAACATCTAATAAGATTCAATGATCCATGCTAAGCTATGCTAAAAATACTACGATAAAATACAGACTCAATAGACGTCTATACATTTATATAGTTAAAAATTAAGATTTAATGGTTTACATTATTTATTGTGTTGACTATATATTAAACATCATTAATTTGTTAGAACAATCTGAGTGAACTCTTAAATAATCACATTATTAATTCTATTGATTTCACCTCAAAAAACAAAGAAGAAAAAACAATAAACTACTTTAACCTTAGTTCAAACGTGTCTAAATAAATGTAAGCTTCTCTGGAAAGATCCCTAATATCAAACACATGAAGCAGTATACTAATAATGAATTTAGATTCTTCATTTTGATTTCCTACTGTGAACACGTCTTTCTTTAACTCTTAAACCATAGCAACATTGTAATTAAACTTTATCTAAGCTTGTGATGGTTTTTGAAATAAAACACTCACCACTCGTATTAAATGTCAGATTTCCATGAGCTGAGCAGCCCTTCACTTTGATGTTGTACCTCGTGCATGGACTTAAATTCTCAAATGGTATTTGGAACGTTTTTTCACCAGATCCATTTTCTTCATAGGCGGTGGTGTTCTCATTGTCCATTATTCTTAAATGATACGTGGTGTTTTTAGAGGCCTTCACTTCCACTTCCACTTTTACTCTAGACATATTTAATCTGACATTACCTGTGAATAACAGCATGAAATAAAGACAGATCATAACAGATTTATATGAAATCAATCCAACCGGGGTCCGATACTCACACATCTCCTTGATTGTCGTGTTATCTGAGAAAAACACAGATAAAATGTCAATTTTGATAAATCAAGCACAATACAATAGATGTTACAATAAAAGATACAATAAATGTTATTTACATGTTACAGGTCGTCTGGTGTTGGTAGTGAATGGGATTGTGCTTGAAGTGGGTTGAATGGAGGTGAGTGGTTCAGTGCTTGGAGGTAAGGTGGTGGAAGCATATGAATCTTGGAGATCCAAGAGTATGATTAAAAGAATAAGATTAATTGTTCTCTGATTAAACAATTCAGAACAAAAGCATAATAATCTTGTTTATTAATGTTTTTTTTTTACAATAAATCAAAAGTTTTTTAGTGTTGATATAATAAAACAATTCAGTACAGATGGCAAAAACTTAATGAGAATATTGAAATAGGTATCCAGTAGGTGTGACAAGAAATTGTGGAGTAAACTAGTTTTTTTTTAAAAAAAAGGAGCTACAATAGACTCTATAAACATGAGCCACAAACAGCAGTCAACTTATTATTGAGAAACAAGAGGAAAATTGCTTAAGTATGTATAAAACACTAATGTTCTCCCTCACTAACGTGTGCACAAATATTAGTGCTGCCCCCTAGCGGGTGGATGATATCACACACTCTAAAGGCCTCTACATGCCGATCTGAATCGCGATTCACTTGAATGGATTCTCAGCAGGGTGCTCTTCGTCTGGGTCAAGGAAATGTTGATGCAATGACGCATGCTGCCCCAAGATGGCGTTTGCGCTTGCACTCAGAAACAGAAAAGAAGAAGACGATGACAGAGAAGGAATCAAAAGAACAAAGGAAAAATCAAAGATGTCAGGCAGTTTATTCTGTTTGAAGCTGTTTGACAAAAATGAGGTGAAAAGATAGCATTTAATTAAATTAATCTTTTCCGTTTCCAGCTGCATTGGTTAACATTACGGAGCTGCAATGAGCCAAAAACTGAAAAGAGAAGTTCTTTTACCAAATCCGTTCTTTCTGAACGACTTGGAGGATTCGGAAAAAGAAGTAATCTTTGCGGTTTCCGGCTGCATTTGCCAACATTATGGTGCAAACATGTGACAAAGGAACGGGAAAATATTTCATGTTAATCAAATTAATTAAATCAATTCTCATTCTGGCCTTGTACTCGTTTACATCAGAGAGAGGTAATGTGCGTAACGTAGGAGACTCAAATCAGAAGTGGGGTAAACCAGACCAAACACCCAGTGAGGCTTAGCTAAAGTACTAATTTTTTTTTGTCTTTCAAAGTTTTGTCTTATTTGTAGTGTGATCCATGTTTGCGAACATAGTCGATGTGTTAAGGAAGTAACGCACAACATTTTATCGGTATTTTACGAAAATGAACAAAAAGACTCGAAAAAAGATTTGTTCTTTTTGCTGATCGAGACTCAAAGATCCGAATCAGTAAAACGATTCCAGTTCAAATCAGAATTAGCTCTCACTTTAAACCTGTCAACATCATAATTTATAAATACTAGTTCTCTTGAGGGTTCGCTGGATCTTTGAATCACTCGGAATGAATGAAAGCATGAAGTTCAGTGAGTGAGAAAGAGATCAATAATGCAGAGAGTGATGTTTGATGATGTGAGGACTGCGTTACCTTCAGTGTAATTCTGAATGATGGAGGGTGAGTGTGGAGGCTGGTGGCTGGTGTTGTTGTGATTGGTGGAGTCTGGTTTAGGAGTGATTGATTGACAGCAGGAAATATTGAAGCATGTTAATCAGTTCGAATGCTAAACAAAACATGTAGCGATTAAAGTGAAATGGAGAGAGGCTCACCATTGTTTGGTTTTCCTGTGGAGACAAAAACAAAACTTCATCAATAACCTTTTAAGAATTTTCCCAATACACAGCAAATATGCAACGCTCTGATGTAAATAAAGATAATGTTGTTAAACACATGGTGAAGAGATTGACAATGGAGGTCAGAGCCGAGAAAGTCGAGAAGTGTATATTTTGTTTTCAGCTGTACCTTCTGGGTTTGTCGTGAGAGTAGGGGAGTCTGGTAAAAAGAGATTAAAACACATCAAGATTGAAACAGTTCAAATATTAAATATACATGTGTACAAGCCAAAAGTTTGGACAACTCTGTACAGTAAAAGCAGTAGCATCTGAATCAGAATGTATTCGACTTGTTCATATGGCATTTGAGGATGGATATTTCCAGATAATAAACAAATGTGTCCCAATTTTGGAATTTGTCTGGCATTTGCATATGGTTGTAACATGGACCAGTGTTTCATAGGTCAGTCACTGGGCTGCCACTTGGGGCAGTAATCGCCCATTTGTGAACTTTGACTGGAAACCAATGTTTGTGCCTGTAGGCTATGTGTCTGTAGTGATGGATAAATACTCCAAAATAAAGAAGATTATACACCATTTGCACCATTATTCATTGCATTGTTGCAACCCTTGCAACCATTTTCACACACACAAAAAGATAAATATTCTCAGCAAATGTGAGAAGTGTGCTCACTCCTGAGAGTAAATCTCTGTTAAAATGCAAACTGTCCCTTTGTGCCACCTAGTGGTGACTGTGAAATACTTCCAAGACCTGCTCATTTTAATTTCACTGTATAGGAAATAGTAACCGACTGTAAGTTAAACAATACTTTGCAGTAATTAGTTTTAAATACACAATTACCTGTAAACGCTGTGTTTTGTTGTTGTGTTGGGCTGCGTGGAGGTGAGATTGATGTGCTTTTCTGGTCTTTATTCAAAATAAAAAGTGCATATTGTGAAACAGATTAAGTTATTAGGCATTTTTCACACTGATCATTTTTTTTGTTTTTTGAACCAACCGTGAATATAAGACAACCAGGATAGTGACTGCTACTTTAGAGTCCAACTGAAAGTTTAAAAAGGAGTCCCAACCATCATTTTAGATCTTCTTTTCTGATAAAAGCCTCATTCTCCAGCCCCCCAGAAGTAAACAAATGGATTATCCTTTTTTTATCTATTCAGCCATTGGAATCTTGAAATAGTGCTTTTAGCTTTGCATATATCGTTAAATCTGATCAGACCAGAAGCATTTCAAATCATCCTCTAAATATTTAAATTTGTTAAACTGACATTAAAAATGTTGCCATGTTTACAGGACCAGAAGGTGTGACAAATACTCTAAAATAAAGAAGATTATACACCATTTGCACCATTATTCATAGCATTGTTGCAACCCTTCATTTCTTCAGTGTTTTCAAACACACAAAAAGATAAATATTCTCAGCAAATATGAGAAGTGTGCTCACTTCTGTGATTAAATCTATGTTAAAATGCAAACTGTCCCTTTGTGCCACCTGGTGGTGACTGTGAAATACTTCCAAGACTTGCTCGTTTTAATTTCACTGTATAGGAAATAGTAACCGACTGTAAGTTAAACAATACTTTGCATTAATTAGTTTTAAATACACAATTACCTGTAAACGTTGTGTTTTGTTGTTGTGTTGGGCTGCGTGGAGGTGAGATTGATGTGCTTTTCTGGTCTTTATTCAAAATAAAAGTGCATATTGTGAAACAGATTAAGTTATTAGGCATTTTTCACACTGATCATTACATGACATTTGTTTATTACCCTAAAACCTTGCGGTTAATGGCTTAAATCGAAATGATTCTCTTTAATAAATTGAAAGAGTCAAAAATGTGTGGAGATCGCATTCACAAACTTTCCTACTTTTATCTAATATTTACAAAGTGAAAGATATTTTAAATATCTTATACCATGATTTTGAGGTTGAGAATGGAGGTTAACATTAAAATGTTGAATGATTGTTTTCATGTAAAAATATTAACAATGAAACAACGTTTCATTTTAAATGCTAATACATTTATCTAGAAATATAAAAGTAGAAAAGAAATTTACCACTGCTTGTTTTACCTGTGGAGAGAAACACATAACTTTATCAACTTTTAAAAGAATAATGCTTCTTAAAAAAAGAGCATCTAAGCAATGGAGGAAGTTCTACTTGTACAAGGTGGCACTTTTCTTAGTTTGAGAGTTAAACTCCAGCATCTTTTCACCTCACTAAAGACCACAAAGGAGATCTTATTTCGAGTTATTAAAAGCAAGAGTGTTGAATTGATAAGTAGGTGTTGACATTTTGAAACCATGTGATAAGCCGCAAGAAATGTTAAGTAAAATCATGAGACATTATGCACCGCCACTAATAATGCCATTTTTATTTTAAAGTTCATCCAGAATAAACTTCATATTGTGGTGACCAGCAGCACCACCACAAGTTATAATTGGTAGAGAATATTTGCACTTTTGATGATGCTGTTATGTGTGTTTTATAAGTATATTATGTTGTTTTATGTTTCTATGTTCCTTTATTCTTATGTGTTAATTGTGTTTTACATGTTCTGAATTGGAGATTAGCTTAAGGCAATTTTTTTCTCACTAATTACCGGTATTTCAGATTAGTAGTCTACAAAATACTATTGAGCTCAAATGAGCATCCATTCGTGTTCCTTGGTAAAGTGAACCGCCATTGTGGGCTAAATACTTCAGTTTTTACGACTTATTATGTCATTTTCACAACTGATGATGTCGTTCAAATTACATTATTCTCAGGGAATTTTTTTTGTTGTAGCAAGGAGTGTCCATAGTTAGGAGTTCTGTGCCCAAAGTCTAAGTAACATCATAGTGAGACTAAAATTGCCAAATTGCTTAGTTTACCACTCCTTTTGTTATTAATTTCTTATTTTGGAAGCTTAAAATAATTAAAATAACACTTGATTTCCAATGTAAGGAAATCAGGGTCATAACCTGATTGAGGTAGTGATTTCATGAGCATTCACTGAGAATCAAATCTTATGCACAAGGCTAATTTCTCCATCTCTGTTCAGTTTTTCTATGTGATTTCCATGTACCCTGAAGTCACATCCGGCCTCAAGCATTTTTATATTTACATATTATTTTTAATGCAGTGTCTTGTGACACTTCTGCATCCACTTGAGCACCATTTTAGCCGGCAAACTCTTCTAGGTGCAGTTCAAAATGGAACAAGGAAGTGGTCAGAGGCCTCTGCTACAAGACTCGAGAAACGCAAGTCTTATTTCTGACAACGAAAATACATTTAAGCATCATAGCCTAGAATTGGCGACAAGTATAGCAAGTGATAATTATATTTTTATTACATTTATATTTAAAAATGACAATACCATAAACTACAATTAAGAATATTTAAAGAGATCCACTGTGAATCGAAATATGTTACATTATATGTCAATGTTACATTACATACGTGATAGCAAAAGTGCAGGGAAACAGATAATGTACTGGCAAAAGGAATTTCATTACATTTTGACATTGCTATGGAAAACTAAGTAGAGTTCTGGGGGAGTTTCCGCTGCTGGAGCAAACAGCTTTTGGGGTAAAAGTCTAAAGTGATTATGTGTTTAGGGAAGCTGAGCTTGACTCTCTCAATCCTTTTCCTTCACAGATTTGGGAAAAATGTATAAAAAAACACTCAATTAAACTTCTTCAGAGTTGGTTTATCTCCATATAGGATGGGACCAAATACACTCTGAGTAGAGTTAATTTAACTCTTAGGATTTTACGGTTTTACAGCAAAAATTTTACTGTAAATTTACGATTTTACTGTGTTACTCCGTTCAGATTGAGTTTCACAGCAATACAAATGTACCACCAACAGCATGACGCACCATTGTATGCCACACCACCATTCCCATAGATCAATAAATCAATGGCACACTACATGCTGCCCAATTCAGAACACGTACAACATAATTCATAAATAAAGTCATAGGAACACTGAAACATAACACAAACTACCTATAAACCATATAAAATTAAAAAAATAATCATCTTCAAAGTGCAGACATGACATCACTTTGACTCTCTGCCAATCAGAACCTGTCATGGTCATCAGATGAAGTTTATTCTAGATTAATATTAATATAATGTGGCACTTTTAGCGCAGCAAGTTTCCACTCAATACTTTTGTATCATCTCGTAAAATAATTTCTCATCAGATGTAAAAAGATTGACTTTAAAAGTCAACTCCTGTGTTCCTAAAATGCCCCTTATGGTTCTTCTTGATACATGATCCATCATTTCTTGGAATAGATGGCGCTGACGAGCTTGTGGCCGGTTTAATGAAACTGTCTGATGTTTGTGTTTGTGATGCCGGTTGGCATGGTTACCTTTGGAAATTTGTGAATGGTTCTGAGTGGTTTCACCGGACTGATCACCAAAACCTAGATGAAGAACAAGAAAAACCAATGACCACCTTTTCCACCAGATCGATGAAATAAAGAGATGCTTTGAAAGAGACACGTTTAAAGGCTTTTTTTGATTTATATAAACACAGACCTTTAAACCAAACATAAACTGAGAATCTTATGGTTAATGTTGCTTACTGCGAATGCACAAAGCAGAAAGAGCACAAGAATAAAAGCTGATGCAATTTCCCGATCGTCATGCCCCCTCTCTAGAAGATTCCCTCAAGACAACCAGGATAGTGAGTGCTACTTTAGAGTTCAACTGAAAGTTTAAAAAGGAGTGCCAACCATCATTTTAGATCTTCTTTTCTGATAAAAGCCTCATTCTCCAGCCCCCCAGAAGTAAACAAATGGATTTTCCTTTTTTTTTAATCTATTCAGCCATTGGAATCTTGAAATAGTGCTTTTAGCTTTGCATATATCGTTAAATCTGATCAGACCAGAAGCATTTCAAATCATGATCAGAGTTTCAATTTGTTTCTTTGACATTATTGTGTATTAAAAGTTAAAAAAGCTCCCTTTTAAACTTGGCAGATTGGTTAAACTGCCTCTAAATATCAAATTTTGTTAGACTGACATTAAAAATGTATTTGTGTTTACAGGACCAATGAGGTGGGGTCAAAACTATGAGAACCAGTAGCTGAAATAAACCAGGCCTAGTCTAGTTAAGCCAGAAACCACATCAGAAGTTGTAAAAATGTACACTATATCTTTAAATGTACTCAATTATCTGCCTTTAGATACATATGAACACACCCCTATTTGAAATGGAATTCTTCCCCATCTCCCCCACAATAAAAGAATCGTTTAACCATTAAAAAAAAAGCTTAGCATAGATTATTGAATCCAAATAGAACATTTAAGTTAAAAATTATTTGTTCCCATGTCAATACCATATTTTTCTGTGAAGAATTTGACTGTGTCTTGAATAATAATTCATAGCCACAGAAGAAAACTCTGGAAGCAAGCTATAAGAAGAAACATAGGAAATGCTATCAGCTAAACACAATGTTGCAATGAGAGACAAAGGAGATGACAAAGAGAGAAGAGAGTGTCCAAAGCAAAAAGGGCAAATGTCTCTCAGCAACTTCATTTACAGTGTTTGCAAATCCCTGGTAGTGATGTAACTTCCTGTTCAATCTCATAAATGAACAAGAACATTAGGATTCTAATATTGGTTTTCTATAACAACTCTCATCTGAAGTTACATTGTAAATGAAAGATTGATGTTTTCTATGCTGAGATCTTCGATTATCAAGCCAAAATTAAGTATTAAGTAGTTCTACACCCCTCCATTTAAAGCTTTGTATTGCACTTGGTGATGTAGGTCTTGGATGCCGCTAACATGCTACAAAAACCTTTTCCATGAAACTCTTGTGCACTTTTCTTAACTCAAAAGCAACATGAAGGTCTGTAGTGATTGATTGACTCTCTATAATTTCAATTATATATGACACTCGCTTTATTTATTCAGTAATATTCTAACCACTTTCACATTGTGAGCTGTATTCTTTACAGAAATGTGATGTGCCACTGGCTGCCATGGAAACACAGAGTGCATACAAACTATCTCGGTTTCTCAACCACAGCTTCCTGTGAGCTCAACCAAACCCTTCCCCCTTCTCAAGACAACTTCAGTCCCTCTTCCTTTATGTTCAACGTGCTCTTTGCTTTAGTAGCTGCTACAAATGCACACACAAGGAGATCATGCACAGTTTGCATATAGAAGTGGGAGGGGCCTGATTAACTGATGAGGAAAGGGGTGGATGGGATAGCCATAAATGCACAAACTCTATTGATTATTCAAAAACAGCTTTTTGGTTTAAATTTAATTATGCATAATGATTTCCTTAAATCTCGCAGAAGTTTTACAGTTTCAGTGCTTTTCAAAAGTACTTTTTGGGCCGGATGTGGTTTTGCTTAATTTGATTCACAAGTGGAAGCGCAAACATGTCGAGCGAGGCCGTTTTAACAGGTCCACCCATTACAAGCAACAATCTTTCAGTGTCAAAGCTCACACCTGTACATATCATATTAGTGACAATAAATGCCAACATATTTTGCATTTTGAAAGTAATGTTTAGGTTGTAAAAGTAAAAATTTTAATTCATAAAACTTTGTAACTCAACATCAATTAAATTTGTGAGTTTTTAAAGTTCTAAACAGAGAGAATCAAAAGTTGCACAAATTCAACATGAAATAAAAATAAAATATCTACATAAAAAAACACCAAATAAATCAAATAGAAGTAAAATGATATTTTAAACTGGAATAATGCTAAACAATTCATGACAGAATCTAATATCCTGTTATTGTGTCATATTTAACCCTTAGAAGTCTCTGCATGCACCGGTGCCAATCACAGCTTTTGAATGCTTCACTCCTTTGAATGAATGGCCTGATCCACCTCTTGTTTAATTTTGATTTCAAATATAATTTGTAGGTTTTAAAAAGGTTATTAGTGTTGATATTTTTGTTTTAAACAAACATTACAAGAGTAATGACTCATAAGTTGCCTGGAAATGTGCCTGGTTTTTGGTACAATTTTCATATTGATGTTTGCTTTTTGGAGGGATTTATGAATTTTTACTTTGTCTCAACACTATAGACTTTTTGGTATAAACATAAAAATGTTTGCAGTTGGAAAAAGACAAAATGCAATTCACCAAATTTCAGGCTTTTTGTGGAATTAGTATGAAATTGAAAAGAAGTTGTTTTAAAGGTAATTTATTAGAACAAATTTTAAAGTAGAAATTTGTAGAAAAAAAATGCTTAAAAAGGCTACAGACTTCTAGGGTTGATAATAAATAAACAGATAAGAATAACAGTAATTAAATAAACAGTAAACCCAAAACATGCGGTTAGGTTAATTGAAAAAATCAAAATTCTCCTTGGGTGTGAATATGTGAGTGAATAATGCCCTGCGATGGACTGGCAACCTGTCCAGGGTGTACCCCCGCTTCTCGCCTCTCGCCCAATGTGCGCTGGATATAGGCACCGGCAGGCAGCTGTGACCCCAAATTAAGTGGTTGGAAAATGAGTGAATGAATTAATATTTTTAAATGAAAAAAAAAATGCTAAATATACTGTTATTATGTTTGTACTGTTATTATGTTTTGTACAATTTACTTTGAATCTTTGAAATAATACCATTAAATTCTTTTTAAAATGACAAAATGTCTCAACACCTATATGATTTTTTTTTTTATTGAAAAGTGTCTTCGACAACTCTCTAAGGCACCATTTTGGCAGTATAGATGCCGAGGTACGGCTACAAAATGGAACGAGGAAGTGGTCAGAGGCTTGTGTGACAAGAATCATGCAATATATGAACGCAAGAAAGACCCAAAAAATTAAGAGTTTTGCGTAGGTTTGTTGCATTTTCTTTTCATATCATCGTTTTATGATAAAGTGTAGTTTACTGAGATATTTTCTTTTAAAATGTTTAATCTGTTGTAAAAATGAATCAAATTCATTACTTTATATTGTGTTATGTTATATATTTATACAATGTCTCATAAATTTACAAAAACAAAAAACCAACATTGGTTATTTCAAGGTGTGATTAATAAAGACATTTTGAGCATGTGTTACAAATACATAAATTTTTTTTACTTTAAAGCATCTTTACAAATGCTTTAAAGTTATCGTACATGGCACGTTAGTAAATGTGCAAAAACATGACTTGGCGTTGAGGCAAAAACAGGTAGACATGAATTTCCCACAGAAAGCCTTAGCGGCACAACTCAAGACATGGACGTGGCTGCTCTCTGGGAAAATCCCAAGAGTCTTGATTTTAAAGCACACTTTGAATTCCCAAACGAATAAAACAAGTGATGAGCAGCGAGAGAAGAAGAGACACACCCAAGTAGAAGTGTCCACAGCTCTACCAGCGTTAGAGAACCAACTCTTAAACTCATACAGTAATCTTTCACAAGATCCCAAAAACAACTTCTGACTTTCCACTTCTCAAGAGAATTCCCCTGTTCATCATTGAGCAGATCCACCAAAACCTCATTCGAAATGTACGCTAAACCTAAGGCTTTGAGGAAAGCATTTTACATGCCAATCAAAACATCAACGTATACAAAAAAAATTGCAGCTTGTGAGCAATAAAAAGTCTGTAAATTATTCGAAAGACCACTGAACAAACAAAGACAATTAAATATAAAATTAACTGAATTATAAAAATCCTACTTACACAAGACACAGCACAGGATAAAAACCAAGTGCCCTAGTGCCAAAAATCTCGCCATATCCAAACTCCTCTTCTAAGAACCATAAGTCCTGTTAAAAACAGACACAAATCTGGGTTAACCTCCAGAAAGCTGCAGGATCTTCAGCTTCTCCAGCTCAGTCCTGAACTAATCTTACGAGTTCTGAAGCTTCTGATCTGTGTTTCCTGTCAGGGTTCAGCTCCACCTGGAGAAAGTCTTTGGGCTGCTCTTCAGCTCTGGCGACAACAAGACGGGTTCAGAAGAACCGCTCTTGCCCTCAGCTCAGTGTTAAGGCCTCTTTCTGTTAACAGGAAGTTGCAATTTCATCTACGCCACACATCTCTCGCCTCATACACTGCAATGTCCTGCAAATGGGAAATGAGAGAAAGTGAGCTCATTTCTGCTCATTTCAAGACCTGCGACTTTAAATAAGCTACACCCATGTAGAACTATTCTAATTTGAAATGAAAAACTTCAACAATTGGGACAAACAGTTTGAAAGCTATCCAGCAACTAAAAGAAAACCCAAAAAATGCAACAGGTTTTCATAAAAAGGTTATTTTTTTAAAAGTCTAAATTATGATGTATTGTTTTAAAAAAAACTCCTATCTTTTTAAGGTGTATCTTTGTAGTTACTTTACTCCTTTATTTGTGTTTTATATCCGCTCACGAATCTTTTTAGGATTTGATTTGTGTGCTGGTGCATATCCGAGTTCTCTAAAGGCATAGACACTCAATCGAAGAGCCTGAAAAACACACACCAGCTCTCCATTCCAGATTCAAACTAGCATTGGCCAACATTTCTCCATCATGCTGCCCTTTTCCCAGTGTTGTTTAAAGATACAATATCACAAACGTCATACACAAACTGACTATATGAGCAAATCATTTATTTAAAATTTAGCTCAAGTTTAGGCAGTACAGAATGCTACAGGCCAATTTAGTAGAAGAATAATATCACACCCATTCTGCTTTAGCTATCTATATGGTATACGATCAGGTAGAAGGTCCTCACTTTTCTTTTTAAATCTGTGAGGTGTCTTCGCATTTGTGGTCCTACCCCTTGGCTCGAAGGGCGCACCCAGGTGAATCAGCTGCTCTGCACTGCCTCATGGTGCACTATAAAGGCATTTTCTGTGTCTATACACTTTCTCTTTATAGAACACACTATCTATAGACTTATTTGTGAAGTACCCACTTTTAATCAAAATGTTCTTTGAGATTGGCCAAAGTTGGAAGGATGGCAGAATCTGTTTTTAATGTCTGTATTTGATTGACTGTTTTTTTACTTTGTATGCTTGACTTTATTCTAGTTGAGTTATTCTGGTGAGTAAACTTTGATTTAACCTTTGTAGTCTTAGCTTAGTTTTTTGAGTGTTTCTGACTACTTTTCAATTTGTTTTAATAAATTACCCTTTAAACCGTGTTTTTGTGGCAATGCTTCATACCCTTTTTTAGAACAACCCCACACCGTAAAAAATGTTACTTAGATAAACCTTAAAAAAATGACAACATTTTTCAAAACTACTTTTTGTTAGTTTAGTGAACTTATTGTTAATTTGTTTGGCTAAAAATCAGTATTATTTAATTTCTAATTTGTTGAAAAATTAAGTAGAGTCTAACACTGAAAAAAATACATATCATCAGTGTTACAAACAGCAGTGTACTGACCAAACCCTACCTATTTTAATTAAGTAACATTTATTATTACAATTATTATTTTTATATAAATTCAATTGATTTTCTTTAATAGTTCAGACTCTACATTATTTATTATATCTACTGGAAATAATTAGTTTTATTGACAACTTAAATTAACAAGTAGAGGTATTTGATATTCCCAACATTTATGCAGTTTCTTTTTTCTTTTACAAATATTTTCATTTCAATAATTCCACAATTAATATTAATTGTGGTATTAAATTTTGTATTTTTTTCTGTGCTGCAAAAACAAAGAAACTAACAGTTTACGTTATATAACAACATTTTAAAGTTTTGAGACAAAATAAAAAAATCAAAGACAAGAATAGTTCTACAATGTGAAAATTATATATTAAAAAATATTCAAACATTTTCTAAATCTTATACACCATTACAAGCACTTTTTTTGCTTTTTTTGTGAAAGAAATTTGAAAAACACTAGCCATATCACAGGTATTGTATTTCCACGGGCTATCCCTTCTTTTCACCACTAAATGGAACCAATTTGGGTTCTATAAAATGACTCTTACATTTTAATTTGAATTACCAAAAATATCTAAATTAATCATCTTTTTGAAACCTACTCATTATATTTGATTGGCACATGCACCGGTGCACAAAAGGTCATGTGAAAAGAGCTGCAAGTTTTGAGGGTTGCACAACTAGAGAAACCCTGTTTCAACTAAAAAGGGATACCCGTGGCTTTTGATCAAAAGAGCTGGAGACAATCAAGCCATCTTCACACAAGTTGGGCTCAGATCAGCTGGATCACCTGGGCAAGGCTGTTTTGTAATATAAAAAAGTCATAAGTTGTATGTAATATTTGTGATCAGTACAGATAAATATTTCCAGTATTGGATGTTTTTTTTTTATCTTATGGCATCGTGTTCTCAGATTTATCGATTCTTCTTTCCAGGTCAAAACCAAAATTGTTCAAGAAAACAAGTTTCAATTATCTAGCAAATTGCACAAATGCATTTCCTCCTCAACATCAAAACCTCTTTTCTCTAAAACTGATGCTTCTTTCAGTATCTTTCACTTTCCAACCCTGGCTTGTAGGCAGCGCTGCAAGATACCACTTCCTTGCTTGCTCTTTTTTTCACTCATCTCTGTTTTTGGTTTGCTGCCTGTTTGAGGAAGTAGCACAAAGACATAGAGAAAGAGAGAGAGAGAGAGAGAGAGAGAGGGCCATGCAGAGATGAAAACTCGAATGGTTTCCCGCTGATCTTCAAATATCAATTGATTATCTGTCATGAGATATTCGAAAAGGTCTTACAATTCCACCCCACCCCCTTTTTAAAGGATTAATACCCATGTACTGAGCACAATACAGAGTATTTAAAACATACATCCACCTTTCTATTTTTATTTTCTTCTCTTCACTTTTTTTTTGTCACTTCACTTGATGTTCAACTTGCGCATGCTGGGCCCAGAAATCAACTTCCTGCCAGACCTTATGATGATTATTTCAATCTGATGAATAGAGTGCTCCTCTGTCTAAGTTGGATTTTGAATGTTTCAAAAGTCGTTTGAAAATATTGTGATATAAAAGTTAGTAGGTGGTGGGCGGTCACTCTTTTTAGTGGCCAACTAACCACTTTCAAATGCATGCTCCCTGTCTCAAAATTTGCAAACATGCACACACAAACGCACCCTGAATGATGCAGCCTCCACCTACATGAATACTCTGGTGTAGCTGAGTAATTCTGTGACTAGAAAATTCAACAGTAACATACCCATTAGTACTAAAACGCATTAGCATGAAGTTTTATTATATATTGTATGGGATGTTTTTCATTAAAAAGTGATGAAATTATATTTTCCTCACTTTCTACACAATCAAAAATAACAAGAATTAGAAATTACACAGAAAAATATTCACAGTTTATTGGTGCACCTTTGACTGCAATTACCTCTATAAGCCAGTTTCAGATGTCTCCAATAGAATTCATGTTTGGGCTCTAGCTAGGCTAGCGAAAGAAACTGTCCTGAAGGCAACCTTTTGCTTTGGTATTTTTTTCCTCTGTCCTGACTAGTGGCGGGAGCTGCCATCCTGATCACATGATAGTGCCACCTCCATGTTTTACGGTAGTATTGGTCAGGTGATGAGCAGTGACTGGTTTCCTCCAAACATAATGTCTGGCATTCTGGTCTCTTTAGTCCGAGAAGAGGTGGTCATAGTTCTAGAAGTTTCTCCCCTCTCCAAAGAAGAACACAGGGTCACCACCTCCCTAAATGACGGCCTTACCAGAGTCCTGGCGGTTTCAAAGTTTCTCTTTTGGTCCTTCAAAGCAGCATGCATTTTTCTGTACCTAGAACAACACAAATCTTTCTCTGAGTTCTATAGAAAAGTACTGATATGTACGGACAACCATAGAACCCTGTGGAGCTACACAGATCTGTGCTTTCAGTAATGCATTTTAATAATTCACTTTCTAAAATTTGAACACAGAAATGCTGCTAATTTTAGGATTTTTATAATGATCTTAACCCTAATGTTTATTGGTGTCTTGATATGATTGGAATGGAATGTACACCAATCAGCTTCGAATATTCTAATGTGATCCAATATTTACCTTTGGGTGATTTTCTGTTTTGAATGAAAGATGCTCAGGTTATTCCTTTAGAACACTTGCTAGGACATATCTGCCTGACTAGAATAAAGTGCTCTGCAGGACACTACTGCTATCTTAGTTTGTTGTCAGGGAATACTCTTTTTCAGCATGTCTAGTTTGTCCTCCACTAGCTCCTGCATATGGAAGAAAGAAAAAACAAATGTACCAATTACTCCTACGACCGACCCTTCCATGTTGTAATCCCACCTAGCTCCTTTAGAGTGACTGCTTCAGGACAAAAGTGGCCCTCTGACCTGAAAGAAATCTTTGTGGCTCTTACAACCATATTTATCCCGTTTCATGGCTGTCTGGCACTGGTCCACCACCAGTTTACATAAATACCTCAGGGGCACAGCACATGAGCCTACGACTGCTGCATCACAATTGTCTTCTATATGGAATGCAAGGAATGATGCTGAATTAAACACGTTTCTTATCCGGAGAGCGCATGCTGCTGGACGATGGAACATTTAATGTTATTTATTTTTGTTCAGAGGGTTATATTGGCCATGGTAACACGGTTAACTACTAACTCAGACATTGGATATCATAACCTCAAACAATGCTACTGTACTGTAATCTCAAAGGAGTTTTCCTAACAATGGAAACAATGCTAAATTCAGCTGTTTATGTGACATGCTAACAGTGGCTCAAAATATGGCAACTGCTAATAGCAGAAGATACTAAATACTGTAACCGATTTACAGATGCTAAAATTAACACTAAATAAAACATCATATAAACCTAAATACTATAGGCTAACCTCTACAATCAGATGCTACAAACAGTAACTTCTAACATAGGATGCTAAGACAGATGCTAACAGACTATAAATGCTGATCTGCAAGAAAGATCCTAAAAACCTAATTACAGATGCTGTCAATAGCCACACCCCACCCCCTTCAAATTACAATATTACTCAAAGGTAAGTACTGTAGCCGCTAATTAAGATGCTCAAAATGGAAACGTCAGATGCTAACAGATGATTAATAATCTCTAACATATTTAAATACTAATACTAACCAGCTATCATTAACACACTCTAAAATAACCTTAAGGCATACAAAACTAAATACTTTGATGATTAGTATCAGCTACAACTTTCAAAAATGAGATTCTACAAACCTCTAACATCTGATGCTAACACACAGATGCTAACAGAAAGGGAATGCTAAGAAAGATAGTAAATACCGAAACGTGTTTATAGATGCGATCATAAACACACACTAAAATATCAAACAAAGCTAACTACTGTAATCATTAATACCAGATGCTAAAAACACTGTAAAAATGTATCTGCAAAATACTGCATAAATGCTACAGGAAAAGAATGCATTCCAGAAAGTATCTAAAAACTAGAATATACAATGCCACAGCTTTTTTACTGTACAAAATACAGTTTTTTTTCATTAACTGTAGTCAAACTGTTTTTATAACATTAAAAAAAGATAATTATTCAGTATAGCATTGAAAGAAATTATTAAATCCATAAAAATTACAACATAACCCAATAAAACAAATACCGGTGCTAACATCTAAAATACTTAAGTATAATATGCTAATAGATGCTAAATGCTAATCTGTAACAAAGATGCAAAATTCTGCAACCTTCAATATCAGATGCTAAAAAGATGGAGCTAATGTGGTTGAAGCAATAAAGTTTATTCATTATCATGCCCCTCTATAGGCCACTCCTTACTATTCAAGTAAGGGATCCAGTTGGATCTATTGGATTAGGCTCTTTTTAAATCCGTATTTTATCCACCATGTGAGTAGTAAAACATTAAAACGTCAGTGTTGTCCTGCCCCGTGGTATAGTGGACAGTGAGCTATATGCGTGGTTGAGCAGGGCGATGCAGGATTGAGGCCTGTCGTCTTTCCCATCCCACCCCATTCTCTCTCCGCCTTGCTTCCTGTCTCACTCTACTATCTTCTCTGTTAATTGAGAAAAAAAAAACAATAAAAGCTTCGGCCGCCAAAAAAAAAAAAAAAAAAACATCAGTGTTGATATAAAATGTAAAGTTATGTAATGCTTACAAAGTGAAATTTACAAAGTGGTGAACCAATGAATCTACGTGATCTAAGTTATCGTTCTCAATCGATTCATGAAGAAACAACAGAGTTCACTGATGCCGGATGTCTCTCTGGCTCTATTTTTACAACAGCAAGGATTTAACAGGAGATCTAGAAGCATGTCATACCACCAACCCTGAAGATGTTCATTCGTTAGATATCATTCGGATACCAGATGCTATAATCTCACAAAAGTTTCATCTGGTACCTACCAAACACATCTGGCAGTTGCAGTTGGCATCATTGAGGTCATGTGGAAGCCACAAGAGCAAAGAAGCACCGTGACATGAAGCAGAAAATCCTTCCCCGCCCCACGATCACAGTAAACATGGATCTTAAGTGCTTTGTATGGCAAAGGGACGATGCAAGCTTTGCAGAATCAGCTTGTTTTGTGAGATCCCACAGTTTCCTAAAAACTGTTTACTAAAAGATTTACCACTTTCTAAATTCCGCTAAAATCTCTGCTAGTCCAAACTTCTTTCAAGCATTTACTAAAGGCATGCGATTCACGCGTACCATCAAGTTACTGGCATTGCTGCTGGTTATAGCTTGTTCATATTGGTTTTGGTAATGCGAACTCAAGAGGCAAAATATAAAATAGTATACCTTTAATGTTTAACCTTTTATTAGTTAAAGAAACTAAGGTGACCACAACAAAACTGGTTCTAGAAACACTCACATCTTCAGTAATTCCAGCCTTTATAGTCGAATAGCTGCCAAAACACAGTAACTCAGAAAAAAACAAGTACAAAACTTCATTTGGTCCAAAAAAAAAACAAAACACAAAATGGACATTAAACCAGAATGTTGTTCTAAATTTGAGAGCCCTGGTTCCACTCATTTAGTCTTTGTGTAACACAGAAATGATGTAATGGTTTTTTCAACATAGACAGGAGGAGGAGGAGGGATGGTGCTTTCTTCGAAATTCAAGGCACAGTCAACAATCAATGGTTACCACAGCATCTTGTCATATTGGCGTTAAGATGCACCGTCATTTATTTTTCAACACACCTCCAGGGTCTGTGAGGGCTATTTGACCAAGAATGAGAGCGATGGAGTGCGGCAACAGCCGATGACCTGGTCTACACTTGAGATGGACTGCAGTGTGAAGGCACACTCTTTTGACAAACTTTATGAGGTAGTCACATGATCTCAAACAAAGGATGGCTATTTAGATTCATCTAAAATATAGATTCATCAAACTTTCTCAGTTTTAAAACAGATTAACTGATTAATCGAAATTCCTCTTAGGTGTAAATGTGTGGGTTAATGTTGCCCTGCGATGGACTGGTGACCTGTCCAGCGTGTACCCCCGCTTCTCTGCCAATGGCACCAGTAGACCCCCGTGACCCCGAAAGGAAATAAGCAGGCTGGAAAATGAACGAATAAATAAATAAATGCTTATAAATCTGAACAAAAAAAAAGTGTCATTTCTCCAGCTCACTCTTCAGTAGAGTTATTTATTTTGGATTTATCACACCTGATATACCCCATCGTGGGCAGGGCAACCTTACTTCCTCTTCTTTCCCATTCACTTACCATCTATCACAGTAGTCTCCTTCGAAGAGACAAAAAGCTTGAATATTAATCTTTTTTTAAAAGGTAGGTAACGCCAAAGAGTTGATTTGTTGGTCACTCATATTAAACGCTGATATGAGAGAGTTAATCAAGAAAATAGAATTTACTATTTTAAAAAAATGTATGTAAACATAAATAAAAGCTTTGATAAATGTATATGATTCCCTTTCATGAGAATGGAGACATTTAACTTCAAACCTCCACCACTGGATGGCAGTGTGTATCTACGTCTGACAACTATCTCACCAAGGCTTTATCTTTCTGCCCCTGAGGTGGAGTCCAATCTGCTTTTTGCATATTTGTGCATGACACCTCATGTACCCTTTAAAGGGTCATCAGCCACATTTTCCTTCTTTAGGCCTGCGATCATTAGTGCAGCTTCAGCTTCTTCAGGAAATATAGATGTTCCTCTATCTGCCTCTTCCTGAAGGTTAGTGTTCTAGGTCTTGTTTTTGATTGACAGCTCCCTAACAAGGACAGCCTAGAGCAGCGGAGGTACGCCCTGAAGCCCTTCTCCTCTCCCATGATGCACCAGAGGGCACAGGGCTGTGTGATGTGTCGCTCTTTATGTTCCACCTAAACACACAGTACAAATGTGCTTTTCATTGTGTCTCATCATTGAGAGCATGATAAAGAGTCGATAAAATAGCTCCCACCCTGCTCTAAATATAGCTCCCCCAAAATATAGATGCCTGTCAAAGTATCATTATCCACTGGTTATTAATGGAGTGATGATAAAATAGAATCACATCATGTCCAAGATACGATTTGTGTCACAGTATTTAACAAACAGGAAAAAGCTATTGAAAGTATTTACTCTGTCACTGGAAAAATAAAAAAAAGAATTTAGAATGTTTGCTAGAACACAAAGCCAAAAAAGCTAGAGAATAGTTTTGTTTTAGAGAATGTAATATCATCCGCCCACTAGGAGGCACCGCTAAAGGTTGCATCAAGAAGTCACGTGAAACGTGGTAAAAACAAACTAATGGATGCTTTCTCCTAGAAAATGTTACATTAAACAACTTAAGGAAGCTTCAGAAATGATTTCTACACAGAAAGGTCTCAACACATCGATCCAAATGTTCGGTCCGAAGATTTCTGCAAAGCACCACCAACAGGACATCACATATCTGACAGAACGAGCAGTGTCAGAGAAAAATAGTTTTGCACTGTTTTTCGCAAGGAGAACGACCAATGAAAGCTGGCTCTTTTGAGGACGTTAGTAGTAAATAAAAGAGCCACTCTGTGGCGCTCTAGCGCTTTTGGTGGAACAGGGAAGAAATATCGCACCACAAATTCTCTTTTTTCTTCACATTATTGTCAAACATCTCCCTCTGATCAGGCACCAACAGTATAAACCACTTCTCTGTCGTCGTCTTCTTTCCTTTTTCCCTGTGTGGGAGTGCATCTGTTGTACCGCAAATACCATCTTCAGGCAGGGAGTGTCATTGCATCAATATTTCCTCGACCCAGAAGAAGAGTACCCTGCTGAGGAACCTCTGAAGATTCGTTTATATCTCAATTCGGACCGGTGTGTAGACGCCTTAATGTCATGATATGGAAATAACCAGGAATTACTCCAGAAACTGCAAATATAGGAGAGGTGTTACAATTAAAAAATGTAAAAAGTAAAAATAAAAATAAAAAATCTCCCAATGAGTAGGAGATTTTAATGATAAATTTAGTTCACTATACTACATGTGTGTAAAAGTATTGTGCAAAAACTCAACTGAGTGCACCGTCAGCTATTGGCACGACGGATACTGCATAAATACACCAATTTACATCAATGATGACTTGCAGCCTTTTAAGGTTATCATTAGACTACATTTATAAATGTCTCTCTGCGAAGGGGTCCAAATGAGATGACAGAGCCACCTCAGTTACCTCAACTGGCTCCTTTGTGGAGGAGTAACTGTCTCCTCTGAGTTCCTCCCTGGTGACAGAGCTCCGCCCCCTCTCTAACTGTGAGTAGGAACCATTAGCAATGGCCTCCGACTTGGGCGTACTGATCCTGATCCCTACAACTTCTACAACATCGCTTGCAAAAACAGATGAAAACATGTGGTCACCTGACTGGACTACCTCAAGCCCATAGTGGAACTGGTTTTGCTTTCTCCAATCTTGCAACCGCCACAGGACAATGACTTTTCCCAATTCACGTGTGGATAGTGTTGACAAACTCACATGATCCCTCAAGAAACCTAGAGAGCATAAAGAAGTGGCCCAACTCTTTTTTGTTGCAACCACTCGTTCAGTCAGATGCGTGAGCTCCAGTTGGCGTCTATGGTTTTTGATCAAGGCACGTTGACGCACGAAACTTCATTGGAAACATTGTTCCTCTAGAAACTGAGGTTTATATTCTCATCATTGGTCACATTCAGGGCACTCGTTAAGATACTCCACAGCACACTGGAATAGACTCTCCCTGGAAGTGTTAGCCTCTAATAGTTAGTGGTTGAATGATTGGGTTGTCTTGGTTCATCCAGAGTGAGAAAAGGGAGGATTTGTGATGTGCTATTTATTTCCTGTTTCTTGTGGGAAGCCGCTTTGAAAATGTGGGCGCCACCGAGTGGCTCTTTTATGTCCTACTCACGTCATCAAATAATCGCACTTTCATTGGTCATTTTCCTTGTGAAAAACGGATACGATACGGCAATCCGAAACACTTTTTCTTTAGTACCACTTCAGATGTGTGAGCTCCAGTTGGCGCCTATGGTTTTCGAGATGCATTGTTGCACGAAACTTCAGATCTGAATTTGGATTGGTTTGTAGAGGCCTTTAGAGTCATACAAAGTTCTGCTTCAATTTATTTAAGCTTTTATTTGGGTAAAAGAACATTAAATAGACCTAACTTTTACTGTATGTACAAAAGAACACAATTCTCCCCTAGGCCAAGTATACACACCAGCTCCAAATACAATGTAAAACGGGTTCCTAAGGCGATGAAAATCTCAGCAACGCAAACCGTGAAGACCTGCACATCTTTAACATCAGTAGAATCCTTAACAAGGTGATACCTTGGTGTCCAGACCTAGGAAATATCCAATCAACCGGAGAGTTCCACCTATACCCAGCACAGGATGAACATACCTGAGCAGCCGAAAACCAAAACCAAGAGTACCCTATTGTCAGCGAACCTTAGAAACCCATTCAGCAAAACCCACAGGTCATCATTAAAATTCCGGATCAAAGGCTGCATTCATGCCAGCTCCATCATTCCCTGCTCAATGACGAAACCTTATTCACGTTTGATGCTAATCAAGATGCACCAAAGCATTCAAACATCAACTTCTAGAGTGTCCATGACCAAAGAAAAACGAAAAAACACCAATTGAATGTGAAAGAAAGAATGAGGCAAAGAGTAGAGCATAAGGGATCTAAAAGATCTTCAATGCACTTTGATGTATACATCTATTTTTAAATATATATACATAGTATTGGCTCTCCTGGGCCTCACTCTAATATTCCTGACCAAACAGCAAACAGCAGGTATCCTAGCGCTCTCTCCAGAGGTATTCAGCTTCTATATCTACTGACAAGGCAGCTACCCATTCAGCCCTCCCCCATTCCTCTTTATAGAGAAGGAGGAATCTGTCAGTGGAAAGAAAGTGCATGGTACACCATAAATACATTATTCTTTCAACACACCAAGTGATTCGCACACCTTACACCAGGCATGTCCACGGATGTTCCTGGAGGGCTCCATCCCTGTACAGTTTAGCTTCAACCTTCATGAAACACCCCGGTTCTTACAAATTATGCTCTTTTTGGATTGTTTGAAACTGGTGCATGTGTTGGAACTAAAAATGAAAAAACTGTTTCAAAAATGTTTTCAAAAACATGAAACGACTCATTAGCCAATTAACCTCAATTATTTGTCATAGTTAACTATACAGCTAATTGGAAAAGTACATAAATGCAACTTTTGCTAACATTTGTTTTTTTTCACTGTAGATTATGCCAAACTGATCCATTTCTTTCAAAACATCAGGTTGTCTATGGATTGTGGCTATTTAATCACTAGAACAAAGTCTCTGAGGTGTGGATTCTTAGTATAATATTGATAAAAGTTTCAATACTATTATAATTAAACCTAACCAACATTTTAGCTTGTCCAGAACTGGTTGTCTATTGAAATAGTTTGCTCAGGTACAAAAAAATTGTGAAAATATTTACTCAACTAAGAGTAAAGTAATAATCAATTTTTATTTTCTCCCGCAATCTGATGAAAACCACAATCAAGTATAAACGATGTATTATAAACAATGTATTATACTAGTCTCCGCCGGGTCCTGGGAATGAAAGCACGTCGTTTGTATCTATCTTTTACAAACATTTGAGAAACTGTTTGAAATTATAATCACAAAGTAAACTTAAATTGTCTGGATTTAATCAACCTAGTCTTTACGAGAGATTTTTACTACTTTACAATATGCTCTAATAAATTATTTAAAATCTTTAAAACTGTTTTTTTTTTTGACAATGCTTGATATAATTTTTTGGTACAACTCCAGCTTCTTTTTTGTTGTCCTTTTTTACTGCAATTTTTTTGAAATGCTAACGAACCATTTTTATGTTGTATAAATCAAGAGTTGAGACAAAATCCATTAAATCCCCCCAAAAAGCAAAGACAAGGTCAAACCCCTTTTCACCACTAGATGGGACTGATTTGGGGTCTGTAAAACGAAACTGAAAGATGATTGCACATTTTCCTCCATTGTAATTTGTATCACCTTGCAAATTATGTCATAACTGTTGTAAAAACTGTTCAAATTCAAATGTAATTGGCACACACCGGTGTTAGGAAAGGTTCACCTGGCTTTTTCATACAATTTTCACGCTGTTTTGACCTTTTTTTGAAGGATTTATGAAATTTTTATTTTGACACTTTTGATTTTTCGTAACCAAACATAAAAGCTGTTCAAAAAAAGACTAAATTTACTCCTCGGAAATTGTATTTTTGTACAATTTTAGGATTGTTGGGGAATTATTGTGGAATGTAATCAAAAAATATTTGCAAAAAAAAAAAAAAAAAAGCTGGAGTTGTACTAAAAAAACATTGCCACAAAATTTTTTTTTTAAAGCTAATCCATAATAGGTTGAAATCAATTCAGAGATCACACATTATTAAAATTGTAAAACTTACAAAAAAGTTAATTTCATGAATGCAAATGAACAGTGAGCAGTGCATTAGATTAAACTTATACATGACAATAGTGGGTACACACTTTACAGAGATTGCCTTGTAAATATATTTATGCTATTTTGGGTGAGAATTTTACAGAAATAAAAAATTAGACTCACTTATTCTGGAGCTGAGGCTGGATCATGAATTAACTTCTTGGAAAATCCACCACTTTATAGTGTACTGATCATCATTCATAAAACAGTGTGGAGTGGAACAAATACTTATTTTTTCACATGTTCTCAGTGGTTCAATGCTTTGGTGAAATGGTGGTGAAATGTTGAAAGGCGACTACAATTGAGGAAGGGCAGGGTTGATGCCAATGCCCAGAACTCTGTGACTGATGATATCACAAACAATCTGCATTTTTATTTTCAACAAACAATTAAACATTGATGGTTGGTTTGTTCACACATTAATTTCTGTTCAAGTTTTCATCTGATTCCTTCTTAAATATAAAAAAACCTTATTTATGTGCGGAGATGCACCAAATAAGAGTGCAGCTACTCTTTATCAATGTTTATCATTTTTATCATTGACATTGTTCCAGAATGTACACATTTTTAAATCATAAATTGCTGAGGTTTTATTTTATTTAAATACAATAAAAACATCATTAATCATTATCATCTACATTATGAAGAAAGGCACTCAAACTGGCAAATAATCCCCTTAAGAGGCATCATTTTCGGGAAAGATTTATTGTCTGGCCCCCAGAGATTTGGCTCCCTAACACTAGCCACACACATCCGCCTTTGTTCCACTGAAAGACGTTTGTCTTCAGTACAGGGCAACAGAAGAGGGGTTAAAATCCAATTCGATCGATATCACTGGATACAAACCGAGGCTAAGGATCTCTCCCTTCTCCAGCTGAAAGTTAAAATAGAATAAAATGTTGAAACGCCTTTGAAGTCTCCAAACCAAACCCGAGCTTGTCAATACTCACCTCATTGTTCCTTCAAATTTAGACAGAAATCCTCAGTAAAACAATCTTGCTGCTAGCTTAGGCTGCTTCTACACTTTATGAACAAACAATGGGATATTTGAAGTGAACGAAGGTGGTCCATGTGAGGGTGTACTCCCAGGTCACAAAGGTGCAAAAAAAGACGACTGTCCCATCACCAGACCAAAACCCCAATTCACCCTCCACTCTCTCTTCCTTTCCCACCTTCCCTCCAGGTTAACCTTGTGCTTCGTGGCTAATGAGGAGTTTCCGTTGCCTGCTGAGCTCCCGGGAAGAGATGCAGCTTACCCCCGGTGTGGGACTGGGGGAGCGGGACGGTAGAGCACCGGTGTCAGCCTCCGGTTCGCTGCACATACATCATGCTGGTCATTAGCGGAGGATCAGGCTGGACCTTTGGCCAGCGCACCACTGGCGGCAGGGAAGGGATGGCCATAAAAACCCCAGGCTCTGTCACTCATTGTCACTTAAAGCGAGAATTTATCAGGGCCTCTGCCTGTGTGCTGATGAATAATGAATGAGGTTCTGCAGCTTTGCCTTGACGCTCGGGTGCTAATGGGGCTGGAAAGATGCAGCAGGACCATCCTTTGTGACTCTGTTGAGGTAGGGACTGGTCTCTACTGGTGGGTACGTCTGGGCGTTATATAACACATTTGGATTTAGGTTGAAGTTCTTTTTCTGTCAATGGCTGGAGAAACTTCTAGACCTCTAAAGGTCAAAACGAGGCCAAGTATCACCGCTAACTATTCAGTAGTTTTGTAGAAGTGTCTGAAAACGTGATTAGGGATTGGGACACTTTTTCCACAAAAAGGAAACTTATAGTTATTTCCTGTCATCCTGTAATAAAGATTTCTATGCATTATATATCATGATACAAAAATGTCACAATCCGTATCGTGGAGCTACTGGAAGATATCGTCTAGCGATCATCTGGATATAGCAGCACAAGAAACATCAATATAAGTAACAATTATATCAGTATAATAATTCTCTGAGTTCACACAATTGTTTGCTGCCCCCTAGAGGCTAGGTGATATTACACAGTCTAAAACACATCAAACTGCACCCTGGTGTTCTTAGCTTTATGGCTAACTTGTCATATTTTGTTAATTTTACACGGACAGTTTTAACATCGAATCAGTTTCTCCTAAATGGGTTTGTAAAACTTGTGTCTTTTTATAGACACGGGTGCCATTTCTGTTCCTGAGACGATATGAAAACATAAAGAACCATTAAAAATGCATAAATACATTTTATTACTAAACAAAGTGTACTACCTGCTATTCGTATTGCAAATTCAAGCTTTAACATTTAAAAAATTGATAGAATACACATAAACCACTGAAAAATAGCTTGTTCCCAGACGCTACAATTGATAAAATATAAAATATGATTATTAAGATCTTTTAAATCCTTTATTTGCATTGATGTGTAAATACATATATAATGTTTCGAATATATTTATTTACACAGGTATCTATACTTTCTTAGATTTGAATAATTTCCCCAGTTTTTTACTCATTCCAGTTTCTCCAAACCATCCCCCTCCTGAAAAACTAAATATTGATTTTTTAATCATTTAATTTATTCACACATTTACTTAGCGTTTAAGTGTATATCAGTTTATTTATTGTTTTCTTTATTTTAGTTAAAGGTTAAGTCAGTTTTCATACTCTGGTCTGAATATGTATGACCAAAAAGTGTTCCTTTCAAAAGTACTCAAGAGTAGAGAAGAGTTATTTTTTTAAATAAATACCCTCTATTTATAATATGAAAACACACACATCTATACAGCTCCCGGCATAAATGAGCACATACTGTTTAGAAATGCTTTGTATTGAAGCATTTCTCAGTAAAAATACACAATATATTTTAGTTCATTTATTTAATGGTTGTGATTAATAAATATTTCCAGCTAAACAAATATTACTTTCTCCGTTAGAAAAAATATAGGAAGTACTGTGAATATTTACTTTCTCTGTTAAAATTTTATTTTTTTTTTTTTGAAAAAAGAAGATTATTTTTGAAAAATTAAAGGCAAGGCAATTTTATTTGTATAGCACATTATCTTATACATGTACAGTTCAAAGTGCTTTACAGAAGAATAAAAACAGATCAGAGATAAAACAGACAATAAAACAGATCCAAGATAAAAAGCAAAAGATAAAAGTATTACAAGTTTAAATAAATTCAGAATTCAGAAGATGGTTAATAATTTACATACATTATAATTCTTAGTCGGAAAACATTCTCTCAGAGTTGGTGGAGTGATCCTGCCCCTAGTGGACGAGTTCAAGTATCTTGAGATCTTGTTCGTGAATAAAGGGATTATGGTACAATAGATTAACAGATGGACTGGTCGATGTACCAATTCATCGTGGTGAAGGAGCTGAGTGGCAAGCTCTGGATATAAAAGTCAATATCCATTGCTACCGTTACCTATGGCCAAAAGCTCTGGGTCATGTGTGAAAGGATGAGATGAGATGCCAGCTATAGGCAGCCGAAATGAGTTTCATCCATAGGGTGGCTGGGTGCGCTTTTAGAGATAGGGTGAGGAGCTTGGAGTTGAACCGCTGCTCTTCCACATCGAGAGAAGCCAGCTGAGGTGGTTCAGGCATCTCTTTTGGATGCCTCCCAGGCACCTTTGAAGGGTAATTTAGTTATTATTTAATAATACATTCAAGAGAAGAAAGGAGAGGGCTCCAAATATTTAATAAAAATTAATGAATAACACGTACAGATATGTCTAGGTTGTTCTAACTACATTAAACAAAGGCAAAGCGGATGCAATGCGTTAGCCGAAGATGCTCTCCCTTCTGACCTGGTCTTTTATCTATTCTTTAAAAATGCTTGGGTGTAGTTTTCCTATTGGCTGATCAATTCTTTGATCTTCGTAATAAAACTTATATATAAAGGCATCCTATTGATTATTTTAAAATAAGAAAATACTCAATTATCCCACATTTATTCCTTCAGTTTAATAAAGCACTCAAATGATTATACCATAATATATCTCATGATGTGAAGATACCTTAATTACCTCAGAAAAGAGGTTCCGGGGATGACGGGAGAGTGTATGTCTCCTGGCTGCCCTGGGAACAACTGGGAGTCTCCGGCAACTTTCAGGTTGCTTTAAAAAATAATACTAATAATAAAAAAACCCATCAGTATGAACTCCAGTCGATAATATATATTCGAGAAGGAGGAGGGGCTTAATGTCCAGCTCAGCCAATCAAGTTTTCAGAAGTGCTGGGGGAGAGCTCACTGTTTGCTCTTTGATTGGGCAACTCAGCTGTCAATCACACTCTGTCTCAAAGGAGCTGGAATGATCAGTGCTGCAGTTCCAGCTCACAATACAACAGTTTAAGAATAAAGAGAGTAAATGTAAAATTAATTAAGACTAAATCACGACTAAATTACAATAATTTGAGAATTTCTAATTGGTTATACCACTTAAAAGAACGAATCAGTTTTGTGCTGAGGAACATATGCAGACGATTGATTCCCTCCCCAATATGATTCATATTTGATGATTCACTTGGGTACCAAACTAAAATGCTGCTCTGACAAAGAATGTTAGGGTGGCTTTAATGGAGGCAAACAACCTCAAACACTTGCCTTTAAGATTCGGATTGAGGGAGAAGTTACTGTGCGTTACTGTATGCTTTAGTTATGAATACTAGCATGTTGCGTCAGTTACAAGGCAACGACTTGGTTCACATCAAGAGGCGATGATAAAAAGCTTGGTTTATTTTACTTGTTCAAAGTAACCTTGAGATGAGATAAATTCGCCTGACAGCAGTGTGAACCCCAGCAAGAAGATGAAGAGAGATGTAGACAGTTCACAATCTATAAATGATATCCCTATGTAATACTTGACCCAGCGTACTGCAAGAAATTCCATCGCAATCCAAAAATGTGCGATTGAACTTTATCTTTTCTGGAACCGAAATAACCAACCCCACAACGCTGATGAAACATAGTCTTAAAGTCAGAAGCGAATGACTTTTGATGCATTCAAAAGATTTGGGGATGAGAAAAAAACTGATACAAACAAGCAAAGACTCTAAGCTTCTGCTACACTTTCTTCCTGTCAAGAACTTTCGGCTAATTACGAGCAAAGCCCCACACCACAGAGAACCAGCATCCGTCGCTGTCTGAAGATGACAAAAGGCTTAGAGGGGCAAGAAACAAACAAGCTGCAAAATAAGAAAAAGGCTTTCCAGCGAGCTGCACGGGCGACATCTAATCAGCTGTTTTCTTTTTCCTCGGCATCGCCTTCAGCGTGGTACAGAAGGCGCCGTTCCTCTGATCAGCAAGCGAAGGGGCTCTCCCACTGTGCCATCCTCTGAACCTCAGGTCAGTCTTTGGTGAGTAGCCTTCCTCCTCCGTCTACTTCACGCTGGTGGAATCCAGTCTTCATTACCATGCAGAGACTCATGCCGGGGGTAACAGCACCCCAGGACTGCCTGCGGGGCCTACGTTCTATCCGGCCTCCACCGGGAACTCCTGTGCCGTTGGTTGCCATCGAATCGGGAGCACAGGATGGAAATGGGGTGCATTAAGTGACTCCGTGCCTCAGGGTCAGAGGGGGCGACGTGGCATCACCGGCGTGCAACCGTAAACAAGCCGGGAATGTTAGATCTGTTGAAATTCTTTATTATGCTGATTTTCGAGTAAGCTCTGAACTAATCAGGGCAACTTTTAATCCCTTCGCGCACACAGTGGGATTGATTGAAAGGTTACGGTAGGTGGATTCCAACGCCTCGCTTCCAAACTTTGCACTCTCCGGATCATTTAAACAGCGTACAGTCCGAGGCTCTAATGCTGCGGAAGACATTTCATGTGGCATATTTAATTGGGAAGGGGGCTGGTGGACTATGGTGAGAAATATTCACATTCGGTGTGCTCATTGGGAGCAAAGTTGTAAATAGTTAATTATGACTCTCTATGCAAATGTTGGCCTTTAAATGAATTCAAGGAATAATTTCCATGTTCGTGAATTAGCATAAATGCATATTACATGTATTTCACACCCAACACCTCCAAATGTCATAAAGGGTGATATATTTTTATTGAAACCGGAAATATTCGCTTGTTCTGAGTTGTACGGGTCACAGGATGGACCTAGAGGAGTTCAGATAATAGAAGTCAATTTATTTTAAAAGATATTTGATCTATTTATTTGACTTAAAAAAATATAATCAGTGAGGGAAATAATTATTTATTTCAAATAAATAATTGGCCAAAAGACAGGAAATAATGGATAAATGTGTATACAATCTAAATGCAGATACGCCGGAATATCATGAACCAGTTGATTTGGTTGGTTTACATTCCTTTCTCACAGACTGATGTATATTTACAATTAATATTTCCTTTCTTTATGATGATTATTACCGACAAACAATACAAATCATAACTTCAGAAAATCTGAGTTTTACTTAAGAAATATTTTTAGAAATATTAGCCAAGCAAAAAGTATGTACGGTACTCAATAAATACTTGGGGCTCTTTTTGCCTGGAGTCGATCAGTTTGTGGCAAGGATACTCAGGCCTCAAGCTCTTCTGCGTTGCTGGGTCTGGTTTAAGACATCTTCATCCTCACAATAACTCCATTTTCTATGATCTCAAAGCAGGAAGGACCAGAGTCACCAATACAACAATTGGTCAAGGAAAATCATGCCATGCTTCAAAAAGCACATGTTAAATTTACATTTAACCCTTGCTCAAATGTACAACTATTTTGTGTTGTTTAAATTCATATACTTGTCAGAAACTAAACTTTTTTTTTTAATTCTTAAGGGTTATTGGTTCAAAATGGTAATCACCAGTAAATATCACAAATGTTGCTTTCTTCCCAACAAGGGGAGAAACAATCATGAATTCAGAATTATTTGGTGTCATGAATCAAAAAAGGTCATTTTAATGGAAGTCAATGGGGCACGGACAATAATTGAGGAAAAAAAAAAAGAAAATCTGGTGCTACGCAAAAACAAAAAAGCCAATGTTACTAATGTTTGACATCTTCAAGGCTGTGATAAAAGGTAAAAAAAAAATCGAGGACACAATCATTTTTTATATTTAAAATAAGCCAAACAGGGACACCATGTAATATCATGGCAAATAAAGGGTAAAAATCCTGGATTAAAAAAAAAAGTAGTAGTTTTAATTAGAGCTGCAGTAGCCAAAGAGATCTGTGCAAAAATTAAATGTACAAAAACCGTTATCATTATCAATTATCATGCCCAGAGAGCATTTTTAAGTGTTCTAAAAATGCTCTTAAAATATGTAAAAAAAAAAAAATTAATAAATAAATAAATACATATTATATACATAAATGATTTGATACCAAAAATCATTTAATTTGACGAAACAGATAAAAAGTAGACTCAAAATAACCGTGAAGTGGCTGAAAAAAACACACAAGGGTAAAATATTTCAGAGCCCAAAATTGATTTGTTGGAATCAACTAAACTTGCCAGGTTTAGAGGAGCACGAATACTTTTAGCACAAAAACTAGCATCCATAAAACTTTGATGGCCAGGACATTGAAGAACGTGCACAAAGCAGTGAAAGGAGGATATTGAGGCATTGGAATGCCCTCGACAGTTCCTAAACATGGTGAGGGAGCTGAAGGTTCAGGTTGCCATGAAAGAATTGCAACCCTTAAGAATTCAAGAGGATTCACAAAGGGGACCTTTCTGACATAGAAACGAGAAATTAAGAACCGAGTCATGTTTTGAGAAGGGGTCAAATACTCCCTCACAGGTACAGCTTGTTCTGGATTCTTCCTTCACTTTTGAAATTAACCCATCGTTTTTGAACTGAACTTTTTCTGACTGTAAGGAAGAGCTTGGAAAATGTGTGTTGGCTATTAATGACTTCTTCTGACGGGCTGATCTTAAGACAGAGCCTGTGTCTTTAACACCAAGAGGGCAAGGACACATCTACAAGAGGTTCCAACCTTCTGCAATGGTTTCCAAACATCTTCAATGAGATCTTCCCTGAAATCCTCACTTTTGTAGCTTGTCCAGGAGATGGAGCTGAACCTCATCTTTGAAGGCTTTTTCGGATGTTTCCCACACTGAGTGGTCACGTATGCCCCTCTCCCCACCCTCACCCTCCACCGCATCCCTAAACCTACCACTTTCACATATTCTGTAGTTCATTCCACTTTGTTTCAGTTCCTGTCAGAGCAACCCTCTTTCGACAAACAGAATGTCTTCTTTTGCATTAAACGCTGACAAATAGTCAACATCTCGCTCCTAGCATTTTCCCCAGGCAACAAATTTGTCCAAACAGATGTTTCACCTCTAAATATATATATATATAAATAGTGTTTGGCTGTGATGAAGTGCACACTGGGAAACAAAACTTCAGCTCTCTCCAGCTGCTACAAACTCTTCGAACGTGTTTTCAAAGCTATTTTCTCCTCAACAGAGGATTCACAAGGTCAACGGAAAACATCTCAGCAGCGACTCCAGCATCAGTTTCAGTCTTCCCAGCATGGCTGCCTGTCTTTCTTCTTGTAATGACTGGCGAAGAGGAGAACAGAGGAAAGCGTGGGAATGTACAGGCAGACGTGGGCTTTGCTTCGGCGTGCAGTGAGGCCACAGGTTTATGCAGGAATGCCTGTGGTCACAAGCTCGCCGCGTAAATCAAGGCCCTGGAACAGAGCATTTCATTCAGCGGAGGCAAAGCTCCGAGGACGCCTGCATCTGGTAGCGTTTTTGATTTACTAGGGACCTGCACAACATTACAGGCGCTGGAAAGCGGTGGGAGCCCGAGTGCAAAGCGTTCTAATGTATAGCGGCGTGCAGACGAAAGATTCATTCGGAGAGGTTCGCATCCAAACTGCCGTCGCCATTCCAGAGGATATCTACTGGATATATGTGTTTTTCAGGGGTGACTAGAAAATTTTAAGTGCAACCGATGCACAATCAGGCTGGAAGTAGAGTTGTGCATCGTTTACTCATAGTTAGTGGTTGGGTGAAACCATTTCTTGTCAAACAACTATGTTTACTCTTTCTAAATCATATTGACAACAGCAACTTTACAAAATACATTGATCAAAAGTTTAAAATGTTGTATCCCCTTTGAACATCAATGAAGTCTCTTGAGGTAGTTGTCGATGAGGTTCTTTGTCTTCTCTGTCGGTAAAGCAGTACATTCTTGCATAAAGGGTTTCTGAGTTTCTGGCTCCCAATAGACCCTTGCCTCTTTCCTCCAGTGATGCGCTGATATTTCTGAAGTCTGAGTGATGGGGAAAGCAAAAGAGCTGTCAAAGGATCTACGGAGGAACTGCACAAAACAGGAAATGGATAATTCTGCTACAACTGTCAGAAAAATTGTAAGGGATGCAAAAAAAAACAAAAAACCCAGAAATAACTTTAGCTGAAATACGGGGCTCTCTGAAAAAATATGCTGTGGCTCTTTCAAGGAGCTCAATAAGTTTAGCCTTCAAACTAGTCTCCAACTCTTGTAAATACTTGCATGAACTCCACTTTTGGGTGAGTTCATGATATTGAGGTCAGGAGACTGAGACGGCCGCTCCAGAACCTTTGTTCTGGTATAACTGGGTTACTTGGCCTTGGAAGTGGACTGCACCACGCACAGCTTCCGGGCTGGTGAGGTTGAATTTTCTTCCAGTATCCTTTGAGAACATGCTCCATTCATCTTCCCACCAATTATGACCAAGTATCCGGTGCCTTTGGAGCTCACACATCCCCCAAACATCAGTGACCTGCCTCCATGGTTCACAGTGGAGATGGTGTTCCATTCACCACAGGCCTTGTCGACTCCTCTCCAAATGTAGCGTTTATGGTTGTCCAAAAAGTTAAATTTTTTCAACTAGTTTGAAGGCTAAACTTATTGTGATCCTTGAAACAGCCACGGCACATTTTTTTCAGTCCCTGTATTTCAGCTAAAGTTATTTTTTTTAGGGTTTTACTTTGCATCCCTTACAATTTTTCTGACAGTTGTAGCAGAATTATCCATTTCCTGTTTTTGTACAATTCTTCCGTAGATCCTCGACAGCTCTTTTGCTTTCCTCATCGCTCAGACTTCAGAAATTGCAGCGCATCACTGGAGGAAAGAGACAAGGGTCTATTGGGAGCCAGAAACTCAGAAACCCTTTATGCACAAACATTAATTACAAGTAAACAGGTCGCAGGTGCGGATGGTTACCTTTTGTGTCAGTTTTTATCGAGCGAAAAATCACCAGGATGTGTAAACATTTGATCAGGGTCATATGGAAAGTTGTCATTATGGTTAGGGCTTCACCCATCCACTAACTAGAGTAGGGGAAAAGTTTTTTGTGTTTTCATTAATATAAAAAAAAATGGCCAAGAAATCAGAAAATTTGCCCAGGTATGGCTCTTATGAGCACAACTGCAATGTGACAGTAATTCAAAACACAGAGCATCTGCACAAAAACAATGGCATCACCTCTGCTTTTTATCGTGCACAATAAAATGACATTTTCTATATTATCAGATGGAACATACTGGGATCTGTACCATAATTACAAAGGGCGGAGGTCTATTGCTTGAAAAGCTTTAGTAAGCTATCATAACGAACGTCTCGAAGCAAACAATAATTCTGTTGATAATACAAAATGTTTGTTCACCAAAGGAAATTGATTTAGCAATTAATCAGCTGATGCTTGGCCAACCCAATTTGCATAAAAATATCAAAATCTGATATCAATGGTGCACCCCGACCCCTCACGCACAGCTTCCAGGATGATTCCAATATCTCCTGCTAATTATTTACTTTCCTCTCAGACTGATTTTAATTATTTTGTGCTCCAGATTGGGCTCCAATGAAATAATGGCAAACATTCTCTCTTTTCATGCTTACTCGAGCAAGTCTATTACTTTTTTTCCCTTTCACAGCTTGTTGGAGAGAGGCAACAGGATGCAATGTGACATTTTGCTTGAGAATTCGAAGCAGCTGTGGGTAAAAACCACCTGTAAAGACACTCTGGATCAGATTTCTATCGAAACCTCAAGCCAGCTTTTGTTTCCAATTGATCATTTACATTAAATCGCAGACGGTTTAAAAGACGCATCCTTGATCCTGAAACACGGGTTAAAAAAAAACAAGGACATGTTATTGAAATTTTACCAGGTTCACGAGTTAATCCTGAATCTCCATATGCTGTCTCTGGGTGTTATGGATTTTTAAAATACACACATTCTACTAATTCTTTTCACATTATGAATCTGGATTTAAAAGCCATGAAATGAGGTGAAAATATCCATAATGTAAAGAGAAAACGCACAAAAAAGTATGTGATCCAGTCGATACCTGTATGAATATTTATGATCCACCAAAATGCCATTTTTTTTAAACCCTTAGAAGTCTCTTCACAACAGATGTTTTGAATGAAGTAAGATGCAAACAAACTATGGTTTTATTTTTATTTCAAATATAGTGTGTAGGTTTCAAAAAGGTGATTAGTTTTTTACATTTTTGATTATAAACAAACATTACAAGAGTTATGAAATTAAAATTAAAGAAAATGTGCAATCATTTTACAAACCCCAAATTGGTGCCATCTAGTGGTGAAAAGAAGGGATAACCCTTTGGAAGTACAATACTTGTGATACGGCTTGAGTTTTTCAAGGTGCTAGCACAAAATAAATGGCTCAAGAGCCTGGAACAGTGTATAATTTTTTAGGAAAGGTTTGTTTTTGTTTTTCATTGTTTTGGCCTTGTCTGCTTTTTTGAGGGGGATTATTCATCGTTATTTTGTCTCAACACTTTATATTTTTGTTGTAAAACATAAAAACTGTTCTCAATTTTTTGTAATACTCCAGTTTGTCGTGGAATTTTTGTGTAACGTAACAAAAATATATTTGTAAACAATAGAAGCAGGGGTTGTACTAAATAAATAATATCTTGACAATGTTTTAAAGATCATTTATTAGAGAAAATTTAAAGTAGTAAAATATGCTCAAAAAGACACCGGGTTTGCTGCCCTCATTTGTTTTTTTTTTCTTTCCAATGTCAGGATTTATTTAATATAATATGTTATTTTTGTTTTGGTGGTAGACTGTTGCTGGAATACTGTGGAATACAATTATAAAAACACAAGAAATTTTTAAAAATATTACAGTTATAAAAAAAAAAAAAATCAGTTGATCTCTTTCCAAATGATTAAGAACAAAAAAAAAAAGGTTTGAATACTATAAGCAAAATGTCAATTTAAATTTTTATACACTAGAGAATCTGGCACGTTTGGCATCTCGTTACCAACTGATGAATAACTACATTTCTGAATTCAATTTGTACAAATGTCTATTATCTTATTTCAAAAAAGCTCTAACGAAACTCGTTTTAAAAATGTGGATGAAAGCAAAAATGGTCCTGTATAGTAAAATTGAAAAGCAACTGTACAGCCACTAGAGCCACAGTTCAAATGTTTACATGAAATGTGCATCCCATAAAGACCTACAAACGGAATCAACATGAAAGGCAGTTGACTTATGGCTGAGCTTATCTGTGCCAGATTTACCATTTGCAATACAAAAACTATTGGTTGGAGGTCGATGCTTAGAGAGAGACCATCCCTTGAGGATCCTCTTCCCCCCTCAGTCTAATTGTTCAGAGTTGCCAAGTATTCGCCACAAGCTTTTTCAAACCTGCACGCTATTGATATTTCAGGTTTCAAAGCACAACTCCTTTAAATAAAGAGGAAACAAATCCAGAGATGCACCAACTATTTTCCTCCATTCCTGTCCACCGGGGGAAACAAACCTAGACTCCGTCAACCTACTATGACTTCTTTTCCCAACTGCATTCACAGCTCCAAACTTAGACAAAGTTTGGCTCAAAGAGCGACACGCTCTGCTGACCACGGAATTGGGCAATAAAGAGTCAGCTTCAAATACAGCGTACAAAGCGAAACTGGCCTCAAGATCCAGACTTTAAGAGAAACGGCACGTTCTCTCACCGAAATATAAGAAGAAAAAATCTATGAGAATTCTGCCAGGAGCTGAATGTGCTGCCAATGCAGAAGGGACACGTTACAAGTGCCGGTCCCTCTGGCAACTGACAGATATAGAGAGAGCTGAACCAAGCACCTGGATCTGAAGGAAAGAGAATAGATTCGGCCTTGGTGCAGAAGGTAAAACCGTCTGCGTCAGATGGGCTCCTGACATCTCAGAGTCAGACTGCCGACAAAGTAGAGAATGGATCAGTGGGAAACAACCGGCACACACTGTTCAATAACCGCGCCGCGCAGCTTTGGAACATTTTTGCAAACAATGAACAAAAATCTCAATTTCTAGACAGCGGCTGATGCAATCGATGGCTAGGAGAAAATATTTCAGCTATAGCACGAGTTTTTTTGTTAAAAACTCAGTTGAGAGGAGGTCCTCAGAAGACTCAGGACACACTACATAAACTACGTGTCTAATTTTGTATTGTGACCTTTGTAATCGGAAAGAAATAAACACAAACACAGAAGTTATAGTTAAATACAATGTTCCAGAATTCCATAGAGTTTTTAGGGTACAGTTAAAGCGTCTACACAATTGAGATTTGCACGAATCTTCAGATGGCTTCTCAGCAGGGTGCTCTTCATCTGCGTTGAGGAAATATTGCTGCAATGACACTTCCTGCCTGAAGATGGCATACATTACAACAGATGCACTCTGTGCCACATGGGGAAACAGGAAAGAAGAAGACGACGACAGAGAAGAAATCAAAGAACACTGAAAAATCATGAATGTCGAGCGGTTTCTACCATTGGTGGTTGATCACAGGGAGCTGTTTGACAATAATAACCTCTCGTTTGGTCAGATGTGTGGTTTATGTTGGCCCCCCTGGCTCTTGATCCGAGACAAAACGTCAGATTAAAAATTCAGATTTGTGTGTAGAGGCCTTTAACAGACAAACTCAAAATTATGTTTGCTTTAGACAACCTGGGCAGAAGTGATGTATTCTGGGCCAAAACTAGAGCTTTTTGGCCATAGAGATGTTGCCTATGTTTGAAGAAAGAAGGGAAATCATTCAATCCAAAGTGAAACATGGTGATGGGATTGTAATGCTGTGGGGATGCTTCAGTCAGGTTGTTAACTGGAATATGATTGGGGTTAAAGGTAAACAGACTTTCTGGAAGAAAGCTTCGGTTGAAGTCGACATTTTTTCACAAAGCATACCTCATATCTCTCCTCAATACCTCCAAATGAATTTTACCGGTTTAGACAACGCCCAGGCTTTAATCTATAGACAAACTATGGAGCACAGTAAAGTTCAAAGTTTCAGCTTGGGACATTTGCTCGGGAAGAATGTGCTACTATTCCTCAGGAACTACAGCAAACAGCTAAGGGTTTCACTATTGACTTAACATCAGTGATCAAATTATTTTGACTAGTAGAGCCTTGGTAATACACAAACAGATCGATATATTACACTTGTCCTTTCAAAAAACATGTTGATTTAGGCTGAGAGATCTGTCAAAGCAGTGTAATAAGACTGTCTCCCCACTAGATGGATTCCGGCATATTTTCCAAATCCTTAAAAGAGCTCTAAAATCATAGACCACCGAAAACGAATGCACCTAATATGGACTTTGAAGGAGTTTTTAAAAAAAAAAGATATCAATTGTGTTTACTGAGGTTTGTTTTCATTGTTGAGCCAGTTTCAAGGGAGCAGTTTCTAGTGATGAAACTGAAGCGTTCTCCTTGAGGATTTCATTAGATTGAGAGGAAATAGTTCCCTGGTGCATTACTCTCCTACAGGGAGTGAGCTGGACGTGGCCCTCGGGGCAAGAGCACGCCACGCTGTCAGCTAATAAAGCTTGGGGCTAACTGCAGACGGTTGTTGGAAGAACACAAACACACGTATGCAAATAAGACCAGACTGAGCTCGGGGGATTGGTTGGTTAGTGTGCGCAATATGAAAAAAGAAAAGGTAACCATGCACTGGTTCAATTAAAGTTTCGATTTTGCAGTGAGCAGATATAAAGGGCCTAAGCACAATAGTTTTAGATTGACGTCAATGAAAATTTGAATAGAAGTGCAAATATGTAAATGACTGTTAAGGAAAGTTTCCAGTGTTGTCCTTGGTGTAATTTCCATTTTGAGCTGGAGACAAATAAAGTTTTTTCGTTATGTGATCAAATGGTCCCAAGCTAGATCAATCATAATGACCTGATTACTGTTGGATTTTATGGTTCTTCTGGCACTCATTCAGTTTTAATAAAGAAAAAAAAAACAATATTTTCAGCTCATTTTGAAAATTCTTTTAAAAATATCTCTTTAAATTTTTTTAAAGAATATCAAAATTATGTGTTAACTCAAATAATTCTCAGTTTAAAATGCAACTTTAGAAAGCAACTTCATAAGAAGAAAAGAAACTTGAAAAAATTGGATGTTTATTGTGGAAAGTGGTAGTTTTAACCCTGAAAAATTGCTCCAGTTAATGCTGTTTTGGGGATGCCAAATGGTACAAAAGTAAGTCACTAAATGAGAAAATTGGTGAATAAAGCACATCAGTGCTTGTGCAAATATTAATACAACAAAAAACAACAAAACAGTTTTATGCATTTAATTCTCTTTATTTGTCATTTTGCATCTTGAATGTTCAAATAAACTGTCCAACAGAAACAAATAAATACAAAATTATTAATTTCCTTCTGCTCCCAAATCTTTCGGGTAATATTATTATAACACACTGGACGTAAACTGTGTTTCAGAAGACGGGCTGGTGTGCATAGTTACTTTAAATCTTTATCAATAAGGTGTGAAAAATCCACGTAATAATGAAAAAGAGAGGGAACAAAGTCACAAAATACACAAGTAAACACAGAAAATGTACTTGACTGTTGCAATGAAGAAAGAACAGCATTTTCATTTTAGCTGCTGCAAGAAGGTAAACGCGGCAAAATGTTAAGAATTTTGGAAAAACGGCCCATAAATTTGCCTGAATGCTACAAATACAAATCATTTGTAAACAACTTTTCAGAATGCAAAAACAATGTTTATAATATGTGTCTGTAGATTTGACCATTGTCTTTTACACAAAACAGGTTTAAACTTGGAGGAAGAAAGGGTTAAAAACTTTCAAAGCAAGGTCTGATATAAAATTGTGAAGATTAATTATTACAGTAAATATGCGCAACAATGCTAAGGCACTTTATAGTTCTGATCAAAGACGGAGTCGAAAAAAGCACAATCGCGTTACATTTAAAGTGTAGTACTAGACATTTCTCCCAAGGAAAAAGAGACAAAGTACTAATACAGCAGGTTATTTCTAGGGAATTCTATAAATATACTGTAGATTTCTTGCAACACTTTGTTCTCTTACAAGAGGCTTTAAGTATTTCCCAAAAAAAGTGACCAATCGTACATTTTAAAATCATGAGTAGAATGAAAGAAAATAGAGTGATATATATGCAAATATTGCATTGTACCAACAAGAGCAAAGATCAAGTCAAACCAGTTTACAACACTGCTTATTCCTGCTAAAGTTACGCCCTAGCTTGAGCCTTGCACGGTTGATTGCAGATGCGAATGTGAGCGTCAGAAAAACTTTGGTAAAGTAGTAAAAATAGCCATGCAGGATTTAGTTCCGGGCATGCATGTGTTTGGCCATGCCGTACACGTAGCTGATGTCGGGCCTTTTCTCCGGGTCCGGGTTGATGCATATGTCTATCAGCTTTCTCAGCTGAAAAAAAGAAATCACAGAACAGGATCAAATGACAGATTTACTTCACAACGCTTCAAACACTCTTGGCAATCTCTCAATGAGCTTCAGGAAGTAGTCACCAGAAACGTCTACAAACCATTTTAGTTTGGAAAAATATGGACCATCTCACAAAGCCATGTTGGTTTGGTTCAGACCAGATTATCATATTCCTGATCAAAACTTAGTCACTTTGTTGAAAAAAAAAAAAAAAATGGTAGTCCAAACTAAACGTAAACGGTGGCTCAGTGTGCCTTCAATTTCTCCAGCACAGCATACCGACACTATCACGCCACGTATTGTTTGTTTCTGTGTTGAACAGACATGGTGGATGGCATCAAATATCTCAAATTATACTCAAACCACAGCCTAGATTTTCACTGATATAAAGTCCATTTCTTTGGTCTCCCACATAACTATCTTTGGTTTGTTTTTAGCAATAGTTTTAAGCAGCTATTTCATCATAAAGGCCTTGATTTGACCAGTCATTTAATGTAAAATTCTGGACACAATGATAATCATTTCCTACTGTAACGACAGACTTCTCTTAAAGGACAATACACCGACCCAAGTTTTCAGTGCAAAGTTTCTTGCAACAACGCACCTTGATCAAAACCATAAGCACACCTGCCCAATCGAGTTGTGCCAACGAAAAGAATTTAGGATAGCTGTTTTTCACAAGGAGAACGACCAATGAAAGCTGGCTCTTTTGATGAGGTAAGTAGGACATAAAAGAGCCGCTCGGTGGCACACATCCCACATTTTCCAGGGAGTCCTTATATTCTTTTAGCGCATCACCAATCCTTTTGTCACTTTTTGTCAAACAGCTATGTGATCAGCCCCCAACAGTAAAAGCCAATGTGTTCTTTGATTTCTCCATTGTTGATATCTTCTATCCTGCTTTTCCATATGGCACAGAGTGCATCTGTACTGCAAACGCCATCTTCAGACAGGAAGTGGCATTGCATCAATATTTCCTTGATGCAGATGAAGAGAAAGCATCGGAAGATTCGTACTAATCTCATTTCGGATCGGTGTGAAGAGGCCTTTACTTAGTCAGCTCAACCTCATTAAGAAGGAATGAAACTCCACTTGTGAATCCTGACAAGGCACCTGTGAATTGAAGACCATTTCCGGTGACATCATGAAACGAACTGAGACAAGGCCAAGGGTTTGCGAAGAAGTCAACTATAATCAGCCGTATGAAACATTGTGGTGGTGTGCAAGCTTTGGACCACGTGTATTCCAATCAGGAATTGTCTTGATTTTTATTCACGACAAATCAGATGACGGACACATCTGGCAAGTGTTTCAGAACTCAACAAACAAGAAAGCTTCGGGAACTGCCCCGAGTTACATTACTTCCAGCAAGAAGCGCCCTGGCCCTGCGTACATTTGTTCATTTTCATTTCTTGATTACAGTCCCAGCAAGTCAGGGACGGGCTTGAGAGCTGTGATGGTGCACTGAAAATAAACGGATTCTAGACAAGCAGCAGCAGCATCATTAAAAGTGGGGGAAAGGAAAACGAGGGGGAAAAAGCGGAAGGAAAGAAGATGCCCCAGTGTCGGATCACCATGGCAACCGCCTCTCTTGCCGGGGTCTGGCTGCTGTTGCATGGCGCGGCATCTCCTAATCAGCCCGCCATGTGAAATGCAAATGCAGGCAGTCTGAGAATTAGTGGAGAAGAAATGTGGTAGGGGGCATTGTGCACAAGGAAGGATGCAGATATGTAAAATATTCATGATCTAGCATGGTAGAGATGCGGGGGGTTTGGTGGTCTCCATTTTTGGAAGGGGTGGGGGGGCTGTCTGTCAGGCGAGATACAAGGCGATGGTAAATGACACACCAAAGATGAGCGGCTGACACTTTCTTGCCGTTCGCCTTCAGGAGCATTGTTTACACGTCGACAGGGAGGGAAGCAGGTGAAGGAAGTGCTGGATAGGAGCGGGCTTGTAAATAATAATAATGGCAGCTTTGGTCAGATGTGCTGGATCTAGCTGAGGGTACTCGGATAGATAGCATCAGAGACTGACGGATAAAGTTTTTGGTCTGTGGAAAGACCTGTAGAGTTATCCTTGTTGGAAATTCACTTGTTGGTTTGCGGTTGAACCAGAATGAAGGAGCTGAGTAACAAAAAAAATCATCTTCCGCTTCAAGACTCCAACATTAGAAACCAGTATTTTATTGTAATCTGATTTTCCTCTGAAATTAAATTAATCCACAATGTCAAATTGTACAATTTTTATGTGATCCTGACAGAAACCAGTTAGTTAATCTTTAAATACCTTTGAACATGTTATCCCTTTAAAAGACACTCTCTATAACCTCTCCCCTACAGATCAAGACACCAGGGACAAAATGGTAGACCCGTAGGAGGCTGGGATGATCAACAGGACAATAGGCAAATAGCTTTGTGAGAAGTCAACAAATGTAGTCCCTCAGACTGGAGCTCCATACAACATCTTGCCTTGTGGACCTAAAGAGAGCTAGGACCACGGTCTCAACAGTAACACACTACAGCATTATATATCACAATCCACCTTCATAAGCCAGACCCATCTGCCAAAGATGATCCATAGGCATAAGAGAAGCTTGTGTGGACAACTTTTATTATAAACTACAACCACCATACTTGAAGGATGAGTACCATCCCAAAGATACCATCCCAAATTTGATTTACAAGGGTGAAAATATCAAGGTTTGGTGGTGCAAAGTCGACCGCACTGTATTGATGGGAGGGTGGCCATGTTTCCAAATATTTTGATCCATCATCTTCAATCAGTTCAACAAGCCCATTGATCATGGATGTGGCTGGGCCTTCCACAATGACAATGACCCCAAATATGTAAAGGAGTAGGTTTTGTGTGAAAGACTTTCAGGTTATTTGGTCTTTAGACATAAACCCAAAATCTGTGGAGGGAGCTGAAACATTTGAAAGATTTGAAGGGTCTGTATGGGTCATCAGCCAAAATCCCTGTCATTGTGTGCAAACCCAGTTATTTGACCTCTCTAACTGATTGAACTATAACGTTTCACAATCCCTCTTTAATGCCAGAAATGTATTACTAAGTATTCAATGTAAGACTCCGTAATGTTCTCTCCTTTCTTGTAATTAAGAAAACAGAAATGTACATCAAATACTACAAATATCATTTGACCACTGAAAACTAAAATGAAGATCAAATAAAATATTTGAAAATTACCTCTTCGGAGTAATGGTCTGATGGTAAAGGAGGGTAGTCGCACTGCTCGATCTTTTTACACAGGGAAAAAAGGTTCATCTTGTCCCCGTAGAAAGGACTCTGCAAGGCAGCCATCTATGAAGGAAAAGAAAGATGAAAGGATGGTTCCGTGTGCGGTTCTTGACATCTTGTTAACTCTTGCCATGGCTCAGATTGTGATTTAATTCATTCTAGTCTATGATTTCTCAGCACTTCTATAAAACAATGACCAACTTGTTAGGTTTATGGTCAGGCCCTAGCCAGGAGATGTTGAGCACTTCAGTCCCTCCATAGAAAGCAGCCCTCACTCATCGAACACACTATATCTTCATCAAGCACAGGTTGCCTGTCTGCGGATGAGTGTACCATGTGTCACGTCACAGGCGGGCTCAAGAAACCACCATCTGTCTGCTTGAGATGTCAGATGCTAAGAGTCAGGGCTACAGAGCATGCATCATGTCACTCTGGAGAGCCCATGCGAAGCACTTACCATCTTGAGATGAATAAACAAACTCTTTTGAATAGCAAGAGTTTAGGGTTAGTTTATTTATATTGCATATTTAGGCTACATTACTAAAAGATAACCTTCACATTCCTAATTACAGGAAAGGATGAAGCTGATTGGTTGATTCTTGTCAAGTGACCCTTAGAGCACTAGCTGCAATTTGAAAAGCCGAGCTGTAAATATCTCAATGCGGTGCAGACAAGCACGGAAAAATGTCCATGTTGCTTCCTTTACGAGCACAAATAGTGTGAAAAAGACGGCACATCTGAACAGCCCCTAACAAGTCATAGTTAATCTATGAAGAACATTTGCAGATCTAAATGATCAACTGTAATCAGGATTGCTTTAAAAACATTTTGGCATAGATTTGTTGTAGTTTTTTTTTTTTAAAAGTAGATGAATGGATGATATTTAAAGCTTTTATCCTTATAATAGTAATATGACTGCAAATATATTATAAACACACTTCAGTCAAAATTCCCCACAGTGAACTGTGCTCTTGTTCCTTTTGGGTATATGGGTAGTTGACATAAGCCAGAAGTTTTTTAAAAACTTCAAATATCATCCCTGAAATCATCCCTTATAAAGATATATGCGTTCTTTAGACTTTGTGTTGAAAATAATGCATTTTTGTCATAACTTTGCTGCAATATCTTACATTTTGTCAAAATATGAAATCCATAAAATAGTGTAAATGGAGCAATATGGAGCATATAAATCACTTCAAACATTTAAATCATGAATACTTTTATCATTACGTGAAAATTTGACATATTTTGGTTTATTTATGCCCTCCTTTGCTAGTCATCATGTAAAGAAAGACATTGCTCCTCAAACCTCTTTAAAAAAAAAACTCCTCTTCCTTAATCCTTAAGAGGCAACATTTTTTACGTCAAAATTATTTAGTTTATAAAGAAAAACATCTAAGATGACGCTACAACAATCTGCTTCTAAAGATGGCTCTAAGGAGTATCAGAACAATACACTTAGAACTAGAATGTACCATTAAAACATCGAACATCTGGCTGAACAGGTCACTTAAAGATCTTCATATAAAAAGAGACTAAATACAATTTAATCTTTTGAAAATTGCTTACTATAAAGGGAGAATATATTGTGTACTTAGTTCCAAGCCCAAGTGATGAGACCAAGAGAAAGAAACGGGACAGAAAATGAGAAAAACGGTGCAATCACATTAATAAGACCTTAATTGTGTTACTTTTAAAAGATGGAGAGGGTATATCCTAGGTGCCTGGAGAAACACAGACTAGAAGAAAGAGATCACTTTAACGGAAACTTTCAAGGTACCGATCTGCACACTACTGCAGCCACACAGTGGACGAGAACTCAATTAAACTGACATAGAAGGACTGAGAGGGATCTGTGAGCGGGCTACCAGGAGTGTGATGGAGCGAGGAGAAACGACGCTCTGGGCTGTCAGAGGAGAAGTGGAGGAGAGCCGCCCAGAGTGGCAGAACTCATGGAGCACAGACAGTTTCATGAAACGATAACGGGAAAGGGTGGAGGAAAGGGTGGAGGAAAGGGAATCCTATTCAAATCACAGAGCGAATCTTCGGCGATTAGAACATTTGCGGAAAAAGAGCTTCTTTTACAACAACCATCACATTGGGGACTTGAAAATGTTCATGGCATTTAAATCTTCTATCATAACTTCTCTTTATGCAATATTGAATCTATTAATACCAGAATCACAAACTAAATTTTCAACAGCACAAGCATAGAAGCCGATTTTAGGTCAATCATGGGAATACGGGGTGATAACCGAAACACAAACATTTCTGCAGCACAAACAAGACTTTTCTGCTTGTGCTGAGTGTAGTTTGTGGTGAAAATAACAGTACCTTTAACTGTTCTTTGTGAATTGTTTTCTAACATTCAACATCTGAACTTTATGTAATGCATAAATCTAATCTTGTGCAAATCTTTGTCCCTGGTGTACACAGCTCTTTCTCCCAGCCTGGCTTGGATGTTGTTTGTACAGACACCAAGTTCAACCAATTAATCTAGAGATAAGTGCAGGATCGGAAGCCTAGTAACGTCAAATGAACAGGTTTGTGAGAGCCAGGATTCTCATTGATTGGTGATTTTGCATAAATATGCATTTCATGCAACAATTATTTACTTAAAAATTACACTGATTAAATTTTGGACGGGATTAACAAGTTTTGTGATTTTTACAGAGATACAAGTGTCTGACCGGAACATTTTGGAAGAAATCCTTTCCAGAAACTGATATTAATGAAGCCAGTCTTACCAATTTTTCGATTCAGAAGAGAAACACAAAAAAATTACTTTAATACAGAACTAATAGATTTCTCAGAAGAGTGCCGAGTTTGCTGAAAAAAAAAAGTCCACAAACACAAAGTATGTGAAAAAACTGAAATTTCTCCAACGAAGCAGGAAAATCATGTCTAAAAGTTACGTGGACAGGAGTGAGTGTGGGTTGGACTTCTTTCCTTCCTAGTTTTATCAACTAAAATTCTTCAAAACTAAAAGAGCAGACATTTTTTTTTCACATTCAGGCTCAAGATGATGAATCTACAGCACGAACATCTGTCTCAGCAGAGTTCCACCACTCTTGAAGACTTTCAGGATAATTGCAGACGAATGGCTTTTACTGAGATGAAACAAAGGCTATGGTTTGATCCGTTTCCATACGCTGTGCGTGTACCTGTGAAAATATGGCCACAGAGGGGGGTCAAGGCCAGTGTAGCCAGCAAAGGGTTAAACAAGGACCACCATATTTTCATGCATCTTCTGCTTCTGACAGATGAAAAATGTCAACTGTCCTGTTTTTATTTTGGAGTTTTTGCACTATTCATCTGGTTCATTAGTGCCTGGGCGCTCTTGGCCCTGACAGCTGCTCGCCCCGTGCTCCCGGCCCCTGAATTTTTCAGGCTAATTTGATTCGGGGCGCCCAGGCGATGGGCAAGATGATTGACTTGCTCCCTGACCCCCAGAGCCCAGCAGCACCCCTCATTGGTATTCCAGAGGAGTCCATCGCGCACCACGCTGGCCTGCTGTCTGTCTGCGGGGCTCCAGCTACCGGTGCACGGTGGCCAAAGACACACAAGCTTACACTCTCACATGCGCACACAAAACGAGGAGAAAATGCACACACAGACACCAAAGCTCAGTGGAACATATTTAAACAGAATCTCAACCAGCAACACATTGGTGCGCTGACACAAAAACACACAAGGCATGTTCCTAGAAGCACACATAGTTGCACATGGATGCTTACAACAACAAGAACGAAAACAATAAAGAAAGACCCAAAAACATATGGCCAATACGACTAGAACGTACTCAACTATTTCCCAACAGTTATCAAGTCTTAAAGGAACTCTGTTAATCAGACTGGTGGGAAACACCAAAGGATATAACACTTTTGTATCTGAATAAACCAGAAATATTATGAATTTGAATGCATCTATACTAGGCAATATATCTAGTAACAATATTTAACATCAGCATAATAATCCAGGAACTTAGAAGGCACAATATGAACACAGCAAGCATCAAAACATCACCCTGAGCTTGAAAATATTCCACAGTTATGTGGCTTCCATCGTGACTGGCACGAATGTCCAATTTCATTGAGCCTTTCCCAGAAATGAAAGGATCTCAAGCGAGAAAGCAAATAAAGTTCCATGGCTCTTTCATTGACTAGCTATCTGACCACTTTTGTACTCAAATGAAAGTTCTACATAAGTTTCCATTCTTCAAAATTTTATAAAGGTTATATAGATGTGTGATATCCCATTGGCGCCCACGAGTTTTGACCGAGGCATGTTGTCACATGAAACTTCTGACCGGTGTCTAGAGACCTTTAATCAACCCACTGTTTAATAAACAAACAGCATTGTTACAATACAGGTCACAAGATCAAATATAAGAGGCAAGAGAGTTTCTGTAAAATGTTGCATCACGATGGTAGATCGTGAAGCAGTTCAAAATGAATTTGAGTTTGAAATTCAGAAATTGAAAATTCAATATTGCTCAATAATGTCATAATTGATCCGCATCAAGAAAATCACCCCCTTCTTCTACAAAATTAATAGTCTTCCAGTGTTTTTGATGGTGTCTCTGCATGCCAATTAAACTCACAGAGCTCCTCATTCTCAAGCGCCATGGAAGTGGGCACATTGCATAAAAAGAGTCAAGTGTGAAGACCATCATTATTTCATACTGCTCATCCTTCTTCCACTCTTCTTTAATGATATATTAATCAAATGGAAGCGAAGGCATAGGGAATGAACACAATTAAATATGAATCCATATGCTGCGACATGAATAGTCCCTGACTGATGACACAAACAGGCCTTGACGTGTATCAATGCCAAACCGACACAGTGATGTTAAACCTCTCTAGGTTTTCCTCCTGAAAAAAAAAACGAGAAAAGCTAAAAACAATCTCTTTCTCTTTTAGAACTGCAATCACAGACTGAAAAGTTCCAGAAACGTGCAATGTTTGTAAATGTGCTGAATGAGTGTGCAGAGCTTCCCGGTTTTATGCATCATTAGCAAAACATTTCTGCGGCGGCTCATCAGAATGTTAAGAGTTCTTTTGAGACACTGCTGTTCACGTATGCTGCTCTCCCAAAGCATCTTTAAAGAACATGAGTATTCCGCAGCTGTACATGGCTGGGCCAAATTAATTCACTAAGCTATCAAATTAAAATCTGAGATCCACGGTGAGAAGACACTGAGGTATACTGGGTAATCTATATTTGAATAGGATGTGGGGTGAGTTTAATTAGCTCAAACATCTTGATGCATGTTTACTATTCAGGTGTGGAACAACACCATCCCCTATAAAAAAAAAAAAAAAGTGAAAGCCTTGGAAATGGAAGGCATCATCTTCCAGATCTCTGAAAAGGACGAGCATCACAGCAGCAAAGCATAGTTATTTAATGACAGGAATATCATTAGCAACAGGAATCGAAAATGCAACACTCCACCAGCCCAGGGTGCAAAGCTAATCTGTTTACTTTTAACATTCTTGTAATCCGTCACAAAGAAGATTTGGTTTTCATCTCTGACATTCTACTCAAAACACATGGTCGTAAATGAAGATGTGACTTCACAGTTTTAATTGTAAAACCCCGAGCAGGAAATCTGGCCTTGTGTTCTTGTGTTGAAGGGAGATGCAACAGTCTCAGACTCTTATTTATGCCAACATAAATCCAAAACACCTTTGAAAACTGCTATTAAGAGAAGGTTTAAGAGAACTTCAAAAGGCCAGGCCAGACCTTGAGCACAGAGATCCACCAATATGAACCTGGTCTGTCTTTAATATACTAGAGACGGTGCTGGGCGGATATGGTGAGGACAGCGAGAGGGCCATCTGGGCAGCTTGAGACGATCCTTTCATTTTCAGCACCATAAAACTCAACACCAAAACCAGTTGCATCAGTGCTTCAAGGAAAAGTTCGAATCGGAAAAAGAAAATGGTTTTAATCATTGGGAAAAGGAAAAAGATCCATAAATTTAAGTGTCACCTGAAAAGCAAACTCTAGATCAGGGGTCTCCAACCCGGTGCCCTCGGGCACCTTGTCGCCCGTGAGGACCACATGAGTAGCTCAAATAGAGCCACTTTCCAGTGAGCTGAATCTAATTTAAAATGATTGCTATCCTTGTTTAAATGACACTTGCACGTAAGCTTGATGTGACAATATATAAATTTAAAGAAATGTATATATGTGTATATGTGTATGTATATATATATATATATATATATATATATATATATAAAATTATATATACAATTAAGCAGTGCAGCGAAAATGAGACAACTGACTCATAGAAAGATCATTTAATATTTGCGACGAATACGAGGTAAAGGTTTTTTTTTTACCTCTGTGGAAGGTATATGTTTGTCTCATTTGCGTGACGACTGTGGCGGTGGTGATCAAGCGGCACAACGTGGAGAGACATTTCATGACACCATCTCAAAACTCACTCAGAGTGCTAGCACACTGACTCAAAGTACATCTGTTGAACTTTTAACGAGCTTAGAATTTAAAATCTTAGTTTGCTGTGTTGATCTCGGTCGTTGACCCCAGTTTGTAGGACTTCTCCCTTGTGTATATTAATACCTTTAAATGAACTCTATTATACATTGTTTTCCACATTGAAACTCATATTTAAACTCCTTTGTATCTTTCGTATTGTGATTTTGTGCTGAAATTTTGTTCTGAAAAATCTTTAGAAAAGTCATTCACTGTGAGCAGCTCTGACCGATTGCAGAGTTAGCAATTGTAAACAAGGGGGCGTGGCTGACCAACCAAGTGAACAATTGAGAATGCCACAAGGAACTAAATACTAGAAGAGGATTTTATGATCATCTTGTTTGTTAAGATGGCAGACTGTTTTAAATACTGTTGACAATACTTTAGATAACAATACACTAGTGCTACAAAACCATGCTACTTACCAACTGTTTTGCACAATGCCCACAATGCTACATATCTAAACATTTAAGCAGACCACATGACCCTCGATTCTCCCATCTTCCACAAAACCTTTGTTTTCGGTGTTGCAGAAAGCAGTCAATAATGCAGATGCAGTGTGGAACACAGCGCGGTGCTATTGACTGAAATGCCATGGCGAGCATGTGTCCCGTCGGCCGTGAAGCCGTTTGGGAGTCAACCCCTACTCTGGCCTTGTCCTGCACCCCACCTCTACATCACACCATCGTATCAGCTGACCAAGCGTGTTCCAACCGAGAGAATAAGCATCAAACGGAATAATAGATGCAGATGCATGAATACAATACACAGGTATTGATGATTTTCCACTGGGCACTCACCACCTCAGCAACATCGAACGCCTCACAACAAATAGATGCTTACAGAGAAAAAAAAAACAGTATGCACCAAAAAAAAAAATAGATCAATGAGGATCAATGGAAGATGGCACAAGTCTGCAAATTACTAATTCAGCAGTTCAGCATCGTTGCACTGCAGCTGGCAATTTATTGTCTTCCAAGAAACCACAGAACAATTTACAAAACGCACATGGAGCTATATTTTTCGATGGCTTTTCATTTTGATGCAACTAAAGAATGTATATAAAAATTCAGATGGATCTAGCCAGACAGGAACTTGACACTTCCATTACAAAAAAAGCACAACTGAATAAAAAAAGCTTTTAATGCATCCAGCATTAGAGCAACTGCCGGCGGGTTTGCCGATCATCAGATCTGTCAGTCAAAACAGATGTCAATTCATCGTCTCCCACCTCCCGCCCCCTCTAGGTCACGTGACCCTCTGGAACCATGACAAGACGAAAGCTTCCATGTGCCAGGGGGCGACAGCTCCGATCTGTTCGAGGCCACGCCTGGACCAGACTTAATCAGAAGCTTAAGAGATCACAACTGCTCCACGTTTGCCTTCTCTCTACACTTGGCTGACCCATGGCCACGGCTAAGCATGGTGGACTGATCACAGCAATGGGCCTGGTGCATTATGGGAGACTAATTAGTGCCAAGAAACACTGTCTCCCAGCAGCAGTGAACTCAGATGGTTGTTTTTCAGCCCCAGGCACTTTGGGAGGTGTAGCAACTGGTTTCACCAAACAACAAAAAAAAACAGGCAAAGAGATGAAGAAGAGAAAAAAATACTCAAGGGATTGAATCGGCACCAGACTAACAATGTATCTATTTCCATTCCTTGTGAAAGTGAATTTGTGTCTGCTTGCATGTGTTTATACACCACTTTAGCAATAGTTCCAAAGAGCTGTTTACAGAAACTAGGGACACAACTGTAGAACTTCTCAAGGCTGGTTTGGGCTACAGTAGGACAAGACAACCATTGTGAAATTTTTAGCGAATGAAAAACAAATCCTGCAGGACTGGCTTTAGAAGACCTGAAAACTTGTGCTCTATGATAAACTTTCCCTTGTGGATTATCAATGATGATACGGAAGTTGATTGCTCAGCCAAGAACTACACAGCCTTAAGTAGATGACTTGTGTCTGAATTGTGTAACAAACAGAAGCGTTTCCTTCTTGTCATCACCGTAGTCCACACCTTCAAACTTCGGTTGACTCCACCAGGGTTTTTTGAAGTCACTAAATCATTTTTTTAAACAAATGACATGAAAGTTGAGAGTGAAAAATCTGGTAAAAAAAGAAATAGTACAGTCCCAAATACTCTGATTATTCTGTTTAGACTGAAGGTTACATACAAAAAAAATTACAGCTCTGGATCAAAAGGCTCTTGGTTCTCGGTTTTCAAGAATCACATGCTATTGAAGCTTAATCAAAAGAGTCAGTTTGATTTAATGTTAAACACATGTAAATGTCAGTCAAATTTCCACATCAGCTTAGAAACATACTCCAGGTATCATTCCCCAGAGTAAAAAGCGTATTGTACATTTCACCACAGACCGCAAGGTATAGCATTCCATCTCACGAAAAGATACAAACACTCGCAGAAGCTTGATGTAGAGGGGAGGGGTATGTAAAAAGGCAGAAAGAGGAGTGATGGGACGGCTTTCTATACCTTACCTCATAAAGCAGGCAGCCTAGCGACCACATGTCAGATTTGAAGTTATATCCATTTTCTTGTAATCGCTCGGGAGCCATGTAATACGGGGTGCCCACTGGAACAGAAAAAAAAGAGAGAGAGAGAATGAAGGAAAGCAAGAGAGAGCCTGTCTTGTTTGCCATGCGAGGAGTTCATCCATGGATGCGTCGTTGATGAAGGTTTCAGACTGAGGGGTCATAGATGACTAAACTGAGGTTACCAACAGCAAAACCATTCACGTTTAAACAAAAATAAATGGATTTCTTTTTGTGTATAACTTGTATTTATTCAAAACATGTATGGCCTTTACAGACAAACAAAACACTGAAACCATCTTCACAAAACTAGCATTCAATATTAATTTCTCTTTTTGGTGAAAGACTTCATCAAATTGAAAACATTGTGAAGGGAATTTATTTGACCCATGCATTTGCCCACAAACACATTAAGAGAAAAAATAAAACATATATACATAAATACATCTTTCTGCCAAATGGCTTTTATATAATAAAAAAAACAGATGAGAAATGCAGCACAACTTTGTTGCTTGTATTTATGAAACCCGTCCACAGAATGAATCAATCAGATCCAGAACTAAAAAAAGGCAAGAACATCACCAAAAAGAGAGAAGGCAGGAGAAAAAGATAATGGCCAGTCTCTTTCTCTGTCTTGGGGTCCACCTCATGGAGTTTCCATGATTATTTGGTTAGGAACACCACAAAAATCACACAGAATGATCTTAAGGCAGGTAGAACCAAGAAAACCCTGGTTCCTCTGCTCAAGAATAAACAAGTCCAGTCTTAGGTTCACCAAGGACCATCTGAAAGACTCAGTTGAGGGCTTTTTGATAAAATGTTGGAGTCAGACCAGAAGATAAATCAAGGCATTGGTGCAAATAAATGACTATCCGCACTGTTTGGAAGGGCCAATGTAAAATCTTGGGGAATTTTTTAGGGAAATAAAACGTTCAAGTTGGCAGTGCATAAATAAAGAGACAGAAATCCTACAAACTGTGTGGCTTGTTAAAGTATTCATCTTTTTTGTTTTCCAAAGAGGAGTGGGACAAATCCCTACTGTGGAGCCAATTGTATTACATACATAAATAACATATTGCTCCCAGCTAGAAATAAAGGTCTTTTTTTGATCGTTTTGTATGAAAATGCTGTGGTCTGTGTACAAAACAAAAAAAATGTCATTCATATTGGACATTGCCAGCGTAAGAGTTTCTGCATTTGTACAAAACTATTAAAAAAATGTGTATAGTTAATAAAATATAGTGTGCTTCACAAGAGCAAGCACAGGATGAGACCAAAAAGTTCATTTATTAACCTTAACTCATTGAAGAGAGAGCTGAGAAATAGGTTGCCAGTCATGTTAACCAATCAGAAATTTTCGGGACGAACCTAAAACTTGATTCTAGAACTTCAGCACCTCCCAATATGAAAACTTTCATTCCAACAACAATAAAGCAATTATAACAATAAAACGACATTTTTACTAACTTTTGGCCAAGTTTTCCCTGAACGCGTTTGTTTAGATACATTTCATAAACTATCCAGCACGAGTGGTCATCATGTTTCATGCATTTCAATGTGTAAAGATGTGGTTGCCCACCAAGACAATCTTGGTTTAGTGGCTATTATAAACAAACAAACTCATAAATGTTGTTTTATGTATTTGTTAGTGGATAGACTCAGCTTCTGGCTCAATGGAGGATGGCAGACATGTTTTGGAAACCTGCCAAAGGTATGCGATGATCACATACCATGATGTTGCACACATTGGAAGCCACAGAGAATCACACCATGACAGACGTGAGACTGAGCAGAGCGTCAGGTCACTTAGTCTGTGGCCTTGCAAAGAATTGTGGGTAATTGGCAGTGACTAATAGCCATCAGGCAGAAGAGCGGGACCCAAGAGGCCAGTCAAACTCCCAGCGCTCTACTCCCTGAAGCCGTGACAAGCTCCTTACTGCTCAGCGACTGTGGCCAACCAGCCAGCCACCGTGAAAGATTGATGATGCAAAGAGCGAGAGTAAAAAAAGGGAAAAGAGAGAATAATGGAACAAAAAAAACATTCTGACAAATGCTTACAGTTTACAAAAGTTCTGATCTGACAAAGCGTTAAGAAGTCTCAGGTGGCCACAACAACAGCCAAAGCGCAACATCTCAACATCGGTGTCAGGGTAGATAGGCTAAGGTTGAAACCCTTGCAGGGGAAAACAACATAAAAATGTAGATTTCTTTCCCACTGTCCCACTATATGATGCAATCAACATGTAAAATGAAACAGTTTCTTTCATTTTAAAGGAAACAACCAGATGGCCAAAGTTTCAGAATTCAGACCATATTAAAATCTTGTTGATCATTTGTTGATTTTTTTTATCAGGGCCCATATGGGTTAATTTGGTGTAGAGGCTGCAAAAAAAGAAAGGAACATGTAAAGGTTGATCATTACAACATAGAGACTGACCAATTTTCTCAAGGACCAAAAAAAGAACAAGAATTAAATTTCCAAAATAAAATGTTACAGTTTAAGCAATGGTAAAAAAAATTATTAAGGAATCATTTCACATTCCCAGTCAACAAGGCAATCCATGGTTGCTGGGAATCAAAGATTGCCGGTGGTTGAAACCCATCTTAAAACCCATCACCTAACTTCTCTGCATTAAATGTAACATAGGTCTACAACAAACTATACAGAACAAATTATATGTAAAATATCTGAAAACAGCAAGGAAACTACATTTATGCGGATTCCCAGTCATACAATAGCTAAAATTCATATCCCGGCCGCCATTTTATCGCTTTTCAGAAAATGTAATCAGTCAACATCTAAATTGAAAAGACTGTTTGAAAATAAAAAGGCTCAAAAATTCTTTGTTTTACCCAAAAATTGTGAGATGTTTATGTATAATCCATAATAATCTATTTTTCTGAGCGGATTGCAATCTCGGACACTCACTTCAGGTTCAAAATTCCAATGGTAAAGTCGGGTATATCTCATTATGTTAAATGATATACATGTTAAATTCCTCTACACATAAACAAGTTCATGATCCTGTAGATAAAAGCAAGACTATAGCAAAGAACATTTTTCAAATCTGGAAAAAAAAAAAAGGTGAAACCACTAGTTATTATTTACCAGACCGAAATAGCCCTGACCTATAACTCTACTGGTCAGGCTACCATAGTTATATAGTCATGATTTAACAAAGAGAAAAAGAAAAAAAAAATCATAATTTAATGCTCATTAATGCTTGCTTTTCAAAACTGAATGTAAAATGACCCAATCCCTTCCCCCCACACCAGCAGAAACTTTTAATTGCTCATCAGACTAGTACCATTTCAATGGATTACTTCAAATTCCACTATACGAAACTTGAAAGGAATCGTCTCCTTTCATTGTAATAACTCTATAAAAGCGTGCACAACAGATCAACTACTCCAGCAGTGAGTCAAATTAAGAGAGCATTATTTATTCATGCAAATAAATCATACGTCGTTTTGGGACTCATTCTTATTATCATGAATTGTTATGAAATTACGATGCATTTTGAGAAATGTTTCAGTAAAATCAGATTACTGGAGGCTCTCAATGGTATGCCAATTACGTGGAAACCCACAGCCATGCTTAATTACTAAAGCACAAACGTAAACTGCAAAGAGAGGGATTAAAAGAAAAAGCGTATTCGCTCCCATTAACTCCTCAAACCTCTGACTCAGATCAGTGCTCTGATCACCTTAAAACCCCTGGATGAGATGCTAACAAGTAATTAGCCGCATTCTCTTCACTGATTGCAGAATACAAGGGTTTCAGGATCAACTCACTTTTAATTTTTATCATTTCTTTTCTAACCTTTTCCCTGTCCCAACTTTCTCTTGTAGAAGCTGGCTTTTGGGTTTGCCACCCTGTTTAATTTAAAGGCTAGGAAGCCTCTGGCAGACAACGAAAGAAGAGCTCTGTTTCCTTTCTTTCAGTCTTCCGCTTTGTTTGTATCTGCAGTCTATGGAGCCGTTCCGAGACAGAGTTAAAAGGCTAGGGCTCGGCTTCTTAAGAGAAGAATTGACAGCCGTGGAACACCACTTCCCGGACTTCAATTCAGAGTTCTACCGTGGTGGTTTGTCTCATTACAGGATGAACTGTCAACCCAAAGCTGCACACTCCACCTTAAACCACCCCCATACAGAGAGGGGGAGAGATTCAGAGGAGCGAGCGAGAACGGAATGGGGAAAGCTTTGGTCTGCCCGCCCAGAGGTAGACACAGATCGAAGGTCTCTTTGCCCATGGGTGAATTTAACCTGCCATGTAGACACTCATGAATTTCATACCCTGCTACGGATCAGGCTTTAGCTTCGGTATGGAGAGCCTGGGACTATGGGACCGGTGGCAGGGAGCTGCAGGAGGCACGTGCATATATGCAGTACCTACCTGGTTGTCTTTATGCTTGTTTGTACATTCCTGCTGTCAATACTAAAACATCCCGAGAGAAGCATTCCAGGATCTCAGTTAAAAAAAAAAATACTAAGAAGGAAGCAAGCAAGGTAGATAACTCACCTAAAGACAAGAACAATGGTGGTAGTAGGATACGCCAATGCATTAGCAGTTATAAATCATGCTGGGGTGCTACAAAAGCCTTGTTAGGGATCCCAAACATGGCAGTGTGTAAATGATACCATGTAGTGGAGGGCCAAGGAGCAGGTGTGAATGGATGATGTGGTGGTTCAAATCCAGTTGCTTCGGGTGACGCAGGCACCATTAAGAAATGATTAAGGACAGCCCTGATTAAGCCCTTGCACAAGCCATGAAGCTCGCCTCCTGAATCAAGGCGAGAGCCCTCCTGTAGAGGGCGCTGTGAGTTTAGTTTTTTGTTTCCTCACAAGCTTGCTGGGAATATAAGGTTATATCCAGACACTTGCAGATCATCTGTGTTTTTACTAATTCAAATGAACTTGATCAATCACCATACTGACAATGTATACTCCTACAAAAACTTTATTTTAGCAAGTCACATACTGGGAGTTGTTATTCATGTCATTTATATTCAGGTTCATAACAATAAAGCTAAATTCTGAGATAATCTGGTTTTGTTTACTGATGCTGTGAGCAGCAGATTTAAATTAGGAAAAGTGATCAAGTATTTGATGAAAGATATGCAATAAACAATCGCATTACCATAAAACACTGCAAATGCCTTTTAAATAAAGAATTACTTTTTGATATATGGAATTAAGTAATTAGGACTTGTGTATATTTATTAATATAACCTGAAATGGTTGTAGAAGCAAGTTTGAAACCAGAATGAGTTCAAACAAAAAGCTTGAACCTTGTCTGATTGTGTATTGCTGTATTGTACATTCTGTATTGACGTGGCATCCATTTCATTCTTGATAAAGAACAAATGACAAAAGCTCTTATGATGCAACCATCTGCTTCAAAAGATGTCTCCAAGGATTATCAGGAGATGCTCAGTGCTGGGGTGTGTAAATTCTGTTAAAATGTTGTGTAAATGTTGTTAAACTGGACGTTTATTTTCAATTAAATTTGTCTAGAGGAACAAACAGCACTTGCAATCGACATTAAAGGAGTAATTTACAAACGGAGCTCAATTTGACGTTTTTCTGTTGGGAGGGAATGGCTTCCCATAAACCCACTTTTAATATTAACATGTTTTGGGATGAGGGATGGGGCATTTTGACCTAAAATCTTGATTCATTGAAGATTTTATCTCAATAACGATAATTTTATGATAAATATTTTGTAGCTCTCTTAGTTCACTGAGAAGTTTTGTGCAGTAAAAATGCAAGAGATTATTGCAAAAAATGAGAGATTTTGGAATGAAATTATTATTTGAATTATTAAAATAATTCATAATTCCAAAACTTTTCAGCTCACGGCCCCAAAGATCCGTGCCAGTGCCATGCACTATACTCTGAAGGGATTATAATATTCCATAGTCCTATCTGCGGTGTCATTGGTCGATATTAACGAACATTTAATTTCAACAAAAATAATATCCTGAGCAATAAAGGGATGAAAATGACAGATCCTTTACGTGCACATGTCGGAATGTTTAACATTGCTCTAAATTGATCTGTCCAACTGACGCTATTGATAGTGTTAACTATCAAACTCACCTCAGAGGTCGAGCAAATTGAAAAGGAAATTTAATTAGCATTTTTTTAAATGTAACTATTAGCTACTACTTTTTATCTTTTGTTAGTTATGGATAAAATATTTATAATAGTTCTAAAAAGTATATTTGATTTCTTGGAAATCATCTGCCAGAGGGTCGCAATCCCCTACTTTGGGAACCACTGTTCTAGTTGAGCTTGAAGCAAAGAATATGAATATGCAAAACAGGGCCAATCAGAGAGCAGAACTAAACTGCTAATGAATATTAAGTCATACGGCCACTCAAACTGACTGTTAAGAGATTGGAGCAGGAAATTTGCAGGATAAACATTTATTTGATTATATCTGTATAGCTGTTCACTCCAGTTCATGGCATCTTTATCACCAGAATGCAAAGCAACCTTGTCCCAGATGTCAAAATAATCAACAATTCAAAGAACTGTAAAACAATAAAACAAGGTGTTAACAAATTTGTACTCATCTGAAAAGAGATTTAAAACAACAGGTCATCCTGAATATAAGCAGTGTGAAACCAGCACTTCCTCGGGTAACAGCCCCCAGAGTTACTTCACCACCACAGGGTGTCCCAGTCCAGCATACTTAGAGATTCAAGATCCAGTCCGAATCCAGACATCATGTGGGCACAGCAGGGTCAGGGGGTCAAAGCAACAGGAAAAGCCAAACTGCTCAATGAAATGGATCCAGCCACGGGCACACTTTACTCTCCAGTAGCCTCGGGGGCCATCGGAAAGGGACTTTTTATAACAGACACATGTTTCTGCTTGCAGCAAGTCTTAATGAAACATATCCGGGCCCTTCAGCGTAATTAAAGAGCCTTTTCTCTGCACTCTACAAAAGAAAATAAATTGCTTACCTAGCGAATGAGCTACCGTGGTTTTGGAACTGAAGAAGCGTCCAAGGCCCAGGTCGCCCAGTTTCACCACTCCAGTGGCTGTGATGAAAACATTTGCAGGTTTGATGTCTGTGGAGGGAGACGCAGTAAGCTTTAATGACTTCTCAAATTAACAAAGCAAGTGATTTTTGGCATCTTTAGATGGTGTTAAATTTGGTTAAATGAAGTTTAATATAAATAGTAGTACTGGAGACACTGGTCAAACTAGTCTCACTTTTGAAGTCCATTTGAAAATGAATACCCATTTAATATTTAAAGTTAAACGTTTAAACGTAACTTCCTCCTAGATAGTAAATATACATTTTAAAGAAAATATTAATAGTTTTATGAACATTTGGGAGTTAAATGTTTTAAGTGTATATATCCCTGTAGCAGTAACTTGTTTTTTTTTCTGCCACATCACATTTTTCTGTAACTTTTTCTGCCACATCACATGATTCCACTTTTGGAACCAATGGCAAAACTTATAAACAAAGAGGATCAGGTCTTGTTACTTTTTTAAATCAATCAAGACCGATTATGATCATCCCATACCAAATCAACCAATTATACTGCTGGTCCACTGCATATAAAAGGCTGAAAGTTTCTCTGAAAAATGGGTGCGAGTTTTAATACCCAAATAGCATTTTCTAAATCAAAATAAGCCATAAGAACCAGTGAGGGTAAATGTAGTAAGTAAGCATACACATTACAAAAGGTTAACAGAAAGGTTACCATTAGCAAGATTGTACACATTACCACAACTCAAACGCCTTTCAAGTGAGCAGCCAGGACACGAGTCATGTTTGATGTCAGACACCTCTGGACATGAACTTTTCCCAATTGTAACATACACATACCAGCCAGATGCTTATTTGATATGATCTGACAGCTACCCCATAGAAAACCCTCAACTCGGGGGTTTACGATCAACAAGGGGAAAGATACAAATGTAAACTCTGGCTCTCCCCGATCCTGATCATACACTCGGGTCTTGTGTGTTACAATTTTTCGACAAGAGTTGCATAAATTCATGGGAACTGGGAGGATGGGCTCAGGTCACCATGGGCGTTTGCATCATCTTACTTGTTTTCAAATGGCAGAAGGGTGATGCAACGCACACTGCTGAGTGTCTGGTCAAGCATGGACATAACAAAACCCTCAGAGTCTGCTCTCAGAGTTGATGAAAAGCAGATGAGAAGTGTGACTATTTATTACTCTTTTTAACTGTAGTTTTCTAAAATCAAACAAATTGTGACTTTTAGAAAAAAACTTACTGTTTTTTTCCACCACAATTGTCATACCCACAATCAATACGTCTAACACTTCTATCATAAGCTGCCAAATAAACAAATTGTTCATAAATATTTCCATCACTGGTTCATGCAGCATCAGACACTCACCCTGCTGCTCATGAAAACAGTACTTTCACTGGTTTTAAAAATGCGCCCTCTTGGTAAACTATTAATGATGTGCATTTAATATTTATCTTATTTCCTGCACTGGTTTACTGGAGCACCATTCTACCTTCACTTCATACGGTGGTATTCTATAGACTGAGTAATACCAGGAAGAATAAATATGACGAAAACCATAAGAAAAGTTGGGTTTATGCTCAGCCTTTCTGTTTCTCTCTCTCTCTGTGCAAGAGTTTGGAAGTTTGGTTTGCATGTTCTCGAGCTGCAACACTTGTAAAAAGAAGTAGAAATATAAATGCATTTTACAGTCAAACTTCATAAAGGCAATTCCTGTCTGTTCATACCCCTGCTCCTGTCCTATATTCTCAAATGATGCTCTTCGATCTGTCAAAATTGATCTGGCAGATTAAAAATAAAATATTATTATTTGTTTCATACTTTTTACTTTAAAAAGGAATTTATATCAAAACATATGCTAACAAATTAGTCACATTTTTACTCCAATTAATTCAGAGCTAATTTACCAAACATTATGTAAATTTTGTCACTAAAAGATAAAAAATGTATATGATAAATTCGCAAAATTGTAGTTTAGTAAAAAAGTCCTTAGTTCATCTGCCTCTGTGGTAGAGGGGACATCCCTCCCACCCTTCCTTCTGACACTGCTACGCATGCTTACGGGCAGAAGAATGTAATTAAAATACAAACTATATGAATATTGTTATGATTATTATGAAATAATATTATGACTGGCTGCCTGCGTAAGCATTTAGGGGTACCTGTGCAGTGGGGGTTGAGTAAGCATGAGCAGGGTACAAGAGATAATGGGCAACAAACTCCCTTTTTGTGAAAACAAATTAAGAAAATGATTTGCTTCAATATTTATAACTTCCTGCAGGAAGAAGTAGTGCAACTAAATAAACCAAATTCCCCAGGAATAAAGTTTTTTTTCAATATATAGTTAGGTTAAAAAGCGCTTTAATGTGTTCAATATAGTAAACTCCTGTTAAGTTTTGTGAAACTAGGACCTTTTCATAAAGAACTTAGTCCTTTTCATAACCATAGAAGTAGAGTTCATCGTAATTAAACATCAATGAGGGAATCACAGCATTTCACAATAAATAGTTCATGACTTGTTATTAGGTTAAAAGATTAGGCAGCATCAACAGCGCCTACGAAGCAAAATTTTTGGAAAACATAATTTTTGCAAATGCAGTAATACTTTTGACCACCATGATATTGTGGGGCTAGAGAGTAATTTTAGCTTTCTGCAGAGCATAGATAAAAAAAGAGAGTGGTACTGCCTGAATTTTAAGCTGGACCCATTGGCCTGAAGATACTTTGATTGTAAAGGTTGGATGTGGATCAAAAACCATTAAATTGCTGTCATGCTAAATGTGTCATTGAAGGTAGTGACATGAGCAATCTGTATCACCATCTATACTGCATTAATGTATTTAACTAAAATAAATACTGGGACATGGACTTTTTGTCCAACCACAGAATTTTTTTGAAGCTTTATTGATGGGTGAAAGGCTTTGCTGATTACAGTGCAGCCAAAAAGAGTGTTGCGTTACAATTGAATTGGAGTACAAAAAACAAGAACAAAAGTGTTTAATATGCTGTGTTTTGTCAGTTTGTGCATGTACAAGTCACAGGCGCGATGTGTTTACCTCTGTGCATGATGCGGCGGGAGTGCATGTGCTCCAGTGCACTACACAGCTGAACAAAGTACTTCCACACCGTCTTCTCAGGAATCAGCCGCTTTTGTTTCTTGAAATGCTGCAGGCAGTAAACAAATAAATGAAAATAGTGCTGTGATGCTGAAAATATTCGTTAACCTGGAATTTCTGACTGAGATTCAAGCAAAACTGCTCATAGCTCAAGTTTTGTTTTAGGAAATGGATACAACTTGAGTTGCCAGTGCTTCACATAATGCCCAAAAAGCACTGGTCAACCAACAGACGATTCCTCTTTGTTTCGGAAATGTGACCTCTGATGTAGAAAGCTTTGACAACGTTGTTTTTAAATTAAATACATTGTAAAACATGTATCTGACCCCCTGCTAATCCTGAACATTTTTTGAGTTTTTCAAAAGGGGATTTGAAAAAAAAATTGTGCAATTGTGGTAAGATTATGACAAATAATATATGACACAGTTGTCCTAAAATGTCGATTCCCCAAAGCAAAAAGCTTCCACCGCCATGTTTGGCTGTCGGGATAGTGTTTTGGGCTGAGGAAAAAAAAAAGCATCCCTCCCTCTTCAAAACCTGTACGTTTGGTTGATGTCAAAAACCTTTTTTTTTTTTTTTGTTCCATAAGACACGTGCAAACCAAGCATGGTAAAAATTTTACTGATAATACTCTTCTAATAAATGTGTGGTCCCCTGAAAAACGAACCTAATTTGATTTGAACCTAATTTCTTTGAAAAAGGCACAGGTACATGAACAACTACTCCCCCATCCAAATTTTCGATCCGATGTTAACCCTAACCCTAACGCACCTTGACAGAAAATCATGGCCAACAATGGAAGCGCACACATTTTAGTGAACGTGTGGCGCCAACAAAAAAAAAAAGACTTTTTTATAATTTTTCACAATAGGATGTAAAAGAGCCACTCAATGGTGCTCACCCAACATTTTCAAAGAAGAGCAGAAAGAAGAAGATGAGAGAGAGGAAAACAAAGAACATATAAAAAAATCATGAATGCTGAACAGTTTACTGTTGGTAGCTGATCACAGGGAGATGTTTGCCAAATGCCGCAAACATTGTACGCCATCATCAGGCAGTGAGCGATACTGCATCAAATTCTCGACCCATAGGAAGTGCACTCTGCATCCTATGACGTTATCTGAAAAATCGTGCAAATCTGATCGTGTCTACAGGCCTTTAGACTTGAACAATTATTTGTATGTTAAAACATACTTTGGTGCAGCTCCCACGCTATAGAGGGCAGTCAACTGGAAACTGCCTTCTCTCTGTATTATAAAAAAAATTATAGTAAAGGTGTATATAATAATAATAATAATAATAATAATAATAATTTGGCTTAATAAAATGTAAAAAAAAACAAGTATTAAACACAAAATAAAATAAATCAAAACAAAAACACTTCAGCAACAAAAACAATTTATTCCACAAACGCTAAAACAGGGTTCCAGTTGTTGCTATTATTGTTGAAACAAACATTTTAATGAACAAATGTATGTATGGAAGGAGATATTCTTTGGGCATAAAACAACCAAATTGGGCAGGGTGAGTGAGTGAGTGGGTGGGTCAAATACTTTTCACAATTCAATCACAATTTTATCATGGTGTTGTCATGTGCAGTGGTTTATTCTGAATAAAGTCTACAAGTGCACAGTCTTGCTTCAAAGCATAAAAATTTTGTCCCGTTAATTAAGCCTTGCGTAATTAAAACCACTCAGTAATTATGACCTTTTCACATGCGGTCTCAATAACTGAGCGACCGGCAACTAGAAAGGCCTTCCTGTTCAGGCAATTAAAAAGAGGACGAGAATTGATCAGCGAAACAAAAGCAAGGTTATTTTAGCAGGATGCACCGTGCAAATGCTCACTCCGCCTGTTTTGCTACCTCAACCCCACCCCTACCTCTTCACAAAAATGACCAGAATGACAGCGAGCATAGGGTTTTGAGCCCTAGAAAACCTTGGCCCACATCCAAACAAAGCCGGTGGATCTATTCTTCCCCTGCCTTTCTATTTGCATATCAGAGAGCTGTTTGATGTCAATGAGGGAGAGCGCAGCCCCTCTGTGCCTTTAAAAAGCAAACACGGCACATGCAATATTCTGTAAGTGCATGCAAATGAAGGGGCCATATGAATTCCGAGATGGACAGAGAACTGGGGACGAAAGAAAAATTCATCAATAAGAATAAAAAAACAAAAGTACTTTTCAAAGCTTGTGTTTTACAGTTGGCTCAACGTTCAATCGTACAACGCTTGGAGGATTTGCCCTGGTGTACACCTTCAGACTGCCATTGTTTGATAGGAAAAAGAACCTAATTAGTCCGGTGGAGCAGAAGCACAGCAAAGCAGCTGACAGTCAGGATATTTGTCATACTAATCCATCCTGTTCCTCATTTACCAACGCAACCCTTCTGCAAATGCCTTTTTTTGTTGCGGGAATGATTTATGTTGGTGGTTCAAGGGGTTTCACATGCAGATCATTAAATGTAGAGCATCAGGTTGTGGATGCAAGCAGCAGGGGTTGTCAGGAGGAATAGTACGAGCAGGAGCTGCATGACTCGGATAAACAATCAGATTCCTGCATCATAGCTGAAGGAAACCTAGAAACGTGGCCAAGGTGCAGATTTTCTCCTGCCTGGTTAAGATGACTCTGAGGGGAGTACAGCTAAAAAAAAAAACTGCTGACAAATCGACACGTGTCCTTACCGTTATCATTTGTGAGAGGTCCCCGGCGTCTGCGAGTTCCAGAACTATATTTAGCACGTTCTCTTCGATGAATGAGGCGTGGTATTTAATTACATTGGGGTGGTTCAATTGCTGTGGAGAAGAGAAGGTAGAGTGTCTGTGATTGTTTAAATATTAACAAGACCCTGTGGGTCAGAAATTCTGCAAACATGGAGACAGAAGAAGTCAAAGCAGAAGTTTGGAAGAAGGAACTGTTAGGAAAATAAGTATTTGAGCCACCGCCATTGAGGCACGAGAGATCTGTCATTTTCATTATATCTATATTTTATACCGTAAAGTGTTTTACAGTTGAGGTAATCATTTAATGCAACATGAATATTAATGAACTCAACGTTTTGGTGCAGAAACCACTGTGTAAATACGTTTCATGTAGCAGTTGGGATTTTGACCACTCCTTGATACAGATTCCCTCCAGATCTTTCAGGTGTGAAATTAATTCCAAATAAAAAAACGCTACTAGTTGTGTTGGAGGTAAGGCTGGAAGCCTCAATCCATCTGAAATGGTTTTACTAACTTGGGATGTTGCACATAATCTTATGATGCACTGCCCCAACAACCTTCCTATTAATATGGTGAAGCAGTCTTAACCCATTTGATGTTTATTGTATCCACCCCATGCTTCACTGTCTGGATGGTATTCTTGGAATTGACCCCATCCAACTTTTTCTAAATAAGGCAAGTGAGGTTTACCCCAAAAAGACCAGACACGATGACCTTGTCCCTCGAATCAATCAGATACATATAGTGTGTTACTAATGGTACTTGTGGAGACTCTGGCTCTTTGGGTCATTGATAAGGTCTTTCTATGTAGTCCTAGGCTGCTTCAATACCTTTCTTAAGAACACTGATACTCCACCAGACAACATCTAGCATCTATCAGTTGATATCAGTGCAAAGCTATTTTCTGATCATCCTGTAGCCCATTAAACAAGTTTAAACGAGTGCAATTACTTCTATTAATGAGTGGATAGTGGATTATTAAAAACTTGTCAACGAGAGCCAGAATGGTTGATGGCTGGTATGTGGTTAAATGATTGTGTTATACAATGGAATTGAATTATTTAGAAATCTGATGCGAATGACAGATAAGGGTAATCTTTTTAATTGATAGTTACAAATGATTGTTCTATTGTGCTTTTAATCCATGTGCTTTTCCCAAGGCCAGTGTGTTTAGGCCATTCTCTTAAATCTGAGCAACAGCGAAAGTGATGCTTGCTTCAAAAAACACAATGTAAAACTGAGAAAAAGAAATGCTTTATGAGTCCGACTGATTGTTATATTGGAGGCCAGGCAGCAGCAGAAGGAGAGCATGCCTTGAAACCCCCTCAAGCTCAAGCTTTTTGTTGTTTCCTGTTGGTTGGTCAATAAGTTGCAATAGTGCTGAAGATGACTGGAGGAGAGGAGATATTGCAAAAGGAAACAAGAGTATCAATGAGAAGCAAGACAGGCAAAAGCCTAGGACGAGCAAGGGGGTGTTGAGTCCTCACTATGTGACACAGCAGAGGGGGTTATTAAAGAAATGTTCATGCCCCGCGCTGATATAGGGGAGGACGTGCACATCTCTGTCGCCATCCTGTGACTTTCGCTAGATGTATTTTTGGATCACACAGCTGCAGTGAGTGCAGCCGGCTGTGTCAGCCTCATTCTTGTTTTCCCTTAGCTAGCACATCCAATGTGGCGGACATGAAACATGGTGCGATGTTGACTTTAATTGCGTTAAACGCTGTAATTCCATAGGGGACAATATTAACCCAACCTTCTGTTTACAACAAGAGCGATTAGGATGATGATTATATCATGCCAAGTTAAATTTCCACGACGCTGTTAACATCCTTGAAACTTTAATTTATGAAGTATGTTTTGAATGCCTTGTGATATTGAAACTTTACAGCACTAAATGCAGTTTCGTGGAAACAGTACAAATGTGTCGGAATCATTTGAGATTTTCACTGAGAAGCAAAGAGCAAAACATTTTAGCATTAAAGAGTAAGCCTGTTTACAATGGGAAACAGGAGGGGTCTAAAAGTGACAGAAAAATAACTAGACAGATTTGTTGGGGAGGGGCTGCTTGCATCGGTCTGCCTCATTATTTTGATTTGTGACTTATTTTTTACCCAGCTTAGTCCACTGAAGTAGAAGGGATGAGTGTGATCCACGCAAACGGCTTATTAGCGTCTTGAGGTGAGCTGGTTATAATGACTGAATTCATTAGCATTGGAGTAGAACAGATTTCATAAACGAGACCAAAAAGATGAATGAGAACCAGGAGAAGCACGAGCAAGGACCCCTCAGAGGTAATGATACTCGCTTGGCAAAGTGTCATTAAGGGTATAATGGTGAACTCTGATCTCTGCTAGCTCCCTGCCCTCTTTACCCAAGACCTTCCATTTCTGCTGTGACGATAGCTGTGTTTCCATCCACCTATTAATTTTTTTGTGCACATTTTGGAATATCACATAAAAAAAAAACCTGGATGGAAACACTGAGATGCGCATACGTTTTGAAAATGCACATGTAAAATTATTGTGATGAACTGGCGACCTGTACAGGGTATACACCTGCCTCTCGCCCAATGTGCGCTGGAGATAGGTACCGGCAGATCCCCGAAAGAGAATAAGCGGGTTGGACAATGAATGAATGAAATTATTGAGATAGAAATGCATTTACCTAATAAATCCAAACGCAATGGTAATGTGTTTTTCTGTGGCGGTATTTCTATGGACCAACCAACCTGAAATATTGCTTTGGTCATTCTAAAAGTCTGTCAAAGTGGTTCAGTCCAAAGTCTGTCATCACCAGCTGCATTCCCCCCAAAAAAATAAAAAATAAAAAACACAGCTACCTCAATTTTTCTTTTGATCTTTGGCGCTACTTTCTTAGAAAGTGACAATTTTCTTTTCTTGGACACATTGGATGGAAATGGTGGTTTATTCACCAATATTTGTTGTGAAATTCCAGTTTTGCCCCAAAATTTCATTCACATCTTTGTGTAACGAAGCAATCTCAGAGGTGCCTGAAACTACAATCTTGATTGTTTTTACCTCATAATATACAGTATTACATCAATGGTGGAAGAAACTTGGTTGGTATTCCTAAAGATACCTCAATACGAATAATAGTTTAAAAAAGCTGATAGTTTAATATTAGTACATTTCCATTCTTTATTGAGAACTTTTACTCGATTCCAACTCCCTCCCTCCCTCCCTCCCTCTCTGAGTTGAAATATTCAACATAGCCCCACCCCATTCTTTTAAATAGCACTGTTGAACGAAAGACCTCAGATGGCTCTGTCCAATAATAAATGCCTCATTTTACAACTCAACTGATGACATACAACATCTCATGTTCCACAAAATGTAAAAAAAAAAAATTTTAATTAACTGAAATGTTGATTAAATTTTGAGGGTTGGGTCCCAAACTGACCCTAATTTCAGCATATTGTTTTAATAAAAGATAAGGAAAAAAAACCCCGATTGATTGACCTCTTTAAAATTGAGTGCTAAGGTAAGGGCTGAAAATAATACTATGAATTGGGACATGTCTAAAAATTTAGAAGCTTCTAATATTTACTTGATCCAGTGTGGATCAAATTAAGTCCTGGAGGATAACAAATAATTTTGCTTTACTTTGTTGCATTTGTTTCTTTGTCTGATTAAAGTGAACAACACATAAAAGAGCCAGAAAACAGAGGAGCAGGGTGAAAAAGTCAGCAGACGAAGGTAAGGTTTGGCATTGGATGGAACTGTAGCTGAAGCAATTAACATGACAACAAAGTGAAAAGAGAATGCGCATGACTATGTGTTTAAAGGCATCTCCGTCAATCAGAAACAAAGACAGAGCAAGCCAGACATCTCAGATCAGCTCAGTATAAGCTCTTATTTCAACTTTCTTTAAAGCTTACTGCTAAAGCCAGTTAGAGAAGGTTTCATAGGAATCAAGTTATGACAAAAGGTAAACTTCAAATACCACTGATTAATTAAAACTACTAAACTAACAAAAATAAACCTGATTTTATTAAATAACAAATAATATAAAGAATCACTGGTGAATTAATACAAAACAATTCCTACGGTGCAATCTTAAACATGTCAAAGCAGCCACGCAATATGAAACGAAATAAAAAGCAGTCTTGGCCAGGAGGAACAACACAAAAACACAGTGTTTTGCTTTTGCCTCACAGAAATAGAGAGAGAGAGCTAAAAGAGCTGAAGGTCTAATCCAGATCAATTGTTTTCTGCCTCTGAATCTCTCTCTGCGTGTTCCTCTGGTACCGGGTCTCAGCAGAGGCACCTTTAGAGCTCCTAATAGCGGCACATGGTGTCGGCCTCTCTTTTCTCTGGTTTCTTACCTTCAGGAGATCTATTTCTTTGATGCAATCTTGCCGAGCTTTGGCATCCATCAAGTCGAATATCTATCAAAAGATCAAAAGGGAGAGAGAGAGAGAGGAAGGAGAAAGAGTTATTCCATAAAGATAGAAGAAAACAAGTAAAAGATGGATCTGGCACAGGCTGGTAGGGTGAGAAGGAGGGGGCACGCCACACTGAAAACCCAGGATCCTCAAACTCTTGCCCCACCACGTCTACTCCCCCCTTCTGCCTCAAGCGCCCCTTGAGTTCCCAGAATTGTCTGAGTTTATTGAAGTCAGGGTTCGTTTTTAGTTCATTTGTTTTTTTCTCTATCTTTCATTATGTGGTGGTTTGATTTTATATACATTTAATAAACGCTTGCAATATTTACTTACTATTTCAGTGCCCTCATTTATCAGCTGTTGAGCGTTTTCGTGACCATGACTTTTGAACAGTGCATTACTCCTTTTGTAAATTATTTGTATTTGTTGGATAAATAATACATTAAAAACATCTAAATGTAAATAATACATTTAAATATTCATCAAGATTTCTCACTTTCAAAGAACAGAGATCAATTTTACTGCATGAAAGAAGTATTTGATAGAATCGAAAAATAGAACTTCATATTTGATAGAAAAACCTTTGTTTATGATTATAGATATCAAATGCTTCCAGTAATACTGCAGGGGTTTAGACCTACTCCTCTAAAGTGAACATTGCCAAGTCATAAGGAATCGCTGAGTTTCAGCTCACGAAACTTTAAATGGTCCTTATGGAGTTCTTATTGTCATGCTGGAAGAACCAGCCACATAAAAAAAAAAAAAATCTAAACTGTTTCCAACTAACCATCTCATTAAGTTGTTGCCCATTATCCTATAGCCCATACAAGCCATGTGTAGTTCTACAATTTTGTCCCTGGTGTCCATTGTAAAGAGGTCTTTCTCATTGTAAAGATATTCGAGTCTGATTGAGTGTGTGGACTGGTTACAAGTTAATTAATGCTGGTAATGGAGTCAGAATTCTTGCTCTTCGCAATAATGTAAAATAGTAGTAAAATGTAGTATTAAAGTATGAAATTTCACAATTTAATTTTCCATTATCCAATCAGAAATGCAGTCTCTGTGCGTAGGTGATTGATATAACACTCATGTGGCCATGGAAGGTATTAAAACATCTGAAATCAATCATACATTTTCTAAATCCACATTTTGAATTGTCAAATATTGTAAAACAACCAGGATTGGCCAATATTTTACATTAAGTTATTACTCACTAAGTTTACATATAATTATTGCACGTTGCTAACAATTGATCCAACTGCTAAACGTGAACGTTATTCAAAAATAATAAAGTTGATGGTGATCTCCAGTGCAATATTTATTAAAGTTATAAAGCTCCACAGATTCAAGTCAACGAAAAGAAGCATATTATGAGGTTTTTTAGGACAATGAAAGGAGCATTTCTGTTTCGGATGGTGATGACTATAAAGAATGAATGGTAACACACCACTGCACTTTTTATTTATAGCTAGTCAATTATTTCTTCCACCACATCTGCTTTGGACACCACCCGGCTACTGCTGAGGTTTTTTATGAGTGAAGATGTTTATAGCAGAAAAAAAGAAAATAATTATAAATACCATACCGTCCAAGAGCCAACCAGATCCCAGCTTCAGAGCCAAATGAAATTTGCCCAAGTACAGATGGCTTTTACACAAACTATGTTTTCTCAGATACATTGGCTAAAGCTAAAATCTCATTATCACAATTTAAGTACAAGGTATGTGTCGCCAGTCCAAGAATTTTAAATTCAGCCAAAATCTTTCTATTTAGCTTATTCATTCAGTCTATTCAGCAGCCATCAAGATGTATTTACTTCAGATTCATGCAATTAATATAACTGAACATATTTATACAGAGAATAACTTACTGATATGCTTTTATCATTTTTTATATTTATCAATGTACGCAAAATATGTAAATAATAAAGCTAAATTTAAATTGAAAATAACTTTAGTACACAGTCTTCACGCATGAAAGATACGTTTAAGTTAATAAAACTAAACATGAAATCTACCATGGGTAAAAAAAAAATATTGCACACATTAAAATGAAAAGGCTTACCTGCACTTTTTTCAGAGCCACTGGAGTACGGTCTAGAATGTATACAGCCCGATAAACTTCACTGAACTGTCCCTTTCCAATCTTCTTTTGCATGGCAAAATTAGCTAAACTGTTATAGCCCGTGTCATGCTGGATTTTCTGAAAATATAGAATAAAACAAAAACAGCTTTCCTTAAGGATGGAATATTTTTCTCACATTTCTATTTCCATTGCAAATACAAAGTGGCGTTGCAATAGATCGGTCATCGCTCGCCAAAACCCAGATTGTTTTTGTTTATACGTCAAGATGAAGACAGAAACTCCAGGGGGCATCTAAGAGAGGTGTCACTGGGGTGATATGTTGGAGCAAACGTGTGTGGGAACGAATCAGCATTAACCTTCCACGCTCAACACAAAGTGCAATATGAATCTTTGCTGTGTTCTGTCTGGACAAATCAGGAAAGTAGTGACATCCCTGCTGCTGAAGTGACTTATGCTGGACCAGTTAGTGACAAACCGCCCTGAGTGCTTTTCCCAAGAATTCATGCGGAGTCTTGACACTTGCGCTCTAAAATTAAAAATCCAAACAAAACCCAGTATCAGCCCCCAGGACATGGCACGGGTAAACAAATCAATTAATTAACATGCTGACCTTTACAGGCTTTTGGAGTTTAAACTTTAATCCCAACAAATGTTCTGGAAACTGATGGTGACAGATTGTTTAATGCAACTCAAAGATGGCCATAGAGCAGATAAATTTTATGGTGAATGTAGGGGGAAATTTTAAATATTTATTTTTCTGATTTCTTGTAGTTGCTTAAATAAAAAAAAACAATTTAAAATCATAAGGTCAAGATTATTATTCCCCTTAAGAAAATATTACTTAGATTGGCTTTAAACAAACCAATGTTCTCCAACAGCTCTTTGAATCTAATGTGGCTGATTAACCAATCAACCTGGCAAGTGGCGCATTGGTGGAGTTGGTCCAGGAGGCCCACACGTTTTGTCACCACCAGTGTGTGAATGTGGAGTAAATGAATAATGCACTGAAAATGGTAAAGCATCTGGAAATTTGAAAATTGAGGGTATTATTATTAATAACCCAGTTAAGAAAGACTCCAGTTCTTAAGAAGAGACACCTCCAAGCCAAAATGAAATATAGAGGTGTTGCCTATATTTGGAGAAAGAAGGTATAGGCATTCAACCCTATGAATGGTTCCCAAAGTGAACCATTGTGGTGGTAGTATTATGCTGTGGGGATATTTCAGTAGATGTGGTGCAGGGAATCTCATCAGTGTTAAGGAAAACATGAAAAAGGAAAAACAACCAGGAAAACTTGGTTTGGGTCACAGTTACGTTTTTGCAGCAAGACCAAAGTGAGTGTACTTGAGTAGCCCAGACTTGAATCATGTGGAGCAAACTAATGTTCAATAAATCTGGAGGTGGTGAGATGAGTGGCTTATTGGAGAAGATCGACTGAAGATCAAAACTTACTGGTTGGATCCCCAATATAAGGTTTTGAAACCTTAGTCTCTTCCACCTTTGACAACAATGAATGTGGTGGCATTGAGGAAGACCCCAGTTTACCCCAATGACCCCAGCTCAAAGTGTGTGTTCACTTCTGTGTGTGTGCACTTAGACGGGATAAATGCAGAGCACAAACTCCTAGTATGTGTCCCTACAAAAAAAAAACTAAATTTGTTCTGAAGCAAAAGGGAATTGACTATTACTAATCTTTTAACCCAGTAAGTTTTATTTATACACATTTTTCTCTATTTTAATACAAACACCACAATCTTCCTGAATAAACTATTAAGTTTAATGGTGTGTTTAGAAAATATATTTTCTATTAAACTTCATTTGGGAAATATAATACCCCCATGATGCAATTTCACAAGGGGCTAATCCTTTTGTCTTCAACTCTATATAAAACATAAATAAGGGGAAGAACCTAAAGAAATCGGTTGGAAAAGCACAGTGACTTGACTAGATGCTGGAGGGGTGATTGTAGATCAAGGGGCAACCAATTTAAGAATTTCATTGTTTTCTAACTTGACAGCTTTAAGAGAAAAAAAAGGTGTGAGGCAAAGAATTGCCCCATCCAATTAACACAGCGAGGTAGCTTGTTTTTCCATGTGACAACACGCTCTCAGCCTCTTCTTCCAGGGACACATCTGGTGCAGCGCCGCAAAAAAATAGGGGGTGGGGTGGATCTCTGAATTTAACAATCCTAATATCCAAGCCATTCATGCAACAGTTACAAGTTATGTCAAAAAATACTCAGTTTACCAGATTCCAATGAACGCCGAAGTGTCAGTTGTTTTGTAACATTTTTGCAGCCTTTCCAATGTCATTTAACAGATAGCATAAAATGACAATTCAATCTATTTTCAATGAAAAGGGGTGACCTCCAGGGACAACAGTTAAAGTAACCAATATTTACAATATTTTATTTAGTTCTCATCGCTTTGTATGCTTATAAGTAACGTGGATGTGGGTGCACCTACTGATGACTGATCTGCCTCTGGGGATGAGTGACAAGTTTCTACAGAACAAGATATGCCACTAGACCTACAGTTTAAATGGAAAGTTAAAAAGTGGAATTTTGAAATTACGTAAATAAGTACATTTTTGTTTAAGAGGAAACGTTTTGTTTTAGTGATTCATAAACATTGTTTGAAGAGGGTAGGGTCACAGATCTTAGAATCCAACCCAAAACTCTGAATATTATCTGAAGAAGTCATCAATGATGATTAAGTGTGCAGATTTTTTAATACTGTACACTTGTAACAAAAAAAAAACAATAGGAATTTGGTATTTTAAATTTGCACCCAACAATCTGTGCACAACTTCCAAATGAAGAGAGAACGTGGATCAGTAAAAACCTTTTAAAGTAATTTGGAACAAAGTTGTTTCTGACTTGGCATAAAGGGTATTTATAATAGACAACTAGCTACATATTTTTATAGCAACCACAGAAAATGTACTTTACAAAAGTACTTATTTCTAACCTATAATGCCTTTTATAAAATCTTAAAAAAATGCATGACATCAATTGATTGATAATAAATGCTCTTCTGCAATGATCATTGGATGATGCATAGCTATTAAGTTTATTTGGTCAGCAGCTGATGGACCACAGAAGGGCAAGGCATTGCTTTCACTCCCCGCATGGTCGCTTGACAAATGTAAGTATGAGCCTCTAAAGCGGCATGACAAGCGCATGCTGAGAGCAAAGTCGAGCTAATGTGTTCTGGCATGCGGCTTGCTAATCACACATTTACATATGCAATGACCTACATTTGCATGTCAGCTCGCGCACTGTCCAGCCTGATTAACGACGGGCACCTCCCAGCGCCGAGGAGGCCGGCATAGCGGCGGGAGGAGGCCAGAGGGTGGTGGCTTTTTTGGCAGCCGAAGGGACGCACTGCCAGCTAGGATTAGGCCTGACACGGCCTGAGCTCCAGACACTTCATTAGAGGTAATCTGTTTAGCAGTGGGCAGTGTATGTAAACTTCACAGGCCATTTGCGGCACCTTTCTGCCCCCTGGCCTCGCCTTCAAAGGGCAGCAGGGGCACGCTGACTGACAGCTTGTCTCATCCGTAGCATTGCGCTGTCACACAATTTAGAGCACTGAGCTGACACAAGATGAACCGCAGCAGCCGAGGATCTCCACAACCGCGGGGTCACTCGACAGCAGTATGACGTGGTTTGTACAGATTGCAGCTTGCAGGAGGGGCAAGAGCGCAGAGGGCTTGTTGCCTCTCTGCAGGGAGTTTACGAAACAAAAATAAATGTAAGGCGTGGGAGATGGTGAACAACATCTTCATTTTACGGAACATTTTACATTAAAATGGGCAAGATATCAAGCGTTTAATCGTCTTCACCAAGTATGAGCACATTCAATTTGAGTTTAAAATAAATAAACACTAAACTAAAAATCTAATTGATCATGTTTAACCACCTTCTGCCTTCAAACCAGCATCAAATTTTAAGGCCTCTCCACTTCGATCCAAAGTTTTATGCGATAATGTGCCTCGAAAGAAAACCACAGGCACCAAAGGGAGATCAGTCATTTGACCGAATGAGTGGTGCCAACCAAAAAGAGTTCATGGGAAATGCCATATCAAATTTATTTTTCACAGCAATGACCAATGAAAGTACACAGCTGATCTGATGATTCGTTTTCGTCATGAATTCTCTGAACTCTGCTACCTAGACACTATTGCCATCTTTGTAGCTACATTTTGTAACTTTTCAGACTGTGGAGTGATTTTGTAAATCTGGAAATTAGTGAGAAATCGAGTGCCTTTTTTTCTCTTGATGTTCCTGGTAACTTTTAGCAACTTTAATTGGCAGATTGGCACTTCTGACAAGAGTAGAAACGGAACACTGATGACGAATACACAAATAAATACGGCAGAGTCAGTGAGTCATTTAGTTTAACACAGAGACAAGCGAGAGTTTAGGCATCAGGAACTGAGAGACAACTGGAATATCAACTGAAAGGTAACAGAAATACATCATGCATTTATATCAGTGAACTCATTATTGCAGACGGTACTATAGTCTCAATAATGAGCATCAACTTTTTTCACGATCAGAGCGTCTGTAAAAGGGCCAGAGGGATTGAGAACGAATCGGAGCATGCAGAGTAAATGACTCCAAGCGACAACACATCACAAGAACAGCAGCAAAGGATGGAGGCCTGGCCACCGGTGACACAAGTGTAAAAAGAGAAAAGCAGACATGGGTCTGGATGACAGGGAGTCTAAGATAGGAGGAGGAGAGTGAAGGGGCAGCAACAGTGTGGAATTGCTGACAGTACAGCACTGCCAGTGGCTGCCAAGGAAAGGACAACTGATGCACTCAAAAAGCTGGGAAGGTAAAAAGACTGGTTCTGTGGTGGTAGCTGGTTGGTTGAGAGGCTCAAG